>VDFB02379711.1:937579-1164037 GCA_007258455.2 Sequoia sempervirens | reverse complement strand
CCACCTTTGTCCAATCACATGTTGACAAGTGGCTTCATGCTATTGGTTGGTCTTTTATCCCACATTCATCCATTTTTCCTCATCCTCCATCACTCTCATCTATAAATAAGAAGCTCTCATTTGGATTTTGGATCCATAAATTCATTGCAAAATCATTATCTTCATATTTAGAGTTAATTTCATCCATTTCATCAAGTGTTCATAGTTTTTATGGTTTCATAGCTAGGTTATGCCAAAATTTCACCAAGGATCCTCAATCATCAACAAGTCATCACAAAACTTACAAGGGATCGGGAAAGGGCCATTTTCCACATCAAAATGACACCAATTCCCCAATGGGATTAAGAGTTTGCTTGCTTTAATAGGATTTAATAGTTTTTTTTTGTTATGTTTTTCATTTTTTTTCCTATTTTGTGCATTGTAAATGAATTCTATGGGGAATGTTGATTTAACTTGCATATGAATCTAATTGTGTAATTGATTTTTGTGCTTATGCAGGTCTACAATCGACGTTCACACTTTTATTTTTTTATTTTGCATATTCCATGTTGATAGTTGTTTGTTTGTCATTATAACCTTAGCTTGTTAATACACATTTTAAATTACACAATTCTTTACACTTGCCAATTACATTTTTAATCCATGTCTCTTTGGGGCATTTTGTTAAACAATTGACTTACCTTGTGTATGCTTCCACGTTTTGTATACACATATATATGACAAAATTTATAAGTAAAATAATACATCATTTCTCAATCCTCTACTATGGATGTGCATACCACTCTCTAAAGCTTTCATTTTGGTATAGGCATATGGGGGATGTTGGAAAATGTAGTTGAATTTGGTTTTACACCTACAAATTGCATATGCTTAAAAATATGTTTTGTGCATATCCTACAATCATTCTAGTCCATGAGGAAATATCTTATTGAGGTATTTGTCAAATAAATATACCAAGCAGTTGATTGCCTTGTCTATGCTACCAAATTTCCCATACATGTCTCCATAAAATTGGAATATACTCCTCCCACATTGATAGATCTTTGAAACTATTTTGGTTTTCATCTCTATTGACAAAACACTAGCTTGTCAATGCAGTAGGGTTGGCAAGGTACGGGCACATTGATTTAATATTTGATTTAAGGTTATTATGAGAGAATCTTACAAGCTGAGTTTGTGTGCATGAAAATGGGGTACATTGATTCAATATTTGGTTTAAGTGGGGTGTTGGAATTCATATAGTTTAATTTTTTTCTCATGATTTTTTATTACCAATTGATAGTTTTGAGAAAGCACTGTGCCTACAGTACAAGCACTTGGGTTTCAGAATGGTGTATGAAGCATATTAGAAAATTGTAGCACAAAAATAAGAATTAGGACTACCAAATAAATATCATTTTATTGTAAACATCATATTTTTAATATAGTGAGTACAATAACCATTGATGGTTACCAATCATTATTTTTCTTTAGTTATTCTCTCCCTATTATAACTAGCACCAATTGACTAACTTATTATAAAAACTTCATTTATTAAAAAAAATCAACCTAATGGTTATATATCAATATCAATATAGCATACCATCTATTCACATGAACATCTATAATGATATTTACTCAAATTTTGAAATTTATTGTTGCCCTCAAACATTTGTAATTCATGCAATGTAATCCCTTAACAATCCAAATTGTAAAAGGGCAACAATATTTGATGGCCTGTTACCTGGATACCGTGTCAACTACAGACATTCCATATGAGGCATCAAGATCACGTAGGGAACCTCTAAAATAGTATCTCTCAGTTTTTGTTATCTCAGAGTCATTTTTCTGTGGTGTCCAATTTTGACTTGATGGAAAAAGTGTCAATTGCAAGCAGTGAAAGTTGCAAAGTGGTGCAAATTTCGTTCTACAACTCGTGTGACCAAATGGACTGTTCCAATGCATATGGATGGGTATGTTTACACTAGGCATGGTCCTCTTTCACACCTAAATATGTTGAATAATTTTGACCTATGTTCAATTGGTTCGATCCCTTAAGGGTCTGAAGTGCAAAATGGCTACAATCTTTGATAGGCTATTACTCAAAAAATGTGATACTTACAAACTCTCCTTTTAAGCCTACAAGATCACATCGGGACCCTCTACAATAACCTCTCTCATTTTTTGTTATCTCAGAGTCATTTTCCCATGGTGCCTAGTTTTCACTTGATGAAAAAAGTGTCAAATGCAAGTAGTGTAAAGTTGCAAAGTGGTGCAACTTTTGTTATGCAACACATGTGACCAAATGGACAGTTCCAACGCATTTGGATGGGTACGTTTATACTATAAATGGTCATCTTTTGTACCCAAACACGCGAAATCACTCTGAGCTACGTTCCACCAGCTCGATCCCTTAAGGGTCCAAAGTGCAAAAGGGCAACAATCTTTGATAGGCTACTACTCAAAAATCATGACTCTTACGAACTCTTCCTCTGAGCCTATGAGATCATGTTGGGCCCCTCTATAATAATCTCTCTTGGTTTTTGTTATCTCAGAGTCATTTTTCCGTGATGTCCAATTTGCACTTGATGGAAAAAGTGTCAAATGCAAGTAATGTAAAGTTGCAAAGTGGTGTAACTTTCGTTTTGCAACTCATGTGACCAAATGAACTATTCCAATGCATCTAGATGGGTACATTTATGTTATACATGGTTCTCTTTCACACCCAAACATGTTGAATCACTCTGATCTACGTTCAATTAGCTCAATCTCTTAAGTGTTCAAAGTGCAAAAAGGTAGCAATCTTTGACAGGTTACTTCTTGGAAATCATGACGTTTATGAACTCTTTGTTTGAGCCTACAAGATCATTTTGAGACCCTCTATAATAACCTCTCTTTTTTTTTGTTATCTCGGAGTCATTTTTCTGTGGTGTCCAATTTTCACTTGATGGAAAAAGTGTCAAATGCAAGTAGTCTAAAGTTGCAAAGTGGTGCAACTTTCATTCTACAACTTGTGTGACCAAACAGACTGTTCCAACATGTATGGATGGGTACGTTTACACTAGGCATAGTCCTCTTTCACACCCAAACATGCTGAATCACTCTGAGTTACGTTCAACCAACTTGATCCCTCCTTAAGTGTCCAATGTGCAAAAGGGCAGCAATCTTTGACAGGCTACTACTTGGAAACAATGATGCTTACAAACTCTTTGTCTGAGCCTAGGGACTGCGTTGGCCCCCATCATAACTTCTCTTGGTTTTCATTATCTTGAGTCATTTTCTCGTGGTGTCCGCCACTTAATGGAAAAAAGTATCAAACGTAGTAGTGTAAAGTTGCAAAGTGGTGCAACTTTGTTCGCAGAACTCATGTGACCAAAGGAATTGTTCCAACACATATGAATGGGTATGTTTACACTAGGAATGTTTCTCTTTTTCACCCAAACACGTCAAATCACTCTGAGCTACGTTCAACCAACTCGATCCCTTAAGGGTCCAAAGTGCAAAATGGTTGCAATCTTTGACAAGCTATTACTCAAAAATCGTGGTGCTTATGAACTCTTCATTTGATCCTATGGGATCATATTGGGCCCCTCTATAATAACCTCTCTTGGTTTTTGTTATCTTTGAGCCGTTTTCCCATGGTGTCCAGTTTTCATTTGATGGAGAAAGTGTCAAATGCAAGTAATGTAAAGTTGCAAAGTGGTGCAACTTTTTTTTCTACAACTCATGTGACCAAATGAACTGCTCCAATGGATCTAGATGGGTATTTTTATACTAGGAATGGTCCTCTTTTGCATCTAAACACGTCGAATCACTCTGAGCTACGTTCAACTGGCTCGATCCCTTAAGGGTCCAAAGTGCAAAATGACTGCAATCTTTGATAAGCTATTACTTGGAAACTATGATGCTTATGAACTCTTCATTCGAGCCTATGGGATCATTTTGGAATCCTCTACAATAACCTCTCTTATTTTTTGTTATCTCAGAGTCATTTTCTTGTGGTGTCTAGTTTTCACTTGATGGAAAAAGTGTCAAATGCAAGCAGTGTAAAGTTGCAAAGTGGTTCAGCTTTCATTCTGCAACTTGTGTGACCAAACGAAATGTTTCAATGCATCTTGATAGGTACATTTACGCTAGGCATGGTCCTCTTTCACAGCCAAACATGTTGAATCACTCTGAGCTATGTTCAACTAGCTTGATCCTTTATGATGACATACAAAACAATCGAAAAAAGAAACATTCACATGACAGTTTAGAAGTCTGAGTTTTCCACACCAAAATCATATGATCATCCTCAATTCTAGCAAGTCTAAGACATTCTTTAATTATCTTGCTTTCCCTTACAGCAATATACAACCAATTTTTTTTTGCATACAATGGTGGAACTTGGAAACATTCTATTTTTCCTCAATTAATAACTTAGGTTGTGAAGCATTTTGTCATTTTCATTTGAAATAATTTTCTATGCTTGAAAATTGGAGTCTACGAGAAACAAGTGATGCTCTCACGTACATTTATTATTTGGTGTGATAAATAAAGTTTTCACCCAAGTCCATTTCTTATTTGTATTATAAATTATAAAGCTTTCTCCCAAGTCCATTTTCTATACAAGAAATAATATTGCAAAAAGTTGACATATACATCTTTCGTGGTGTTTATATGGTGATGGATCAAGAACATAACAATTCATTATATACTATGAGGATTATGTTGTGAAAATGTTTAAAGACTATTCAAGATAAATGTTTGTATGATAATGTGTCAAAAAGTTAACCACTAATCATCTACTATGAATATTATGTTTTGCAAGTATTGTGAAGATTATGTATCCTTTGCTTAATTGAGTTGTTCCAATCAAAAGATTAGATATACTGGAATCTTTTTATGAAACATCTCATGGAATACCAATTGAAAACATGATTTTTTCTTTTAGATAAAGCATTTGGTGGAACTCTTTGAATTAAACTGAATTGAGATATGTAAGAACAAGGGAGCATTAGGAAATACATTGCTCAAGGATCTTAAATAAGCCTTCTTACCAAATTTGAAAAAGCATGATAAGCCCATGGTTGAAAATTTTGTATTCATCAAAGTGGGTACTAATTCTATATTATATAGATCATAATTCTTCTTTATCTTTAAGATCTTCTAATTTTGGCAATGGTTTTACCAAGCTGTGAAGGGTGAACTGTTATTTATTCAATTATGCCTATGTGGGTTCATTTTCCTTATCTCTCATTGTAATTTTGGGTGGATTATTGTTTTCAAAGTATTGGGAATGCTTTGCCTATTTTCTAGTTGGAAGCTGTCATTCTAGAAGGGTCATTTCTTGATATATATATTATACTCATTCTTATTCAATTATCAAGTTAATAATCAATGCATTTATTTACGGTTGATCTTTTCTTTTCAATTTGTGCAATTTTGTAATTTGTAACTCTACTAGTATTCCTAGAAATATTGAAGTTTTTTAGCATCAACTAATAAAGTTATTTAGCATCAATCAATAAATATTCAAGACAAACTATGAAGGACAACAATGATCAATTCTAGGGCTAACCAATCAATAAGTATACACATGAATAAGTGAAGCATACATGTGAATAAGGGAAGTACAAGTACTCAAATACACGTAAGCCTTGAAGTATACACACGAATACATAGTATACACAAATTAATACAAAGTATATACATGAATACAAGGTATATGCATGAAAACATGTAAGTCGCAAAGTATACATTGGAATACACATAAGTCACAAAGTATACACGTAACTCATATCTATTGAACTGTGGATTTATAATGCAAATATGGACGCCATTGATAAAAAAAAAATTGTATTAACCAAATAGCCATGTAGGCATACATCAATATGTCAATATAAGTATAAAATATATACAAAATAGCCATATAGGCTTATGAGAATGTCATATACACATACAATGTCAAATATATGCAATACAAAATATGTACAAAAATGCCATATAGGCATACAACAAAGGGCTCTGGAATCAAAATCCATTGCTCTCCATGCTCTCGAAATAAACTCTTGCCATTTTCTTGTCGATTGGATGGCAATAGGTTTGTCTCTCATTTATTCTGAGGCTAATGAGTGCTCTTGGTGCTCCTCCTAGGGTTTACAATAACAAGTAAAGACATTAATATATAGAAATTACATTATAAAAAATGATAAATTTAACAAAATAATCACTTACCGCCACTAAATGATCACTCTCCTCAAGGGAAAGGTTCGCATTCCCATGTTGAGGCATGCTAAATCCTTGTAGAAACCATCCAAAGATAAATTAAACTACGAATCAATAATGGTTTGATTTTTCACTAACTAACAGCTATAATAATGAATATAAATTAAAATTTAGTAATTTTCCGCATACCTCTGTGAGAGGAATCGAGGAGTCTATAGCAAACAAAACACCAAGCTCCATTTCCCTATGAACATTTGGAGGTGTATATGCTTCCAACATCTGAAAATAAAACAACAAATTATTCAATCACAAAAACTATAATAGTGATGCACGTCATGGCTTATAATGTATAAGATAATGAACAAAATTTTGAGCACTTATTAAACTATGTATTTCTTGCTATCATGCTTACTATTTTCCCTATCCATAGCTTGTTCAGAAGCACCTTTTTTTAGGCTTTTATCAATAGTAGCAAGGCAGTGAATCATTTGATAAAATACTTTGGTAGACATGTATGATAATTGTGGTAGCATAGAGAAGGCAGTGAATTGTTTGAAAAAATGCCTCAAAGAAATGAGGTCTCATGGTGATGGAATGCCATTACAAACATTTATGTGTCATGGCATTCCATCACTATGAGATCACATTTCTTTAAGGAATTTTTTCAAACTACTCACTACCTTGACTATGATATTTCTTACTATTATGCTTTGATAGATTTTTTCCTAGCATCCATAGTTTGTTGGAAAGCACCTAGTTTAGGCTTTTATCCATAGCAGCAAGGAAGTGAGTAGTTTGATAAAATTATTTGGTAGACATGTATGCAAAATGTGGTAGTATAGAAAAGGTGGTGAGTTGTTTGAAAAAATACCTCAAAGAAATGTGGTCTCATGGTGATAAAATGGCATTCCATGACCATAACACCGCATTTCTTCGAGGCATTTTTTCAAACTACTCGCTGCCCTATCTATGTTATTGCTTACTATTATTATTTGATAGATTTTTTTCCAAGAACCCATAGTTTTTTGGAAAGCACCTTTTTTTAGGATTTTAGCCATAGCAGCAAGGAAGTGAACTATTTGATAAAAATGCTTTGGTAACATGTATGGAAAATGTGGTAGCATAGAAAAGGCGGTGAGCTGTTTGAAAAAATGCCTCAAAGAAATTGGGTCTCATGGTGATGTCCATCACCATGAGACCACATTTCTTTGAGGCATTTTTTCAAACAACTCATTGCCTTGTATATGCTATTGCTTACTATTATTCTTTCATATATTTCTTCCAAGCATCCATAGCATAGACAAGACAGTGAACTGTTTGAAAAGATGCCTCAATAAAAAGTAGTCTCATGGAATGCCATGACAAGCAAATGTAATTGGAAGATTCTCCTAGTTAAATTACTTATGCTATGTGAAGTAATTGCATCACTACTTATGTTGACTTTCTAAACAACTATGTTGTAGTTGAAATTTTGTCATCTATCAACATCTAGTTATTAGTTATGGAATGTGAAGTAATGCTTTGAGTTTGAAAGATGTGTAATGCAATGTAATCAACAATATGAATATAAGCTACACAAATCTATTAAGTAAAATTCATTAGTTAAACTCTTTATTCTATTACCTGTGTGAAGGTTTTTCTAACTCCACTGGCACTGGGAGGTGTTCCCATGAAACTTCCATTATTAGCCTATTCAACATCCAAAATTAGATATTAGAATACCATTCATATAACAATTTTATTAACATGTAATAAATTTATAATTGTTTACTAGTTGCATACCTCAATAGTAGATGCAGTGGAGTAATAAGCAGGTGTAGGGCCGATGTATACAGTATCAACACTGTGACCCTGAAATTTTATTACAATCATAAAAATAAATTAGTTAATCTTGCATTTCAAAAATGAAATTTAATAAATTAAATTCAATGAACATCCTAATATTTACCTGAGTATCGATGTCATAAGCCTCATTCAAAATGTCATCTTCCCTCACCATCTCTGTAGTTGCAGCTATATCCTGTGTAGCTACCCCTTGAGTGTCGGTGGGGTCATATATACAAGTCGCCCTGCAAACCTGACACAAATGTGGTGGAAACCTACGACTCGAAGACTCCCTTGGGTGGAATTATACTATAGGATTGGCATGCTGGATGAAACTCTGGGTCAGAGAGGTGATAGCCTACAAAGTGTCTACCTCAGTACTCTCCTTTGCAATGGAAGAGATAATAATGTGCTCATGATCTGGCCTAGCGAGAGCTCGTCTCGCTTGCTACCTAGGATCCTATCATGCATCAAGTCTATCTTGAGTTGACCCCTCACCTCTCCCCTGGAAGTCTTTCATATCAAAATAATTCAGGATTTTGTTCAAGATGAACTCACAATATAGTTTCCTTAGGAAATATTATGGGACTTCATAATTGTTGCATGGTGGGTAATCAAAAATCATGTACCACCTATCCCAAAAAAGGTTCCTAATCCCTTGGTGGTGGCACTAATGGATAGGAAACCTCTTTGCATTGAGGTCAAGATTTTGATTTATGTGTAGGTCGGTGAATAATGAGCACAAATCTAATTTTGTAATCTTTTCACCTTTTTATTTATTTATATGATAATTTATCCTGATAAAAATTCCTAGCCATTGCCTCATATCTTTCCAACCACTTAATTGTTTGTTGATTGCATCTACATGTTTTAACATTTCTTTAAGTGAATTTGCAAGTGTTCTTTCCATGGTTGAACCTACTAGATTATTCAACCTCGTGATTAACTCCTCAATTTTTTTTTTATTGTTTTCAATTACCCCCATTAAATTTTGTTGAGTGTCAGGAGGATGTTGAGGGATTGGTGGAGGAGATTGTTGTTGTGGTTATTGAACTTGAGAATTTTGTTCATGTTCTTGTTGCTCTAGTTGTTGAGGATTTTCAAGAGGGTTTTCAAGAGGGTTTCCATGATCATTATCATTTCCTACAAATTCAACAAATGAATATAAAAAACAACCTAAAACTAACAAATTCACAACAAAAAACAATCCTTACCTCTTTGACATCCCCGTCGACGTGGTGGCATCCTGGCGATGAAATAGAAACAAATTGATGAAAAAAATGCAATATTATCTCCTCCCAAAATGTGAGCGCATAAGAGAATGGTTTTTGGCTACAACCAGTAGAAAAAAGAATCAACATCTAATTGAATTCAATTTTCTTTTTTTTTTGTTTTAATAACTTATGTGAGCACATTATAACACGAGCACATTATAACACGAGCACGAAATAGGATCAATGTGGTTGATCCTTAGGCTTGGTCACACCAAGCCATAACGTGAGCGCGTTATAACACGCTCGTGTTATAGCCTATCAGAAGTTTTTAAAATTTTAACCATAATTTGGTCCCCCATCTTTTTGCACTCGTCCTGATGTAGGTTTCAAGATCTATTCAAGCATTTCAAGCATCATTTCAAGTGACAAGATCCACATCTAATTTATCCATTGCATGAAAGTTGTATACCTCCTAAGATCTCCATTATCAAGGTTTCATTCAAGGGTTTGTTGAGTGGTAACATAGCTTTGTTCATTCTTCATTCCCTCTTTCATACATTATTTCAATTCAAGGTTTGATTATCAAAACGGGGTTTGACCAAGAAAAACCTCCATTCACCCAAAAAAAAATTCCTTCTCTCTTTGTGTGTTGTAGATTTACAGGTTCATAGGTTGAAAAGTTGAAGATCTCAAAAGTGCGAAATTGAAAAGTTACATTTGTTGCTATCTCATGGAAAATCAGATACTGAATTTATTTCTGACTGTCTGATTGTGAAACCTGGAGGATATGGAAGTGCAAACATGGGAGTAGAGGACCCAAAAATAAGTTTTGAAAATCTCTACAAAGATACATTCACCTATAGGCAAATGAGTCCCAAGACATCTTTTGAAAATAGTGTTTTGTGACAGGGGCATAGTATTTTCCCTTCCCATATCTACCAAAAGTTTTGCTATTTTTGATATTTCTATGTTTCATTTATTAGTTCCAACCTTTACATGTCATAAATGAATGCATTTGGTATTTTTAATCTTTCTCCCAAAACCCCCGATTAATCATTTTTTTCATTGTTTTAGTCAAAAGAAACTTTGCAACTAATTTTGAGGTAGGTTTTAAGTGTCTTCCACTCATCCAATTTGCATAAAGTTGATTGTTTCTATTATATTTATGTTGCATCTACATGAATCAAGTCTTAATTTGCATATTTGAGGTCATTTGCTATCTTATTTTCATCTCCCAAAAGTGTTGTTCAGTCATATTTACCCCATCCACACACATAAAGGAAATTTGCAGATCTTTCATAGAATTGAATCACCTAAGTGTGGAAAGTGAATTATATCACGGAGGATCTCATTTCATAAATGAAATAGAAAATAATTAGATTCATTATACCTCGTTTTTCCCTTGCTATTTATAGTAAGTTTGGTGAAACATTCCAAATTTAGTATAAAATCCTATGTGTTTTGAATGCCCAACCTATTTTTCTATGTTTCAATTACAAACAAAATAAACAAACCCTAAACTACAATTACAAACAAAATAGAAAAACCCTAAACTATAATTACAAACAAAAAATGCAAGATATAAAGCCAAAAAACACATAATTTAACCAACTTGGAGGTCGATGAGGTCACTGGCTTCAACAAGAGGAGGTAGCAGCTAAAATTTGGGGTGGTACAGGTCCTTGAAATGTGTATACCTTGCTCTTTGTCACTCTCAGTCGCATCCAAATCCACAAGGAGAAAAGGAAGTGATAGTCATTTATTTAAAAAAATAAATACCTCTTCGAAATGGGTAACCATTATATAACGCATACACTTGTTATAATGGGTACTCGTTATAACGGGTACACATTATATATAACAAGTACACATTATATAACAGATACTTGTAATAACGTGTACCCATTATAATGCATACCCATTATATAATCTGTACTTGTTATATAATGAGTACCCGTTTAATATGAGTACCTGTTTAATACGGGTACCCATTTAACGAGTACCTGTTATATCGTTATAATGGGTACCCATTTTGTAGTGGGTACCCGAAGCACGAGTATTTGTTCATATTTAGGCTCAAGTGCCCATTCCTAAGCAGGTAACCATTTTTTTAAAAACACATATGCATTTTGTGTGGCTTTTTTTGGCCAAAACTTCCCCTCTTTGTGGACCCAACTTTTTTTTTTTACCTGTCATTTTTGTCATAAAGAAGTTAAGGCAACATAGTTTCCAAACCTAGGGTTGACTCACCTTGATGGCTGCAAATCAATTCTAATCATTTGTGGCACTATCTCTCTTCCTAATGAACATGAAAAAGGTGGATTTGTGATTAGGTGGACACCCCCTTTTCCTTTAGGCATAGATCCCTCATTTCTAGGTCTACCTATTTCACCCTCCCCCTTTTTCTTATGTTTCAATTACATTTGAAAAGATGGAAGTTATGTTATTTTTTCAAATCTAATTTATCTTATGAAGGTCGATATTCTATCATTGTACTCTAACCTATATTTTCAGATGATAAATCTTACTCAATTATTGTAGGACACATTGAAGTCACATGCTATATTAGATAAACAAGTGGAGAACATACATGAATGTAACTAATTTTTTTAATAAAAATCAAGAGAGGTTACCTAAGAATATTGACAAGATAATTAAGGGTGTTGAGGACCTATTCCAATTTAGGAAAGCACTCCAAAATGAAGGTAGTCTTAATAGGACCAATTTTCAATATATCAAAAGTATCCATCAATGCACCATCCACATAATTGAATGTATTGATATTGATATTGCTACCCCTATTATGGAATAATTTAAATAATTAATTGTAACTTACCATCTATTGTGATTATTTTCTTTCAATTACTCTTATAATAGATTTGTGCTTTGTTTAAATTATTAATACTAAAATCCTATTATAATACATTGAACTTTATTTAATACAAAATATCCTAAATTAACCTACATGATGCAAATAAACCTTCATTGCAATTTTTAAATAATAATAGTTTATTATTAGTATGTTATTTAGAGTTTTGATATAATGTGTCACTTATGATAGTGATATACACACTCAATAAAAGGGTGATAATACCAATTTTTGTCAATCTCTAGGCACTATGATTTTAAAAAATAAACAATTTTATGATGAGATTGTGTCTAATTAGTGACTATGACCACAAGGATTTAACATAAAAGACAACACCTATGTCAATTGTTAAAGACACAACTATCAAGAATTAAGGACTTAAGTATCTATTTGATCCACTATTTATTTAATAATAAATGCAAGCTCCATAAATTCCTCTCCATACCACTAAATTGAGATTTATTAACTTACTAATCATCACCTAATATTGGTTTCCTAATTCAAAAATCTTTTAAATTGTCCCTCACAATCCACAAAGTATTAAACAAATGTACTTGAACAACATAATCAATCTAAAAGGGAGAATGGGGAGACTGGAAAAAAAGGTCCAGGAGGTATCGTACTTTGCCCTGAAGGTCATGCACAGGGCAGCTACCAGTCTATGCTTGCTGCAGAAGGACAAGTCTGCGACTGATGGCGAAGATGATGCTGGTTTTAAGGAGCTGCTTGAGTTCCTCACGGTGGATTAGGCGACTGCTATCCAGGATAAACCTTGCAGGGAGGAAAAAGATTAGGCCTTTGGGTCTATTTGTTTTTATCTATTTCTCTATGCCTGTTTATTTGTTAATGTTGTTTTTCTGGTTTGACCCCTGGGGGTCTTTGGACTCATTTACTACGTATCATGCTTGCATGATGGACTATGTTTATTTACTGTTGTTTTTTGGTTTTTGATATGACTTGTTGTGGGTGATGGCTCGGTGTTCTCTATTGTCACTGTGTTGTTAATGTGCTTACTCTGGATGGCCATTGGTGCCTTGTTATGATGGGACATCACCCTTGTTTTGTTGCTTTTTATATCAAAAACATAATCAATCTAAAAAATTTCCCTCATTTGGGCATTTAGTGTTCTTTTAATAAGGGGAATTGGAACCTAATGTTTGAAGAATTGGGTGAGTTTTGTTATAATATTTTATGTACTAATTAATTGAGTGAGTAAATAATTTTTGGTTCTTGGGAATTTGAATCTAAGTTACATATTAAAAAATACTCAACGATAATTTATTAGTGTAACTCCCAAAAAAAAAAAGGGGAGAGGACCTAATATATGAGCATGTTCCAATAGCTCCTAGAGTTATGCACAACAATGCCCTCCCCCACATTTTTTTACTTCAACACCAATTGATTAGTTCAACTCCCAAAAACATTTATGTTAGAGTATCCAATAAATGAGGACACTCGTACAACAATGACCTTTTTTTTACTTCAACATCAATCAACTAGTATAACTTCCAAACATATTTAGAAGAGAGGACCTAATTGATGAACACTCCAATAGCCGTTATGGTTGTGAACAACAATTTCTTTTGTTTAAAGTTTTAGCACTAATCAATCAATTTAACTCCCAAAAACATGTAAGGGAAAGGATACAATGTATGATCACATTGTAATAAATGCTATAGTTGTGCACAATAATGATCTTTTTTGTACTTTGACCTATTACTTGTGTTGTTAAGCACTAGTAGTCATTATATCTGTAAAAGAAAAATAGACCCAAAAAAATCCATTTTCAACAGTCGTGTCAAAGAAACAACCAATCATGGGGCGGAGGGCATAACTCAATTGGCTAAAGCATCATGTTGCAGGCAAAAGGTCACAAGGTCTAGTCTCCCTTTCGTCCTCGTGGTACCGGAGGGTGTGTCGTGCTAGCGTCATCAATCACATGAAAAAAATTTACTAGGTGCATTGCAATTTATAGGGGGGGCTACCCGATTCTTGCAATGTAAAACAAAAACAACCAATCGTGACAAACACAAGATGAATACATGTCTTGATGCACATATCTTAGTCTAATATTTTTCAGGTATTTTTGGACAACCCAACAAAAACATAAATAATAGAAATCTGGAACCCCACATAATAACTTTAAACTCTTAACTCATAGAGACACAAAAGGTACGAAATTAAGAAAAATATTTGTAATAAAATACAAATAAAACTTTGGACTCCGTGATTCACAACGAGTCATAGATAGTTGGTTTTAATGTTTTTAACTAGAAACCAATTATGAAGTGTTGGAAGACCAAACCTTCCTTTTTTCAATCAATTCCATATTGGGTGTTAGTCCACGAGAACGCGTTTTGTCTGCATATTAAATGAATAAACAAATGGGTTTTTATAGCTGTTGGAGCCTGTGACTTAATATAAACAAATAAACACATGATAACCGAGATTCTTCTGATTGACATATTAACTTCCATTTTTAGCTTAGGAAATGGACTCTTTCTTCCGTGAGGATTTCAAAGTTGGGATCTTTGATTCAGATCTAATAAGATTGACGGCTTGTATACGTAACTCGGACGTTATTTGGCACTAAACTATGACATATAAACCAGCATATCAAGATTTGGTGACCAAACAATCTCCTGGTTAGTTTTGACTGGCCGAGATGATCTCTGCAAGATCTCAACTTTATAATCTTAAAAAGCTTTTTATTTTTCCCCCATATTTGGCGCAGTTTCTTGAGCTTCACGTATGTATGCATTAAATCTTCTTTTTAGGCTCTGGAATTTTGTATTCCGGCCAGATATTGCCAAAGTTTGACGCTATTTCATGGAGATTCCTGTAAAGATCATATACATATTCTCTCAATATTATATTCAACACGTGTTTATCCAATCTATTCTATATAGATTAATAGCAAAAGGCCACCAAAAAGATCCGTTTAATTTAAAAGACCTAATTATCTCCATGTTCACTCATATTATTTTATAGTTTAGAAAAGTGAGCAATACTTTAAAATAAATAAAGTTCAAAAGAGAAAATGCGTTTTTTGTATTAATGGGTTGTTGTTCAATTGATTGGAAGGTGATGATATGTTTTTTTATTACACCATTTATTGACATTCAAATCTTTGAGAAGTGCAATAAATATGAATGAAATTGTGGTTGAATGACTATGATGAAATAGATGTTCCACAATGAAATTGTGTTCTGAATGACTATGATGAAATAGTCTTTCCACAATGAAATTGTGTTCTGAATGACACTGATGAAATAGATGTTCCGCAATGAAATTGTGTTCTAAATGACTATGATGAAATAGACGTTCTGCAATAAAATTGTGTTGTGAATGACTATGATAAAATAGAAGTTCCGCAATCTATAACTTTGAACCAAAGAGATATCATGTTATGCTTACCATATCAAATTATAAAAAATAATCCGAATTAAATAACATAAAACATCTCATAACCAAATAAATTTAAAAGAGAAAGTGAATATTGTGTTCATTATTGTTGAGGAGAATTGGAAAGGTCACTTACGTCTAAATCAAATATAGTTTTTCATTCATTGGAAGTGGAGTAATTACTCTAATCACAATATCTTTGGTCATTTTTTTTCACATGTAATGTATATGCGTCCAAAGTCAAAAGGAGAATATTGGTTGCTTGACAAACTTAAAAATCCATTATAATTTTTTGAGCGTTTTTTCCCTTTCAAGAATGGTCAACCACTGAATTTGGAAAGTGATAATATACTCGAGAATTTTCTTTATTTTCCTTTGAAACAACTTGATTATTTTGAATATGTTGCATCACAACAATACTACTGTAAAGTACTAATCTCTTCCAGTTCTTTATTACGGAATATAAAAGTCATTGAATTAGATAATGGCTTAGTCATGATACTCTTTCATTAATCTTTCCAAATTTCTTACCTAATTTTTCATATAATGATTGAGTTCTATATTGGTATGATCAACTTTTCTTTTTTTAAACATAGGTAGTAAATGCATTTTTCAAAACAATACACTCTTTAAATATATTAATTTAAATTAGAATGAATGAAATATAATAATTTAATAATATTTTTAAAACAAAATCTAATAGATAATTATGTTTTAGTACATGTCATCATTATGTGTATTAATAGTTCTTTTTTTTAATTTTATTTATTACTTGTAAAATTAAGTATTAGTAATTCTTATGTTTATATCTAATGAATAGACAAAAGTTATTCAGTTTTTACAAGTCATATTAAAGAAACAACTAATCATATATTGACACATAGTGTGATCATGATATTGCTATCAAGATTCAACCGTGTAGTTCTCATCAAAGATGGGTTCTTGTGAATCACTACCCATGAAACATGGGTCAATGAGTTTGATTCAAAAAACTACACAATTGAATCTTGATAGCAATATCATAATTTAAAAGGATTCAATTGTGTAGTTCTCATGAGAGATGGGTTCTTGTGAATCGCTACTCATGAAATATGGGTCAATGAGTTTGACTCAAAAAACTATACGATTGAATCTTGATAGCAATATCATAGTTTGACACGCTCTGGAAAATACCTCCTACTCATCACATAGTATGATTGATAATAAATGTCTTGATACAAATGTTCATTGACATTAAGAACTCCAAACAATAACTTTCAATTCTACACTCACCTAAAAATGTCAAATTTCAAAAAACTTGAAAAATGCAAAATTCAAATGTATATGATTTTGAAATCTTCTCTCCCTATTAGCCCATCATGTGCATTCGATAAATCTTGTGATACTTACATGGCCACAATGGGCGCATTATATTCCCACAAGAAGCCTACAATCAAGTACAATATGGACCCATTTCTTCCCCACATAGAGTAGAGGCACTTTCAACCAGTCTCTAACACTAGAGAACGACCGCTAGTTGCTTACATACGGTAAGCTTTATTTTTCACGCATCAGCTTTTACTTTTGAGTTATGATGGAAGGGGACAGAAGGTCCTATGGTGGGACTGGCCGCAGGCGTTTCCCCTATTTTGACCTTTTGGAAGGGACCCATAAGACCGGGCTCTTCTGTCTGGGAAGCTTTGAACATTGAAAAAACAATTCCTTGTATTCGTCTTAATTGCTTTATCCAGATACATAAAACTCTATTCATCTGGTCGGCCTAGCTTCCAGCCAAAAGTGAAGAAGCTCAGACGAAACTCCCCACACGGTGGGAAGTAATAGGCCCTTGCCGTACGTTCCGCCCCCGCCAATTGACAGAAACCCTTAATTTTTAACGGACCATGTGCTATGGTTACTGGGTCAAACGAAGTGAACTGGAAAAGTGGCCGGCAAAACAGACGCGTGTACTTACTTTTACGTTTCTGTTAAAACCTAGCTTGTCCTTTCATCTTTTGCTTTTGTCTTTTTACCAATCGCCGATGTCCTCCAAGAGAGTCACTGTCCATTGCAAACGCAACAAGGCGAAACCAGATCAAAAAATAACAAGAGACCGTGGGAACGGTTGAAAGAGAGATAGGGAGAGAGAGAGAGTACATATTTGGATTTCCACTGTAATTAACTTTAAATATGAGTTATAATCATGATACAGAATGTTTCCTTAAAAACTTTTACTTCTGCGCGGAACAATTTTGTTGGTTCTGTGTGAACTTTTTCGCTTGGGAGAATAGTATAAAATTACTGTAAGGACTAATTTTACCATGTGCTTAGCTTTATGGAATCCAACTATCCCAGTCAACATCCATCACTAGTTCCATTAAAGAATGGGTCCATATCTATATTGCCATTCAAACATCATTGTTCAGTTTACTTTAGAAGAAATTGATATTCCATGGGCCGGAGGGTTGTGTTGTACAATTAAGCCGTTCATTGAAGTGGCTCAAATAACTGGCGTACGCACTTGTTGCCAAAAGTGTCCTGCAGTACTTGCACAATAAGAGATTCTTTTTTGCATACATTAAAGTGGCGCAGATAACTGATGCACGGGTCGGTGAACTATTTGAATCTACACCAGGAATTTGAGACAATTTAAGCAACTTATGGGCCGGCCCTCTTTGTTTTACCTTGATAAATCTGGTTTACAGAGGTTTGGAAGTCAAAAAAAAATGCTGGGTCCGTGTGGGCATGAGTGAACAGTAATGCACAACGTTCTCACTCCCGTTTCTACGAATATCTAGCTTCTTTCTGGAATTGTATATTTTTGTTAATAGTTTTAAGGGCGCTAGGCGCAGTAGAAGACAAAACAAGCTTCCCATAACAAAGTGGCAAAGTATATTAATTAAATAATAAGTCAAGTCATAGGGATGTGTATGCAACAGGCTAAATAAAAGACATGCTAGTTGGATTTGAGGCCTAGTGCTTTAAAATAGTAGATTTTCCCGAGATACGTGGGATTATCTGGTGGCATTTTTATGTGGAGGTGGTGCAGTTGCCAATAGCGTGCATTAATGTGACTGCCCTTTGCTGGGCTTATGATGAAGCACTAAGTCTATTTTTGGAACAAAGGGGAGCAAATATTGTCTTTAGTGTAAGTGAGCACTTTGAACTTGCAAGCTCGTTAATAACTGTACTTAATGGACACGAACATGAAAGAAAGAGAAGAAAGTGAAACAATTCCTTCCATTCACCATGAGTGAAATGTACAAGCATATCATATGAGAGATTCCAACATGGAAGATGGAAATGAAATTTGTGCAAATAGATTGAATTTTTTAAGGGGTTACGTCGAGCACAATTGTGCATTGTCAATGCCTTTCTCTACATCTATGGTACAATGAGTTTCCCTCTGTGATTTCTTTCTTTGGGGAAAAACTCCCATTAACGTAAAACTCTTTACTCCTCGTCGTTGCAAAAGATTTATACATTTCCCCCTTCTCTCGTTGGGTCTTCTAAATAAAATTTCTTTCCTTTTCGAGATCCTTTTGTCAAGTATAAATTAATGAGCCCGTCTCTACCGTGCAATATCCGACTTGGGAGAGTAACCTAACTGTTCGATTTCCCAGCTCAATTTGGAAGCCACTCGATCATGTCTTGGGACGTAGTCCTAAAAAAATAATCCAAATCTTATTAGAACCAACATAAATGCAACTAATCACAATGTTGCCATCAAGAATGAAATTTGGATTTTGACATTCTTAACAATATAACCCACCCACAAAAGCAATATTCTAATGCTATGAACTTGGAAGCATTCTTCAGCAAAATTGGTCTTAAAACACTTTTCAAGGCGTTCGTACTAATAAAAAAAAAAAGTCTTGTCACATTTTTCTTGCCTTCAATTCTTTAAGAAGAATTTGCATTACAATATCGATTTATTACCTCTAATTTCCTCACTAGCTCTTTGGCTGTGGGAGCAGATACAATTATATGGCGGGCGGTGGGGTTGATGAACCCTTCTTCAACAGCCTTGTCAATGAAAGACAGCAGAGAGTTGTAGTACCCTTCCACGTTCAACAACCCAACCTGAAAAGTAAAACATTTCGGCAAACAAATATTTAGAAAATTTTGACACCGGCTATATCCCTTCATTTACACTTATTTACGGTCATCATCTCGATTCAGGCTTCATAGGGAGTAGAGAAATTACTGGCTTATCGTGTATGCCGAGCTGAGCCCACGTTATCACCTCCAGTAATTCTTCCAAAGTTCCATAGCCACCTGTCAGTAGAACAGTTTTCATTGCCTCAGTTAAAAAAACTGTGTGATCTAGATTACGAGAAATTGATTCACTGCATTTCATATTTTAAACTGACCTGGTAAGGCAATAAAAGCGTCGGATTGACGAGCCATCTCAGCCTTTCTTTGATGCATGTCTGCCACGGCTTTCACTTCCCCTACTGTTTCCCCCGTAATCTGCAGCAAGTTCAATAAAACAAAACACAAAGATAAGTAAAATAAATAATTGCAACTTTCCGGTAAATTCTACAGGAAATTGAGTTTTTATATTAAAAAATTCCAATTTGAAGTAGTGATTTGACCATTTTTGTCCAATATGCAGGGAGCTCTGTATTTACCTCTCTCGGCATTAGCGTTTTGGGAATAACCCTGAAAATGAACATAACAGGAATTAGCGCAGGGGATGGACTTTCAAAGCTTGGAACGAACAAACTGATTATAGATAATCTGTAATGGCTAAAATTTTGTATGAAGAATTCAAAGACTTCGATTTTTGGCTGAAAAAATTTACCCTAAAACATGGCGACCCCCTTCGTGCACAGCTTGTGAAACTAGACCCATCAGTCCCACGCTGCCTCCACCATAAACTAGATCTATATTTCTTGAAACCTGAGAGGGAAAAAAACATCTGGTTTTAGAAAGCACGAAGATTTGACCTGATTCCCCGCTAATTAGAGTCGGAAAATGCCATTAAAAGGAATTTGCTAAACTAGATTTTTTCATTCTCTGTTTCTAAAGCTAAATAATGTCAACATAATCCAAAAATGGAAAAGACATCAAATCGTTGTAAGAATATGTTGTGAATGTGCTCCGCATCATAAAATTCCACAAAGCTTTGCACCTAAATGAACAAATTTATTCATTCTCAGTTTATGAAGTTAAATGATGTCAATTTCACGCAGAAACGGAAAAACACACGGAATCCTGGCGGAGAAAGGGGCCTGATTATGCTTTGCGAAGTACAATTCAAGAAAAAGCACTTTCTGAATAGATGGATGTGGAGTATAAACAGCTCTCAGCTAGCGAGATTTCCCAAAGCAATTAGAATACAGAATTCGTGAGACTGATTGGCATAACGACTCTAACCATTCAAGTTTCGGAATTTCATTAAAACCAGAGCAGAATTCAATAAAGCTAAACTCTGCGACAATGGAGACTTCTTCCATGTCAAATGAAAGGCATCCTAAAGCAAAATCTTTCAAAGTCAAATTGTAAAAAACAGAGCATCGGCCGTGAAAATGGTTTAAACGGACAATTTTGTCAAATTCGCAAAAGCGGGATGCCAAAGTCAGAACTTCAGCTACTTGAAGATTTATCTTCATAATGAACATCTCAAACATCATACGATGCACCTTATACAATGTCCGTGGACTAAGTACCTTCAGGAGCCAAGTGAAGCAAAGCCAAAACATTTACAACGAGAACTTACATTAGACCACAGAACCAAAAAAAAGAAAAAGCACTTCGTCGACAGAATTTTTTCAGAGCCTTTAATCCAAACCTCAAGTACACAACAAATGTGCACAATCTCAGGAATCCCCCGTCCATAGTACTTTATTTCACAAAAAACAACAACTGAACCTATCGAACCAGATCAGCGTACATTATTCTCTGATCCGTAGCCAAAACTTTTGAGCAATTACAGTACAAAACAACGGCAAATTAGCCTGAAAAAAACCAGGCAATAAAGACATAAATTTCCACAGCTTTCAAATCCTTACTGCAGTACACACAGAAACAAATTCAAAACCACAGACAGACTCAACCCGTGATTCAACCGTAGAACACACCACATCCTACATTGAAAACCAGAAAACAACCAATAATTAATGGCGGATTGATTTGATTTACCAGCTCCTTTCCAAGCTCCACGGCTGCATCCTGATAACTACTCTTTTTCCCAGGGCTGCTTCCACAAAACACACACACCCTCTTAAACCTCGACCTTGTATTAATGATCTCCACTGTTTCCATGGCCATTCCCTTATATCGTTATCTGCTTCTCTTCTCTTTCCTTCTCTTCTCTTCTCTTCTCTTCTCGCCCAGTCCAAAACTCCGCTTGCAAATTCCTCCTCCTCACCCTTCACCTAAATAAGTAGATACGCATTGTATATATCTATCTCACTTGCGCTTGGTCTTCCTCGCCCCTGTCCCGCAACTGGTCCTCCTCGGGATATATTTAATTAAAATTAAAAAACCCAAATTAAAAAAAGAAATAAATATATCCATACGCTCCACGCATAGGCAAAATACTAATATATTCTCCGACACTCCATTTTTGTACTCGTATTTCTAAATTACTATTATTATTAACACACTCGCCCCATCAAGCATGCCGCCACGCCACATTTTTACTAATCACTAACCTTACACGCTTCTAAATAAAACTAATTAAAATAAAATAAACCCCGCAGTAATAATGCTGCGTTATAATAATTATTGTTATTATCATTATTGCCTCTCAGGCCTTGTCATGTCCTTGATTGGAATCGCCTCCAACTGCCAATTATTTCTTTCCTATTAAAATAATTAATAATTCCTCGTTATCTTCCCTCCATCTTTTATACTTCCCCGTCGTGCTCTTATTTTTTTAAGTTTGTTTTGCGTTGCTGTTGGGTTTACGACGGACACTGACTCTCAGACAGGCGACACATCCGGAAGCAGCCATTGGTAAGCCTAAAAGAGAAAAACAGAGTTTTCTAACAGAATCGTAAAACCTAAGTAATAAATATCACGCCCCTCAAATTAACACACGCGTCTCTTTTGTCCTTAAACTCCACTCCGTTAGGAGTTCATGTCAGTTGACGGGACAAGGGTGTGTTTGTACGTTAGCTTCTCCCTGGTCCCCGTAGGCTGTTTCTTCAGTACCCTCACAAGGCCTAGAACAATCAAGTGTGGGGTAGCCATCAGTTGTAATAATTTTAACATTTTAGGGTATTATACTTTAATTTGTTTAAATAGATGTTGTTTCTTCTTATGCGGTGTGTTAAAATTAAGTGATGTTTTGTCAGCATTTAGTAAATATCATATCATATTGATCCATGTTTCATGAATAATGGTTTGGAAGGATCCATTACTCATAAATATTAATGGTGGTCTATTTAGCACTTATTGCATCTAGGTGATGATGCTTACAATCTAGGCTTTTGAAGAAGTCATCTATCTCAACACTGCTCCAACTTAAGTGTACTTAACTAGATAGTTTCTCCTAAAATCAAGCTCGCTTAACTTTTTTACTACCTAATAACCAAAACCTTCACTGAGTGGTGTTCCTTACGAACCATTCATGATCAAGCTCCTTAACTCCTTAACTAGGAAGATTCTTCTATTCAAGTTAGTTAACTAGAGAGTTTCTCCTAAAATCAAGCTCACTTTACCTTTTTACTACCTAGCTCTCAAAACCTTCATCAAGTGTTGTTCCTTATGACCCATACATGATCAAGCTCATTAACTCCTTGAATAAGAAGATTCTTTTAAGATCAAGCTAAGTTAACTATAGAGTTTCTCATAAAATCAAGTCCACTTTACTTTTTTACTACCTTTTATTTTTTAGACTGCAGGAATCGGGTAGCACGACCCCCTATAAACTGCACGTGCGCCTAGTAAACTTTTTAACGTGACCGGCGGCGCTGGTGCGACACGCCCTCCGGTACCACGGGGGTGGGGGAGACTAGACCTCGTGACCAACCTCCTGCAACAGGAAAGATTTAGCCAACCGAGCTAGGGCCCCAACCCCTACTTTTTTACTACCTAACTCTCAAAACCTTCACCGAGTTTTTTTCCTTATGACCCATACATGATTGAGCTCCTTAACTCCTTAACTAGATTCTTCTAAAATCGAGCTAAGTTAACTAGAGAGTTTCTCCTAAATCAAGCTCACTTTATTTTTTTACTACCTAATTCTCAAAACCTTCACTGAGTGTTATTCCTTATGAACCATTCATGATCAAGCTCTTTAACTCCTTAACTAAGAAGATTCTTCAAAGATCGAGCTAAGTTAACTAGAGAGTTTCTCCTAAAATCAAGCTCACTTTACTTTTTTATTACCCAATTCTCAAAACCTTCAATGAGTATTGTTCCTTATAACCATTCATGATCAAGCTCCTTAACTCCTTAACTAAGAATATTCTTTTAAGATCAAGGCCACTTAGCTAGTTACCCACCCTATTTGCAAAACCCTTAGCAAACATTGTGCCTTATGAACCATTCATGACAAAGCTCCTTTACTCCTTAATAGTGTAGTTAATTCTAGAGCAAGCCCACTTAGCTTGCTAACCTATTTGCAAAATCTCTAACAAAAATTGTGTCCTATGAATCATTCATTATAGAGGTCCCTTTCTCCTTGACTATGTAGTTTCCCTAAAGATTGGGCCCACTTAGCGTGCTAACCCATTTGCAAAACCTCTACCAATTTTGTTTTTTATGAACCATTTATTATAGAGGTCCTCATCTCCTTAACTATGTAGTTTCCCTCAAGATCAAGCCCACTTAGCTTGTTACCTCATTTACAACACTTTCAACAAGTGTTGTATCTTATAAATCATCCATGATACAACTCCTCGACAACCATGCTCAAGCCTAGTTCACTTGCTATCTCATTGACAAAACCTCTAGCAAATGTTATGCCTTATGAACTAATCATTATAGAGCCACTTAACACTTGAATCAAACTAGTACTAGCATGTATGATCTCCAAAGAAGTTATAGTTGCATAGTATCTAGATTTGATTGTGTAATTGACTTTTGCATCAACGTTTTGGATCACACTCCATGATCTATCATCAAGATGAAGAAGAGATGCTTCACCCATATGAACATCACTTAAATACAACAAATGCTCAGTGGATCAATCGTATTTATGAAAGATATTCTAATAAACTACTACTCATCAAATATGAATCAATAAATTCAACAAATACTTAGTGGATCAATCATATTTATGAAAGATATTATAATAAACTACTACTCATTAAATATGAATCAATAAATTCTACCAAAATACTACGCAATTAAATTTTGATAAAACATCACACATACCCTTTCTTTTAAATAAAAATGAGAATAAACCGCCTAAGTTATAGCCCCTCCCACCTTTAAAAAGAAAACTTACCCTTAACCACAGTGCCCTACGTGGGACATAAGGTGTCTTCTAGGACCCTTGGGAGGGACAAAATGTTGGGAAAATGCGTGGAAACTAGGTCCTCATGTGCTCCCCTTCCACGACTAAAAAGAAAAAGTTGATTGGTTGAAAGTAAAAGTTTGCAAGAGTTGGGGAAGCCTAGAAGATGATTTTTTTTTTTTTTCAGTTTTACTCTCGGCAAGAGAATATACTTAGCGTGTTGGATAATGGGTGTAATATTATATTCGTTATCGTAAATGTTAGCCAATACAATTGTTGAGTAGATTCCGGGCGTAGTGACTAAGATAGGCGAAGATAACATATTTGATCGCACTCATGTGAAGTTAAAATAGGTGGGATATTTCATTGGGGTACTTAAAGGCATGTACTAATAAATATCTTGCTATAAAAGCACCATGTTAATATATCAATTATTTCTATTTATATGTTTGAGTTCAATTAATAGTAAAGAATTCCGAGATTGAAAGAGATGTCACAAGTTTGAATATTATAAGAAGTATGTTATATATAGTTCGTAAGGCGCTATGTATATTTCGTACGATATGTATATTTTATATTTGAAGTACAGTAAGGTATGCATACCTCATATTTGAAGTATAGTTAGGCGCTAACTAATTTTTTCTTAGGTGCTAACTAACTACTAGTTGTAAGAAGATATTTTTTTTAATAATATGTAGTGGCTACTTTTTCTATTTGTAATTCTAATATGTAGAAATAATAAGACTGTTATTTTTTTATTATAATTTTTTTGAAGTTTTTATAATATTATATTATTGTAAAGAAATGAATTTGATTTCCTTAAGAAAGTAAATACAGGGTTTATGAGTATGGAAAGCAATATGAGAAATACTATGTGATACAATTTGGATATTAGAAATTAATAAAAATATGAATGTGACACATTGAATTTAGAGTTGTGGTAGATTATGTGATACAATTTGAAATATTAGAAATTAATAAAAAAATACAAATATTTAATTGATTTTGGTGATTGATAAATAGTTTATTATTTATTTCATGACATTTGAATTATTACTCAAAATTATTTGTTATTGTATGTGATAGAAGTAGAATAATGAAACTTGAACTAAACTATTCTTTGAATTTGGCAAGGGTCAATATCGTGGTGTAGAATCAACTTGGGTTGAAACATGGTGCATAATTGATCCTAGTTTCCCACAATGGATCCCATTTCATGGAATTGACCTTTAATACAAAAAACCGCCTCTTGATATGTGAATTTGTAGGGAAAGTGGTGTTTATAGACACTAAATGGGACTTTGCTAGGTAGGGTTATTCCCCTTTCATCAAACATTTGAGTGTATGCACCCTACAAGAATAAATAAGTGTGCCCCTTAAGTGACAAGATCGAGTGAAAATCATAAAGACAACATAAACGTATAATATATAACATCTAAAAAAAGTGAAGAAGATATTTAACCAATGAAGTTCTCACCATCAAGTGGATCAATCGTAAGTCTTTGACAATGGGTCGCTCTAATTTATGGACCCTAAGGGACTATATATGATACCATAAAGTGTACCTCCATGAACAAAAGAATGATGTAAAGATGTTAAATGTGATATATGCTATAAAGGATCCAACATCAATGATATATCATTTAGTTGATTCTTCTTTGCAAGTGTAACCTTTACATGTAATGCATTATGATCCATTTTCTCACCATTTTAAGAATCTTCATCATCTAATTCTATAAAACTAGCCTCAACTTGTATAACATTTATCTATAAGAGCTTGAATTTAATGTTTTAATGCAAAGGATCTATTCATAGAATGCCAATGAATGTACTGATAAGAGCAAAAATATTTAACCCTACTTGGTGAATGCTTAGACATATCCATTGTTTTAACAAAAGACAAAGTGATAAGCTTGTGTTGCAAAAAGTGCTTTGATATAGGATGTGCATGCTCTTGAAATCTAGTAAACTCTCTACATTTCTTTGACTTGATGTAAGCAACATCTTTTATGAAAATAGGTGAAGCTTGTAATTTAGAGGGATCATAAATAAAGTAATGAATCACCTCTAGCATCATAATTTGTTGAAAGGTTCCACAAACTAACTTGGTGAAGGATAAGAAAAAATATTGAATGTTAAAGGATTATGCAATATCTCATCAACAAAATCTTTCTTCTTAAATTTGTGCCTATAATCATCAACATGATTGTTTGTATAGTTTAATCATTTTAGAATAAATTGTAAATAATGCTCAACATACCCCATATCAAGATGTGTATGGATACCATGTATATGTTAGAACACACTGATATTTTAAGAGGGTGGGGGTGAATCTATATATCTCTCAAATTAATTCAATTCAAACTTATCAATCAAAACTTATAACTTCCTTAACTAGATAAAGCATTCAAAGAAAAATCACACAACCACACCACTAGATTTATGTGGAAAACACAAGGGAAAAACCATGGTGAGAAAGCTCCTTGGAGTTACTGTCTAAATCCAACCTCATAAATAAAGTATTTTTACAAGTAAAACCATGAAGTTTCCACATTCCATGATAAAATTGTAATATGATTTTTGGATTAAACTATGTTGCATTTTTTTACATCAACGTTTTGGATCATACTCCATGATTTGCACCCTAATTATGGATCATGGAGTATGATCTGAAATGTTGATGTAAAAAAATGCAACATAGTTTAATCCAGAAATCATATTACAATTATTTTTACAAGTTTATGAAAGTTTACAATTCTCTGAACAATACAAAAATTGCAATAGAGCTTTACAACCTCAGTACACAAACTAAAATACTTCAACACTTTTGTTACCTCCAACTCATTACCTTCAACAATTCACTCCTGCTTTTAGCATACTACCTCTAGCAATCACTTCAACACTTTTACGTTTGGCTCACTGCCTCCAACATTCTCACGTACACTTTTTCCTTTGGCTCACTGCCTCCAACAATCACTTACACACTTTTGTTATAGTCTCTTTTTTTCGACACACTTCCTTCAACATACATCAAACACTTCTCTGCAAATTCACACTCATTCATCTTCCTTCAAATTACTGCTATCGGCATTTACATTGAACACACAATACATCACATGTTTCTCTTGATCACAAACTTGATCTTTCATTTATACCTTTCGCAAGTATCAAAAAGTTTCTCATTTTCGACCACATTGGAACATATAAACATGAAACATGCAATGGCCATATTGGGTCAGCTTCAAAAACATCTACAAGAAAGGGAAATTCAATGTGATCCAATCTAAGAGATAAGCAAGACTTAATTTAACTTTGTATGCATTCTCATGTAAGTGCACACCACAAAAACTTGGTGCAAATAACTTAATGTACTAGGTTGGCCTAGCAAACATTTAACCCACAAAATATTAACTCCAAACCACAAGTGGTACCAGAGAGACCAAACAACAACACGTGCATATTACATCACAAGCATTAAAATATATTCAAAACTATTTTTATGCCCTTCTTTCAAAACTTCATGTGACATTATGCTAGTGCAAGAAAACAAACACAAAACTAGTATCTCTTACAAACCCAAACAACACAGTCTTGAGATAGAACATTGACAACTCAACTTGTAGTACAATTCAAAAAATGAAATATGAAGGGAGACAACACATAGACATGTTAAAATCATCCTCCAAATCGCAAGACCACAACAACAACTGTGGATAAATGCAGAGCATTTCTTTAAACCTTTCATGATTGCAACTACACAGTCTTCACTCTGCAAACTTAGGAAAATTCTGTAGTGAATTCTATGTCCTAGAAATAGGAACACACATGCTTCACAGATGATTTTTCTATCCTTCAAACCATGGGACCATATCTTCAAATTTGAAGGAATGTGGAGCACTCTTCAAAGCTTTTTAGTGAAACTTCTTGAGCCATTGACTGCAAGAAATTCTTCTAAATAATTTACATCAACAAATAATGAATACAACATTCATAGAATCATTCACTTATTCATGAGTAACAGGAAACAACTATTATAGAAACTCATGATGTCCAACATCATACATAATGATTTTTGACCCACATCCTAATTGCAGCATATGCAACCATCCACATACTACCACTTTGCTGACAATAAAGACAACATCATCAACAATCTAGATTTTGTTGACATAAATGACAACACCTGCAACATACTTACAACAATCTCCCCCTTTGGCATTGATGGCAACACCAACCAGATGTGCACTATCTCCCCCTTACTCTATCTCTCCCCCTTTGACATCAAGGACAAAGATCCAATGGTCTTTAATGGAACTTGCAGCAACATACAAGCTCCCCTTTCCTACACAAAACTCAACATTGTTCTACTTGCTCCCCCTAAGAGGTGTCCTTCATCAATCTAGGGATAAAAATGTGTCTTTAATTTCTCCCCCTAGATAGATGCACCAACTATGCATCTAGTTAGAAGCAGGAGGGGCAACAACCCCTAAATTCTATCTAAGATACTCAAATGTATCCTTTGAAAGTTCCTTTGTGAAGATGTCTACAACTTGTTCCTTTGTGGTTACATATTCCAATCTTACTCCCTAACCCGCAACTTTCTCTCTTAAGAAGTGATACTTGATAGATATGTGCTTGGTTCTAGCATGCATCACTAGATTCTTTGAAATATTGATGGTGCTTGTATTGTCATACAAAATTGGAATAGGCTCATCATACGTTACCTTTATCTCCTTTAAGGTTTTCTTCATCCACAACACTTGAAGATGTTGCAGCAATATACTCTGTTTCTTCTATTGATAAGGACATTGAGTCCTACTTCTTACTAAACCAAGAGACCAATATGTCTCCCAAAAAAATCTCCACCACTAGTACGTCTTATATCATCAACACTACCAACCTAGTTAGTATCAATATATGCATTCAAAGAAAACTCATTACCCTTTTGATTCCACAATCCATAGTTTGGAGTGCTCTTCAAATATCTAAAAATCATCTTGACAACCTTTACATGAGTTTCTCTTGGATCAACTTGAAATCTTGCAACCAAGCAAATTGCTTGCATAATATCAAGCCTTGAAGCAGTTAAGTATAGTAGGTCCCCAATCATAGACCTATATAGATTCTAATCAACCTTAGGTGACACATCATCCTTACTCAAATGGAAACCAGTTACCATTAGAGTACTTACTAGTTTATAGTCTTCCATACCAAATTTCTTCAACATTTCCCTAACATACTTTGCTCAAGAGAGATAAAGATACCATTGTTTGATTGTGCAATTTGAAGTCTAAGAAAGAATGATAACTCACCTAACATATACATCTCAAATTCTTTCTGCATCTATTCAACAAACCTCTTACACATTTCATCATTTCCACCAAAGATTATATCATCAACATACACACCAACAATTAGAATCTTTTCATCCTATATTTTTTTGTATAATTCACTATCAGTAGTACCTTTCTTGAAGCCTTGTTGAAATAGATACTTTTCCAATCTTGCACACCAAGCCCTGAGGGCTTGTTTGAGACCATATAGCGCCTTCTTAAGTTTGCATGCCATTTTTGGGTCTATTGATAGCTGAAATCCATCAAGTTGTTCTATGTACACTTCTTCTAATTCACCATTCAAAAAAGAATATTTTACATCCATTTGATAAACTTTGAAGTTATTGTGAACAAAAAATGCAAGAAACATTATGATAGCCTCCATTCTTGCTACTAGAGAAAATGTTTCCTCAAATTCAATACCTTCCACTTGTGAATACCCTTTGCATACCAATCTTGCTTTATTTCTCACAACCTCTCCATCTTCATTCAGTTTATTTAGAATTGAATACCCATTTTGTTCCTATTATATTCTTACAAGAAGGTTTTGGGACCAACTCCCAAGCCTAATTTTTCTCAATATGATTTAGCTCCTCTTCCATTGCTTGTATCCATCCTTAATCTTTGTTAACATCAACAAAAAAAATTGGTTCTATTCTTAACAGTAGAGAAAATTTCACTTGTTCATTTGTTTTTGCAAATCTTCTTCTTGTTTGCACTCCTTCATTCTTATCTCCAATGATTTGATCTTGTAAATGATTTCTCTAGACATACTTGGCAAGAGCCTTGGGGACTTTCTCCGGTGCTTCCTCTTTTCTTGCAATCTCTTCTTTTTATTCCTCTTTGTAGGTAGATTCATTAGACCAATAGTCTTCTTTCTCATGTGCTCTTTGATGTGACTCTTCATCCACTCTAACATTTGCACTTTCAACAACCTTCCTCAATATTTTATTGTAGCATTTATAGGCTTTACTCCTAGTTGAGTACCCAAGAAAGATTCCTTCATCTAATCTTGAATCAAACTTTCCTAGATTCATCTCTTTTGATAAAGCATTTACTTCCAAAAATTCTAAAATATTTGGTAATTGTCAGTCTCCCATACCAAAGCTCATAGGAAGTTTTGGTGTTATCCACCCTTATCCAACCTCTATTAAGGATATAGAAAACAACATGGACTACTTCCTTCCAATTCACATCCATAAATTTAGCTTCATTCAACATTATTCTTGCCATCTCTTGAATAGTTATATTCTTTCTTTCCACTAAAACATTTTGTTGAGGAGTTCTAATAGCAAAATAGTGTCTCTTTATCCCATGCTCTTCACAAAATTCTTCAAACTCACTTGATGTGAATTCACCACCTCTATCATACCTTACAAACTTGATTCTAGCATTCATTTCATTTTCAACCATTGACTTAAAGATCTTATATCTACTGAAAGCTTCATATTTTTCTTTTAAGAATATAACCCATGTCATCCTAGAAAAATCATCAATAAGTAACATGAAATACCTTTCACCTTGAAAACTCTTTTTTCTAGTCAGTCTGCATAGATCAATATGGATTAGTTCCAAAGGTCTTTTAGAAGAATACTCCTTGGTCTTGAACCTTATCCTTGTCTACTTCCCAATCTAACATTCTATGCACATGGTACTTGCAGGTTTGAAAATATTTGGCATATCTCTAACATTTTGCATGGAGTTGATCTTCACAAGGTTATCAAAGTTGATGTGTCCCATCCTCTTGTGCCACAACCAACATTCACTTTTTTTTCTTAGAAGACAACTTCTTTTATTCATACTCTTAAGATTATATAAGTTTCCTTCAGTCCTTGAACCTTCTGCCACCAATCTTCTAGAATTTGGTTTTATGATTTCACATCTTTTCTCATTAAATAAGAGATTGTATCCTTTTCTACACATCTAACTTACACTTAGAATATTGTGCTTGAAACCTTCAACATAGATAAAAACTTCTATTTTGGATTTTCCATCAATACATACAATTCCCTTTCCATAGATCTTTGCTAATGAACTATCTCCAAACTTTATTAATCCATCGTTCCATTTAACCAGCTTGATGAATTTTCTTTTTTCACCAGTCATGTGACTTGAACAACCATTGTCTATTACCTAGAGGTTTTTTTTTTTTCCCTAAGCATGAAATGTTGTTTGGAAAACCATTGAATTTTCATTGCTTATTTCCTTGACTTGCTCAGCACCATCACTTTTACAATATTTTTTTGCATGCCCAACATTGTTGCAGATTTGACATGTCACATTGACATTCACCAAAAAGGCAAAGATAATTTCTATTTACAATTTTTTTAAATTCATTTTAGATTTTCATTCTATAGCCTTATGTCCATACTTATTGTAAATGAAACACAAACCAAAAAGTACATGATTAAAACTATTTGTTGAGGGTCTTCTTGCACGATGACACATTTCTTTAGGTTTGATATCAACTTCCTGACTTACAAACATAGCTTTCTCCAACTCTTTTCTGAGTAAAATAATCTCCTTCTCAAGTTTTTTACATTCACTTATCTTGGCTTCAATCAATGCCTTTTTGATTTTGTTCTTTTTCCTTGCACACTCTAGATCCTCAAGAGCAAACACAATTTCACCTTCAAAATCAACTTCAAATTCTTCATCCACAAATTTTCTTGAACTTCTAGAGATCACATTGGCCATAAATAGGTATTCATCTCCATCATCATTTGAAGTGCAGTGGTCTCCTTCATCCACAAATTTTCTTGAACTCCTAGAGATCACATTGGCCATAAATAGGTATTCATCTCCATCATCATTTGAAGTGCAGTGGTCTCCTTCATCCACAAATTTTCTTGAACTCCTAGAGATCACATTGGCCATAAATAGGGATTCATTTCCATCATCATTTGAAGTGCAGTGGTCTCCTTCATTTGAGGAGTAGTATTCTTCTTTGGAGAGGAGATTCCTCTTGAAATTATTTCTCTTAAAACTCTAGCTACTATTTTCATTTTCTCCAAAGGGACATTTAGAAGCATATGACCAATTCTACCACAATTAAATCATTTGAATGGTAATTTTCCTTTGCACTTTCCTGATCCTTTCTTCAGATTTCTCATAATTTTTTCTTTTTCTTCCTCAAAATCACTGTGTAAATCAGATGCTTCTTCTTTCTTCACAACTTTGAATGTAACTTCTCTTTTGTGTGTACTTTGAACTTCATTCCTCATCTCATAGGTTGTGACTTGTGAGAGATTCAAACAATTCTTCCATGGTAAGATTTTTCATATCCTTGGCTTCTTCAATTGCAAAAAAAATTGAGTTAAAATAGTGAGGGAGGGTTCTCAGAACTTTCTTCACCACCACAAAATCAATTATGGCTCACCAAGACCTCTGATTCCATTCACAACTTCATCTACCTATAGCAGATAGTTGGCTATGTTCTTCTCTTCCTTCATCTTTAGATTCTTAAACAATGTTCTATAGGATTGTAACTTTTCTTTCTTCACACTATCATTTCATTCATAGAGATTCTTGAGCTTATCCCATATCTCATTTGCAATCTTGCATTGCACTACCTTAACCATTTCAAAATTTGCTAACCCACTTAGGATAGCATTCTTTGCTTTAACATTATTCTCATGAGCCATATTTGCATTTGGATTAGTGATAAGATGGGTAGGTCCAGTATAACCATCCTTGGTAGCTCTCCAAACATCATAACCTAGCAATGAGAGATAGGCATCCATCCTCACACTCTAGAAGGCAGAGTTGTGTAGCGTCGTAAATTGTCACCCTTGATAATTTTACACTATGTTTTGCTCCTTTTTAAGATATTGGACATAATTAAGCATTCAATTTCCTAAATTACACATTTCATGGCCCATTTTAACATTTACCGACAAATTACAAATGGAAAGCCTAAGCATTTATTCCATATTTTCCCCTAGCTTTTCATATCCTAAAATGTGGATCTAGATAAGGGCGCCCTAGGCACCCTTGTCCTCTTAATCTAGACTAAGCTTTGCAAAGGTCAGAGGTGGAATCTCACTTAATAATTTTCTTCTGACATTGTTTACCTTGCAAAATAGGTATGGGACAATGGTGCCCTAAGTGCCTATATCCCCCTATTTTGGCTCCAAATTCAAATATATTGGAGGCAACATTTTATTATTTGAAATTTGAATTTCTAAAGTCGACCATTGGGATCTAATTTTTATGAAATTAGAATAATAGCATATAAATACCTAGTTATTACATTATTCCAAATCTATTAGAGCAACAAGTGAGCATTAAGAGCAAGCTTTGTGATCGATATTATCCAGCAATTCAAGAGTAGCCATTAGAGATTTATTGTAGCAATTCAAGATCCAACATCATGTTAAAGTGTATGTGAGCTCATGTTGTCACTGTTTTGTGAAGGCTAACCCCTTTTGGAGGTCTCCAAAGCATTCAAACATTCAAGAAAATCAAGCAGAAAAGATCCAAGATCCTTGAAGTGATATGTATGACTTCAATCCTTTAAGGAATCCATTGAAGGGTGGTGAATTGCAAAATTTTGTTCATTCATCATTCCTTTCTTTCAATTATCATTCCTATCATTGACATTGGCATTGTGGAAGTGGAAATACTTACACAAGGTTTGACTGAGGCAAGGCCCTAAAATGGCCCAACATTTTCTCTCTTTGTGAATGTGTAGGTTATAGGTTGAAGAGGATCAAATGAAGTTTTAAGAAACTTTGTTCATTGTTGCATTCAAAACCCTAGTCCTTGACAACTCACAAAAAATCAATTACAAAAATATCTGACAAAGATCCGACAAGTTTGCAGACAGGAAATGGAAGTACAAATCGACATTAGAGGACTGTGAAAACATATTTGAAAAAGACCTAGTGGGACAATAGTGCCCTCAAAGGAAACATCCTCAAAAATTCAATTGAAATTTATATCACAAGTGCATAGTGTCCTCCCCTTTCTATTTCTGGTGTCTGATTTCCTCTTTGACTTCTTAGATTTTTTGTATTTACATCAAAACATTAATTCACACCATTTAGATCATTACACTTCATTATGGGGGTCATTTCAGATTTGGTCAAGGATTTTTTGACTCACCTATCAGGTTGTAAGTCAATCACATACCTTGTCCAAATCCATCAAATCCCACTACCATTTAAATATTTATTAACATTTAGAAAAAAACCTAAACCCTAGGGTCAAATTTTAGGGTTTCACTTTTTCTATGATTCATTTTGGTGAACCTGACATGTTAACATTATATACCTTTTGAAATCTAAAGAATTGTATCCTAGATCTAGGTTTTTCATTGTATTTTTTTGCAATTTTCATTTAGGCATCCATTTTTACATCATAAAAAACACAAAAATTAAAAAAAAATGCATATCATATTGCATCTTAGGTTGCAATAGGGTTAATTTTAGTCATTTTAGCGTAGATATGCATTCAAATTGCATTCATAGATGTGCATTAGGTCATCTAAAATGTGAAAAAAAGTATCATTTACATGCATTTAGGTGTCTTGCATATAGTTAAAAAGCGAAAAATTGCATTATTTCTTTCAAAAAGAATATTCACATCATCATTTTAAGATTTAGCATATTAGACTCAGTTAATTTTTGCATATTAGATCTAGAAGTTGCATTTACAATTGTCATTTATTGTTCAAGAATTTTCAACATTTTTGCATACTTGCATTTTGAATTACTTTATCATAAATTAAGAAAATTCTGGAAAATACTCACTATTCGACCAATTTTCACATAGACTTAAGATCCTTAAATAGTATAGTACATAGTGAAACTTTGAATTTTGCAAAAATCTATGTAGACAATAGGTGTCGTAGGAACCCTTGTCCAAACATTTTGACCTAAAATTTTATGTGCAATTCCCTGTCTGTGTCCTTTATTCAAATTTGGTCTCTGGTTTGTAATTTTTTACAAAATTGTCTGCTTTTGATGATTTTCAGCCATATGGAAAGTAACATGTTTCCTTTTCAAAGATGTGATTTTCATAGGGTAATACATGGCTTGTATGATTATAATCTCCTTAATTATGAGCACAATCTAAGGAATACAAATGAAATCATTAGTCATTCTCCCAAAATCTGTCCTAATTATGAGAGTATCTTGGTGCAATAGAATGAAATCATTGACAAATTTCTTAATATAACTTTTCCTAATTTTCATTAACCTACCTCTCTTGAAAGATCCACCGGGAAAGCCTAAATCTAAGGTAATCTTAGCTCGACCCCAAGTCTCGGGAATGTCAATTCTTGACACACTAGGTTCACTTAGGGTTCGCTGTGTAATTTTTTGTTAAACATGATGGCCTACAGTTGTCACAAATTGGTTGGTATCCAAAAGATTGAAACATAATCTCAATTTAATCATTAGCATGTCACTTAACAACTTCATGAAGTCAAATATTTATAATAACATTTCATGAAATTCAAATTACTTGCATATACTCAAGTAGATTTAGCATTAAGCACTCCACAACTTTATGGAAATGAAAGATTTATAATAAAACTCTACGCATTCATCAAATTTTTGGAACATTTTCTAAAAATATAAAACATCTAATCTAGAATAAAGCATAAAAAATATTGAAATGTAAATATTTCTACCAGGTATTATCCACACATGCCTCAAGAAATAAAATAAATCAAAGCAAGTCACTATATACTTTACCAGATTGTTTCACATCTAGGCATAAAATGATGCAAGGGTTTAAAGAAATGTGGATTATTTGTCACCGAATAGTGTCAGTATGCACCCAAATCCGGTGTAGCACATAGTATTTTTTGATAGGAACAAACAATGAGCTATGTATGATTTCATATCAGGAAATAGATTTGAATCGGCCTTGATATTAGTTAATATCAAATGAAACATACAAGTTTTTAATCTAGAATGGAACAAAAAACAATTAAAAAGAATAAAACTTGAAAATGTTTTAGTTCTTCAAAATCCATAAATTTTGAACTTAAAATGAAAATAAAACAACTCCCAGCCTTTTATAAGAACAATACAATCGGTAAATTCAATCAACACATGAAAGAGAATCCAGGGGATGAATCATAACAAAGCACATGGCACATGACAGTTGGAAAGAGAAACTTCCAAAATAAGTCAACTAATTTTGACTTTCTTCAACACTTGAAACTTTTAGACTCATGTCTTTAAAATACAATCAAGATATCAAACTAGATTGAGCAGATTTTCAACTTGATCTTCAAATAAAATGTAGGAACTTGCTGGATATTTAGAGTGATCATGTGGAACTAGAAATTTTAATCCACCAACCCTGTGTTCCTACATCCAGGCTATGGCTTCATGGAAAAATGCTCACAATTATATCACCCTAGAACTAGGTACCTCCTTCATCGCATGCATAATACTCAGATCTCTGGTTCCCCCGTTACTGACATTTCTTCTTTATACACTTTGTTCTTGACACCACCCAACTTGGTAACATTGTCGAATCTACTCAAAATCCAAATTTGTTTGACTGTCCATACCCAAACATTGTCCAACACCTTATTTCTCCTACACATAAAATTCCATGTATCAATACCCTTTTTAAAACATTAATAAAACCTTTATTAGCATAAAACTATCATTATCATTAATCCTTTTAAAGAAATTCATAAGTAACACGCTTTAATGTATTCTCGTGTAGCTGTCAACTTTATGCGGGTCATTGAATATTTTTGGCATTTGAGAAAAACCATATAGAAAGATTTGAACACTCCCGCATCAATGCACCATTTACCTGGGTGCCCAGGTACCCGACTCTCGATATACCTAACTACCTTTGAAACCCGACTAGCTGATACACTTTACTTCCTGAAATAAATCTTGACCCTGCTTCTGACTTTTACCAGTCGTTTCAAATCCTTGGGCTTTTAACTCCCATTTGTAGCAACTTGTTGAACTTCCTTTATGAACTCATCCTGATCATTCACCTGAACTCAAATTACCCTGACTCTCAACACCTAGTGCACTTAACACCCGGTATATTGAATCATGAGTTACTTTCAATATTTTCAACTTTTCATATATTTCTTGGTGACCATTAGCCAACTAGCACCTACCTTAAGCATTAATTTTCAACTTGGGCCCCCAAGCCTTGAATTATTGGGGTGTGTTGTGAGACCACACAACAACTTGCAACCAACAAAACCAAATTTAAGAGAAAACCCGAGAATCAACCACCCATCATAAATTATAACATGCATATTTTCTCCAATAGCCTCTTGGCTTCACTTGAATTCCAACATAAAGATCATAAAATTCCACCTGAAACTGTCAGTATGTGCATTGATTTATTACCATCTCCTGAACTTGATGAAAAGGATTAATCCATCTACATTGAGCTACCTAATTTAGCAATCCTTGTTAGCCAACCTAGATATTGCCTTGCTGGTAGTCAAGTATCCATAGCCCCAACAAGGTTATCTTTATAATTCCCCCAAACATAGCTCTACTGCTAGTTAGACATCCATAGCCTCGGTAGAGATTTTTGGATAGCCTAAAGAGTTGAATTTCCTCTTTTGATATTTCTTTGATATTCATTTTTCATTTTTCATTTGATGTTTTATTATAAGTTCTTTTGCTTCAACTTGTAGGAAATGGATCTTGCTATTAGGTTGGGAATTATAGTGGTAGCGAAGGTTACTTTTTGTTTTTTCACTCAATGTAAATATCCTTCATCATTTTGACCAATTCCCAAAAGATTCACTTAGTGAATTTCATGTATGTGAAACTTTCCAACAAAATTTTACCATCCTTATGCTAGACTCCAACTAATTATAATTCACTATCTACTAAAAAAATAAGCTTAAGTTAAAATTTAGCTGCAAGTCATCGAATCACTTGATTACTTCTAAATTTAGAAACACTAGTTGCCACCCATCCATTTTACTTTATCTATGGCAACCCGCTAAATTAATCCCAACCGATAACTTTAAATTTGGCATCTTTGCACTTACATTAATGCACCAAGCTTGTCATAATGATACCTTAACCTTGTCATCATTCTCTTCATTTAATTCACATGCCTAATCACACATGTATTAATTTTCTCAAATTTCTCAACATTTTGATGTGTGCCAACTCACCAGTCCAACTCTTCTTCCAAACAACACACCTGGACAATTCATGATTAATATGACTCGATTGGATGAACTAAAATGACCACCATTTAATTCTACAATCTCGAATTTTCCTAATTCATGATCTTCGTATTGGCCATCCATGAAGCACTGAGTATGAATTTTGTGAGAATTTATTTGATTTAACTTTCGATTCTGAAGAAAAGTGTACTTCTACCACCTCAACTTGCATTCCCAAGATTTTATCTCTAGGAAACTATGTGCAGCAGATTTCTTACGGCTTTCTATAAATGCGAAACTCTCCTTCAAATTCTACACCTCTATCCTCAATTATCAATTTCTCTTTGCATTTTTTCTTTCCTTTAGTCTATGGATACCCCCATTTTCCTTACCAGTGTCCATCGTAAGACCAGTTTTCTAGGCCGAGTTACAAGCTAGTGGCTCAAAAAAGCATTTTTCCTTAGAACACTCTCCACCAAATCTTTTATGCGTATGATCCTTGGGGAAACTTTTATGCATGTCGGGTCCTATTACAGGGTGAATTCAAACCTGTCCTCACGATTCATGACTTTTCTCCTGGACTTCATAATTTTTGTAACTGAATTTCATTCTGCTACGGTAATGATAGTGTGGTTGGATTACTTGGGAAATATGGACACCATCTTGGTCGTTGCTCAACCTGTCATAGGAATTCTAATGGCTAAGGACATTCCATGGTTTCTGCACTAAAGAGAAATAGTTCCTCTTTTGTGTTTCCTCACTACATTGCACACTCTCAACCTTGATGACCATAGAGACAATGCCTACTTGGGGTATATGTTTCTCTAGGATGAAGCACAAAAAATTGATTAACTACTATGCCCACTGCTCTAAAACAGTGTTTTAAACATCCAACCCCTTTTTCGCTTTTTTCCTTTTGGTACTAACTTACAATGAGAATTTTGTATTTCCATGTACATAGAAGGTTACTACTATAAAATATAATGAAAATTTTTCTTTTCTTTGTTCATGTGTGTATTTACTTCAAATGGTTTTATGTTTTTTAGTTTTTCAGTGGAATGTTTTCACAATTCAGTTATCATGTGTTTTAGATTAAGATGAACTTATTAAATCTGGGACCTAAACTAGAAAAAACAAGGAAAAAATACTAAAGCAAACTAACCTAACTAAAATGAATCTACCCTAATAAAAAAATTTACCCTATTCAAGCAATTTACCCTAATCAAGCAATTTACACTAATCTCCATCACTGACTTCGTAATGCTTTTAGTCCAAATTTTAGTAGGATTATCTTTAAATTCACTTAGGTAACTTTTAGATAACCTACTATAATTATGAATTACTCAAAATTTTATGCATTTAATGAATGAAAATTTTAAGGTGTACTTACCCACAATTTTGCTAGAATGTATGAAAATGACCTGATTGACGGTCGATTGCACACACCTTTTCCATTGTCTTAGACTTGTACCTTCATCCAACCTTTGTTTATGGCATTCCATTTCTTTTTGCTCTGTTTTACCAATGATTGCATTTACTATGCAGTCTCCTCTCCCTTCAAGACTTCATTGACAACTTGTCTTGTCTTCAACCTTAACACCACTATTTATCTCATTAGACTAGACTTCAACATGATTTACACAATTATCAGAAAGAGGGAAAGTAAAAGTTTGGTACTCTGTTATTTGTATAAAATCAAAGGTTTCTTCCCTTTTAATTTGCAGATTTTCTATTAAGGGTGAAAAGCATGCATCTCTTGCCTATTTCACCTGTTTCTTCTTCTCACTATCATCCATGTGTGTGAAGAATAGTAACTTGCTTCTTTCAAATTAACACTTAAAGTGTGATATTCCCAAATTTTCATGACCTTTCTTTTTTTCTTGCAAAACTTCTAGGATTTCCACATAACAATCATGGTTAGAAAATTCATTTAATCCAACGGTTGAACTGCTAAAAACTCTATCTCCACTAGGGTTATGCCTTCTAGAATTCAAAAACCAATCCAATAATGACTCCCTCATTTTCACACTTAAGGATGCATCCATTAGTGGAATCACATTATGAATAGCCAAACTTACCCTAGTCAAGAAAACCTTACAATCAATTTCATTATGATCAGCTGTGTCGTGAATTCTACACTTTATAACTCGACCAAAAGTGAACAAACTCAATGGTGAAAGCCTTCAGTTAATAATTTTTTGGATCTTTTCCATCTTTTTTCCACTTTCCATTCTAAGCTTACTTAGACCCTTAACTCACAAGCAAACCTTGATTATGTGACTAGGACACCAATATTGGCTTAAGGACAAAAAGCCGCCCTCCTTCTAGCACCACTTTTGTTGACGTAGATGTTATACATGCACACCAACATGTAGATAAATTCTCATAGAGGACTACGGGAACCTACCTTTCTTGAAAGATCCATTGAGAAAACTTAAATCTAAGGTAATCTCAGCTCGATCCTAAGGCTCGGGAATGTTAGGTCTTGACACACTAGGTTCACTTAGGGTTTGTTGTGTAAATTGTTGTTAAATAGGAGGGGCCTACAACTGTTGCAAATTGGATGGTATCTAAAATATTGAAACATAATCTAAATTTAATAATTCACATGTCACTTAACAACCTCATGAAATCAAAGATTTACAATAACATTTCATGAAATTCAAATTACTTGCATATACTTAAGCAAATTTAGCATTAAGCACTCCACAACTTCATGGAAATGAAAGATTATAATAAACTCCATGCATTCATCAAATTTTTGGAACATTTTTGGAAAATATAAAGCATCTAATCTAGAATAAAGCATAATATACTAAAATGTAAAGATTTCTCCTAGGTATTATCCATGCATGCCTCAAGAAATAAACAAAATCAAAGCAAACCACTCTATAATTCACCATATTTCTTCATATTTAGGGATAGAATGGTGCAAGGGTTTAAATAAATGTGGATTATTTATCACTAGATAGTTTCAGTATGCACCCAAATCTGGCGTAGCACACAATATTTTTCGATAGGAACAAATAATCAACTACGTATGATTTCATATCAGGAAATAGATTTGAATTTGACTTGATATTAGTTAATCTTAAATGAAACATACAAGTTTTTAATCTAGAATGGAACATAAAATAGGAAAAAGAATAAAACTTAAATTTTTTAGTTCTTTGGAATCCACAAATTTTGAACTTCACATGAAAATAAAACAACTCCTAGCCAAGAAAAAGACACTTGGTAAATTCGATCAACACATGAAAGAGAATCTAAGAGATGAATCATAACCGAGCACATGGAACATGATAGTTGGAAAGATAAACTTCTAAAATAAGTCAATTGATTTTGACTTTCTTCAACACTTGAAACTTTCAGACTCATATCTTTAAAATACAATTAGGATATCAAACTGAATTGAGCAGATTTTCAACTTGATCTTCAAACAAATGTAGGAACTTCCTGGATATTCAAAGTGATTAGGTGGAACTAGAAATTCTAATCCACTAGCCCTATGTTCCTACATCCAAGCTATGGCTTCGGGAAAATGCTCGCAAGTATATCATCTCAAAACTAGGCATCTCCTTCGTCGCATACATAATACCTAGATCTTTGGTTCCTGGTTACTGGTGTTTCTTCTTAATATACTTTGTTCTCGCATGAGCTTTCAGAGTACACCAACCAACCTGGTGAAATTGTTAGATCTACTACAATCCAATTTTTCCTGACCATCCATACCCAAACATTGTCCAAAACCCTATTTCTCTTGGACATAAAATTCCATATATCAATCCCCTTTTTAAAACATTGATAAAACCTTTATTAGCATAAAACCATCATTATCATTAATCATTTTAAAACAATTCATAAGTAGCATGTTTTAATGTATTGTTGTGTATCTATCAACTTTAGGTGGGTCACCCAATGTTTTGGGCATTCGGGAAAAACCATATAACAAGCTTTGAACACTCCTGCATCAATGCACCATTTATCTAGGTATTCAGGTACTTGACTCCCGATATACCTGTCTGCCTTTCAAACCTGACTAGCCAATGCACTTCACTTCCCTAAACAAATCCTAACCTAGCTTTGGATTTTTACTGGTCTTTTCAAATCCTTGAGCTTTTATCTCCCGAATGCAACAATTTGTTAAAATTCCTTTACAAATTCATCCTAATCATTCACCCAAATTCAAATTACCTAGACTCTTGAAACCTAGTACATGTAACACTCGATATACTAAATCATGAGTTACTTTCAAGATTTTCACATATTTCCTGATGACCATTATCCAACTAGCAATTTCCTTAAGCATTAATTTTTAACTTGGGTCACCAAGCCTTGTATTCTTGGGGCATGTTGTGAGACCACACAACACAAGGGAGATTACAATCTATCAAGAAATTCATAGCCCAAATAGCAAACAAGTGCCATCCATTTTCTCACCTTCTTCACAAGGGAGTAGCCTACAAATGGGAATCAAACTATGACAAAGCATTTCAACAACTGAAACATTATATAATGGTAACCCCTATCCTTATGCCACTAATAGTAGATAAAAAATTGATCCTTTATATCTCAGCTACATCAGTAGCCTTGGGTGCTCTTCTTGCTCAACATGATGAAATAGGAAAAGAGAGAGCTATTTACTACATTAGTAGGACCTTGGTTGGATATGAGCTAAACTACTCCATTGAAAAGGCTTGCCTAGCAGTGATGTTTTCTTCACAAAATTTGAGACACTGCATGATTTCCCACCAAGTGAAGCTTATTACTAAGATAGATCCATGGAATTATTTGTTATCCAAAGCTACTCTCACAACACACATGGCAAAGTGGATGATGATCCTCATAGAATTTGACATAGAGTATGTGGATCAAAATGCTATCAAGGGCCAGGTTATTGTAGACCAATTTGTAGAGTCACCTATCTACGTAGAGAATCCCTTGGTGTTTGAATTTATTGATGAATAAATATTTACCCTCAGCACAATGGAGTAATGGAAGCTATATTTTGGCGATTGACATACACAACATGGATTTGGAGTGGGTATTCTTTTCATCACACCACAAGGTGATTGTATCCCTAAGTCATATTAGTTAGCTTTCCCATGTACTAATAACATAGTTGAGTATTAGGCTCTTATCACCGAATTAAGGATTGTATTATAATGGAAAATCCAAGAATTGAAAGTCTATGAAGATTCTTAGCTGATTGTAAACTAGGTTAATGATGACTACTAAAATAATGATGAAAAGCTCACGACCTATAAAAAGATAGTGGAAAGCCTCAAATATTTCTTCATTGAAATAACATTTGAGCAGATACCCTAGGTCAACAATCAAGCAATAGATGCTATTGCTACTATTGGGTCCTTGCTAGATATGCCTCAAAACATTTTGGAATGTGAATTCCTCATCGAGCATCTTCTCATCCCAACTTTCGAGGCACCCGAATCCGAATTCGTGTGTGAAATCATTGGTCCCAGTTCCCCATGGTATCATAATATCTTCACTTACCTACAAAAAGGTATCCTCCCATATGATATTACTTCGAACCTTAGAAAAACTTTTGTCAAAAGAGCATCTTGATTTGTTCTCTTAGGCAATACCCTTTACCACCAAAGTCTTGAAGGAACATTACTATGATTTCTTAACCAAGAGGAAGCTTTGATTGCATTAAAAGAAGTACACACAGGCATTTGTGGGTTGCATTCGAGTGGTATGACCTTGGCTAAGAAACTATTGAGGACATGATATTATTGGCCTACCATGGAACATGAAGCTAATCAATTTGTCAAGAAATGTTTGCAATGTTAGCAGCATGGGGACCTCATCCATACATTGGCTCAAGAGCTTAGGTCGATCACTACACCTTGGCCTTTCTTGTAGTGGGGACTCGACCTCATAGGAAAAATCACCCCCACCTCATCTAATGGTCATAAATTTATCATTACAACCATTAAGTATTTTATGAAGTGGATTTAAGCAATACCTATGGCCTATATCATGAGAAAGAAAATATCTAAGTTCATCCTGAACTATCTCATTTGTTGTTACAGTGTTTCTCAAGCCCTTATCATAGATAATGGAACACCCTTCAAAAATTAGGATGTTTGTGATCTGTGCCAAAAATTTAATATCCAACATCGCTTTTCCACTCCATACTATCCCCAAGGAAATGGTCAAGCTGAGGATTCTAACAAAACTATCCAAAAAATCCTTAAAAAGATAATCAATAAAGATGGTCGTGATTGACATCTCCAATTGAATCCTACCTTATGGGCCTATCAAACAAGTATCCACATGCCTACAGGTGCCACACCCTATTTCGTAGTTTATGGAACCAAAGCTATCTTACCTATTGAAGTCAAGCTCCCTTCATTGAGAGTGTCATTGCAACATCTCATTACTAAGGAGGAATATAGAGTGTCTAGATTGAATGAGCCAGAGTTGTTGGATGAATGTCACCTTAAGGCTTTGAATCACTTACAATCCTATCAAAACTGACTTAAAAGGAGCTACACCAAGAAGATCAAAAGTTGGCCCTTCTAGGTGGGAGATCTTTTCTTGAAAGAGAACCAAAAGAATATTTCGGATCTAGATAGCAAAGGGAAATTTGAACCTAATTTTTTAGGACCATTCATTGTCACAACCAACTATGGTTTTGGAGCTTATCAACTGTCAACCCCTAAAGGAGAACCATTACAGGAGCCCATCAATAGCACACATCTCAAAAAGTTCTATCCCTAGGTCTTGAAGGGTATATATCTAGAAAATATAAAAAAAATCTTAACAACAATAAAAAGTCCAAAAAAAAAAGAAAAAGGATTGATAACAATAAAGTGAAAAATTGTCCTCTATCAAAAACCACTTTAGTGGCACTTTGGGAAAGTACCTTGGTGAAAACTTGGCAAATAGGTGCCTTGCATAAATAGCACTATGTCTCATCTACCAATAGCTCTTTGGATTATCATTCATTCTCCATCCATCACATTTAGCCTTCATCTTATTTATTCTATTTATTCCTTCACCCATGAAAGTCCATATCATAGCTAGATATTAAGTATCATGTTCCCCTTTAGTACTACTTGGTATATTCCTAAGGTCATTTTATCTTGCCTATATTGAGGTAGTCTATCACATCACATTGGGGGTATTTGCCTATACTTGCATCAGATTGGGTTCTTGTATATTCCCTTAAGGTTATTCCTAAAACCCCAAAAATTCTAAAAACTGTTGTAAAATCCAAAAATCCAAAAATAGTTGTAAAATCATAAAAATCCAAAAACATTCAAACACCTCAAAAATCCAAAAAATCCAAAAAGCTTGTAAATTCAAAAGCCAAAAATAGTCATAGAACCCCAAAATCCAAAAATAGTTGTAAAATCCTAAAATCCAAAAATAGTTGTAAAATCGTAAAACTCCAAAAACATCTCCAATATCCCAAAACATTCAAAAACTTGTGAAGTCAAAATCCAAAAATATCTAGAAATTTGTAAAGTAAAAAATCCAAAAATATTCAAAACATCTCCAAAATCCCAAAACATCCAAATCGCATCAAAACCCCTAAATAGGTCTAAAGCATTTAAAAGTCAAAAACACTTGTCGCACTATGTTGTCTCTATGCTTATGTAGGCAAGGTCATCATCGATGAGCCCTTGAGGCATTAGGCCAGTCCTTTAGGAGTTTATCACAATAAAGTGACAATTCATCAATGTTCATATCTCATCAATAAACACTCAAATAGCATCAAATATCTTTGAGAAAACCCTAAACAACCTCAAATAACTTGAAAACTTAAATATTCACATAATCTCAAAAAGTTAAAAAAATAGCCTCAAAACATTTCAAAATGTCAAAAACATTGAAATATCTAGAAAACAAAGTCACCCATCCCATTTCACTTTCATCTACAATAAATTCTTATCCATAATTTAAGTTGATCATCATTGTCAACTTTTGGTAACACAAATTGAAACAAGTGTGACAATCAATGAAATATAAACTTGAAAGTGTAAAAAATCTAAAATTTTGATCATGATTAAACAAGTTGGTTAGCATTTTTATCAACGACCTATCAAACAATTAGTTTAGCTAAAACATCTGATAACATGTCCTAGGATACCTCTTTCCTACAATGGACATCATCATCATAAATCACCTTAGTTACATTACTATGGCAAGAGATATGAATAACATTTATTGTTTGTTCATTTGGATCTTTTCTTATTATTTATCTTATTGGTCCATTCCAATGACCTCTCGATGATGTCTATCAAAATGATTTAGAGAGAAAGGAATGAGAAATTGATCATTAATTTTGTTTGTTGTGCTTGTTGGATATTCTTGTAGTACAATCTTGGCAAATACTTTCCTTGCGTGTGTGGGGTAGTCTCAGGTAAAAACAAAGGCTAGGACATATAAAATTCTTCATACGTTTTTTGTGTTAGTCTCATTACTTGAATGGCTTATCCTTTCACATGGTCAAACAAGGTTTATGTATTTCAGGTATGAATAGGAATGCTCCTATCTATTTGTAGAGTCCAAGAGCATTGCATTAGATACAACACCATCCTAGTTTCCAATACATTGATGCATTGTGTCTATTTTCTATATCAAAAATAAGGAATTATATGTTTAATTTATCCTAATACTAGAAACAAGAAAATCATTTTTATTTCATCACATATCTAATAAAGTATCGAATAATCATAGGCTTGTTGGAATTCTAAATCAATCTCAAAAGCAATGGCTAATCCATTCATCTTATTCTACTATCTTCTTTTTGTGCTAACATTTCCAACCTGGTAGCATGATAGTCAACAAAATATCATCATATAAATGCATCCATCTTGCATCCACAAACCATCAACATACATACATCTTGCATAATCATAGCATGTCATATGGAAATATAGAAAAATAAATAGATCTCATAGAATATACATCCTACATCATCATTGCATATCAAATGAGAAAAGATACTGAAAAGATAAAACAACCATTGCATTTGCATACATTTATATCATAAAATATACATGCACATCATGAGAAAAATCATGTAAATCATATACATCATATCATATGCATAATAAAAGAATCATCATATAAGCATCCATATCATAAACATGTGCATCCATACATACATACATACATGAGAATGAGCATAAAATAAAAACACCATAACATAATCGCATTCGAAGGTCATCTCATATATATATCAAAATAATGACTATCATGATCTACATCTCAAAGGTAATGTGTGATATCATCAAAATACATACATGGGGCTATCAAAACTAGCTGATGAATGAATATACATCACTAATCAGGCTATACATAAAAAATGTGTCTATATATGTAGAGCTATCCTTTGCTCTATCGGTCATCCTGGTGGGAGGGTTGCTCATGCCTTTTATCTGAAGGCTACTCTACTGATGGTTGTCCACTTTTTGAAATGCTCACGCGCAACTATACTCCTGTGGGAAAAATCGAGCTGCCTTTGGTGAGGAGGAACATCTCTGTGATATAGTTTCCAATAATATGAGGCCTCTGCTATCGCTTGTTTGTAAAGGGTAGCAGATACCACACCCTATCCCTAGGCTTAGGTCTACAACTATACAGTTGCCTCAAGCTGTTGTCTCTGAGATATCTCCTATGCCAACTAAAGTGTCAATTGTTGGCTCTGATGTTGCTTATGATCTCTCTCTTACCAATACTTTTCCCTCTCAATGTGGGCGATATCTCTCTCTCAGAGGGCATGATCCCTCTCAGTTGTCAATGCCTATATCTAGGCATTCCTAGGATCTGAACCATGTTGTTGCTGCTGCCATGGTGGTGGTGGTATAGGTGGTCTTTCTTGTAGTAGCAGTGGTACCTGTAGACATCCAAATTTGACCACTTCCATATGGTCAAACTCGCATCCTTATTCATCCCTTTATTCACCTATCTCATTCTCTTCGTAGGTATTAATTAAATCACTCATTTAATTAATATTTCATTCTCTGCCTAAGGTTTCTAAAGTGTTTAATTCAATAATTAAATACTTTTACCTTTTACTTCTTTCCTCTCTAAATTAAATAAATACATCACTTTATTTAATTTAGTCATGTGACTTCTTTGAATTTAAGTCAATTTTTTAATTCCTATTTTTCTCTCTCATTGTCACATCCTCCATAACCCTCTTCTAATCCAGATTAATTTAATTAATTCTAGATTAGAATGTGCACACCCTTAATTTGAGATTAATGTCACATCCTCCATATTTTGCCACTTGCCTCTAATCTCTCATTAATCCTCCTAATCATGCATTTGCACAACCTTAATCAAAGTCATTAGCCACATTTAACATGCCTTTTTAGTCAACTTTTTCATTTGTCTTTCTTAGCATTAACCCTCTTTCCCATGTGAGCTTAAAATTCACATTTATTCCTCCTAGAATCTCCTTTTCCAATGCATCTTCTAAAATATTTTGACTTGTCACATCAAGTCACATGTGGACAAGTGTTTCCCTTTTTGGAACCTTGTCTTGTCCATGAGATTCTTCCAAGAACGTGAATTTTTAATTCACATTTATTTTTCCAACTATTTTCCCTTTTCCCATGGAGATTTTTGAGGAATTCTAAAATTCCTCAAAAGTCACTTTCATTCCCACTTGGGGACAAGAAGTTCCCTTTTTGAGGAAATCTTCTCATCCCCCAAGGCACTTGCAAAGTACTTGTCCTTTTTCCACATCATGTACCCTCCTTCCACCTCATTTACACATCACCATTTCTAAGCCACTTCACATTCCACATGTCAATATGTGAGGGCTTGTGAGTTCTCAACTCACCATAGCCCTTCACCTTGGCCTTGTTGGTTTAATCCCAATTGTTGAATTCTCTACAGTATTCAAATTCCTCTATAAATACCCCCCTCTTTTCTCTTATTTGGGGGTTCATAATTTTGCTACCAAATTCTTACCAATTTGATATTTGAGCCATACTTAGCCAAAATTTGCATTTCTTACATTCACCATAGCATTCTCATCCACTTCTCATCCATATTGCATCCCACTCTTGCATCTTTTTCCATCCAAAGAAACATACACAATGTAAGAAATTAAGGGCCAACCAAAGGAGCAACTTAGCAAGGTATAACTGTTTCATCTATTTTGTTAAGTTCAACATTTTTTTCCCTATCTTGAGGTACTTAGGTGTTTACTTTGTTTCTTGCATTTGTTTTGTTGCTACACATTTTTAAACAAGGATTTTCACCTGATCACATTTCTGACACACCTGGTGGGACCCACAAACGGGTATTGTTCTTTCACGTTTGCTATTTTTTCACTGTTTGTAGGTGCAGGTTGCAGAGGGGCCGACCCGACCTAGCAGAGAGGTAGACCTACCTATCCAGGGGTAGACTTGACCTCCAAGTGTAGACCTAACCTAGTAGAGGGGCAGACCTGATCTCCCGGGGCAGACCTGACCTTGGCCAAGGGCAGACCTACCCTCCATAGAGTCCAGAAATAGAAGATTTGTACATTTTTTTCACAGAGGGGTAGACCTAACCTTCAGGGGTAGACCTGACCTCCAGGGGTGGACCTAACCTTTTCCAAGGGTGGACCTAACCTTTTCTAGGGGTGGACTTGACCTCTAGGGGCAGACCTGACTAAAACCAAGGGCAGACCCGACCAAAATAACTTTTTCGAAAAGGTGAAAACTAAATTTTAAGCACTATTTTTAGTTATTTTGGGTATTTCTGACCCCCTAACATTTATTGTTTGTGTTTGTGCGAGGATCTGACTAGCATTTAGTGGAAAATGGAAAAAAAAAAGTTCTAACAAGTTTCTTGCAGGGCTATTCATTCAAAACATTTATTAGTTATTTGTTGTCGCTTCTCATTAATTTAGGCACATAGATTAACTAGGTGGTGTCAGTATACTTTGTGTACTGTGTTTGTGGTAGACTTTTGATATATCCAATCCTCTTGCGCCATTTGGTGATTCTGGGTGACGAGAAATCGTAGCTTACCAAGTCCTTTTGAGTCACCCATTTTTTCTTTCTTAGGGGACTTGCTTAGGGATTTCATCACCCCAAGGGACGATCCCAAGCATGCATACCGGTGGGGTATATAAAGGGAGGAGAGCCAAATTTGTACCCCAATCTAGCCATGTCGTAATTAGCAAAGCGTCAGGATGATGTGATGAGTTGGTCTGAGCCTTTAGTATCTCGCTAAGGTTCTCAACTCACGCTTCTGACAGACTGGTGTTCATGATTTGGGCCTCATGTACTGGGTGTATATCAAGGACTCCCTAGCAACCATATTTATCCTAGAATAGAGGACTTTTTTGGCCATACCCATTCTACTAATGTTAGGATCATGCTGCTTGAACTGTTTTCCTTGTGCAAAACCAGTAATTCTCTGTTTGGTCAAGTCAACCTTATCCTCTGATTACTATTTGCTGTGTTTTGGGTCCTTTTCCTTAGTCATTTTTTTGAAAACCATGTTTAGACTTGTCCAGGGGTGGACCTGACCTTTTCCAAGGGTGGACCTACCCTCTGAACCAGCCCCTTTTTAGCTTGTTTCAATCAATTTTGTCCAACCTTTAGTCAAACAGGCATACCTGACCTCCATGGCTAGACTTGACCTCTTTCAAGGGTAGACCCAACTTTCAAGGGCTGGCCTGACCTTTGTCAGGGGTGGACCTACCCCTTGAACAGTCAGTTGTATCACCTATTTCATCATTTTGAGTGCTCGTTTACCATTCTGATCACTCATTTTCACATTTCAAACATTTGTACACTAATTCTGAGAATCCATTCCTCATCCCAAACATTCATTCCCTCGATCCTAGCATTCATTTCCTTGTTTCGTGCACCCATTTACCTGTTTCAAACATATATTTTTTAATCTATTTTCCAGTTTCAAATAGTCGTTTTTGTCCATTTTCACTACCAGGAGCATACCTTCCCTAGTAGGGGTGGACCCAACCTCTAGGGGCAGACCTAACCATTTCTAGGGGTGGACCCATCCTTCGAATAGCTTTTTCCATCCTTCCTTCGGTTGTTCCGGGTGTCATTCATTCGTTTCGATTAACCATTTTCCACGTTCCAAGTGCCATTCTTTCATTTTGGATTGTCATTTACCTACATCATTCTCCTATTCCGCTAATCTTCATTTAAAGTATTTATCTGAGTTGACTTAGGTGTCTAAGCTTATCCTTTGAAACCAGCTTAGGATTGTCATCGGTCCTAAGTCGGTAATCCTCATCAGCCCTATCAATCCACTTCCATCTTAAGTTGGATTCAGTGCCATCATCATCCATATATCCTTTAATCAATTAATCAACACCTTATGTATCCAAGGATAACTCTTGAACTTGGTTTTGAACCCCCGTTGTCATTCTAATTCATCTTACCATTGAACCCTATCAATCACTTATCAATCTAATCCAATCTCGTCAATCATTCTATCAATCTGATCCAACCTTATCTCATCAATCCTCTCGTCAATCAATTCAATCTAATCCAATTTTTCTGATCATTTTATCAATTAGTCCAATCTAATTTCATTGGTCGTTTATCAAGCAATCCACTCTGGTCGAATCAAAATCAAATCCTTTATCAACCATCCAATCCAATCCTATCGAGCCGCATCCTTGTCAGCTAATCCATCATCTAACTAGGTCATTCCTCCAATCATCATCTTGATCATCCTCACATCCTATTCCACTATGTCACCTTGCACGCTCGTTCAGACCTAGTCACAGGCAAGAAAGATGGCCGAGCAACAAAATCATGGATCCCAACCTAACGCACCATAGGAAAATCCTCCTGTCAATGGGGGATCATCACAATCTAACACTAAAGATTAAAACAACTCACTGCATGGTGAGGAGAGTATGGTCAACCAACCCGAACTCACACTTGAGGAACATTTTAGTAACCCCACCAATTTGCAAATGATAGATCACCTGCTCAAAAAAAATGGGGAAAAAATCTTGGCCCACCTAATTGAAAAAGGTGTCAAACCTCCATCAGGTGTCGATCTATCCAAATATAGCAATTCCACACCTAGCATACCCCAAAGTTCACAAAACGCACTAGGTGATTCATACATCCCCAATGTTCCTCCAGTGGAGGGTTGGTATCAACCTGAATTCGGCAATGCCATCCTTTACCACATTAACAATCCCCCACATGCCCTAATCTCAATCGTGGGGGCTCCTTAAGTATCCACTCCCAATAACCCTTTCACCTATGACATGCCACAAAATTTTCCCCAGCGTCCGCCATTAATGCTAACTACACCACGCCTTTCGAATCAACCTCCAATAAATGTTGGAGGAAACCCTTTCACCACCTTGCCTCCACCTCCTGGAGCCACAAATTTACCACCGCCTCCATTCACATCCCAACAACCTCCACAATCTAACATACCACCTCAATTACCTCCGCAAGGTACATCCCAACCAAATGTTCCCATTGTCACCCAACAACCTCCTTTACAGAACGCCTCTACATCATCTCAACCACCTCATCAACAACAACCACCACATAATCCTTTGATTTCATCACAACAACCACCACATCAATCACAAGGAAATCCATCTCGACCTCTCATCTATACCATATCCCTATTGCTCACATCTATTTTTCATCTGAAAGTTCAACCACAACACAATATCCCATCTCAACCCACACAACTCCCAATATCACATCATCAACCTCCCCAACACTATTTCTATCATAACCAACAATAGTTCCAACAAAAACCACCCTATGTGGCCTCCCAATAGTTGTAGCAGTATCCCTAGTACCACCAGACCAATCCACAACACTCCATTCATGCTCCTCAACATTATGCCACACATCCTTATTAGAAAAATTGGTACTATACCTCACAACAGTAGCCCTCGTACCAACAAACACCCTTGGCATACCAGGAAGGGATATCATCATCTCACTATCAAAATCCATATATCAAACTTCAAACAATATCTCAACAGGATCCTTCATCATCCTACCACCCATATCCATCCAACCCATCTGCCTCGACTCCTATGTCACCGATCAACGCGGATCTGTTAGAAATCAAAGCTGCTTTGAAAGATCTCCAAGTTGGGATTGGTAAGCAATCCTTCAAATTTGAAGACATATGCCCCTATCCATTTGAACCTTTCATCTCATTGATTCCCTTCCCAAAACACTTTGAGATACCAAAATTCAATAGATACAAGGGAAATAAGGATCCTAAAGCCCACCTACAAGAGTTTTACTCCTATTGTCAGGAGGTTATGCACAACGACAACTACCTCTTGCGTTTGTTCTTGCAGACCCTAATAGGGAATTCCCTAGAATGGTTCATGGGTCTAGAGCGGGGGTCCATCAAATCCTTTGTGGATCTTTCAGAGAAATTTGCTTCCTACTTCTCTTTCAATCTAGAGAAGGACACTAATACCTTGGATCTCCTCAAAGAGAAGCAACATGAATGTGAAACCTTTTCTAGCTACCTCCAAAGGTGGAGTGCATTGGAAAGCCGAATGAAAACCCCTCTCAAAGAGAAGGACATGGTCACCCTCTTTGTTGAGAACTCACATCCTGACATGGCCCATAACTTTAGGCTACATTGTGTCACCACCTTCATTGAGATAGTGGAGAAAGGACACATCCATGAATGAGCCCTTATTGCTAAAGGGAATGTCAAGATATACAATCATGACAAAGAACGGTCATTTGGAGATAAGTCACGCTACTGGAACAAGAAAAAAATGCTATGAATGATGGTGTCACTGACACTAAACATGTTTAAGTAGCTAGTACCTCTTGGAGGAAACAACCTGCCTCTAACCAACCATCTTCCAAAAACATCATATCAGTGCCATAGGGGGGCACCTTGTCCCCCTCAACAGTCAAACCAGAATAGTCAAGGTAACAACAAATGCCAATTCACTTAGCTAGGTGAGCCCTTAAGTACCATCTTCAACAAACTCTTATAGGAAAACTATCCAATCATCTACCCCGTGACCAAGCCCTTTGATGAGTCCAAACCAAAACCTAATTGGTATAATGACAATGAGTATTGTGACTTTTACAAAATCAAAGGGCACTCCACCAATAAGTGTCAAGGTCTCAAAACGTACATCCAAGATCTTATCGATTGAGGAGATATCCAAGTCGACGCCAATCAAGCCTCAACATCCAATGCTCAACTACAAATTTACCAAAATGCATTCCCCAACCATAATCAAGGTGCAAGCACATCTAATAACAATCCCCAAAATAACAGTACAAATAACATAAATTAGAAGAATGTGCCCCTCAATTACGATGGCATTTTCCATTGCATTGAGCAGGTGGACCTTCGTGTATCCATGATAAATGTCAAAGATAAAGATCCCCAATGTGCCATTGCCACCCGAAGAACCCACATTACTATTCCTACAACCCCTGCATCTGCCCAGGAAAATCCTATGAATTCTCAGTATAATATTCTTGATCACTTAGGAAAAAATCTTTCTCACATCTCAATTTTGGATTTGCTTAAATATTCTCATGTGCATCAAGAGATCTTGAACTAAGCTTTACAGGAAACCCAAGTGCCTAATGACATTGATCCCACACAATTCCAAGCTTTAGTAGGATATTTGGCTCTATCCTACTAGTTACACTTCAGCCAAAATAACATCCCTAACATTGATACCAACCATAATCATCCCATACACATCGAAGTCCTGGTTTCCCGTCATAAAGTAAAAAGGGTCCTGGTAGATAATGGCTATGCCCTTATTCTATGCACTCTAAAGTTCATAAAGCAGATAGGGTATACTCAAGTGGACCTGAGTAATCAAATCATTACAATCAAGGCTTATGATAATGCAAAAAGACATTATGAAGGAATTGTCAGTCTTTCCATCCAGGTTGGACCCGTGATTCAGTACACTACATGTCATGTCCTTGATTTGGACTTACCGTACAACCTCCTCCTTGGCCACCCATGGCTCAACGCCATGCAATCCATTCCCTCCACATATCACCAATGCCTAAAATTCCTAGTTAATGGATAAGAGGTCACCATTTATGCTAACTCACAACCATTTGAATATTATCATGCCTTAGAAGCTTCATTTCCCCATTTTCATTATTGTCCTTGAGTCAAAATGGGGGCACCTCAGTCGTCATCCTCCAATCCATCATCCACCACATCAGCCATTCCATCTTCCACCACCGATTCCACCATCGCTAAAGTCCAGATCATCGACCAGGGTTGTGATGAATATGAAATGCATACAACTTTGAATGTAGCAACCATGCCACCGTCACCACATGCATAAAATCAACCTTCATAGTTTGTACCAAAGGAAGAAGACAAGACCATTACCTTCAGTGTAAAAAATATCCCAACTAGCACTTTCTGATCCCCTGGTTTAAGGACAGATGCACTAGAAGATGATATCAGTCAGTGGATATATCATGAAGAGACCCAACCGGATCCTCCCCTTAAGGAATATTTTCAGAAAGCATACCACTTGTCTACTAAGTTCGTAGAGAAGCATAATTATCAAGTTGGGGGTCTAGGTAAAGAAGAAAAAGGGTGGCTACAACCTATTGATGTACTGAAGCTTTCACAGAATTTAGGCCTAGGATATGACAAAAAGAAGAAAGGCCCTACAACATCATCCAATACTTCCAACAGTGTTAATGTGGACAATGGTCCCTTAGAAGACATACCCAAGGAAGATTCCATCATACATGCGTATGATGATGTGGATCACATGGACCTTTCCTCCATGTTTAATTACCTATCTATCTTTACCATTAGCCTTTCCCTACGCCATCCTGAACTTATTGACTGGGACCTACGTGATAGCACACCTTTCAATGTCTCTCTGGATGCATATGTGAACCTTATGGGATTGAGGGAAGATGAACGCTCTAGTCACAAAATTAAAAACAAGAAAAATTAGAAACGATCATCTATTGAAAACCTCCCCAAGGCACTTCTTGACCTAGAAAAAATAAAAATAAAGGACACATCTGATAGTGAAAACCTCAATGAGGTGTTGGAGGATGGATATTTTCATCTTCCCCTTGTGGGAACTCAATTATCTACATGATCATCCATCCTGATCGAAGAAACTCAAGAAGTCAATTTGGGTACCGCAAAAGCCACAAAAATCACCTATGTAGCCAAATCATTATTAGAACAAGAATATTCCATCATTTTCTAGCTGCTCAAAGAAGAAATCATCAACTTTTCTTGGTCATACTCAGACATGCCAAGTTTGGAACCCACTTTAGTAGTTCACGATCTGGATATTCGCCCGGACGCCAAGCCCTTCAAGTAGAAACTCAGAAAAATGCATCTACAAGTAGCACTATTAGTCAAGAAAGAACTGAAGAAATTACTAGAGGTTGGCTTTATCAGACCCATTGACTATTCTAACTAGATCTCCAACATAGTGACTGTCACTAAACCTAACAGAGACATTAGAATTTGCACAGACTTCCGGGATCTCAACAAAGCCTGTCTAAAAGATGAATTCCCATTGCCCAATATCAACATGTTAGTCGACCTCACTACAAGACATGAGATGTCCCTCATGGATGACTTCTCTAACTACAATCAAATTCAAATTGCACCCAAAGACCAACATAAGACCTCTTTTACAACACCTTGGGGTACCTTTTGCTACAATGTTATGCCCTTTGGTCTTAAGAACATGGGGGCAACATATCAACGAGCAATGACTGTCATCTTCCATGACCTCATCCACATTATCATGGAAGATTATGTTGATGAATTGTTGGGAAATTACAGAACTAGAGTAGAGCATCCTACCACTCTGAAAAAGATCTTTGAGTAGTTGGAATAGTACAAGCTAAGATTGAATCTAAAAAAGTGTGTGTTTGGCATCACATCAGGAAAATTGTTGGGCTTCATACTCTCCCGAAGAGGGATCGAGGTTGATCCTGCCAAAGTAAAAACTATCATGGATATGTCCCCACCTCAAAACCTAAAATGGTTAAGAAGCCTTCAGGGAAAGCTACAATCTATCCATCAGTTTATAGCCCAACTTGTAGATAAGTGTTAGTCGTTCGCCCACCTTTTGAAGAAAGACACCACCTTCAAATGGATTCAATAGTGTCAGTTGGGTTTTGATAAGATCAAAGAGTACTTGGCCCACCTGCCAATATTGATGCCACCTATTCTAGGAAAACCCCTCCTATTATACATCTCTGCTACTTCAGTCGCATTGGGGGCATTATTGGCATAGCATGATGAATCCGCAAAAGAATGAGAAATCTATTACATTAGTCGTACAATGGTGGGTTATGAATTGAATTATTCATCAATGGAGAAAGCCTACCTCGTAGTGGTTTTCAACACACAAAAATTTAGACATTATATGCTCAACCATCCTATCAAACTAATAGCAAAAATTGACCCACTGAAATATATGTTGTCCAAAACCACCTTAACTGGTCGCATGGCTAAATGGGTCATACTCCTAAGTGAATTCAACATAGAATATGTGTATTGAAAAGCCATAAAAGGACAAGTTATAGCCGATCAATTGGCCAATGCACCCCTAGTAGATGCTTACCCTTTGGTCACCAAATTCCCAGATGAAGAAGTCTTTACAGTAGCAGAAGCACCCACTTGGATATTGTACTTCGATGGATCATACACTCATAATGGATCAGGGGCATGAATTTTGTTTGTTACCCCTCAAGGAGATTACATCCTGAAGTCATTCAGATTGGCATTCCTGTGCACTAACAATATAGCTGAGTATGAAGCCCTCCTCACAGGTCTCAGAATTGCAAAATAGTGGCACATAACTCACTTAAGAGTCTTCAATGATTCCTTGTTGGTCATTAAGTAGGTTAATGATGAGTTCCTGAAAAATGATGACAATTTGCTACCCTACAAACTCATGGTGGACGACTTCAAGAAGTATTTCACCTCTGTACAATTTGATCAAATTCTTAGGGTGTAGAACAGAGCTGTTGATGCCATGGCTACTATTGGTTCCTTGATCGACATGCCCAAGGATCAAATAGAATGCGAGTTCCTTATTGAACAACTCTTAATCCTAGCATATGACATCCCTGAGATTGAAATGGTGTGTGACATTGTGGGTCCCGCTTCCCCTTGGTACGAAGACATATATGCTTACCTGCATGATAACATTCTACCCTAGACCTTACATGAAACCAACACAAATCCTTTATCCAACGTTCATCCCGATACATCATTGTTGGTGATACCCTTTATCGTCATGGGTATGATGGAACCCTCCTCAAGTGTCTAGATGAGACTAAAGCCCATACTGCACTAACAAAATTACACATCGGTGTTTGTGGGGCCCATTCAAATGGTATGGCCTTAGCTAAAAGGATTCTTTGAGATGGATATTATTGGCCTACGTTGGAACATGATGCTTTTGATTTTGTGAAGAAATGCCTCCCATGTCAGCAACATGCAAATTTGATTCACACCTTGGCACAGGACCTTCGGCCCCTTCTCGCCCCGTGGCCCTTCTCTTAGTGGGGTTTTGACATGATTGGAAAGATATAACCACCATCTTCTGATGACCACACCTTCATTATTACCACCACTGAGTACTTAACTAAGTAGGTGGAAGCCATGCAACTCACACAAATCACTGGTACTCAGATTTCAAAATTCATCCTCTACCATATTATATGTAGATATGGTATCCCATCCACCATCCTCTCAGATAATGGAAAGCCTTTCAAAAACTAGGCCATGAAACACCTTTCATATTCAACATCATTGGTCAATTCCTTATTACCCCCAAGGTAATGGCCAAGAAGAAGCTACTAATAAGACTCTAATTCGAATCCTCAAAAAGGTCGTCAACAACACTAGTTGAGATTGGCACCTCCACATTCATCCCGCCCTCTAGGCGTACCACACTTCCATTCGTACCCCTACTGGCACCACACCATATTCCCTCTTATATGGTGTTGAGGCTATCCTGTCGATTGAAATCGAGATCCCATCACTGAGAATTTCTCTAAAGAACCTTATCAGTGAGGAAGACACCCATGTTACAAGGCTTGCCTAGCTGGAATTACCTGATGAAAGAGAGATTATGATCACCTTTAGGCTTATCAAAATTGTCTCAAATGCAGCTACAACAAGAAGGTTCACCCTCATCAATTTAATGTTGGTGACCTTGTCCATATAGAAAACCAACGCACCCAGTAGGATCAAGATAAGAAAGGCAAGTTTGAAGGAAATTGGTTGGGTCCCTATATCATCACCGCAAAGTATGGATTAGGGGTATATAGACTCACCACCCTTGAAGGAGAGCCCCTAGACGTGCCTATTAACATCATGCATCTAAAAAGGTTTTATACCTAAGTCTACTTGGTGACCCTATCTGCACAAAATCTAAAGATTCAAAAAATAAAAAGGATAAAAAATCTAAAAAAATCCAAAAATAGTAAAGAGAAATAAATTCATCCTATGGTGAAAACCACCCATTGTGGTGCCTTGGATAAGTACGGGTGGTGAAAACCTAGTAACAAGCATCATCCGTAGAGGGCTTAATCATTATCTACCTTGCATCCTAGTTACTATTTGACTTCATCCATCCTATCCTAAAATCCTCTCTCATCCCATCCTTGGCTGCTTGGTATCTTTTGATTGAGCATTCGACAATTATATGCTATCTGTCATCCTGAACTTTTAATCCTAATTTGAGCTTGTGTCATCTATTTGGTTGTCTTGGTCTAATTTCATCTAGGATCATCCATCGTGTCAATCTTCATCTAGGCCTCATCCTATCACGTCGGTCTTTTCATCCTTTATCAAACTATGTTGCCCCTGTGCTTTCATGTAGGAAAGGCTAATTGTTTGATCTACCCCTGGGGAATTTTGACCATCCCATGATGGTCGTTCATCATCTATCTTCATCATCCGCTTTTCACTTTATCCATGGTCGATTGTCATTTGTATTTTTCGAACTACATTGCCCCTGTGCTTCCACGTAGGCAAGGTCGTTCTTTTGATCCACCCCCAGGGCCTATTTCTTTCCTTTGCTTTTACTTCAATTCATCGTTGTCTCATCGGTCTCCATTAGTCAGTCTCTTGTTCAATCTCTCATGTCGTGTTGTCAAGAGTATCCTTATCTAGATGGTTCTTCAAAAATGGGATCCTCTAGTGTCAAACGATCTGATTAATGAAATTTTTTTTGTGTCATTTGGGTCATCTTAGTTTAGTATCCATCATCGGTCTCAACAGGATGCATCCTTCCTAACAGGCCTTATCAACCCCATCCACCCTTGTGATCCTATGGAAAAGGACATTTGAATTTGATTATGATCTTTTACTGCTTTTAGCTTTTGTTTATTGTTTGAGCTTCCTATTACAACTAGTCAAGGTCACCATAATCTATCATATTATGGTGTGTTTTGATGGGTTATTGTAGGGGCAATATTTTGGTGTTTATTGTTGTTGTCTACTGGGTCAGTCCCACGTAGTACCCGCCAGGGTCTCCAAGATCCTATGCTATGTTGGGGACATCCCTTTGTGCTTGTGGTTGTCCCAATACTTGGCCTGACCAAGGTCTTTGTGACCTTGGGGTGTTTGGATAACCTTGTTTGTTGTGTTTGTTTTATGCATTGGATGCTCACTTTCCTTGGTTTCATATACCCTGGTAGCTGGTGTCTTATGCTATAACAAAAATCAATGCTCCAAAGGTGGAAAATTGCATTCATGATTGCATTTCATTTCATTAAATGAACCCCTCATTCATTCTTAACCCATGACTTAGGATTTTGGTTGTGCAAGCTTCAATTCTTTCCCTTTGTTTTCTTCTCAGGATACTAATGGTTCTTGAAAAGTGCAATATCATACCCACATTCCCATACAAGTCCTTATTGAAATCTATGTTTGCATTGCATTTCATGGCGAAATCTATTTTTCATTCATATTGCATGTTACATTATAGGTCCATTATATTTTATTCCACATGCATACTTAGGCATCTTAGGTTCATTTTAATCCATACATTTTTATTTTAACATTTACACAACACATGTATCATCACCTACAAAATACATTGTTAGGTCCATAATAATTACATATAATACCAAACATTCATCCCATAATGCATCATAAACATTAATACATCATATACACAATGAAATCAACATAGATAATCATCATTGACATCATGTATAATTACATCATCCATATAAGCATAAATCATTATCAACATCATGCATAATCACATCATCCATATAAGCATAAATCATCATCAAAATCATGCATAATTAAATCATCCACATAGGCATAAATCATCATACACATGTGCATACATTGCATGATCCATAATAAGAGCATAAAAGCATATCCATAGGCATAACATAAATCATCCATCACATAAACATAACACATAGTGTCAATAAGGGCTATCACATATCATAATCAAAATAATACAATGCCAATCTCATCATAATACATATCCATCGAATATATCATCAAATAAAATGGTACAAGTTAAAGGATGTAGATCACATCTGATCTCTGCTGATATGTACTATATCTCCATTCTGCACCTGTCAAAAAATCTGTATCCTGTCACCTGCTCTGAATTTTCCCTACTGTGAGCTGCCCACATATAATCTTTGAGGAGAATCGGGCACTGGCCCCCTGTTTGTGGGAGTCCCCTGATAATCCCAGGTAGGAGTCCCATGATAACCACCATAGCGCGGAGGAGTTGGCTGAAAATCGCTATATCCTCTCGTATGTGTCCCTAATGACTGGGATGGTGCCGACATCTGAGGTACCTGCTTGACATAGTGCATTGTGCAATGCACCGGATCTAGAACTGCCTGCTCATAATTACACCTCCAGTAGGTCTCCTCCTACATATAATCATCTCTCTTCCTAGCCTAATATCTAGTGGCATTCCGCTCATACTTGCATCTATCTCGATCCACACTAATGGCTCTCCACTCCTTCCCTAGGCCTCCTATGCCAATCTTAGCTATTGTACCTACTCTGTGGCCCTATCCCTCTTAGCCTATACAACCTATAGTTGTGCCTACAATCCCTAAACATCTGCTCCTGACTCACCACCCTCAATATGTGCTACTTGCACCTAAGCCTACGCTACATCCCTCTCTCCCTGCAACATCTAGATCCACACCTCTGTGACATCTCTCTCCCTCTGTGCAGCATGTGCCCGAGCCACCGCTGCATCCCTATCCCTCTATAGTGCCTATAATCTCAACTCTATTGCATCTCACTCTCTCTGAAGAGTTGATACCTGTGACACTGCCTCATCCCTCTCTCTTTGAAGAGATTGTACCTATGTCTCTGCCACTGCCCTCTCACTTTGCAACACCTGAACTCGTGCTAGAGCTACATCCCTCTCTACCTCTAGAGCCTGCGCCTATGCCTACGCTATGTCTCTTTCTACCCGCATCACACGTACCTAACTCCTCATCTCATCCTCTCTCACTTGAATAAACCCCATATCTCCAACTATCTACTCTAAACAATACACTCTATCTCGGTGCTCATCTCGCTCCTACCGTAGATCCGCTCTCTCTCCCAATAGCTACTCTATCTGCCTTCGCAAATCCTCCACATCTCCTGCTTCCTTTGTCCCAATCTCTGCAGGCCTCTGCCCTGTCGCTAATCCAACATCTACCTATCCTCTAGCCTATAGCACTTCCTCTCTGCCACTAGATGGTCCCTCTCCTATCTTGCTTCCTCTCCATCCTTATGCTCTCTAGCAAACTCTACCCACAACCTATCTATCTCTGCACGTAGATCAATCACTTCATCTCATGCCTCATCTCTCTCTCTTCGTAGACTCCTCTCCACCTCTGTCACTACCGTGGCTAGATCTGAGTAATCTCTCTCACTCCTGGAAAGTCATGTATGTAGCTCAATCACCTCTACCTCTAATCTGCTCTGCTCTGACTCTGATTTCCGCAGTCACTGCTCATTGAGCCATAATCTATCTAGGGCCCCTCTCAGTAACACTGTTGGATCCTCTCCTGTAGGTGGTGACATAGACAGTGGAGGGATATCATGTACCTCCATGTCGATGTCCATTTCCTCTAGCTTGTACCCATCATCCTCCCCATCCACCTCCTCCTCCTCCCTATCATTCTCTCCTACTCTCCACTAACCTCGGTCTCTGCTGGGCTCTGATGGCTATGTGAGCCTCCTGTCTCTACCTCTACCAATCTCCTCTCCTTCTGTGTCTCCTATCCCCTATCCTATTGATTCATGGCCCTGGCCTCCTCCCCTCCCCCCTTTGCTCCATCCCCTCCTTGAACTCTCCATCATCGTCTCCTCCTCCTGCCCACCCTCACTAGCTCCTCTACTGCTCCAATCACCCCATATCCTCATCTCTGTTGTCCTTGTGGATGTTGTCTCCCCATCTCAGTTGCCAACTCTCTCTCATCCTCTGACCCAAAACCTAATGCCTCCTTATTAGGAACCACTGGAGGAATCTGCTGAGGCAGATGTTGACGAAACCACTGACCATACCGATTTTTCATCCCTGCATCTCTCGGCCCATCTCTCTTACTTGGGTATGGAACTAATCACAGTGTCTCCCACTCCACCCTCATAGACTCAGGATCAATCTCATCCTCCCATGGCTGCTCTCGTGTAAGCTATTGAAACATCTCTTGACCCTACAGAATATCCCACCTCAACCAAAACTGCCTCGTCACCAGGTCTGGTCTGTGTAAATCTAGTGTGCGGGGATCCTTCCTGATAATATAATATCAGTTGCAGAAATAATCTCTGTGTCTAACCTGCTTATCCCTCCAGTCCTTGAACTGCCACAACATGTATGGTCGCCACACTATTGTCTCCATTGGCAGCTCATCAAATAGTCTGCTCCATGCATCCAAGTCTTTGAATCCCTCATAGTGCACTATCGCTCGAGCCTCTATCCCCCACACCCAAGTTACTGGTGCTCTGTCATCCTCCACTCCTCTCACCGCAAATGGCCTGACAATCCTGATATGCTCCTAGGCCCATACTTGTAGCAATGTAATGTGGGTCACGCTCAATACCTCCCGATAGCATATCACATGCATATCCTTGTACAACTGTGCCAACAGACATGTCCCCCATGCAAATTGCCCATCTCGACCCTCGAAAATGTGCCGAATCACCTCCACAAACCTGAGATGCAGGAATTGACCACTCCTGTTTGGAATCAAGATCCCGCTGATCAATCCTACTAGATATAGGGACAATGCTGACACCCTATAGGAGAGACATATATCCAAATCTAGCTGTTGCCATTGAATCGGTAACTCATCCCTACCAAACATGACTCACATGGACTCATCCAATGCCTCGTCCTCTACCTGAAACTCACTGACTAGGAGCCCCGCTATGGGGAGCCTCAAAATCCTCTAGACATCCTCTAAGGTGTAAGGAAATTTGGGAGTGAATCTAGTGAAAACTCCATACAGTAGTGCCTTCGGTAACTTTCATTTTGATTAGGTTGCCTCAGATACACGTACAACTATGTCCTAAAGTGGAAATAGATAGAGTTATTTCCACATTAATCCTTCTGAGAGAAACATATGTAGATTCAATAACAATCAACAACACAAATGAAAGACACTACATAAAATAGAACACAAAGATTTTACGTGGGGAAAACCCTTTCAGGTAAAAAACCCCACTCTCCAAAGTTTGAGCCATTGTATTACTCAGCAACAATGGTTATAATACAATTGCAGGCTCTTAGCCTTTGCAGAGATTACACCTTGTTCATCTAGATACAACTGGTAGCAAACACCCCTAGAGAGATCAACCATAGCATTCATGTTTAGGAGAGATTCCAACATAACCCTACCTCTCTCACTATCTTCCTCGACCTCATGGCTCCGACCTTTGAACCAGCCACTCGGCCTTTCTCTATCGATCTCTCTCTAGCTCTCAACTCTTCATCTTCTCAGCTTGTCAACCTGATCAACACTATCTACATAACGTCCAATGCATACATCTATACATTCGTTCTCAATAGGATGTCTGTGAATCGGTTCAAGATCACACTTCAACAATCTACCAACTCGGCATCCCTATCATCGTAGATGTTTCCACTCCTATGTAGATTTTTGCTTTCAGACAGTTCAGAAAATCCAACCGCGAACCATTTGAATTTTTCTTCCTCTGATTGGTCCATGTGTACCACGTCATATAGTCTTCACTTGGTCAACAACGATCAACTTGTGTCGCATGTCGGTGAGACACTAGAAGTGTCTCCCCGATGCCACAAGACCAAATCACACATTGTCACCAAGAGTCCTCTCCATTGACAAGAGGTTCCACTGAGCTTACAAGTTACATCGACCTCAACAAGCACATTGGTGAGACTATCGCTATCGCCAGGAGTTCACATCAAGTCCTCAATTCATACCGAAATCCAAATGGTCGCCAAGAGTAATACCGATATCAGGTTTCCCATCGGCAAGACAATTGCTCTTCGCTAAGAGATAATAATGATGCCTCCATGTTACTTCAAAGTCTCCCATCGGCCAGACATTCCATCTTCGCTAAGACTTCATACCGAGCTCAGGAGTCATACTGAACCGAACACATTCAAGAGTCGGCGAGACTTATCATCTTCGCTAAGACCTTATACTGAGGTCTTAAGTCACCTCGAGTGCTGCATTCACCAGTTGAAAAGACTTATGTCTTTTGCCGAGACCACATACCGAGCGCCCATGTCTTGCCGAGTTGGCAAGACATTTGACTTCACCAAGACCTTTCACTGAGTGTTGAGAGCTACACCAATCACTTCAGTTGCATCCTCGTCAGCGAGACCAATACTTGTCGCCAAGACTTCACGCTGAAGTCTCCAGGTTACCCCGAGCTCACCTTTCACCAAGAGTCACACCGAACGTATTTCACATCATCGATGAGACAAATGCCCGTCGCCAAGACTTCATAGCAAAGCCTTCAAGTCATACCGATGTGTTCCACTATCGGTGAGAGAATCAACCTTTGGCAAGACATCTTACTGAGGTTTCCATGATATCCCGAAACCACTTCTCGCCAAGAGTCACACCAAACTGATGACCCCACAAGCTGTCAATGAGACTTCCAATATTCGATGAGACATCATATCGAAACAAGCCTTTCAGCTAAGGGTCTTCCCGATATCTCTGAAGGTTACATTGTCGCCAAGACAATCCTTCATTACTGAGACTTCATATTGAGACCCTTAAGCTACTTCGAGTGTATATAGTCGCCCAGACATCTCCTAGTTGCCAATAGATCTTGAATGTTCAAGTCACCCCGATGACTACAATCGGCGAGACATCTCCCTTTCGCTAGGACCACATACCGACACACTTGAGTTACCCTGACGGCTCCAGGAGAAAACATATCGGTGAGACAATCCTCCATCGCTAAGACTTCATATCGAAGCAAACAGGTTACACTGATGACTCCAGTCACCATATGTCACAACGACATATGCTAGGCACCCAATAACAAACCCTTCTATTGTCGAGACATTTCCAATCTGCAAAGGGTTACAACAAATGCACCAAGTCATAGTGATAGGTCCATTCGGAAAGACTTAAACAAAGTCACAACGACATGAGAAAAACACAAGATTACTGAACTGTTAGTTGGCCAGACACCAAGAATGTCACAACGACCATGCTTTCTCAGAGGATTCAGCCTATAAGATTGAGGCACATTTTCCAACAATCTCCCACTTGACGAAGACACACAGGCATCTCCAAAGCAGCCAGGAACTAAGATCAGACTAGCTTCACTAGTTCAAAACCCCGCACTACTGAAGACACCCAATGAACATGATTCAACAGATAATAGTCAACAAAACAATCTGCAACAAAGACCAGGTATCCAACTATAACTCACTGACCAACAAAGCAACCGACCACAGCCTTCCAGGAAAACACATAGATCTCAACATGCTCTCATGCTCCATCAAGAAATCAGCTCCAACATCCAAGATGTTCACCTTCAGGCAACAATCTTGTCATCTTCGAACATGCCACCTGTGGAAGAAGAATACAAAGCCAAGGTGTATAAGCACCATTCCAATGAACACAAGCAAAAGATCCCAGTGATCTCACCAACAAGATACTGCTACCACTTCACTATGTTCTGTTGTGCAGTTTTCGCACACATGCCCCACTTGGAGTAGGGACCCTCTTTTCTGATGTCTTTTGACCTTTGGTTTTATTGGACTTGTATTTTGAGGTCTTGACATGTTGGCCTTATTGGCTTTGATCTTTCCCTGAGGCTTGAATTGGTTAAAATTGAGTTTTTCACCTGAATCCGGGATTTTCCAGTTCCAGCGGATTTTCCTGGACTCTGGTTCGTGGTTTGTTCACTGCTGCATTTTCCGAATCCAGGTTTCTGCTTGACTCCGGGATTTTTTCAGTTTTGGCAGATTTTCCTGGACTGTGCTAAAATCTCGAACTTCGTTGTATTCCCGATTTCTGCCTTTCCGCAAAATCTTTGTTTATCCAGATTTCTGCGTATCTTGGGATGTTCCGAAATTCTGTCTTGAGCTCGGATTTTCAGATTTGTCAGACGCGTCTTGTCGCTCATTAATGACTGACGTACCTTTGCTCAGAGGCACAAAAGGGTTGGTTTAAAACCTTCTAAGCATCATTTTAACTCCATCATTCACTTGTTTGCTCCTGAGACGTCTGAATGCATTCCTTCCTTAAGCTTTGATCATCGATTTCGAGTTGTTTGCATGTGAATTGGTGGAGTGCGGATCAAAGTTTCAGTTGCTGGGGCATACTCGTCTCGCTGTCGCTTCTTCAAGTTCAAGTCTCGATAGGATTGATCCATGGTAGGTTATCATTGGCCTTTTCACCTATTTGCGCAATGATTGAGTTTTCTGTATTGATTGGTGGTCATTTTGGGTCGACCCATGTTAGCCACGATTTCCTTCCTATCAAGTTAAGGCTTGACCCATCTCTTCGTGAAACCTCATCACTCGTGCCATGTGAGCTCGTATTTATCCATTAGATGATAGGTGCCTCTGTTTGGAAGGGGTTCTGGGTCAGATTTTTTGCCCTCTTAGTGTGTAATCCGCCATTTTGTGCAAGGTTAGGGTTTTTCTTTTAGTGTTCGGCCCAAAATGACGAATTCGTCATGATTTGTCAAATTTTGCACTTATATTAAATTGATCCCTGCCTTGTGAGGACTCGGAGTGCCCAGACTGATCTTTATAGATGCTATTTTAAAACCTTGAGCTTACCCTGGTTTTAATGGCGGGGGTCTGGTTATCGAAATTAGGGCATCGTTGTTCTGTCAAGAGGACTCATTATTTGGGAGCTTTGAAAACTTGAAACCTTTTGCATTCAGAATCTTGTTGAGTAGTATCGATTTCGGGACCGTTAGAATCCAAGTAGAAAGATTGCATGATTGTTTGATTAAATGGTTCGCGTGTCACCAATCGTCAGGTTCTCGTGGTGTCCGCGGAATTTCTGCACCCACGGATTTTCCTGGTTTTCGCTAATTCCGTGGAGTGGAGTAATTTTCGGAACATGTCGAACTATCTGCGAAGATCCGTCCCATCCGGATTTTTTTGGGTTTCCTGCCTAGTTTCGTCCTTTTCGATTTTTTGAAGATAGGATTAATGGAGTGAATGCTAAAATGCTTATTTCTTATTGCTAACGAACAAATTTCATGACAATCTAATGATCTTTTGGCTAAACTAATGATTTATGTGACTGATGATGTTTTAGTAGCGAGAATCTGTCTGGGTCGGATTTCTTCGAGATTCCGCCTCGAGTAGATTTTCCCAGTTTACGGTGTTTTACCGGACTGCTTTATTTTTCTAGATCTTCAAGGATTGGCGATTTGTGATGGATTTCAATTGCTTTATGTGATTTTAGGCTAACCTTTGGATTGGAATATGCATGATAATTGAATACTAATCATGTCCTTTGTGAATGTAGGCTGAATCAAGCAGGGCTGCAGCAGGAAAGTCCAAGGGTGACACGGAGGGGTCATCCATTTCAGAGGCAGAGAGGCTAAGGTTAGATATTAAGAGTCAGCTCCCTGAAAGCAAATTATGTTCCGTATGGTCTGAGGTGTCTGACACCAATGTGGGGGCCTGGAGGTACGAGGAGTTCAAGCAAAGGACAACTGAGAAGGATCTGTCAACCCTAAGGAATGGAATGATGAAGTCCGGACTAGTGCATGTGGCAGGGTTCCCTCCGGCTATCCAGTGTTATGAGTTGATTTTGGAATGTGCCCGACAGTATGATTTTGATACGTAGAGCGTTGTTAGTACTGAGGGAAGAGTCTTGGCTAATTTCAGTCCTGTCTCCATTGCTCAAGCCTTTGACATGCTTGATCTGCCTTTTGTGTGTGCTTTGAACATGGACATGGCCAAGACTTATTATGAGAATGAGCCAACCAAAGCTCAACAGATGATCAACTCTTGGTTGGAGAAGCCAAAATCCCACCACTCTAAACTACCTAAGCAATTGCACAGGGTTAAATTTAGGTCAGACAAGTATGATGCAATTACATTCCTGAGCAGAGTGGCAGGATTGAAGACTGCTAGAGTGTTAGAGAGTTGGATAGTCCATGTGATCACCAAAATTGAGCAGGGAACTAACTACCACTGGGCCGGGCTTATTAGCTCTTAGATTGATAAACATCCGAGGAACGTCCTAGAGACTAAGAAGTTCACCATGTCCTCCTATGTCATGTATGTGCTTGCTAGATTCTACCCATACAGGGGTTTGAATCCACGAGGGACATTTGGACAGGACATTATCTATGAGATCTATCCGAAATTGCACCTAGGACACGGAGATTACCGAAGGGCTAGTGATGCATTCACAATGCATATCACAAGGATGCTCCAGAATGCCGAGCATGTGAGACTGTCAGATGGAGTCAAGGGGTTGATAAAGAATTATGGGGCCTGGTTCATTCAATTCCCCACCTTCACCTACCTTAGAATTGATGGATGCCTGGTTGCTCCATACAGGTTACCTAGGTACCCCATAGATCACATTGTGCTATTGGAGATTGTCAGGCTGATTTGTGAGTTTGATGCCATTGTAAAGAAAGAAAAGCATAAAACAGGTTTTGGTGGGGATTTCGCTCTTGGAATTGGTGAGGCAGAGGTGTGCCCTTCTATTCAATCAACACATACCGCAGGAGATGAATTAGTAGCATATGGCTTCTCCTTCCATTCCAAAAGAACAAACTTTGACATTACCGGGGAGACACAGAAGAAGGCCACTAGGGAGCACCATCATAAAGATGACCTTGAAGACTATTGGGCCAACATCAAGGATGATCTTGAAGCAAGAAAGAAGAAGTACTCCAAGCTCCCGATTGATGCAATTAGATAGTATAATGTGAAGTTGATCCCCGATCAACTACAGATGATGGAAAATTGGTACAGGACCATGCTTACGAAGCCGTTAAGGATAGGTCAATCAGAGAAATCAACTGGAATGAAGATGAGGTCACAAAGTTTGAGGACTTAATGGCCCCGGTTATGAAATTCACCACTTCTTGGTTGAAGCACAAGGTTTGGGAGCTTGAGAGCGATAAGGTAGCCTGTACCTTCAATCTAATGGGAAACCTCAATCACATGTCTACTTCAGAAGAATCCGAGGAGGATGACCCCAAAGGGAAAAATACAAAGAGCTCTCCTTTCAAGATAAAGATTGGAGGCCCCAAGGAAAGTGAGCCCGAACAAAAAAGGAAGCCAAAAGGAAAGAAGAGAAGTCAGACTTTGAAGATTGGTAGGTCCTCTGATGAGGAGGGGTTGGAAAAGACAAAAGAAGAAAGTGCTCCTCCACCACCGAAGAAGGCAAGAAAAACAAAGACTTCAAAGAAGAGGGTTCAGGATGCATCAAAGGATGAGCCCCCTATTGTTGATGTAGAGAGTTCAGGGGAAAAGACAAGAGTCTACATGAGAAGGTCAAGGACTCCTTCACCTAAGGGCACTGTGCAAAAGGGGGATTCTCCTCCACAGCCACCAGTTGTGGAGCCATCTAAGGCTGCTTCTCCTCCACCAAGCATACCTAAGCCAGAGATTCTTGAGGAGCATGAAACCAGTGGGGAGGCAGGGCCATTCAAGGAAGGGGCACTCTTTGATGAGGCAGCTGAGCTCAAATTTGAATAAGAAGAAAGGCATACTTTTCCATTGGTGATGTATGAAGATTCTCTAGAAAATGGCAGAGGAAACAGATCGCCTGAGCAGGAGGGAGATATCCCAATTAGAACCCCATCACCGGTGCAAGAAGTGGAGCTTGAAGAAGGTGGCCAAGGTGAGCAGCTCCCTGAAAAGGAGGAAGATAAAACAACAGAATAGCAAGAGGAAGCAAGAACAGAGGAAGTCCGGGTAGAACCTGCAGCCCCGGACTGGCTTGAAAAAGAGATTGCAAGGAAGAAACAGGTAGTAGTTGAGGACACTCCCTTAGATTGGGATGAAATGCTATCCAAAATTGGCAAAGAGAAGAAAAAGAAGGCAACTAGGGTGGTTTCAAAGATGGAGAGAGATGAAGCAAATAACTGGGTTATCCACATTGCCACCCCTGCCGCAGACAAGACAAGGGAAGAGGTCACTGGTCAGGATTACAATGTGCAAACTATTAACCTCAGACCAGCATCCATGGACCACGACATTGATGAGTATGAGGGGTCTAGTGCTGTGATCATCGGCAGATTGAGAAAAGAAGCCTAGACCAAGCATGAGTTGAAGGAGAATGAAAGGCTTAGGAACTGCTTGGAGGAAGTGATGAAACCCCTGCAGTCTCTCCATCCTTCTTCCTCTGCCGCTCTTGGTTTCCTACCCAAGGAAACTATCTCCGAGATTGAGAAGATGAAGACTTCTGCTCAGACTGCAACAAATTAGTTGAATGGTGTGCAAATGAAGGGAGATGATGCAATCAGGGAAATCTTGTCAGTTGGGAAAGATGCAGTTAGGGCCAAGGAATCATTGGAGTATGTGTTGTCCCAGGACAAGGAAGACATTGACCTCTTGCTGCAAAAATCCAAGGTCATCATAGAGCATGGTAAAGAACAACTGGCTGTGGATGGGATTCTTCCTTCTTCTAGGTTAAATGAACCCTGGGAATGGTTTGAGGCTCTACAAATTCAGCATAAGGCCGTGAAAAAGATCGAAAAGCAAAAGAAGCAAATAGATGGTGATCTTACTGGGGTGTATGAGGGCTGCATTGCATTATTTGAGGTTATGACTGGTAGGAGAAAGATTGCTCCTAAATATCTAAGCCTAGAACAGTTAAGGGAGTGGTGGCATGAGGTTTATACCCCAGATTCTGAGGATGTTATAACTGGCCACCAACTTGATGATGCAGCCATGTATCTGGCAGTAATGGATAAGTACCAAGCACATAAGGATGATTGGAATAAGATTGTTGACCAGTCAAAAGAAGAGATTGATTCCATTCAGTGTAGACTTAGGATCTTTCCTTTGCCACCTGTTTTCGAGCTAGATGGGGTGTTTTTGAGGGTTCAAGGATCGTTGGCCCAGAGCAAGGATAAAGGAGTTGGTATTTAATGCCATTTTGAGATTTGTGCTTCCCTATTGTCATAGGGCATGCATTGGGGGTTGTGTCAGGGCCGACCTTGATGATGGATGGCATTTAATGTGTGCCTTATTTTGATTTCCTTGGGCCGACCTGTTTTGGGCGATTTTTCTTATTTTGTAAAAATGTTTGGCTGGGCTAACATATCTTGAGATCTACTATAAAGGCATTCCTACCTCATTGTAAAGGGGTTAGCTAGAAAACAAGGACAAGTTAGACTAAAGAGCTAGAGCATTTTTTTTGTAGTAGAAGTATTAGTTAATTTCTTGAAGCAAGTATTGTAATCAGAATAGTGGAATTGTTGCAGCATTTTGGTGATCTAATACAATAGAAGGAATTTTGGTTTTCCTGGTGAAATCTCTTGTGTTATTTTATCTTGCATGGTTCTTATTGTTCTATCTTTCAAATTGCTTGAAGATTTAGGGCTTAGTATTCAGAACTAGGAATTAGTTTTAGTCTGGTGAATGATGTTTATGATTTTATATTCAGAATGTTTGTAGCAATCTCTGGTCTATACTCCCAGTAACTATCTAATTGTAATAGGCTGGTAAAGTCAACCTGGACCATACATTTATATGTGTTTAAGTTCGATTGTAGATGAATATCTATGATTTGAAAATCTATATACCTTAGAAGATTGCACCGTTCTTGTGATATTGCATTGTGGGTTAAGCAAGAATTGGTTATTTGAAATTGGTCCATTCCAGATATTTGTTATTTGCATTGTTCACTCTAGGAATAGTTTAAATCTTATCATATTCTTCCACCCTTATCTTTTGCTATTTCTTTATTATCTAGTTAGACTTAGGATTAGAGATCACCATATTGCAAAATATGATAAATTGAAAGATACAGTTTGCTTGTAGTAAGGTCCCTTTGTAATTACCAGCATTTCACATATTATCTGAGTTGTTTATGCATTGTCATGACCTGACACCCGAGAGACCTTGGGGTGATTTTCAGTGATTTCTTGTTGAAAATAACCTTTCAGGAGAGATAGAATATAGCATTTTGTCTGAGTTGTTGCTGTGTAGAAAACACCATCAACAGATTGGTGCTAGAAGGAGGGCTTGAATGAGCACACTAGATCATTTCTTGAATGCCATCTCTCCAGAGAGATATAGGAGAAACACCATATCTACCATAGGAGAAGAAGATTTGCAGGAATTACAGTTTCCCCCTAGGTCAAGGAAGACTCAAGAAAGGGGAGAATCATCATCACCCATCCCTTCACCAACATCATCCATATCTTCACATCCAGAGGTTGAAGCCATATCCATCCCTGAAACAGTTCCCATTCAACAACCTCAGCCTATCGTTAATCAACCACCACCCCCGTTTTTGCCAATGGCTTTCCTAGCTAATAATCCATCCCCTTTGTCTTTCAATGCTTACAATGTAATGCCCAAAAACCCTGAACACTTTTGTTCAAAGTTCCATGTTATTGACCCAAACAGGACTGCAGAAGAGCATATAAGGATCTTTCAAACTTGTCTCAAAGATAGAGGGATTGTTCATGAGGATGTTGCCTGTAGGTTGTTCCCTTATTCATTAGGAGAAGAGGCCTTTTACTGGTACAATCACCTCCCTTCTGGCTCAATTCTTAATTGGAACGATCTTGAGACTGCTTTCTTACAGAAGTTCATAATACTTATTAGTGCCAATGAATTGCATTTGCAATTCACTAGAGTCAAGAGAGAGGTCAATGAACCAATATCTAGCTTCAATAATAGGTTTCACCGTGCATACACCAGATTATAAGATCCTTATGTTTTGGATGACAATACAGCCTTGAGAGTCTATTATGAAGCATTGGATAGCCTCACAGCCACCTTTCTGAAGTGGAGACCTAACCCTCTAGCTAACCTAACTGATGCCTACACAGAAGCTGTTAAGCTTAGCACAGATCTGAGGCAACACATAACTGGGCTGTTGCCTTCTTTGGGACCGATTGCACATCCCAGTCAGGTTCAAGCAGTAAATTAGGCACTCACTAATCATACTCCAATCATGAATCCATTACCTCAATTACCTTTGGTGCCGCATCCTGGTCTCCCCATGAGCCAAGTCTCTCCTATGATGAATTTTCCCCAGCAGCAAGTTAATCAGCCTATGTATCAGCCACAGTCAAATAGTTTCCCTGCTTATCTACAAAATTCTAAGGTGTTGCATCAGTCTATGGGATCTACTACAATGCCTGTCCCTCCTTAGAGTAACCCAAGCTAGCCTCCTTATCGAGATCCGAATAGGGAGAGGATTCATGAAATGGCTGAACAGATAAAGAAGTTGAATCTAGAGGTGACCTACCTAAGGAATCAAAACAGCCAATTACAAGCTGCTCAGAAAAATATGCAGTCCAATCAGAATAGAGAGTTTCCACAAGGAAAAAATTTTGACAGAGGATAGTGTAATGAGAGAGGATTCCACAATGACAAAGGATATAATCAGGATAGAGGTTACAACAATGATAGAGGGTTCAATAGTGATAGGAGACAGGATTTTGATATAGGCCAAGGCAGTGGATCAGGATTTGATAAGAGGCCATCACAAGGATAGAGTAGGACTTGGAATACAGGCCCTAATAATGGAGGCGTCCCCACCCCATTGGATCAACTAGATAATCAAGTAGTCAACCAATCTGCAAATCAGCCAGTCAGTCAAGACAAGTCTCCCAGTGGTGTATACTTGGCTGAAGCAGCCTTATCAGGATGGTGTAGGCTTCATAAGACAAGTCAGCATTCAGAGTTAGAATGTCCAGAGTTCCAAACTACTGCCTATATTTTCCAATATGAGGTAGAGAATAATGCTAATGGGCAGGAGATTGTTCCCTCCAATCCTTATGATTCTCTTGTGCTGGTTTTGAACCACGCTCCCTTCCCGACAAGTAAGGAAAATGTACCAGAAGAAGAATTTGATTCTCAGGAGGATAAAATAGATCAGATCTGCAATGGGGATGAGGTGGCTCAGTTATTCAATGAAGAAACAATGAATGATAATGGACCCCTCGATCAGGAAGAAGCCTATGTTGAGGAAGTGCAGATGTTCCAGAGGCAAGGTTTGAGAGATATGCCTCCTAGGCGCCCATAGGTTGGAGGACCTTTTACCACTTCCATTCCTCCTAATAACTTTAGTACCCCTCTAGATCCTAATGCTACTAACAATCCGTCTTATCCACATGTTTCCAGAAAATATCTTTCGAAGGAAAGACAACCCCAGACTGACCCATAGAAAGAAAAGGCTGTCCAGGCTAGCAAGGATAAGGCAGAGGAACCTCCTAAGGAAGCTTCCACTGATATGAGTGAAGAGCAAATGGCTTCATATGTTGCTGAGGAGTTCAAAAAATTAAAGGTAAATCTTTCAGCATTTGAATTGTTAAGGTTCCCTCCCATTAGGAAGACAGTTTTAGGTACTTATGATGCACATTCAATGTCTTTGGATAAACTTTCTGGCAAGGGTATCATCAATATTTCTAGTTCTCAGCCTCTGAAGACACCAAGTCAAGCCCATGGTCAGAATAATTTTCCCCCTAGAGATAAAGGAAAAGAAAAGGACAGGACCCAAGTGGCTCAAGTGGATACTCAGCCTACTTTGTTTCAAGGAAAGACGGAAACACCACCATTTCTGATTTTTGTGCACATATTTGGTAAGAATCTGCATAAATTTTTACTAGATTCTGGTGCTTCCACCAATGTGATGCCATTTGGAGTTTGTAGAGCTTTAGGAATTACACCTGTTGATTCCCAGAAGAAGGTGACTCAGTTGGATATAACTAAAGTAAATGTGGTGGGAGAACTAAACATGATTCACATGCAGATAGGTTCAGATCCAAGGATTTAACAGGTTATCAATATTCAGGTAGCTGATATTCCTGATGCATATGGTTTGATCATAGGAAGAGATTTTACTAAGGCTTTGAATGGATATGTGTCTACTGATCATTCTCACATGTGGCTCCCCTGGAAAGGAGTGCCCAATCAGATCAGAATTGAGAGGGAACCAAGAATGAAATATATGATTACAGAATATCAAAAGACTTCAACAGAAGTTCTGATATCAGAAGTTGGCATGGGAAATTACATATTATCAACTCAGTATGAGGAGTCAGACTCAGAGGAGGTATTGATGCTACACACGATGCCTATCAATGCAGAAACTGGATCTAGCCCTGTTGTTGTTTTGACAAAATCAGTAGAGGAAGAATAGGAAACTGAAGATACTCAGATCAGCCTATTAGATAGTTTTTAGGAATTCATCAAGCAATGTGTTGACAATCAAATTCATCTAGGTAGAAGGACAAACTTTGAAGAATTACTCTTACCAAATTGGTGGAGTTCATAATGCTTCCCATTCGAAGTTGGAGTGTTGTTTATGCCAGACAGCAGTAGAGCAAGTACAGAAATGTCTAAATCTGACCCAAGCTGTGGAGACAAAGGTGCATAACCCTCAAGGAAGATATCAAGAAGATAAACCACTTATAGTGACTGAAGAATCTTCTAACAGTATTAAGCCAAAAGATGTAATGAAGAAGATTACAACAGCTGAGTGTTGGACACTTAGGTTTGATGGATCTAAGTCCAAGCATGGAGCTAGGGCAGGGTTTGAACTGATCAGTCCAAAAGGTAAGATTTTTTTTGCAGCCCATAGGCTTCAATTCCATTGTACAAACAATGTAGCAGAGTATGAAGCATTAATCCATGGACTTCTTATGACACTTAAGAAAAAGGTTAAGATTCTGCAAGTTTTTGGAGACTCTGAGTTAGTAGTCAAATAGGTAAGGAAATAATATTCATGCCACAATAGGAGAATGACTAATTATAGGCATAGAGTGTGGGACCTCATTGAGGGATTTGACGCTTTCAATATCCAATTGATGCCACGGCAGAAGAATCAAATGGCTGATTCTCTGGCTCAGGCAGCAAGCACCCTGCAGCCTTTATCTTTGTCAGGTTTGAAGAAATTCACTGTAGAATTGACTCCTGTGCCATCGGTTCCAGATAATGTTACTAACTTCCAGGTGTTCGAAGATGATAAGAATATTCTGGATTTTATCACAAATACAAACATTTTTGCTTCCCAAATCATTGATGAGACAGAGCTCCAGGAAGCAAAACTGGATTTAGAAGGTGTGATAAATCTGAAATAAAATACTATTCCAAGGAGAATGGTACAGTTGGAAAGAATTTTTGATATGGATAAGATCAAGGATCAAGAAGAAGAGTCGAAGAAATAATCGATCAGTGGACAGTGTGACACTCACAATTTAGGAACTGAGGACAATATTAAGAACATTTTCATTGGTAAGGTGTGCACTCCAAAAGAAAGATAGGGAATAATTGTAGCATTGTGTAGCTTTCCTGATATAGTAGCCTGGGGTTATGAGGACTTGAAGACTTATGATACATCAATCATAACTCATACTATACCCCTGAAGCCAGATGCTAAACCTTTCAGACAGAGGCAGAGACCAATTAATGCGTTACTGGAACCAGTCATACAAAAGAAAGTCCAAAAGTTACTGTCCGCTAGAATCATATTTCTCGTCAGGCATTCAACATGGGTGGCCAACCTGGTTCCAGTGAGAAAAAAGAATGGAGAAATTAGACTGTGTTGATTTCAGGAATTTGAACAGATCTTCAGAAAAAGATAACTATCCAGTCCCTTCACTGGACGAAGTGCTTCAAGTGGTTAATGGATCCCAGATGATGTCCTTTCTGGATGGTTATTCAGGGTACAATCAAGTGATGGTCCAGTATGAGGACAGACACAAGACTGCTTTCACAAGCAAGTGGGGTACCTTTGCTTATAGGAGGATGCCATTTGGACTCATTAATGCAGGGGCTACATTTCAGAGGGCCATGGATATCGTCTTTAAGGATATCATAGGAAAATGCATCATCATTTATATGGATGACCTGACTGTGTTTTCGAAAAATAGAGGGGATCACATCTTAGATTTGCGCAAAGTATTTCAAAAGTGCAGAGAATTTGGCATATCCCTGAATCCTAAAAAGTGTATTTTCAAAGTAACAGAGGGAAAGCTACTAGGACATGTCATATCAGAAAAGGGAATTGCTATAGATCTAGAGAGAGTGGAGGCCATCTTGAAGATTTAGCCACCTACTAGCAAAAAGGAGATGAAGTCCTTCGGTAAGATCAACTTCGTCAGAAAATTCATCACTAGATTTGCTGAAATTGTGAAACCATTAAATGCAATGTTGAAACAAGATGCCAAGATTGAATGGACTACAAAAGAAAAGGAATATTTTGTAGAAATCAAAAGAGCCATTGCTGATGCTCCAGTATTGGTAAGTCCTAATTACAACAAGCCCTTCTATATCTATTCCTTTGCTTTAGATTATTCGTGTGCTGGAATGTTAACTCAAAAGTCTGATGAGGGAAATGAGCATCCTATTGCTTTTATGAGTGCACCATTAAAAGATACTGAGTTGAAATATCCAAGTGTGGAAAAGCAGGCATATGCCCTGGTCAGAGCAGTAAAGAAATTCAGGCATTATATCCTCAGAAATAAGGTGTATGCAATTGTCCTTGATTCTACAGTTAAGTTACTTCTGATGCAAAATGAATTAGGTGAACGCAGAGCTAAATGGGTGACCATGCTACAAAAGTATGACATTGACATCCAACCCATGAAGCTGATAAGAGGGCAGGGACTCACTCAGACTATGGCAGAAATAGGTCCCGAATTGACTGTTCAGAATTATAATATCGAAGAGGTTTCCCCAGATGGGTGGTATGATGACATAGTGTATTATTTGCTGAACCAACGACCTCCAGGTCATCTTAATGCAGTTTAGAGATGAGCTCTACAGTTAAAGAGTGATGGTTTCATGTTGAAGGGAGCTATTCTGTACAAAAAAAATCATGAAGGCATTTATTTGAGGTGTCTTGGGAAACAGGAAGCTGAAAGAGTGATGAATGAATTTCATGAGAAATATGGTACTGGTCATGGCTCTGCAATTGCTACAGCAAACCAGATCTTGAGGGTAGGGTATTACTAGCCTACACTATTCAAAGATGTTCACTATCATGTACGGACCTGTCACACCTGCCAGACTGCAGCGACAAGGGAAAGGTATGCAGCGCTTCCGCTCCAACCAGTTACTGAGGTAAGGCCTTTTGCTCAGTGGGGTATGGATTTCATAGGCCCCATCAACCCACCATCTTCTGTAGGACACAGGTACATTCTCACTATTACTGATTATTTCACAAGATGGACTGAAGCTTTTGTTTGTAGGCAGTGTACATCTGAGGTAGTCATTGATTTCTTAGAATCTACTATTCTCAATCGATTTGGATGCCCTATTGCTATTGTATGTGATAATGGTACTGCTTTTGCATCTTTGAAATTTTCAAATTGGGCTTTTGATCATGGCATTATTGTGAAGTTTGCATCCAATTATTACCCCCAGGGAAATGGCTTAGCATAATCCTCTAAAAGGAACCTATTGACTGTTATCCGCAAGCTATTAGAGAGGAACCCGAAAGACTGGCACACCCAGCTTCGGTTTGCCCTTTGGGCAGATCATACAAGACTTAAGTCATCCATTGAAACATCTCCTTATCATTTAGTATATGGTCTGGAGCCAGTATTCCCTATCCAACTCAAGATCCCAACTCGACAATTTATAAATCAGTTTTATGATGAAGGGGACAGAAGGGAGGCTAGGTTGACAGAACTGTTGCACCTTGAGGAGAAACAAGACAATGCCCTTGAGAATTTCGCCAAACATCAAGGGGTAGTTAAGAGGTGGTTTGACAGGATGGCTAAGATTAAGGCCTTCAGAATTTCTGACCTTGTCCTATACTGGGATAAACCTCATGATCAGAAAGGAAATCATGGGAAGTTTGATAAACTCTGGCTTGGCCCATATCAGATTGCTGAAATACTGGGAGATAATGCCTTCCGTCTGAGGACTCTCACGGGAGAAGATATTCCGCTGCCTGTCAATGGGCAGTATTTGAAACATTATTTCCTGTCTTGAGCTGCTTTCAGCTCCTTGTTCTGTATATAGTTATTCTAGGTTGCTTTTCTTGTTTTGTTTGGTTAGAGTAGGTTTCCCTTTTTGTTTGGCTTGCTTCGCTTTGGTTGAAGCAGGTTTTCTTTGGTTTGTTTGTTTTGGTTTGCATTGCTCTTGCTCTTGGTTCCTTCTCTTTTGGAATATTTGGGTGCATCTGTATGGCAGTGGTGACAAAGTAGGTCTGATGTTCTTAGTATTTCCCTTACAAACTCTAATCACCCTTCCAGGACATCATGGTACTAACTCTCTACCCAATGTCACTTATCCTTATGCTAAGGCAAAGGGTTTTCTAGTCAGATTGAATGAGACTATATTAGGGTCTCATACTTTTAATTGTTAAATATACCTGAAGTTGCAGAAGGTCCTTATAAGGTCTGAACAGGTGAAAAATCTTTTTCTGCTCTAGTGCCACTGTGGTTCTCAGCCCTGAGTGTGGACTTCACTATTCATAGGTTGAATGAAATGGGTAAAAAAAGAAAGATATATCAAAAAAAGAAAAAAAAAAGAGAGAAAATATTGAAAATCAAAAGGTTTGAATTCAACTTATCAGGCAGATTTGAATATCTCTACCGGGGCTATGGATGCCTGACTGGCAGTAGAGCTATATTCAGGAGGATCACAACGATAACCTCGTCGGGTCTATGGACGCCTGTCTGGCAGCGAGGCTCTATCTAGGTTACTTTTAGAATATGAATCTTTACGTAGCTTGTTCATACCAAGTTTGGTCCCTGTTGTAACTGAGGGGTGGTAATGAATGCATGTGCACACACGTTGACCCTGATATAGGAAACTTTGAATGACTGGGAGTTTCTTTGTTTTAACATGGAGGTGGTGGCTGGGTATCTGGGTTGAAACCATAAGTTCTGGGTTCTTGATTCCAGTTTGTCATCGAAATGCTCAGGAGCATTTCCCCAGCAGAGTCGCCATTTGTTGTCCAGTTTTCGCACACACGCCCCACTTGGAGTAGGGACCCTCTTTTCTGATGTCTTTTGACCTTTGGTTTTATTGGACTTGTCTTTTTGGGTCTTGACATGTTGGCCTTGTTGGCTTTGATCTTGCCCTGAGGCTTGAATTGGTTAAAATTGAGTTTTTCGCCTAAATTCAGGATTTTTTGGTTCTGACGGATTTTCCTGGACTCTGGTTCGTGGTCTGTTCACTACTGCATTTTCCGAATCTAGGTTTCTGCTTAACTCCAGAATTTTCCAGTTCTGGCAGATTTTCCTGGACTGTGCTAAAATCCCGAACTTCGTTGTATTCCTGGTTTCTTCCTTTCTGCGAAATCTATGTTTATCCGGATTTCCGCGTATCTTGGGATGTTCCAAAATTTCGTCTTGAGCTCGAGTTTCCGGATTTGTCAGACACGTCTTGTCGCTCATTAATGACCAAGGTACCTTTGCTCAGAGGCACAAATGGGTCAGTTTAAAACCTTCTAAGCATCATTTTAACTCCATCATTCATTTGTTTGCTGCTAAGACGTCTGAATGCATTCCTTGCTCAAGCTTTGATCATCGATTTCGAGCTGTTTGTGTGTGAATTGGTGGAGTGCGGATCAAAGTTTCAGTTGCTGGGGCATACTCGTCTCGCTGTCACTTCTTCAAGTTCAAGTCTCGACTGGATTGATCCATGGTAGGTTATCATTGGCCTTTTCACCTGTTTGCACAATGATTGAGTTTTCTGTATTGATTGGTAGTCATTTTGGGTTGGCCCATGTTAGCCACAATTTCCTTCCTATCGAGTTAGGGCTTGACCCATCTCTTTGTGAAACCTCATCACCTGTGCCATGTGAGCTCGTATTTATCCATTAGATGACGGGTGCCTCTATTTGGAAGGGGTTCTGGGTCAGATTGTTTGCCCTCTTAGTGTGTAATCTGCCATTTTGTGCAAGGTTAGGGTTTTTCTTTCGGTGTTTGGCCCAAAATGACGAATTCGTCAATATTTGTCAAATCTTGCACTTATATTAAATTTATCCCTGCCTTGTGAGGACTCGGAGTTCCTAGACTGATCTTTATAGATGCTATTTTAAAACCTCAAGCTTACCCTGGTTTTAATGGCAGGGGTTTGGTTATCGAAATTAGGGCATCGTTGTTCTGTCAAGAGGACTCATTATTTGGGAGCTTTGAGAACTTGAAACCTTTTGCATTCAGAATCTTGTTGAGTAGTATTGATTTGGGGACAGTTAGAATCCAAGTAGAAAGATTGCATGATTGTTTGATTAAATGGTTCGCGTGTCACCGATCGTCGGGTTCCCGTGGTGTCCGCGAAATTTTTGCGCCCACGGATTTTCCTGGTTTTGGCTAATTCCGCGGAGTGGAGTAATTTCTGGAACATGTCGAACTGTCCACAAAGATCCGTCCTGTCCGGATTTTTCTGGGTTTCCTGTCTGGTTTCGTCCTTTTCAATTTTTTGAAGATAGGATTAATGGAGTGAATGCTAAAATGCTTATTTCTTGTTGCTAATGAACAAATTTCATGATAATCTAATGATCTTTTGACTGAACTAACGATTGATGTCACTAATGATGTTTTAGCAGCGAGAATCCATCTGGTTCGAATTTCTCTGAGATTCTACCCCAACTAGATTTTCCCATTTTATGGTGTTTTCCCGAACTGCTTTATTTTTCTGGATCTTCAAGGATTGGCGATTTGTGATGGATTTCAATTGCTTTGTGTGATTTTAGGCTAACCTTCGGATTGGAATATGCATGATAATTGAATACTAATGATGTCCTTTGTGAATGTAGGCTGAATCAAGCAAGGCTGTAGCAGGAAAGTCCAAGGGTGACACAGAGGGGTCATCCATTTTAGAGGCAGAGAGGCTAAGGTTAGATATTAAGAGTCAGCTCCCTGAAAGCAAATTATCTTCTGTATGGTCCGAGGTGTCTGACACCAATGTGGGGGCCTGGAGGTACGAGGAGTTCAAGCAGAGGATAGTTGAGAAGGATCTATCACCCCTAAGGAATGGAATGATGAAGTCCAGACTAGTGCATGTGGTAGGGTTCCCTCCGGCTATCCAGTGTTATGAGTTAATTTTGGAATGTGCCCGACAGTATGATTTTGATACGCAGAGGGTTGTCAGTACTAAGGGAAGAGTCTTGGCTAATTTTAGTCCTGTCTCCATTTCTCAAGCCTTTGACATGCTTGATCTGCCCTCTGTGTGTGCTTTGAACATGGACATGGTCAGGACTTATTATGAGAATGAGCCAACCAAAGCTCAATAGATTATCAACTCTTGGTTGGAGAAGCCAAAATCCCACCACTCTAAACTGCCTAAGCAATTGCACAGGGTTAAATTTAGGTCAGACAAGTATGATGCAATTACATTCCTGAGCAGAGTGGCAGGATTGAAGACTGCTGGAGTGTTATAGAGTTGGATGGTCCATGTGATCACCAAAATTGAGCAGGGAACTAACTACCACTGGGCCGGGCTTATTAGCTCTGAGATTGATGAACAGCTGAGGAACGTCCTAGAGACTAAGAAGTTCACCATGTCCTCCTATGTCATGTATGTGCTTGCCAGATTCTACCCATACAGGGGTTTGAATCCATGAGGGACATTTGGATAGGACATTTTCTATGAGATCTATCCAGAATTGCACCTGGGACACGGAGATTACCGAAGGGCTAATGATGCATTCACAATGCATATCACAAGGATGCTCCAGAATGCCAAGCATGTGAGACTATCAGATGGAGCCAAGGGGTTGATAAAGAATTAAGGGGCCTGGTTCATTCAATTCCCCACCTTCACCTACCTTAGAATTGATGGATGCCTGGTTGCTCCATACAGGTTACCTAGGTACCCCACAGATCACATTGTGCTATTGGAGATTGTCAGGCAGATTTGTGAGTTTGATGCCATTGTAAAGAAAGAAAAGCATAAAATAGGTTTTGGTGGGGATTTCCCTCTTGGAATTGGTGTGGCAGAGGTGTGACCTTGTATTCAATTAGCACATACCATAGGAGATGAATTAGCAGCATATGGCTTCTCCTTCCATTCCAAAAGAACAAACTTTGACATTACTGGGGAGGCACAGAAGAAGGCCACTAGGGAGTACCATCATAAGGATGACCTAGAAGACTATTGGTCCAACATCATGGATGATCTTGAAGCAAGAAAGAAGAGGTACTCCAGGCTCCCGGTTGATGCAATTAGATAGTATAATGTGAATTTGATCCCCGACCAACTACACGATGATGGAAACTTGGTACAGGACCATGCTTACAAAGCCGTTAAGGATAGGTCAATCGAAGAAATCAACTGGAATGAAAATGAGGTCATAGAGCTGGAGGACTTAATGGTCCCGGTTATGAAATTCACCACTTCTTGGTTGAAGCACAAGGTTTGGGAGCTTGAGAGCGACAAGGTAGCCTATACCTTCAATCTAATGGGAAACCTCAATCCCATGTCTACTTCAGAAGAATCCGAGGAGGATGACCCCAAAGGGAAAATTACAAAGAGCTCTCCTTTCAAGATAAAGATTGGAGGCCCCAAGGAAAGTGAGCCCGAACAAAAAGGAAGCCAAAAGGAAAGAAGAGAAGTCAGACTTTGAAGATTGGTAGATCCTCTGATGAGGAGGGGTTGGAAAAGACAAAAGAAGAAAGTGCTCCTCGACCACCGAAGAAGGCAAGAACAACCAAGACTTCAAAGAAGAGGGTTCAGGATGCATCAAAGGATGATCCCCCTATTGTTGATGTAGAGAGTTCAGGGGAAAAGACAAGAGTCTACATGAGAAGGTCAAGGACTCCTTCACCTAAGGGCACTGTACAAAAGGGGGATTCTCCTCCACAGCCACTAGTTGTGGAGCCATCTAAGGCTGCTTCTCCTCCACCAAGCATACCTGAGCCGAAGATTCTTGAGGAGCATGAAACCAGTGGGGAGGTGGGGCCATTCAAGGAAGGGGCACTCTTTGATGAGGCAGCTGAGCTCGAAGTTGAAGAAGAAGAAAGGCATACTTCTCCATTGGTGATGTATGAAGATTCTCCAAAAAATGGTATAGGAAACAGATCGCCTGAGCAGGAGGGAGATATCCTAGTTAGAACCCCATCACCAGTGCAAGAAGTGGAGCTTGAAGAAGGTGGCCAAGGTGAGCATCTCCCTGAAAAGGAGGAAGATAAAAAAATAGAACAACAAGAGGAAGCAAGAACAGAGGAAGTCCGGGTAGAACCTTCAGCCCTGGACTGGCTTGAAAAAGAGATTGCAAGGAAGAAACAGGTAGTAGTTGAGGACACTCGCTTAGATTGGGATAAAATGCTATCCAAAATTGGCAAAGGGAAGAAAAAGAAGGCAGCTAGGGTGGTCTCAAAGATGGAGAGAGATGAAGCAAATAACCAGGTTATCCACATTGCCACCCCTGCCGCAGACAAGACAAGGGAAGAGGTCACTGGTCAGGATTACAATGTGCAAACTATTAACCTCGGACCAGCATCCATGGACCAGGACATTGATGAGTATGAGGCATCTAGTGCTATGATCATCGGCAGATTGAGAAAAGAAGCCCAGAACAAGCATGAGTTGAAGAAGGAGAATGAAAGACTTAGGAAATGCTTGGAGGAAGTGATGAAACCCCTGCAGTCTCTCCATCCTTCTTCCTCTGCCACTCCTGATTTCCTACCCAAGGAAACTATCTCCGAGATTGAGAAGATGAAGACTTCTGCTCAGACTGCAATAGATTGGTTGAAGGGTGTGCAAATGAAGGGAGATGATGCAATCAGGGAAATCCTGTTAGTTTGGAAAGATGCAGTTAGGGCCAAGGAATCATTGGAGTATGTGTTGTCCCAGGACAAGGAAGACATTGACCTCTTGCTGCAGAAATCCAAGGTCATCATAGTGCATGGTAAAGAACAACTGGTTGTGGATGGGATTCTTCCTTCTTCTAGGTTAAATGAACCCTGGGAATGGTTTGAGGCTCTGTAAATTCGGCATAAGGCCATGAAAAAGATCCAAAAGAAAAAGAAGCAAATAGATGGTGATCTTACTGGGGTGTACAAGGGCTGCATTGCATTCTTTGAGGTTATGACCGGTAGGAGAAAGATTGCTCCTAAATATTTGAGCCTAGAATAGTTAAGGGAGTGGTGGCATTAGGTTTATACCCCAGATTCTGAGGATGTTATAACTGGCCACCAACTTGATGATGCAGCCACGTATCTGGCAGTAATGGATAAGTACCAAGCACATAAGGATGATTGGAATAAGATTGTTGACCAGTCAAAAGAAGAGATTGATTCCATTCAGTGCAGACTTAGGATCTTGCCTTTGCCACCTGTTGCCATGCTGGATGGGGTGTTTTTGAGGGTTCAAGGATCATTGGTCCAAAGCAAGGATAAAGGAGGCGGTATTTAATGCCATTTTGAGATTTGTGCTTCCCTATTATCATAGGGCATGCATTGAACTGGATTGCATTCGGGGTTGTGTCAGGTCCGACCTTGATGATGGATGGCATTTAATGTGTGCCTTATTTTGATTTCCTTGGGCCGACCTGTTTTGGGCGGTTTATCTTTTTTTGTAAAAATGTTTGGCTAGGCTGACATATCTTGAGATCTACTATAAAGGAATTTTTGCCTCATTGTAAAGGGGTTAGCTAGAAAACAACAAGGACAAGTTAGACTAAAGAGCTAGAGCATTTTTTTTGTAGTAGAAGTATTAGTTAATTTCTTGAAGCAAGTATTGTAATCAGAATAGTGGAATTGTTGCAGCATTTTGGTGATCTAATACAATAGAAGGCATTGTGGTTTTCCTGGTGAAATCTCTTGTGTTATTTTATCTTGCATGGTTCTTATTGTTCTATCTTTCAAATTGCTTGAAGATTTAGGGCTTAGTATTTAGAACTAGGAATTAGTTTTAGTCTGGTGAATGATGTTTATGATTTTATATTCGGAATGTTTGTAGCAATCTCTGGTCTATACTCCCAGTAACTATCTGATTGTAGTAGGCTGGTAAAGTCAACCTGGACCATACATTTATATGTGCTTAAGTTCGATTGTAGATGAATATCTATGATTTGAAAATCTATATACCTTAGAAGATTGCACTGTTCTTGTGATATTGCATTGTGGGTTAAGCAAGAATTGGTTATTTGAGATTGGTCCATTCCAGATATTTGTTATTTGCATTGTTCATTTTAGGAATAGTTTAAATCTTATCATATTCTTGCACCCTTATCTTTTGCCATTTCTTTATTATCTGGTTAGACTTAGGATTAGAGATCACCATATTGCAAAATATGATAAATTGAAAGATACAGTTTGCTTGTAGTAAGGTCCCTTTGTGATTATCAACATTTCACATATTATCTGAGTTGTTTATGCATTGTCATGAACTGACACTCGAGAGACCTTGGGGTGATTTTCAGTGATTTCTTGTTGAAAATAACCTTTCAAGAGAAATAGAATATAGCATTTTGTCTGAGTTGTTGCTGTGCAGAAAACACCATGAACATGTTCAAAACGTATACAAAAGTAATATCAAGTTCAAAGCTTCAAACAGAACACAATAGTGAAGTCATTATCCAGAAACAAGATACAAAACATTACTTAGAACAACAATCAGACTGACTGCTTCCATCCAACTGATAAACTGACGTGACTAAAAATAGCACCCACAGCTCGTGCTATACCATCCAATCTCACATACCTCAATAGGTATCAACATTAGTAAATTTCTACCAATCCATTAACAACAAATACAAGTTCCAGTGTCAACCAGTCAAAGAAGACAAGACACATACAGGAACTCCCACTGCCAGAGTAATTTAGATCTTAAAGATCAAAGGCTCAACAAGTCTACCAATTTCAGTACATAGAAAATGTAACCATGAAGTATCAAGGAAATATCCACAATGATATGCACAACTTGCAACAACCTACCACAAGAACTCTCACCACAAACCTTCACAGCCACAGAGAGAAACACTGCACATCATCTTCTTGTAGAACATCCTCCTACATACACTTCTAACAGCGAGGTGTGTCAAGGATGACTTTCTTCATATCCCAAAAGAAATCCATAACAACATCCATCCGTTCAATTACAAAGATCAAACTATCTTTAAAGCCAACATGGATGTAAGCATCTCAAAGAAGATCAAGCTTGTTCATTTCCCTTTTCAGGAAATCAGCCCATACATCATCTCCTACCAATTCTCATTAGTAACAAGGAGATAAAAGAAACTGTACAACTTCCACTATGAATCTTCCAGAATCATTAAATAGTAATTCAAGATCCATATCATGAAAATATACTTTAATAAAACACATCTGAAGAATATAATGGGCCACATACCTTTTAGATAAACTGCCGAGAAGACCAAGAGTGGGAATGAGAATACTCCTTCAAGATATACAAGTCATCATGACTAATCCAAGAGCAATCTCCTCATAGGTCTCTTATTGAACTCATGTTCAACCAAGGTGAAGGCTTCTCAGACTTTTTGCTTAACAACTTTAACAAAAGTAACAAGCAACAACACATCTCTCATAAGAGAACAAACAACCTCACCTTATTCTTCATGTATCCATGGGTACTAGCAACCAATCATCTCATGCTAAACTTCAACTGCATTACTGCACTAACACGAAATATCAAGCAAGTGATCAAAGCACTATATACACAAATAATTACCAGACCACTGTCAAAGTTTGAATCAGCTGAATCAGGAACTTATCATGACATCATGATCTACACATCCCCATAGAAGATCCAATGCTTCAGGTGACTTTTCCATTGTCTGAAGTACAATGCACAATGCCAAAACTCCAATGTACAAGCAAGAGTATACCATGACATAAGAAAATAGACTCAAAAACAACATCACCTGTCAAGCACCACCAACACCTTAGCCAAAGACTCCAAGCATCTTCCATGGTTCCAAGATGTAGCACATCTTCAAATAATTTCCATGCAAAAGTGCAAGAACCCTTCTGCAACACTAAAGAAGACCATTCACCACCATGTGATGAACCCACAGTCACTGCTAGAGCTCCCACTAAAATGTGACATCTGAGCTCTCCAAGCATCATGACCACCTGCTACAGGTTCCCAGAACTAAATATTCAGGTACTCAATAGTATCCATCCTCTCATCTCAAAGCAATCACACCAATGCACAAGTGACCACAGAAAAGGCCAGCTAACAAGTTTGTACCAACAATGAATCAACCTCGTGGATATAGACAGTCCACATCCAAGTTGTCTCATAGCAAACATGTAGGTAAAGACAGCCCACAACATTGCACAACCCGTAGATCCATTCAACAGAAACGTGTAAACCCATCATTGCATTGGAAACTGCATCACCAAGATATCAAAGAGAATAACCATGTAGACAACATGACTCAAACACTAGATCACACCAGATTTGACTTACCAAACATGTCCACAACGAGCACCATAATCAAGGAACACCACCACAAGAATGCTGAGTGACAAATCACTTACCAACACTCCCATGCAGAGAAGAAAACATACCTCCTCAAACCATGCACCAAGTATGCATGCAAACCTGCAACTATCTCATCCAAGAATTCCCCAAAAGGCCAATACCTAGACAATAGCTTAACAACAACTCCACATGATGAAAAGTTTTTTTGCTTAACCATGTAAAACCTGCAAAACCACAGAGCCATGCAAGTACAAAACATCCTTAGAAAGGAAACAGTAGTTCAAGAGAATCTAGACCCCTTTCAGGCCAACTCTAAACCACCAACATGTACATGCATCCGAGAAAGAGAGAAAGGCTATTTTAGAAGCTTGCAAATCATCTAATGATTAACTTCATAGCCTTCAAGCATTCGAGGTTAATAGGAAACAGTGCCTTCCAACACCAGGAACCACCACCTAGCATAAGCACTCTGAAAAATCCACCTCATACTTCAAGGTTAAACCTCTACTAGCCAGGAGACACAGATCACAACATGATCAACTCCTTTTTCCATCTTGACCATCCTTCAGACTGCATGTTGTCTCAGAATACCACAAGGCTTCCACTTATCAAAGGATCAATCCATCAGTCCATTCCTCCAGATTTCTTCTAGCCCATCAAGCTAAGAAATCTTCACGGGAGAAATATCCAGAACCAACAACCAAAAGAAGGCTCTGATACCACTTGTAAGGAAATTTGGGAGTGAATCTAGTGAAAAATCCATATAGTAGTGCCTTTGGTAACTTTCATTTCGATTAGGTTGCCTCAAAGACACGTACAACTATGTCCTAAAGTGGAAACAGACACAATTATTTCCACATTAATCCTTCTGAGAGAAACATATGTAGATTCAACAACAATCAACAACACAGATGAAAGACACTATAGAAAACATAACACAAAGATTTTACGTGGGGAAAACCCTTTCGGGTAAAAAACCCCACTCTCCAAAGTTTGAACCATTGTATTATTCAGCAACAACAGTTACAATACAATTGCAGGCTCTTAGCCTTTTCAGAGATTACATCTTGTTCATGTGGATACAACTGGTAGCAAACACCCCCAAAGAGATCAACCATAGCATTCATGTTCAGGGGATATTCCAGCATAACCTTGCCTCTCTCACTATATGCCTTGACCTCATGGCTCTGGCCTTTTAGCCAACCACTCAGCCTTTCTCTATCGATCTCTCTCTAGCTCTCAGCTCTTCAGCTTCTCAGCTTGTCAACCTAATCAACACTGTCTATAGAACGTCCAATGCATACACCTATACATTCATTCTCAATAGGATTTCTGTGAATTGGTTCAAGATCACACTTCAGTAATCTACCAACTCGGCATCCCTATTGTCGTAGATGTTTCCACTCCTATGTAGATTTTTGCTTTCAGACCATTTAGAAAATCCAACTGCCAACCATTTGAATTTTGCTTCCTCTGATTGGTCCACGTGCACCACATCAGATAGTCTTCACTCGGTCAACAATTATCAACTTGTGTCGCATGTCGGTGAGACACTAGAAGTGTCTCCCCGGTGCCACAAGACTAGATCACACATTATTGCCAAGAGTCCTCTCCATCGACAAGAGTTTCCACTGAGCTTACAAGCTACATCGACCTTAGCAAGCACATCGGTGAGACTATTGCTATCGCCAAGAGTTCACATCGAGTCTTCAAGTCATACCAAAACCCAAATAGTCGCCAAGAGTCATACCGATATATGGTTTCCCATCGGCAAGACAATCACTCTTCGCCAAGAGATAATAATGATGCCTCCATGTTTCTCTGAAGTCTCCCATCGGCTAGAAATTCCATCTTCGCTAAGACTTCATACCGAGTTCAGGAGTCATACTGAACACATTCAAGAGTCAGTGAGACTTATCGTCTTCGCCAAGACCTTATACCGAGGTCTTAAGTCACCCTGAGTGCTGCATTCACTAGTCGACAAGACTTATGTCTTTTACCGAGACCACATACCGAGTGCCCATGTCTTGCCGAGTCAGCAAGACATTTGACTTCGCCAAGACCTTTCACCGGGCACTAAGAGTGACACCGATGACTTCAGTTGCATCCCCGTCGATGAGACCAATACCTGTCACCAAGACTTCATGCCGAAGTCTCCATGTTACCCCAAGCTCACCTTTCGCCAAGAGTCACGCCGAACGCATTTCACATCGTCGGTTAGACAAATGCCCATCGCCAAAACTTCATAGCGAAGCCTTCAGGTTATACCGATGTGTTCCATTGTCAGCGAGAGAATCAACCTTCGGCAAGACATCTTATCAAGGTTTCCATGATATCCCAAAACCACTTCTCGCCAAGAGTCACACTGAACTGATGACTCCACAAGCTTTCAGAGAGACTTCCGATATTCAATGAGACATCATATCAAAAAATCCTTTTAGCCAAGGGTCTTCCCAATATCTCCAAAGGTTACATTGTTGCCAAGAAAATCCTTCATCACTGAGACTTCATATCGAGACCCTTAAGCTACTCTGAGTGTATACAGTCGGCCAAACATCTCCTAGTCGCCAAGAGATCTTCCTAAATGTTCAAGTCACCCTGATGACTAGAATCGGCGAGACATCTCCTTGTCGCTAGGACCACATACTGACACACTTGAGTTACCCCGACGGCTCGAGGAGAAAATATATCGGTGAGACAACCCTCCATCGCTAAGTATTCATATCGAAGCAAACAGGTTACATCGATGAATCCAATCGCCATAGGTCACACCGACATATGCTAGGCACCCAATAACAAACCCTTCTATCACCGAGACATTTCCACTCTCCAAAGGGTTACAACGAATGCACCAAGTCATAGCGATAGGTCCATTTAGAAAGGCTTAAACAAAGTCACATCGACATGAGCAAAACACAAGATTACTAAACTATCAGTCGGCCAGGCACCAAGAATGTCACAGCGACCATGATTTCTCAGAGGATTCAGCTTGTGAGATTGAGGCACATTTTCCAACATAAGGTCACTGTCATTTCCCTTGTCAGAAAATTAAATGTCAACATAGCTGAGTCCCAATGCTCTATCAACATTGTCAACATGGCTCTGTAGGCCTTAATAGTCAGGTAGGATAACATGTGTAAAAGTCCTGCTTGTGCTAGTGCCTCATGATCCACGCCATTCATGGCCACTATGCAAATATTCAACACCTCAGATCATCACTCATGCGTCCATAGTCTGTCAAAGTCCGGCATCCATGTCCCATCAACTGTGTTAGTCACTCCTTGTTTGTCTTTCTTCTTTCCCTTTTATTTCTTTTTCCTCATCCCCGAGTCCCCTTTCCTATCTTTTCTTTTTCCCCTTTTCCTTCTTCCTCACCTTGTCGGTCTTGCCCAGCTTGGGGCGGACCCACCCCAGCCACAGGCCCCGTCCATGGGCGGACCCGCTCCCGTCTATGGGTAGACCTGCCCCCATGCATGGGCATACTTTCCCAGACCCCTGGGCGAGCTCACCCTGTGCACGGGCGGACCCGCCTGTGTGGGGGTGGACACGCTTGTGCTCTCGGGTGAGCCCACCCTGTGCATGGGCGAACTTGTCCGCGTAGGGGTAGACCTGCCCCCGTGCATGAGTGGACCCGCCAGGGCATGGGAGAACTGCCCCCGTGCGTAGGTGGATCCGCCCGGGCATGGGTGGACCCACCCAAGCATGGGAAGACCCGCCTGGGCACGGGTGGACCCGCTCCAACCACAGGTGGGTGGGTACACCTCTCTATTGTGGGGCCCGACCAATTCCACCCCCCCTTTTTTTCTTTTTTTCCCCTTGGGAAAACCCGCCCTCTTCTGGGGCATGCACCAAACCCTCCCATCTAATAAGCCATTCTACCCACCCCTTCAACGACCTCTAAGTTTCACCGAGTATCCATTTTTCTCATATACCCCCCCACCCAAACCCATTATTTCAAATTTTAGTCAACCTCAAATAAATGATAAAAAACACGTTTGGTTTGGGGTTTCACTGGCATGGAGCGACGCACTCACTATCAAATCACTGCACCTTGTCTGCTCGGTGGATAATATTGGTGTCCCAGTCATCCGAAATCGTGCCCTCTGGTCCTCTCCTTCTCTTCTTCTCTCTTCCTTCCTAAACTGACAACTGTTCAAATGAGGAGTGGTAATTCATAAAATTACCTTATATAACTTTCCCCCCTTTTTACCTTTTTAAATGAAGGATATTTTTTTCCCTTTATTTAAAAAATCCTTCCTCCAACTAATTCTTTCATCCTCTATCTTCCTAGGGCTTCCATTTACAAACTATGCATCTGTTTTCCTTTGTTCAAAAGCCAATCTTCTTGGTTTTTCATGCTCTTTCCAATGACATATACCACTGTATACTTTCGAGAAGTCGCTCGGGACCCCTTTTCCTTCCCCATTCACATCCTTGAGGGGGAATACCCTACCATTCCCCTCCATTCCTCTATCATGGGCCTTCTCTAGTGAGACTGGGGCATCCCTTTTTTATTTCCCTCCATTTGGGCAGCTCACACAGCCTTCGCTATGTTGGGGTATCTTTTTTAGGGTCGCTTCCTCTATAGAATCATCTACATTTTATTTTTTTCAAAACCCTATTATCCTAATAGTGTTTCAAAGAGGGAAAATTGTAGACATCCAAATTTGACCACTTCCATATAGTCAAACTCACCTCCTTATTCATCCCTTTATTCGCCTACCTCATCCTCTTCACCGGTATTAATTAAATAACTCATTTAATTAATATTTCATTCTTTTTCTAAGGTTCCCAAAGTGTTTAATTCAATAATTAAACACTTTTACCTTTTACTTCTTTCCTCTTTAAATTAAATAAATACATCACTTTATTTAATTTAGTCATGTGATTTCTTTGAATTTAAGTCATTTTTTAAATTGCTATTTTTCTCTCATTGTCACATCCTCCATAACCCTCTTCTAATCCAGATTAATTTAATTAATTCTGGATTAGGATGTGCACACCCTTAATTTGGGATTAATGTCACATCCTTCATATTTTTCCACTTGCCTTTAATCTCTCATTAATCCTCCTAATCATGTGTTTGCACAACCTTAATCAAAGTCATTAGCCACATTTAGCATGCCTTTTTAGTCAACTTTTTCATTTGTCTTTCTTAGCATTGACCCTCTTTCCCATGTGAATTTAAAATTCACATTTATTACTCCTAGAATCTCCTTTTCGCATGCATCTTCTAGAATCTTTTGACTTGTCACATCAAATCACATGTGGACAAGTGCTTCCCTTTCTGGAACCTTGTCTTCTTTATGAGATTCTTCCAAGCATGTGAATTTTTAATTCACATTTATTTTTCCAACTACTTTCCCTTTTCCCATGGAAATTTTTGAGGAATTCTAAAATTCCTCAAAAGTCACTTTCATTCCCACTTGGGGACAATAAGTTCTTTTTTAAGGAAATCTTCTCATCCCCCAAGGTACTTGCAAAGTATTTGTCCTTCTTCCACATCATGTACCCTCCTTCCACCTCATTTACACATTATCATTTCTAAGCCACTTCACATTCCACATGTCAAGATGTGAGGGTTTGTGAGTTCTCAACTCACCATAGCCCTTCATTTTGGCCTTGTTGGTTTAATCTCAACCATTGAACTTTTTAGAGAATTCAAATTCCTTTATAAATACACCCCTCTTTTCTCTCATTTGGGGGTTCATAATTTTGCTACCAAATTCTTGTCAAGTTGATATTTGAGCCATACTTAGCCAAAATTTGCATTTCTTACATTCACCATATCATTATCATCCACTTCTCATCCATATTGCATCCCACTCTTGCATCTTTTTCCATCCAAATAAGCATACACAACATGAAAAATCAAGGGCCAACCAAAGGAGCAACTTTGCAAGGTATAACTGTTTCATCTATTTTGTTAAGTTCAATGTTTTTGCCCTATCTTGAGGTGTTAGGCGTTTAATTTGTTTCTTGCATTTCTTTTGTTGCTGCACTTTTTTAAACAAGGATTTTCACCTGATCACAGTACCAATGGAGGCTACTATGGAATTTTTCCATCATGCTGACCGTCCTCGAGAATCTACTCATCTTGTTGACCATCATGTGGTGGTTGCAAAGGAGGTTGCTATCCAATCCCATGTCCTCTGACTTGACCTCTCATCTATGCTCATCCTCCACCATGACCCCCTACAAGATTTGTCAATCTGACTAGGGCATGCTAAGTGAACCAATCATCATAGGCTTGTGTGGTACCTGAATCATCGAGTCCCCAAGCATAAGCCCATGGTAGTGGCTAAATATGTACACAGTCTTGAATCACCACTTGAGGATCCATAGTGCCTCCCCAATCCATCTCTCTAGCAGTGCATGCATATGTGGCTCTATAAGCAGGAGGTAACACATCTTTCTAGTCACCAAACTACCTAGCAACTCTATCTAGAAAATATCTCTCGATGATGTGGTGGTGATAGCCCATGTTCCATTTGGTCTATCACATAAAACAACTTCTTTTGATCATCATCCTAGGGGTCTCCACCTAAATGTTGTCATATCATCTATAATACATCTCCAATATGCAATGCCAGTAATTCCAGTATGATGATGGGCAATCACATCTTTGTATCTGTAAACTATTGGATCCTCCTCGTCTATGGCTACCAAGGCAATAACAGGCCTAAGCATGACAATATGCTTCCATGCCCAGATGTGTAACAAAGTAACTCTAGCTGATAGGTTCCATCCTCGCATATACACCACCTAGTACATATCATGATACAAGGATGCGAGAATCACTAGGACCCATGCATATATTATCATATCATCAATCATGCCCTCCAAAACCAAAACCAACTAACATTGAAACCTAAACTTTGTCAGTTCGGAACTAAGACATCCGTGATCAATCTAACAATGACTAATATTAGATTGTTGACACATCCTCAATGACGACATAAGTTGATCTAGTATCTCTCCACCTATAAAAAATTAGCATCTAGAACTTGGAACATGGCCTCTAAGCGAAGGTCTATGTCATGGATCACCCTCGAGCCATGAATTAAAACTCATGGGATGCACCAAAAATCCTCAAGTGTAATGGTCACCTCCCTTATTGAAAGATGGAAGGATGAGGTCTCTAAATGCCACCACTCAACCAACACAAATATCATGACCAAGTGTGTGTGAATCTTTGGCATGTGAGCAAGGAATCTGAATTTGATGGCTACCAAAAAAAAGTTCTAATCATCCTCAAAATATTCCAGCCTTAATAAAACATTGGGTATCCTCTCCCAAGATTGTAAAGGATGGTAGGTCTCCTACACACATCATGCACACAATGTCAATTTTTCAAAAAGTCAAAAAAATTCTAAGTTGGGCATCGTAAACTAGCAAGTGCACCACTTTAAACAAGTGCACTTCACTGTCATTCTTGCAATTGTGTGAAAATTTTTACTAGTGTGTCGCTAAAAATAATGTGCATCACTTCTCACAAGTACATCACACTCGTTCATTTTTCATTTGTGCCACTCCATAATAGGTGCACTAATCTAAACTAGTGTAGGAGCACCTTGCTCACTAGATGCCTTCAATTGGAAAAATTATAAAAATTGAAATTTCAAGTGTAAAAGCATGTAAATATTTGTAAAAGGTCACGAAGTGGTCATACATAATGTATTTTGAAGTCACAAATAGGTCACTAGGTGGGAAAAAGATGGAAAAAGAAAAATTTGAAAAATTGTAAAAGTTGCCAATTATGTAAATTACAAAAAAGTGCAAAAAATCAGAAGTTGAAGAGTCTTTTTGGGAAATTTGAAGGGATAGGTCGATGAAAGAAGTTGAAAATGTAGTCATTTGTTGGGGAAAAATCTATAAAATCTATTGTAAGGCAGGCAAGTGATCATCTTTGTATTCTTGAAGAGTTCATATCAATAAAAGTACCCTGTTCATCAAATTTCAATGTTTCTTTCCATTGTTTCTCCAGTCACAAAGATTGTACAGTAATTTGGGGTCTTGAATCTCATTTTTTTAAGTTGCATAAGGAATTAGTTTTCATTTCCATCTATTTTGTGAGGAATCTATTAAGTATATTTCTTGTTTAAGTAGAATTTCTTGAACTTGGTCTACAACCTTAAATAAGGTTTTGAGAGTCTAAACATATCTTAAATGACTAATCCACCAATTAGGGATTTGTATTTCGGTGGAGTAGGTTTGTATAGGATTCTTTAGGTTGTTTTTTTGTTGATTTGTGCAGGGAAGGCAAGATTACATTGTGAAAGCTACTACCTTTACAAAAAAATGGTGATTTCCTTATAAAAATGAATGGCTCCAAGATGTTAAATGATGTAAAGGCATGCAAGAAGGGTGTGAGAAGGTTTATACAATTTTTGTAGGTATATTTTAACATGTTTGAATATTTTTTAGATGAGTTTGAGTTTTGCAACATGTATTTCCAATAAACCCTCACTCTTTGGTGTTACAAAAAGCCTAGAATCAAGGGTTTTATAGAACATCAATTATTTGTTCCTTTCTACTTATAAGAGTTGTTTAATATTGTTTTGTGAGACTTGATAAAGGGATTTTTTCAGTTATTTGAGGTTGGTAAGTTAGAGAGTACTTGCTTTGAAAATTAGGCCTATTTGAGGCTCATTTGCTATAGAACACTCAATTTTTCTAATATATTTTTCAAAAAAGGTATACTTGCTATTAAAGTATATTTAATAATGCTGAAATGGGTTCCTAAAAATTTATTTATTCTGTGGAGATTCAATTTGGTTTGCAAGATACACCCGATTTAGTGTTTTGGCACTTACAAGCAAGCTTGGTCTTTGAATGCAAGAATTTGAGAATCTAATAAAACATAATTATAAGGCAGCATATGTGGTTTGTTTTTATCAAAATGATGATGGTTAAAGGTGTTTCAAGGTCTGATAAGAGTTAGAAGTAATATTGAGTGAATGGTTGTCTTTTTTCCTCATTGAAACAAGTTGAAATGAAGGGTAATTTGGTGAACAATGAATGACTTGGTTGGTTTAGTGTTTTCTTCAATGATGCTATTGTTTGGGTTCAGCCAATTTGAGGAAGGTTAAGGTATATTCAAACTAGAAAAAGGTATGGGGTGTTGATATGTTGGTTTGGCTCATGAGTAGCCTAGTAATTTCAAAATATTTTGGTGGATTTTGTTTAAGGAACAAGTGAATTTGGTGATTGGTTTGAAGACCTTCTCTTGATTTGTGTTTGGGTATGATGTACCCTAGATGAATTGATGTTTGTTGAATGATGCCCTTGCATCATAAACACACACCACTCTAGTAATATGCACAAGTGCGCCACTAAAAAGAAAATGTGTGACACTTTTACAAGTGCGCTTAGGGTTTTACACCTGCACTGCAAAAAAAGTGTTGCTATGGTAGAGACCATCTACATGAGGTTTTGATAGGTGTGTCACACTTTTGCAAGTGTGTCATCAAATATAATAAGTGTGTTGCTGAAATCACAGCGCACTTGTTGACCTTTTTCAATCTAAAAAATCAATGCATAAAAAGTGTGCAAGTAAATTTTTTTGGGGTGCATACTGAGGGTCCTGCATCGATTGTGCACTAGAACTTATGAAATCAATCTGTGAGCTGTATCAAGAGCGCATGGTTAACCATCCTATCAAGTGATTTGAAGGGTCTCTCTCACAATCTCTCAAATTTTCAAAATCAAAGTGTACAAATAACTTGGAAAATGACCCTTGGGCCCTATTTAAGCATGAAAATTAGGGTTTTTAACCTGCTAAGGTGGTGTAAACTTAGGGTTTTGTCCTTTTCTCTCCTTTTGTGAGCTTGACAACCTATTTAAATATTTTTTCAGTGCCCTAGAGCTTATTTTTGTGTCCTCTTTGCAATTGAACTAGTCTTATATCCTTGTCATGATCTCGGCCTAAAAATCAAAATTTTTGCTTGATCTCTCGAGGGGACAGTATACTAGCATAATTTCCTTCTACTAGGGCATAGTGGGGCAGCCAAAAAATCATCAATTTTTAAATCATGGATTTTTTTATGCTTTTAAGGATTTTTTATCTAAGTAGCAATGTTGATATGAGAAGCATCAGTTCTTTGAACCAATGTAACAAGTACCTCGCTTCAAAGAGGGGAAAAATGTAGGCACTTAAAATTGTCCTGATTGATATCATGCACCTGAATTCACTTACTAACACCATTTTCATCCTAATTCGGCCCTTTTCAACTATTTAATTAAATAATCTTGTGTTACCTAATTTCACCCTCAGGCTCAATCAGGCAAGGCATCTATGTTGCAGAGGTTCATAGGGGCCAAATGGGATATCTCCATTGAGGGTTATTTCACACATCTGATGGAATTTCACAGGGAATTCAATTTGGGGGCCTACTTTGTTGGAAATATGCCTCAATAGTCACAGGCTCAACCTTCATTAGAGCCAGTTCAGTATGACAACTTCACTGTCTGGCCGACTGGCTGCTTTGATTCATTCCGTTTTGAACCAGTCACTATGACCTAGCTTTTGTCTTACCGAACGAAGCTGCAGAGCATATCTCTATGACAGGAAGGGTTCAGTATGACCTCTTATCGCCCAAAATTCTTTGGCTGATAGGCCATTCAATTGACAATCAGGGAGACTCATGGTGACCATGGGTTTCGGGATAACCTATAGCACTCAGTAAAATGTCCTAGCGAAGAAAACATGTCTCGCCGACAATGCTTTATGTTCAAGTCTTCGGCATAACTAATGAGGCTACTATGACATGTCACCAAGAGGTCTCGACAACCCTGGAATGTTTTGGCGATGGTAATGAGATCTCCACAAAGGAAAGAGAGCTTGGCAGGAAGTCTTGCTGAAAGCAGTGAGTCACCTCGACAGGAAGCAGTTCGCCAAAAGGAAGAAAGTCACCAAGATGTCTTAGCGACTGGCCAAGGCCTCACTGAGAGTAAGTGATATCGCCCCAATGTTTCACCAATGACCAGAGGTCTCACCGAAGAGGTACGAGAAGTATCATCGTAGGTCTCCCCGACTTGCTTGTGGTCTCGGCCAAGGTTGGTGCCTTCGCCGTAATGTCTCGGTGAAGACATTTAGTCTCGCTGACTGAGTGGGGGGCCTAGATATGTTTTCCTTCATCAGAAGTCTCGCCGACAACAAAAAGGCCTCGCTGAGAAAAGGACTTCAGAAAGGGGTCTTGCCGAAGTAAGGTGGTCTCCCCAACTCTAAAGGTTCTTGACGTGAGGATTGAGTTCTACAAGATGTCTCGGTGACTCAGGAGGTCTCAGCAACAAGAAGGATGAAGAAGTTCAGGGAGCTCGCCAAGACTAAGCGTTCGGTAGAAGGTCTTAGCAACCGCGTGGAGTCTCACCGACAACAGAAAGACCTTGCCAAGAGAGCTCGACATTGGCGTAAGGTCTTGTTGATATGAAGAAGTCTCCCTGACAAAAAGAGAAGAGTTCGTCAGGAGGTCTGACCGATAGGAGCATGTCTTGGCGAATGGGGAGAGATCTTCGGTGTAACACGAGAGGCAAAGGGAAGTCTACAAGATGTATCAGTGAATCAAGGTGGTCTCAGCGATGGAACAGGAATTGGTATGACCGATGGACTGTGCCATGATGTCTTCTTGACACTCGGATGTCTTGCCGAATGAAGAGGAGCTCGGGGAGATATCGAAATGGACTCGGCGAAAGAGTAGACCTCGGTGTGAGGTTTGGGCAAACCAAGGGTGTCTCACCGAAAAAATGGGGTTCACTGAGGAATAATCTCAATGAAGTAAAAGGAGCCTTCAATGTAACTTTTTGAGCTCACTAAGAGGTCTCGGCAACACTAGAAGGTTTTGGCGACATAGGAAGCATCATCAGCAAAGGTCTCACCGACCAGTGAAGCCTCCTAAAATGAAAGAAGTTTACCAAAGGGAAGGGAATTCTACATGATGTCTAGGTGATAAAGAAAGTCATGCTGACTGAAAGAACTTTTCCAAAGAAAAGCACCTTCGGTATGATGTCTCACCAACTGGCGGGAGTCTCAACGAATAGAGGAGAGCTCGGACAGATAGGAGAAGTTCGGTATGATGTCTTCCTGACCGATGGGAGTCACACTGAAGGAGACCTAGAGCTTAGTGGAATAAAATGTCTTGGGGTAACATCAATAATGTCTCACTGAAGGAAATGTAGAGCCCGACAGAGTAAAATGCGTTCGGGGAGACTCAAAAAGGAGGTCTTACATTCGGTAGGATGTCTTACCAACATAATGTGGTCTCAGTGATGGGAGGTGATATCAGCATAACTAATGAGGCCGCTATGACATCTCATCGATGAGGGTTTCTCTTGCCGAAGTGAAGTGAAGGAAGACTTCACTGAGAATCTTGCCAACTTGATAGGGACTCAACAAAGAATGTGGAGCTCGGGGAGAAGGATCCCTTCGCCACAGGGTCTCACCGACCAGTGAAGCCTCCCAAAACCGATGCCTTCACTAAGGAATAGAAAATTTGTCATGATGTCTTAGCGACAGAATTGTGCTATGCCGATGGTTTCAGAGGACATAATTGCATCGATGAAACACTTTTAGTGTCTCGTCGAGATGTGATTCTTTTCAAAAGAGTTTTGACCACCTACAGAGTCTACGTGGAATACGCTCAACCAACCGGGGGGAGCTGAGGTGAGCCGTGGCAGTCTTACCAAGATCAAGAACATCAACAAAATGTGAATGCAACATGTATATGTTATGAGCTCAGAGCATTCAAAGCATGCAGCCAAAGTGTTTCCAGGATGACACGAGATCAGAAATGAATGCGGTGGTTGTAGAAAGATTAGGAGGCTTCTTCGGGGATGACTCTTCACCGACATGGACACGCTGGGTTCTGCATTAAATTCAGTCAAAAGATCTAGGGAAAAATCTACCCTGAAGGGACCGATATTTTGTAAGCCCTAAAGGGCCGACACAGTCTGATATATAAGGCATTTTTTTCCTTTTTGTAAACAGTTTGGATTGTGCATTCAAAAGAGTTAGTGATTTTTATCAATCCTTTCTCGACAAAATGTAGGTTTTGTAACTCAACTGGAATCTGGAATATAACACAGAGTTTACCTAGGAAGCTACTATTAATGTTTGTATTACTCTCATTTCTGTATTTTAGACTATGCAAGTTCTTAGCTGTGTTTTTTCTAAAATCTATATTCATACCTAAGGTTGTGAAATTCATCTTTCCTTCCTAAGATATGCATGTTGAGCGAGCCTGTTAAGAATAGTGCATGAGTTTAAAGGGGTTATGTTAAGTAAGTGAAAATGCTGTCTTTTGCTTTCTAGGGTATGTTCTTCTTGTGTCCGTTTCATGATTTCTTATTAACTCGGTGTATCACCATAGGAATAGTTCAATTTAGTTTCATTATTTGTATGCATTCCTTCTCCTTTTACCACAAAATTGCTAGTTTAGGTGATACCCAAAGGAAGCCGACCTTCTCTGGAGGTTCATTTCAACTTTAGGTGACCCATAGCCTTGAAATGATCCCATGTTTCACCAGAAAGCTTAGTTCTCATAACTTCGCATAGGGTTCATTTCTAGGTGACAACATCTTGATTATTTAATTAAATTCTTTATTTTCTTCTATTAATCAAATAATCAACATTATTTAATTCACCTCTTTCATACTAATTTTCATCCTATTTGATTAAATAATGTGAATTCTTTAATTAAATTTCCTAAGTCTTCTCATTTGATTAAGTAATCTTAATTATTTAATTAATTGTTATTAATTCCCCCTTTTAAGTGTCATTAGATCTCACACCTACATTCATGGGGGAATACACAATTATAGAAAAGGTGAAGGAAAAAGAGAAAGAAGTTGTGGTGGTATCAACACAATTTGAGGTTCAAACATCCAAGATACAAGAATTCACAACTTTTAGTAATGAGGAAAACATGGATTACACATCTATATATGATGAAAGTGATTATGAGAAACCACCTTGCCTGAAAAAATTGGAAGCACTTCATGGAAGAGGGTACCAACTCTTGAAACAATTTTTCTATAATGGAAATGGATGTGGAGTGAAAGAACAAGTCATTTATGTTCCTATAGAGCTTAACACGCAAGAAATAACAAGAGGTCTTGGTTATTGTCCTTCAAAAATAACAAAAACATCAAAAATCCTTTCACTTAATCAATAGCATTGCTTGTTGCTCCTTGTCATGTGGTACTTGTAGTATCGTACAATGCTCAGTACCATTCGCGAGGGTATAATATTGGCTTTATGCAATCATATTTCATTTCACAAGGAGCAACATATTATCATCCATTTTGGTTCATCTTTGTCCCTACACATGGGGGGGGCAAGGGGTTAGGTAGCCTTGTCCTAGGTGCATTCCTTCTAGCGAGGGATCCCTTTTTATCTCCTTAAAATGTTAGTGTAGCAAGTACACTAACATTTTTAAGGGGGGGGATATAGTCCCCCGCTCATTGTTTACATGTGGAATAGTCCCTTCTTAGTGATAATAGCATACATCTCCTAGGAAGTGTGATCATGTTAGTCAAAGTGTGGCTTTCTTGATTTATGTTAGTTTCTCCTTTGTGGTGATAATAGGCTTGATATCCCATAAGAGTGTGACCTTTCTTGGCATATGACATTCCTCTTGGTGGTAATGCCATGCTTAGTATTCCCTAAGATGTGAATATTTTATTCCTTGGATATTCTTCTCTTGGTGGTGATGTCAAGTGTTATATTCCCTAAGGTGTGACCTTTCATGCATTAAAGAAAGCTCATTTGACTGTTTTTAATTGTTACCTTTTGTGGTGATGTTATTACAACATCCATTGATGTTTTAGTTTTTCATTTTGTATTCATCCCCTGAGACGTTAAACCTTTTTTTTATTTCATGGAACCTAGCATAATACAACTTGCTAGTCATGTGCAAACCTTTATATTTCATGGAACTTGGCATAATACAACTTGCCAGACATGTATAGCTTATTTTGTTTCACATTGTTCATAGGGGCTAAACTTAGTGTTGGCATAGCATTTTGATCATTTTATAGCACATTATCAAGGTTATTAGGGAGTATGACTCTTGGTATGGTTATGGACACACCTTGTAGACCTAGTGTGTGTTTCTCATTTTGCTACTTGGTTTTAGGTCTTGCCTAGTGAAAAATGATCCTCACTAGCCCTTGTACCTTCCTTTTTATGATTCACCTAGCAAATATCAGAATTTTCTACAGTGTGAGTTAGAACACCTTGTGTATGGCCGCTAGCATAATACATCTTGCTAGACCATACCCCATTTTCCTTTTTTCCTTGCATTTACTTTGGCATTGTATGTTTGTGTATCTTGTCTTGCTACGTATCATAGATGTATGTTCCTTTGTGCCTATGTTGGTTTGCCATAAGATCTTGGATCCTAGGGGCTTGGCCACCTCCTTGATTCTTATTCATCTTATCTCTTCAATATTTGTACAATCAAACCCATCTTGACATATATTTCTCTACTTTAGTGTGAATCTAAGTGTAAGTTCATACTCTCACTAAAGTGGGGTCTAAATGTAGCATCATAAATTGTCACCCTTGATAATTTCACACTATTTTTTGCTCCCCTTTAAGATATTGGACCTAATTAAGCATTCAATTTCCTAAAATATGCATTATGTGGCCCATTTTAACATTTATTGACAAATTTCAAATGGAAAACCTAAGCGTTTATTCCATATTTTTCCCTTGGATTTTTAGATCTTGAAAATTGGATCTAGACAAGGGAGCCCTAGGTGCCCTTGTCCTCTTAATCTGGATCAAAATTTGCAAGGGTCAAAGGTGGCATCTCACTTAATAATTTTCTCTTAACAATGTTTACCTTGCAAAGTAGGGCTGAGATAGTGGTGCCCTAGGTGCCTATGTCCCACTATTTTGGGTCCAAATTCAAATATGTCAAAGGTGACATTTTATTACTTGAAATTTGAATGCCTAAAGTTAGCTATCAGGATCTAATTTTCAGAAAATTAGAATAATAACGTCTAAATACCTAGTTATTGTATTATTTCAAATTTATCTAGCAACAAGTGAGCATTAAGAGCGAGTATTGTGATTAAGAGCATTATTCAACAAGTCAAGAGTAACAATTAGAGAGTTATTGTAGAAAATCAAGATCCAACATCATTTCAAAGTGTATGTGAGCTCATTTTGTCATTGTTTTGTGAAGGATAACCCCTTTTGTAGGTCTCTAAAGGATTAAAAAATTCAAGAAAATCAAGCAAGAAAGATCTAAGATCCTTGAAGTGATGTGTATGACTTCAGTCCTTCAAGGTAGCCATTGAAAAGTGGTGAGTTGCAATATTTTGTTTATTCATCATTCCTTCCTTTCAATTATCATTACTATCATTGGAATTTTCATTGTGGAAGTGGAAGTACTTACACAAGGTTTGACTAAGGCAAGCCCCTAAAATGGCCCAACACTTTCTCTCTTTTTGAAGTTTTAGGTTACAGGTTAAGGAGGATCAAAGGAAGTTTGAAGACACTTTATTCATTGTTGCATTTGAAACCCCAGTCCTTGGCAACACACAAAAAGCCAATTATAAAAGTATTTGACAAAGATCTGACAAGTTTGTAGATGAGAAATAGAAGCATATAATTGACATAAAAGGACTATAAAAATAAACCTAAAAAAGACCTAGCAGGACAGTGGCACCCTTAGAGGAAATTTCCTCTAAAATTTAGTTGGAATTTATATCACAGGTGCACATCGTTCTCCCCTTTTTTTTTTGGTGTGCGATTTCCTCTGTGACTTCTCATATTTGTTGTAGTTACATAAGAACATTAATTCACACTATTAGGACAAAATTATATCATTACACTTCATTGTGGGGGTCATTTCAGATTTGGTCAAGGGCTAGTTGACTCACCTATTAGGTTGTAACTCAATCACATACCTAGTCCAAAGCCATCAAACCCCACTACCATTTGAGTCTTTAATGAAACATTTAGAAAAAACACCTAAACCCTAGGATCAAATCTTAGGGCTTCAATTTTTCTATGATTCAAGTTATTTCCATCAAATTGTAGTTCCTTAGCAGAGGACTCCTTTTGAGCCATGTGTTCTAAACCAAGATCTACCTTCAACTATTAGGTTGTACTAGGGAACTCAGATATGATTATACCAATTGTTAGAACACACAAATATACTGAGGGAGGGGTGAATTCGTATATCCCTCAAATTAATTCAATTCAAACTTATCAATTAAAACTTATAACTACCTTAACCTGATTATAAAGCATTCAAATCAAAAGCACACAACTGCAAGACTATATTTACGTGGAAAACCCAACAAGGGAAAAAACATAGTGAGAAAGTTGCTTGGAGCTACTATCCAAATTTAGCCTTATAAATAAAATAGATTTTTACAACAATTTTATGGAAGTTTACAGCTCCTTGAACAATAGAACACTTACAAAAAAGGTTTACAACCTTAGTACACAACTAAAATACTTCAACACTTTTGTAACCTCTGGCTCACTACCTTCAACAATTCACTTTTTCTTTCAAGTCACTACCTCCATAAATCATTTCAAAACTTCTACCTTCGGCTCACTACCTCCAACACTCTCACATACACTTTTTCCTTTGGCTCGCTACCTCTATCAATCATTATACACTTTTATTAGCTCACTACTTTCAATAATTTATTTACACTCTTCTACTTTTGGCTCATTGCCTTCAACATACATCAAACACTTCTCTACAAATTTACACTCATTCCTTTGCCTTCAACATACTACTTTCAACATTTACATTGAACACATAATACATCACATGTTTCTCTTGATCACATACTTGATCTTTCATTTATACCTTCTACAAGTATCAAAAAAATTCTCCTTGTTGGCCACAATGAGACATATAAAAATGAAACATGCAACGATCATATTGTGTTCGCTTCAAAAATATCTCCAAGAAAGGGAAATATAATATTATCCTATCTAAGAGATAAGAAGGACCTAATTTAACTCTACATGCATTCTCATGCTTGCACATGCCATAAAAAATCAACACAAACATTTTAATGTACTAGGTTATCCCAACAAATATTTAACCCACAAAATATTAACTCCAAACCACAAGTTGTACCAGACATACCAAATAGCAACTTACAGATTACATCACAAGCTTCAAAATATATTCAAAAATATTTCCATTCCCTTTTTTGACAACTTCATGTGACATTATGCTGGCGCAAGTAAACAAACACATAGCTAGTATCTCTTGCAAACCTAGACAACATAGTCTTGATATAGAACATTAACAAGTCAACTTGTAGTACAATTCAACAACTGAAACACGAATGGAGATAACAAATTGGTGCAGGGGCACCCCTGCAACATTATGTCTCCATTTGGAATATTTCTTTGTATTAGGATGGAAAGTAGTAATTTTGTATCTCTTTAGGTTATTATAAAGATTACTAAGTCCAAAAAGTGCAAAAATGTAAACAAGATGCAAAGTTGTCAACAAATAGTGTAAAAGTTGCATAAAAGCAACATTAGGGAGTTAAAAAATCATTAGGCACTAATAATGGGTAGGAAATTGGAAATCAGTTAGAAACTGATTATTCATACTTTATTTCCTTTAAAAAGGATTTGGAATCATTTGGGAACTCGTTGGTGGTTGAAGTTTTGAAATATAATCAATAAAGGTACTATTTTATGCATTTACTTACAAAAATTCTCTATTTTCAGACCTTGTACGGAATTGTACGGGAATGAATGGATGTGTAAGTGTTTGGATTTGATAAAACACTCAATCACCTTCCAAATTATTTTTTTTTCATGCAAATTGGTGGAGATTTGAAAAAGTTATTGTAAAATTTGTAAAAAATAGTGTAAACCCTAATTTAGGGTAACTAGGAGCCTTTAAATTCATGTTTCTCTTGCATTTATCAATAAAAGTGCTTGGTATTTTGTAATTTTATTTCTTGGTGGATTTACTTTCGGATTCCAAAGGGTTTAGGACAGAAAATTAAGAATAACATGAATAAGATTGAAGTTTATGTCTGAAAACTGTGTCTCAGACTGAGGAAAACAGAGTTTGAGAGGTTTGCTCCTAGGGTTTGAAAAAATGCACATGGTATTGAAATTTTAATGAGTAAATAAGCTTATTAAGATCTAAATAAAGGTTATTGACCAATTGGTTAAGAGATTTAGAGTTTGGAAGCATAATAACCAATAAGCCTAGGTCTGTATTATTGCAAAGGACTGGTAAAAATTAAAATACAGAGATGTTTAATGAGTGTGTTAATAAGTTTTGAATCCTTCAAATAGTGGTAATGATCTTAAATGGTTTTAGGGTGTTTTTGAATTAATTTCTTGATAGATTATTGGTAGAGGAAAATATTTTGAATCCATTTGATAGACTGTCCTATTTGAACAAAGTTGTCTTAACCATGCTTTGGAGTCTCAAATAAAGGTTCAATCTGAGGGTTTGTAAGAATGTCATGAAATAAAGTTTGGGAAAAGGCATAAGAATATTGTGCAGGCCTATCTTCATGTATTTTTTATGTTGTAGAGGTGAAATGGGATTATTTGGTTGTTTATGTGGCCCATTAGGTCTAATTGTTGATTAGGGCAATTTACTTGGAAAAGTCTCATGTTTGAGTTATCTATGTTGGAAATTGGGTTGGAGTTAGTCACATTGATGTTGTTTTAGGATTTTTGAGGAATATTCAAGTGATTTTGTGCTTTATTCATAGGTTGGTGTTTTGAAACAATGGTTTTTGTAAAGGAAAAGTAACTTTGAATGAGTTGGTTAACAAAGGAGGTTCTGATTTTTGTCAATTAAGGAGTTTTTTTCTTTTTGTTTGCATCAGAGTGGTATTAGAGCCCAGGAAAGATTTGAGATAGTGATTTGTGGTATTTTAGTTTTGTGTTTGGTGTTGGTTATGGCTTTGTGTCGGTCAGAAGAACCTAGTTGCTGCCATTGTGAAGGCAAAGAGAAAGTAAGTTGTGAGATCATCTAGAAGAGATGGAGAATCTGAGAAGACACTTGCATGAAGAGGAAGAGAGGAAAAAGAGAAAGAGGCAAGAGAAAATTGACAAAGAGTTATCAGCAATAAAACAAGAGATAAAGAGGTTGGATGCAGAATTTCAAGAGTTCTAGATGAAGATGGAGCAGATGACAAGTTGGCATTTGACATTGAAAAGGAAAATGGTTTGGCATATAAAGAATATTGTGAAAAGAAGAAGGAACAAGAAACTGAAAGAGGAAGAAGAAGCATATGAATATGCACATGAAGAATTCATGGATGAAGAAAGAAAAGTTGCTCCAAATGTTTCCAAGTATGAAGATCAAGAGAGGACAAAGATCATAGACCTAATCAGATGTTGAAGACCTTGGATTAGTAACAAGATTGGATAAAGAGCAGATTGTAAATGAATTGGCCTTGGAGATCTACAAGGAATTGAAGAATGAAGGAGGTATTATGGTAAAAAGTCCGTTTTATTTCATTATGTTACTAATGCTTTGGACAAAGAATAATTTGCAAGTTAAAGGACAAAGGGAGAAGCATGATTTTGAGGTGTATAAAGGAGTGAAGAATCTAATTTCAGAGGGGAAGCATGACAGAGGAATAATTTCCATGGAAAATTTTAAACCCAAGGTGAAGATGAAGGTGGTTAAAGGAAATTCCAATCTGAAGCAAAGCATACAGAGAATGGAAGACCTGCTAACAATAACAATCAAAGTGGACTTGGATTCTTTTTCTTGGCCGGGAGTTTGGTGCAGGGGCACCCTTGCAACATTATGACTCCATTTTGAATCTTTTCTTTGTAATAGGATGGAAATTAGTCATTTTTTTATCTCTTTAGGTTATTATAAAGATTACTAAGTCCAAAAAGTGCAAAAATGTAAACAAGATGCAAAGTTGTCAACAAATAGTGTAAAAGTTGCATAAAAGCAACATTAGGGAGTTGAAAGATCATTAGGGAATAATAATGGGTAGGAAGTTAGAAATCAGTTAGAAACTGATTATTCATGTTTTATTTCCTTTAAAAAGGCTTTGGAATCATTTGGGAACTCGTTGGTGGTTGAAGTTTTGAAATAGAATCAATAAAGGCATTGTTTTATGCATTTACTTACAAAAATTATCTATTTTTAGACTTTGTATGGAATTTTACAGGAATGAATGGATGTTTAAGTGTTTTAATTAGATATCCCACTCAATCACCTGCCAAATTATTTTTGTTTCATGCAAATTGGTGGAGATTTGAAAAAGTTATTGTAAAATTTGTAAAAACAGTGTAAACCCTGATTTAGGGTAACTAGGAGCCTTTAAATTCGTGTTTCTCTTACATTTATCAATAAAAGTGCTTGGTATTTCGTAAGTTAATTGCTTGGTGGATGTAATTTCGGATTCCAAAGGTTTTAGGACAAAAAATTAAGAATAACATGAATAAGATTGAAGTTTATGTCTGAAAACTATGTCTCAGACTGAGGAAAACAGAGTTTGAGAGGTTTGCTCCTAGGGTTTGAAAAAGTGCATATGGTATTGAAATTTTAATGAGTAAATAAGCTTATTAAGATCTAAATAAAGGTTATTGACCAATTGGTTAAGAGATTTAGATTTTGGAAGCATAATAACCAATAATCCTAGGTCTGTATTATTGTAAAGGATTGGTAAAACTTAAAATACAGAGATGTTTAATGAGTGTGTTAATAAGTTTCAAATCCTTCAAAGAGTGGTAATGATATTAAATGGTGTTAGGGGTTTTTTGAATTAATTTCTCGATAGATTATTGGTAGAGAAATATATTTTGAATCCATTTGATAGACTGTCCTGTTTGGACAGAGTTGTCTTAACCATGCTTTGGAGTCTCAAATAAAGGTTCAGTATGAGGGTTTGTAAGAATGCCATGAAATAAAGTTTGGGAAATGGCATAAGAAATTTTTTTAGGCCTATATTCATGTATTTTTGATGTTGGAGAGGTGAAATGGGATTATTTGGTTGTTTGTGTGGCCCATTAGGCCTAATTGCTGATTAGGGCAATTTACTTGGAAAAGTCTCATGTTTGAGTTATCTATGTTGGAAATTAGGTTAGAGTTAGTCACATTGATGTTTTTTAAGGATTTTTTAGGAAGCTTCAAGTGATTTTGTGCTTTATTCTTAGGTTTGTGTTTTGAAACAATGGTTTTTGTAAAGGAAAAGTAACTTTGAATGAGTTGGTTAACAAAGGAGGTTCTAATTTTTGTCAATTAAGAAGGATTTTTCTTCTTTTTGTTTGCATAAAAAATAGACATGTTAAATTCATCCTCCAAACCACAAGACCACAACAACAACTATAGAGAAATTTGAAGCATTTCTCTGAACCTTTCATGACCACAACTATACAGTCTTCACTTTGTAAAATTGAGAAACTTCTATGGTGACTTCTTTGTTGTGGAAACAGGAACATGTATGCTTCACACATGATTTTTTCTATCCTTCAAACCACAAGACCATATATTCAAATGTGAAGGAATGAAAAGAATTCTTCAGAGCTTTTCAGTGCAACTTCTTGAGCCACTGACTGCATACAATTCTTTTATACAATTTACATGAACAAGAAATGAATACAACACTCACAAAATCATTCACTTATTCATGAGTAACAAGAAATAAATTTTATAGAAACTCATGACATCCAACATCATACATAATATTTTCTGACTCACATCCTGATTGCATCATATGTAACCATCCACATACTACCACTCTACTAATAATAAAGATAGGATCATCAACAATCTCCATTCTATTGACATCAATTAAAACACCTACAACATACTTGCAATAGTATAATAGTTGTAGAAGATTTAGCATCAAATATTGGTATATTATCATCAACAAATTAAAACCTATAATAGATCCTTAAGGTGTTCATTTTTCTACTTGTCTAATTTTTGTGCAAGATGAGGGATAGAAGAATATATTCCACAAGAACTCAAAGATATATCATAAAATAATATAAATTATGTAAATAATAATTTCCATGGACATCAAGTGGTATATAATCATCATGCATAGAAAGAACCATTTGATCCCCTAAAGAATGACCACTAGCATGTGAATGATGAGAGTCATGTGAAATAATTTTTATATCTCACAAGAAATAGATATATAAGAGCACATGATAGGTAATGTAGTTATATATAATAAGCATGACAAATTAAAAAATGTAAAAAATTGCATGTGTATTAGAGAAATAGAAAATAAGGACCCTTTTGTAGAGTGTAGAGGTTGATCTCATATTGAAGCATAATAGAGGGATGCTATGAATCCCTAACTATAACAACTTGACCATAATTGATAAGGGAAAAAAATTAATAAATAAAAAAGGATCTATGGAGTGTGAAGAGACATTCCTAACAGTTCAAGGATGGTTGGGAATTAATGATGCTCAAGTTTAATGCAAACTTCCTACCCAATTTGTTGTAGAGGATAATCATGAATGTTAGTAATGAGAGAAAGTTGTTGCAAGAGGCTGAAATAATATTGTTGTGGGTTCTTTTTATCTGCAAGATATGGGAAACATTAAAAAATACATTGAAGGAACCACTTTTTCCCCTAGTAGGTCGCAAAAATCCAATCTACAATCTTATCAGATTGATCTTTGTAATTGGTAATTATATTAAAACATTTATGGTGAGTTCCAGAGTTGGAAAACTATTATTTGGGTGTGTTGTGGGAAAAAAATTGATATTAGATGAGATATAGAAATCTGAGCACCATTTGACCCTTTTGTGGGAAAATGAGCTTCATTGGGTCCATATCATTTGCAAAAATGAACTTGTTAGGCTTAAAAAATCATCAATCTCAATGATCTTTGAATTTTTGCAATTGCAAAATTAGAGCTTCATTAGAACCTAGCAAAAATTATGTCTTCAGAAACTTTTGTGAAAAAATTGATGGCAACTACACTTGAAAAGGTAGTTTACCTTAAAAATCCTACAACTATCTACCTATGGAACTTCGGTGCTCATCAAAACCATGTGAAAAGATGGCATACATCTTCCCACAAATATTTAATTAGTTGATTTTTTCTCAAAAAGGTCCATGTAGAACTTTGGACTCCATTTTTCATAAAAAGTATGATCTACATATGTACCTTTGGATCAAACCCATTCATGTGAAGGAATATGCAAAACTAACTTGTGGAATCTTACCCTTCATCTAGATCTATGGGGTAAGATGGCCTCCATCTTATCGCATAGTTATACTTATAAATTTTTTGGATCCTTCCTTTCTTGTAGAAAAAAACTAAGCTTCTACACTTGCAAGAAACCCATAGGCATTTGTATTTTTGAATATGTCTTGTTTCAATGGAAATTCCTACAAACCACTTGCAATGAGAAAATCCACGAAGTGCACATATGGGATTTTGACCCACAACTGGACTATGCGGGAAGATGGAATCCATCTTCCCACACATATTTATTTAGCTTATTTTGGTGATTTCTTCCCATTGTGAGAGAATGAAAGTCATTTTCTCTCTTTGGAATAAACCACCCAAACTACATCTCTCAGAGAAATTGGGTGAAGAGGGATTGTGGGGATCTTAGGATGATTTGGATGGGCTAGGAAAACCTATAACTACATAACCTGTCCATTTTTTCTTATAAATTCTTCAATTTTTTGGTATACAAGAACCCATTTGGCCTCTCTACAATATGGTAAGCTCAAAAGTTTCTAATCACTTAGTTTTTTGGATTTAAAGTTGCATAGATGAATAAGGGGAAATCAAGGGAAAAAACATGACACCAAAAATGCAATTGATCCAAATTTCCACAAGGATTTCTTAGATCTATTATCAATAGTGGGAAAACAAGGGTGGCACAAAAAATATGATGATGCAGAAGTTTGTTGAGCTTCAAAAGTTGTTTGTGTATACAGATAAAGTGTTGCCAACTTTATGGGTTGAAGCATTCAATGCAAAATTAGGTCAAATCGAAGATTATAAGAAAATTCACTAAGGTAAATTCATTTCACAAAGGCATTCAAGGAGTAGATCAATGGAGATAAAATTCAAGGTGTTCAAGGAAATTTGTATTTCAGTGCATCAAAACCATAATTCAAAAAGTGCAACAAAGGTATTTTACATATCTGTTTACCCTAATTTTTGAAGAAATTTTCTTGGAAATAGTTTGAATCTATTTTGCAATAGTTAAACCGAGGGTCATAGAGGTTACAGAGAAACCACAACCAAAATTCAGAAGGTATCCTAAAAAATCAATAGATGATGACCCATTAGGTGTATTCTTGTATATTCCATATGGGGTTTTATCGACTAAAGATATTGGGGCTTACATTCATGGAAAAATGGAAGAACATTCTCCCACTAAGTTAAGTGATATATGGGAAAATGAGTTAAAATGTGACTTCACCCTAAAGCTAGAATATAAAAAACCTAGTTGAGAAGAAACTGGACATATGGAAATGGTTCCCTAATTTATTTTATGATATCAAGTGGATCAGAATGACCTTGAGTAGAATACATGATCAGTTTGTCTAGGTTGATATGCCTAATATTATCACTAAGGAAGTAATAAGAGAAGTCATTGGTCTATGCTCCACCAGACCTGTCCCTGTTTTGAAGTCTATAAAAAATGAAGTAGTTATGGAGAAAAAAAGTGCAACATATGATAAGAGAGCCCTTGTAGTAAATACTATTAAGAATCCAATTGTGAGATATGCAGCTATGATGATTGGTTACAAAATTTATTATACAAACAAAGACAATTCTATATCTGCCACCATGGTCAATGTGACATATGGGATGGTAGAAAATGGTGCATATTATGACATGTGTGAGTTTCTTAGGCAGTAATTAATGGAGAATTTTAAGAAAAATAAGGAAAAGAATTATGTATTTAAGTATGGCACCATGGACATGTCAAATTGCAGATCATATAAGGAACCTTGGAGATGTCAAAGCACAAGATGATACCCTTACTAATTTCATTGTAGTATTCTAGAAGAGAATGTATGAGAGAGAGAACCCCAAGGAAATTATTGAGAAATACTATAAAAATGATATCACATTCCTTGTATCTATAGACCAATGCATTATAGAAGCAATGGAACCAAGAACTATTTAGGTTCTTGAACTAGGTTATGAGGTGATAGAAGTAGATCTTATTGGTTATGTTGATATCTTTTTGAAAATCCTCAAAGACACCACCAAACCAAGATATGGAACTTATGAGGAAAATTCCATGGAAGTTCACATGGAGTAGAAGAAACCACAAATCAATAAGAATGTGGATAAGATAGTTGATGCATATGCTAAGTAAATGGTTCTTTCTAAAGAAAGAGTGTAGTATGCTAGAGAGAAAGTCAAGGTAGATTCAAGTGTAGCAGAAGCATCTAGAAGCTCAAGGAGATCTAGTAGGATTGCTACCACTCCTTCTATCCAGAAGTCCTTTGGGACTCTACCTTCTGTCGGAGAGAAAAGAAATATAATTGCTAGCCCTCTGATAAGGGAGAAATCCCATTTGGTTGTACACTCCACTAGAGTTGAGAAGAATACTGCCATTGCTACACCACCTGTTGCCCCAACCAAGAGAATAGTGAAGGAAAAAGCTACAAGAGAAAAGGGTATTGGCATAAATGTTATAGAAGAAGAGGAAGAATTGGAAGAAGATGTACCCCCACTTATCCATAGAAGAAGAAGTGATGCTTGACAAGGTGAAGTTAGCACCAAAAGAAGAAGAGTTGATATAATTGACACTGAGAGTGATGAGGAGATAGAGAAATAAAAAGAAGCATTCAAAATCCATATGAGACAAAAGAAGAAGGAAGCCAAGAATGCTTCTCTAGAGAAGAAAAATATTGTAGAAGCAAAGAATAATCTAGGGAAAGGAAAAGAAAAAAACTAAAAGGAACTGGTAAGGCCTCATCCCCCCATGAAGTTAGAGGCATTTTTTAACAACATTTTACAGAATGACATGTTGGGAGAGACTGCAACTTTATATAAGGATGTAGATGAGATAGAAAAAGAAACCATTATTGAAGCTATAGTCAAATATATTGTTGTACTTGAAGTTGATATGTGAAACATCAAGAAATATGTTCCTAAATATTTGTGGAGTATTTTTTTGAAGAAAAGAGAAGCAATAAAAGAACATAAAAGGCTTAAAGAAGAGGCTTTGGAAAGAATAAGTGCTCCATTATTCGAGGATGACAGGACCACATTGGCCATTGTATTTAGCAAGGAGCTGAGAAAAAAACAAAGGGTTACTACCCTTATGGGAAAGGATCAAGATGATATGGAAAGAATTAGAAAGGAATTTAATGAAAAAGCTGAGGAGATAGCTCAAAAACTGGGGATGTTACCAGTGGAAAAAGAACAAGATAATGTAGAGATCCCTCCAAAACAAAATACTAAAGGAGAAATGCAAAAATATTATGCTCAACATGAGCATACATAAATGAAGAAGCTACATTACATAACACTCATTCAAAATTGGAAGACATGATAGAGATAAATTTTGAAGATGCAATGATCGGAGAAGGTGTTGCAAAGGAGAATACCATTACTCCTCCTCTAATACAAGAGCTTACTCCTCCAATAATCATAGAAAACACTGAAAAAATTACAGAGGAAGAGAACAAAAACAAGGACAATGATGATAAGAATGATGATGTGGAGAAATAAGAACATGTGGAGAAATAAGAAGATAAGGATGCATCTAGAGACACACTAATAGAAACAAAAAACCATCAGACTCTTGTATTATTGAAGAGAAGGATGTAAAAGGAAAATTTGTAGAGACAACTAAGGTTTTAGGTGAATCCTTCGGCTCCTCTGAAGATTCCTTCAAGAATCTTCTAAGCATGTAGCCCCAATTTCAACTAGTTGTGTCCTCACAACTTTTGCATTTGCTAATGTATCAAGGCAATGTTGAATTGGACAAAATCACTCCCATCCATAAGCTACAACTGGGAGATATGTTCCATGCATTTGCAAGAAAAGAAATCATAGATGCACACTAAAAGAGTGAAGAATTAATGGAACTAGTAAAGGATTTACAAGAGATCATACTCGATGTGAATATAGACATGTCTATTTTTGGTATGAATAATCTCAAGCTATTAATTGATTCTTTCAAAACGTATGCATCTGGTCTGAAGGAGGAAGTAGAGAAGGAAGTGGGGAAGAGGATCAATGACAAAATAATGTTGGAAATAACAGAGAAATGTGCCATTGCACATAAAAAAATTTATGAATTATTGAAGGATGTTGAAGGTTGCATTGATGAGGTGAAGTCTCTATATTAGTATGGAATGAAGTGGCCTAGAGACACACAAAGCATAAGGAAGGAGATAGACTCTACTAAGTCTCAAATTAACTTTTCCTCAAGTGCTTATGATCTGGAAAATGATCTAACTAGAGAGACAAGGAGTAAAATAGAAGATATGCATAAGAAGTTCTTCCAGCTGCAAGCATAGAAAGAGCATATTATTCTGTATTTTGGAGAATTAAGGGATCTAGTCAATCCCAAATTCCTACTTATTTCAAAAGCTCTCCTAAGTATAGATAAAGCCAAAAAGATGAATCTGGTACTTGCTACTTTGGAAGAGGGAGAAGAATTATTGCTTGAGTTTTAAATGTAGGGTAGGCTGCTTGCAAAGGCTAAGATAGAATGGGAAGATGGAAGGCAAGCCTAGGAAGAACATTTGAAGAATTTGTAGGTGTCAACCACCTTTGGTTGACTCATTTCTTATGTTTTTCTATGAATTTCTAATTTTTTGTTCAAATTATTTGTACATATGCTAACCATATAGAGAATTTTTTTAGTACCTTTTTGAGTTTTTTCTCTAGTATATGACTTAGGAGGAGTCAATTTACTCCTTTCAATTTTTATATATGTTTGCATTTCTCAAGAGGAGTTCCAATGACAATTAGAACAAGTCAAATGGGGGCCATTTTCCCTTGATGTTAAAGGGATGAGTTATTTGGAGAATATTTTGGAGATTTTTGGCATGTTTCCATCAATGAAAAAGGGGGAGATTGTTGGAAGTTTGAGGAATTTTTTCATTGATGATGTTGTTTGGAAACATGAGCATGGAAGGTACATAATGATGTGTTGTAGTGTTGTCATTGATGTCAACATTGTAACTCATATTCAAATATTTTGGTTATAGACCATTTTTGTTAGTTCTAAATAGTTTTGGAGTTGATAAGGAAGAAATTTTTGCATATCGATTTGGTTTGGAAAAGATCTATTGTGTGGAAATTTGATTAAGTATCAAATTTACCAGTTTAGTGTAGCTGTGTACCAATTTTTTGGGTCTGTACCACTCCAAAAATGAAGATATCACTCTATGATTCTAACATAATTTTGATGGATGTTAGATGTATCTAATTTCAAGATTTCATCTAGATTGGACAAACATTTTAAGAGTTATGAGTAACAGTGTTCATCTTGGAAAATTATAGTGAGTTTTAGTATAGTACAGTTGTGTGGGAGATTTTGCATGTCTCAACAAATGAGTCTTTGGTGATGTGATTTTGAGGATAAGTTTCTAGATGGTAGTAGAGTGTGAATTCTAGTTGCCATCAAGTTTTGAAGTCTACATGTCGAGAATTGGATACAAAGTTGAAGGTTTTTTCTTTTAGGTCTTACACAGAGCTGGCCTAATATGCTTGTTGCTATGAGAAGGTTAAATATGTATTGCTATCTTATGTGGGATCTATTATAGTTCCATGGAGACCTATCTTAAGATTTTTTAAGATTTGAATTATGGTGCATTGTGTGGATGAAATTTTTTTAGTTGACAAGTTACATTTTGGGTATTACATCTAATTAGGTTGACATAATTGATTTTATACTTGATGCAGATATATATGTTAGATTAATTTTTATGTCTTGAGGTAATGTAATGAATGTGTGATGTATATGATGCAAATTTTCTTAGATAACTATGAAGTTAAGTTAAATATCAGAGTTGTGCAAATGAAGAGAATGGTAGAGTGTTGAATCAAAATCAGATAAAAGGTTGTTTTTGTGCTTCATTGGAACTATATTCATACATATATAATATGCAAATTATATCAGTTCAAAAATAGGTTGTGAGCTACCATCCCTCTTCTATCTTTTCCTCTATGAATAGTGAGTCCACCTACAGTGAGAATTTCTATAAAATTACTCTAACCGGTTATAATATATTGTGAGCTAACCCTCACCATGGTTTTTCCCATTTTGGGTTTTCCATGTAAAAATCCTAGTGTTCATGTGTTATGTGATTTTTTGAATGTTTCATGCTTTCTTTCCTTATTGTAGTTGAATATTGTTTGGTAATTGGATGTTTAATGCTTGAATGGTTTAAGAGAATATTGATTCACCCCCCTCTTAGTATTCTGGGTGTTCAATAGGCTATGTGCAAAATTTAGGATCCTGAGGCATCCCTGGTCATATAAGACCTTATTTTAGCCTTTTTATTCTCTTTTGGCCTCTCATTTATTTTAAGTATTTTCTCTAGGATTTCTTGAGGAGTCTTAATTATCAACCTTTCACTCTTCAATTGATCTTCCATCCTTGTTGGTGTTACCTAATTTTTAGCTTTCAGCTAAAATAAGATAACTTAGTGTTTATTCTTTTGATGTTTTCGTTTATACGTTTTAAAAGATAAACCATAGTTTTCTAAGTTCATTAATATGCATGAAAGATATTGTCCCAAAAAAAATTACATTTTATTCCATGTTGCAATTAAAAAAAAATGAGAAAGAGAGCCATATGAATTGTAAATGTAATCTTTATTGATAATCATGACAGTGTAAATGTCCCTCACAAGCCAAGGGACTAGGTATCCTAATGCTAGTAAAGAAGAAATCATATGCATATGGATACAAAATTAGAATTTCATATAACATGAAAAAGGACCCATCATTGCTTGGTGGAATGACGAATCCTATTGACTTGGCCTTACATCATCTCTGTTGCTCTGTTGCTCTGTTGCTTTGCTTCTGTTTGACTCCCTCCTTGCTGCTCCTAGGTTTCCTGCATTGGATTAAAACAACATTGTTAGAGCAATGAAAAATCCCTGATCAAAATTATATTCAAAACATCCATAAACGTGTGATCAAATTTCTACAAGCATTAAAATAGTAGCATACCATAAGTGTCCCTGAAAAACAAGAAAGGAGTGATCAAACACACCTATGATATGCTTTGTTTATCTAACTATTTGTTCCTTGTGTAGATTTAAGAAAATTATTGTTACTATTCTGATTCAACTAATTACAACATGTGGGGTAAATGTGGCTCCCATGAGGGTAGAGCTTAGCATTCTTCCCTCTGATGTTTTAAGAGGGATAGGAAATTGAGCAACTTGATCAAATCAATGATGGACATGCTATTGATGCATTAATCGATATGGAATCACACTAGTTGATCAAATTTCATTATCAGATTCAAAAGATGCAACAAATAAAATGAGTTGTCTAGAAATTCATACTTCATCTTTTCATTGTGAATCAATCAATAAGCTACCATCATGTCAAAAGGAAGGTACATTTTGTTGGACATGTCTTTCAATTATCTTAAGTGGATCCAAGATCCATTTTATTAAAAGAAGTAAATGATTTCAGAGATGCATCAAGTTTAATTATTGATACATCAAGTTCAATTATGCATCTCTTAACATAATGAAGGAGAAATCAAGGCATGCCTGAAGCCATCATGAGGCATTTGGGGCAGCAACAAGGAAAAGTTCAACGTACTGTCAAGTTCATTTCACTTCCACCCAATTGGACAAGCACACATCACTTAGGATGGTGAGATTTTAGGTCACCACCATAAGTGACATATGACTACCCAATAGGATTAAAGAAAAAGGAATCAAATAATTGTTGGAAACTCAAGGGCAAACAACTGAGGGGGGGTGAATCGGTTGTCATCGAAATTCAAACTTATTCAACTTATTAACCTTATTCTCAGATCTGAACATTAATCATGAAAGAATAAATGAACAAAAAATCAAAAGAACACATAACACCAAGTTGACAATGGCAGTCCCAAGTGAAGAATGAGGGTGGGTTCTTTTCATGAAAGGTAGCAATCCTTTTCATGGAGTATTCAATACATGAAACCTTTCTGTAGGTCGGTACAAAATCAATCTAAGAGAGATATAGAAGCTCATTTGAAAAATGCAATAGATCTAAGGGGTATGGAGTAGACTAAGTAAAGCATGGTACGATCAAGAGCTTTGACCAAATAATTAAAGGTCTCAAAGTTGTAGTTTCAAATCAGGAAGGGCTAGGTCACCATGATATGTTGGCAGTCCATAGAAAGCAACAATCCACTTAAATTAGGTGCTTTTCCATGACAACAAAGAGTGTGATGACATTGCTCATGGAGGCTAACTATCCAATGATGGTGTCATGGTGTCAAGTCATTAATTAAAGTCTCCACAAGGAACATATAAGGTGATAGTTTTGTGTCCTCATGGAATTTTTAGATGTTTTTATGCAAAACAAGTATCACAATTTTCTATGAAAGGAAGACTGCATTCAAGTCACCAAGGGAAATGTTGCTACAATAGTGATTTGACAATGAACAATAGGTCTTAAAAGCCATAAATAACTAATAGTGGCATGAAATTAGTCAAAAAGAAAAATACAATCCTTCATGGAGTCATAACAGTCAAAGGATCAAAGACAACTTCATCAACAAGGCCAACTTTCCTTACAAAGGATGGTCATACATCATATGATAAGGACTGTAACAGTGCAATATCTATCATACAAGGTTGTTGTGTTAGTAGTTGGAATAGTGGAAGCGACAACTATTCTTGAAGGATTCATTATCTCCTTTGCTTTGTTAAGGAATTACAAGTATTCATCCTTGGAGATAAAAAGAAGTGGTGATCCTAACCAATTTGCAAGCCTTCTTGCCATTCATGGTAAAGCATGCACCACAAAATTATTTACATATAAGGAGCTAGAGAAATCCACAAAAGGACTTGCACCAAGCAAGAAACTTGGAAATGGTGCTTGTGGTATAGTTTATGTAGGAAAACTCCCAAGTGGTGTATTATTGCAGTAAAGAGATATAATGAGCAATGTCTTTTGATAGTCCTCACATGGAAAATAATCAAATACAAGGGAGTAATTTTTGGATTACCAAGCCAATAATATCACAAAGGATAGTTCATTATTTTGTAAAAGCTATCACAGTGCATATTGGTGTGGAAGATTGCAATTATAGTGTTAAGCGGGGGGAAGCACAAGTGAGGTTATGCAAGGATGCATCTCTCAAGGTGATATAAATGCATAGTAAAATAATGATAGTGATGAGGGCAGCAATGGTATGGTCAATGCATAAGCTAGCCATACATGAAAAATCAAACAATAAGACTACTCATTCATGAATATCAAAGGAGTTGACAGGATTTATGCACATATGCAAGGTTATAGTTATGAAGGAAGATATGTATTTTTGCCCTGTCAATTTTAGTCCAATACCAGATGCTTCAGGTTTAGATGTGAGTTTTCAAGTGTATGATACATCAACTTCATTTGTTACATATGGAAATGCTGCAGAAGGAAATAAACAGTTTCATAGAGTTTCAACTATCATATCCTCTACTGCAATGGACTCATCTTATCGTTCAAATAAGAGCATAAATCAGAGGAATATAATAGGAAAGAAAGTCAGAGATGACAATGACTTCAAGGTACCTCATTGCTCTAACTCAAGGATTAGCAACATTGGCACAACATGGCCATGCATTATAGATAAGTTACAGATAGTAGAAAACCTTACTACAAAAGCAACGAGACCTTCCACCTCTTCATTAAAAGACTTTCAATGTGAGGCAACAATACCCACTAATTCTAGTTCAGTTTCCTGGAAAAAGTGCATTCAAGATGATTCAAAAGATTTGTCTGAGGTTAAAGATCATTTATAGCAGCAAATAAATTATTCAATCTCTCTGAATGGCAATAATGACTATTGTGTTTCTGATCGACTATTGGGAAACTCATCAAGTGTTGCCCTAGTTTTGACATCAGGTCATAACACAATCATTGAAAATCATTTTGGTTGAAACAGATGGATCAAGACAGAGAAATGAATATGGTCGGGTTTTATCATTGAGGAATAGTTGTGAAAGCACTAGTAGTGTTGAGTGCTTTAGTGATAAAAATACTACTGGAGTATCGGTGGCATCTCAAACAATGAAATGCAAGAAAATTGTTTTGGGGATGATTCTTGTTCCTCTATGCTTGGTTCTATTTATATTTCCAATTTCACCCCAGATATTGTTATAAAAAATATTGGAAATTTTTTTTTTTAGAGATCTCACAACAAACACCAAGGAGTGGACTTCATTCAACAATACATGTTTGGAAAGTAGAAATTGACAAATTGATGCAAGAAAAGAGAGGGAAGTTGCTCTAGAGGCCGTTTGAGCTGAAAATATGACATTGAAACATAATATCGAAGTAGGGCTTCTATTTTTTTTAAATGCATGAGTTAATGCCATGACTTTATTTAATAGAAGCCATCTAATAGTTGTTGGAGGTCAAAACTCAAAATGGTTCCTGAGGAGAAAAGGTAGTTCTCATGGAGCCATGGAAAAGATGCATGGAGTCAATGAGATATGCATGTACGGTGCAATGGCATTGAATCATTTTTTTGCAGATCATTTTTTATTTACAGGGCAGCATTTTATTGTGAAAAAGTGATCAATTTCTCATGAAATGTCATTCATATTATAATCTTGCACATTTTTTATCATTCAAAACACAAAAACATCAAAAACAAATGTAGAGGCCACAACCATTCTTCTATAGAAAATGCTCGAAAAGCACAAAAAAAAGAGATTTTTTTTATCATCTTTTGCACTTGCAGAGGCTCAAATTGAGTTTTCATTCACAGTGGATGTTAAAAAGAAAGCACAGAGGAGCACAGGAAAGAAAAATGCTCACTATCTCTTGTAGCAACAGAGCTTAAAATGAAGCATTTTTAATCTACAAATATTGAAGGGAATGGTGAAATTTTTGTAGAAAATAGCTTACTAGCTTGCCTTTGCAACTCGACAGCTCTAAAAACCTTCATTATCAATCAAGACTTCCATAAACCTCCATGAGATACCTTGGCGGAACTATCAAAACCCTAGGTCTGTAGGCATGAAGGCTTTAAGAAAACTCAGTGAGAAAAATGAAATGCATTGTGTTCTTTTGGCTCGGTTTTGTTTGCTAGGGTTTTTACCCTAAAAAGAACATGTCGATATGACTAAGAGATTTTTTCCTTTTATTTTAAGCTTTACAAAAAATAACTAATGCCTCAATTTTTCCCTTTCAATATGTTAATGCATAGGATGCCTTCATAATAATTATGTTTTGCATTGTCTCCATATGGCCGAATCATGGCCTTTATTTTTGCAAAGTGAAGATAATCTCAAATGTAAGAAAACATTTATTAAGTGATGATTTATAAATCACCTTAAATGTTTTATCTATTGTAAAATAATGTGCTAATATATTTTTGCATCAAGTCAAAATGTTATTTTTAATCCAAAATATAAAGGCATGTGTTTTCAAAGAATAAGTCAGGGGATAAGAGCACATGTTAAAAGATTGAGTCAAAAGGAAGATGTTGGGGATTGATGAGTCATGCAATCAAGGTGGGGTATGTTTGAGTCAGGTTTTTTTTTTTTTTTTGCATTGTTATTTCAAATGTAAAACATTTAGTTAAATGGTGTGATTATAAACCATTAAATTAAATGTTGTTTTTTAAATGCAAAATGAAAAGAAGCATGTGTTGATATGCTTAGTCATGAGCTGTTGAATCTTGTTCTTTGCAAACACAAAAGTCATGAGTCAAATAGCTGGTAGACATGTGGAAAGTGTGTGAGCTTGATTTGACTATTTTGGAGGCTGTTTTGTCACACTTTTGGCATGACTATGGTCCAAGCTTTACTTTTATACACTTTGGAGGTGTTTTGGAGTGGTTTTGGAAGTTTTTTTTTGGCCTTTATGGTGCATCCGACCTAGGGTTTCTAGAAGGACTTGTGTGGGTAGTTGGTTTCAGAATTGCTTAAGTATCTTGAGACTTGATTTTTTCAGTGGTTCTTTCTTTCCAGTAGAGTGATAGCTTTAGTTTTTGGAGTTATTTTTCAGCATGGAGAAATATTGTAACTCAGATGGACTTGTTATACTGTGAGTAACTTTGAATCAATAAAATAGAGCATTTTACCTTCTTATTTGAGGTTTCATAGTATGTTGTTAGTGATTGATTAGTTTGTTTTGTGAAATTTATGTTTCCTTGCAAACTTGTCTCATGTTTAGGCATCTATTTAGTAGAAAATGCATGTTAACAGGTTATAAGTTGTGTTAGTCAATAGTGTTGTTAGTTGTGAGACCTTTTTGTTTCCTTCTGAAAGTCCTATTTAGAAACCTTCTTATAGATTATTTATGTGAAATGCATGTGAAAATGAGTTGTGTAAGTAGAGTTTTATGATATTGTTTTTGATGTGATAGGCTGTTATCAAGTCCAAGTTGGCTTTGGTGTATCACCTTAGGTATTTCCAATTAATGTTCATGTTTTATGCATTTCTTACCCTTTACCTCAGAAATTAGTAGTTAGGTGGCATCAAAAGGGGAGCGAACCCATAATCTGGAGGTTTGTTTTAAAATATGACACCCACAACTTGAAAGTAGTCCCATGTTACATCCAAACCTACTAAATTCTTTCAGAACTTGGAATTAGGGGTGTAGTTTTGGATCACTAACAGTTTTGGCACGCCCAGTGGGATAGTGAACTGAGTCTCAATTCATTTTTATGCATTTTATTGTTACTGTTTGGTGTGTACAGTAGTAGTGTCAGCCTTTTGGAGGCATTGTCTTTACATACCCAACGAATCCAAAAGAATAACAACTGGTTTTAGGCAGACAAAGTGCTAGTATGTTCTTATTTTTAGAAAACTCAGACCTAGTTTTCTTGCTTTACAAGAAATTTCAATGAATTTCCAACTTCTATGAATGCTTCAACATGTCTATATTTTATGAAGACATGTTCTATCACCCCTCATTTCATGAAAATACTGCTCATATACCCAATTAATAGCCATATCAAAATGAGCATGCTATTATTTTTAGTTCAAATACCTTTGCTATAGGAGATTATCAATATTCCCCATATGTTTGGTGATGAGCCTAGTTTTTGGTCAAAAGTTGGGTAGAATTTATAGTCCGTTTGCTGGAAGTGTCATGAACTTTAGTAGTTAAGTGTTAATATTTGCATAATGTTTCCCTCAAACCATCGACATTGGGTTTAACCTTATCTATGTGAAGTTTTAATGACATTGGCATATTATGTGGATTATCTATATTAATTTTGTGTATGATTGATGAATGTTCTTTAAGGTGATTTTAGATGTGCAATTATTATGTGTACTAACATTGCTATGCAGGACATAATTTATGGATGCTAAGTTAAGAAAGGAAACTGCCAGATGGTCATATAGGGGAATCGTTCAAACGAGTCAACTGAAGGATGATGCCAGCAGATTCGCCACAATAGTAAAATGTAACTGCCTTGTATTTATGGCATGGAGCAATCATGGGCGTTATTGTAGTGTTGAGTCCATGTTTAGGCATGCATTTCTGACTGGATTCCCTACAAACATAACCGCCCTGCCACTCTTTTCCTTGTTTTCCCTAAGTGGCATCCTCTTAGTTAGTGGGAGTTGACCACCCTATTTTTTTGGTAGAATAAATAATGATTTGAATCTTCTTCTTGGGGATTCTTAGTTCTTGGTTGTTGTTGTTACATGATATCAATGATGTATTAAGCATTCTCCATTTTCAATACAACTATGCTGCTACTCTATTTACATGTTTTTCAATGAATGAGATGATAGTCTAAATTTAAGCATTTGAGTTTGTATTAGTTTTAGTGGTTACTCATCCAAGGGGGACCCCTTGGTGAGAAATCCTTTCTTTACAGTAATTATTTTAGTTATTATTTCCTGTTCTGCGCTTAGTTTAAAATATGGCATTGACTGTTCCTGCAGCCACTAGAAGTCCATTCTATTTTTGTTCCTATAGCCAAAGTAGGAAGAGTAGTTTCCCGTTTGTTCACTCAGATCTTTATTCTTGTTTTGCATTTTAAGTTGTTGGTTGATGATCAACATTTTCTTTATTTCCTTTCAAGAAATTTACTTTCAGTATTGTGTTTCTTAGCTATAGAATGCAATGACTACTTGAGCCCCTAGTGCATATACAGTGTTGGCCCATTTCATGTTTACGTCCTTGGGTTGACAAGTTAAATGCACCTCCATGATGAATGAGCTAGCTATTCAGGTTAGATGTCTAATCTCTAAATCATGGCTGTAAAGGCTAAGTTATTGAATTATTGTGGAAGCCAAACATTTTTGGCGTTGTTGTTGGGGATGGTGTCAAGCTAGGAAGTTCCTTGGAGTCATTGGTAGTTTCTCCATTTTAGTGCTTCTCTTAAGTTGTTCTTAGAATACCCCTTGCTTAGACGAGTAATGATCTGCTATTATTTTTCTCATTCTTTGTGTGAGCTAGCTGATGCTGAGTTGATACCACAACTAGTTGAGACTCCAAATCTATGCAGAATCAAAGAAGAAGAAGAACCATTTCCTTTTTGTTGATGCATATCCTGATCTGACTAGTTCTGAAGCCTCCACTGAAGATCAAAACCAGATTCATAACCCTTTTTCCTTGGGAATTCATCAAGAAAACATGGGTGATACCTTCTTGTTTGAGTTTGACATGCTCTACAAAACTTATGAATGTACCATTGATGATCCTAGGTTTGAGCTATTTCCTACCACTTTAAAAAAAGATACACTAGGATGGTTTATGAGTCTAGGCAGAGACATCGTGGAAACTTGGGAGGACATAAAGACAAAGTTCCTTAGGAAATACAAGGAATATTACAAGGGAGATGATATGTGAGGAAGAGATGTCTTTAGGATGCAACAGAAGGAAGATGAGAGCTTGGAAGATTACATTTCAAGGTTTTTGTTTTGCATGCAGGAATCTCCACACCAGACACTCAATGAAAAACCATAGAATCTAGTTTTCTTGAAGGGGATCAATGAGAGTTACCCTGATGCTTTAGGCCTAATGGCAGGAAGAGATATCACTCAAGTTCCTTGGGAAGATATCAAGAAAATATGTCATAACTATTCTAGATTAGCTTCAAGGAAAGGGAGAGCTTACCAACCCTCTATGGGTAAGTCATCTACTAGTGAAGTTTTTAGGATGGAAATTACTAATCCATTGGCATATTTCAAGCAAGATGATACAAAAAATCTAGCTACTTAGATGGGTACGCTTCATGCTAAAGACAAATATGAGGAGGCAAAGGCAACATTGGCAGAATACTACCCTCATTACAAACAGGAGAAGAAGGACTACAAATGCAAGATGGTAGCTAACATTAACAGCAGGATTCCACCTAAAATTGAGGAAGGACAAGTTCACTTTGATGCAAAAAGGAAGCCTTGGCCTCCAAGACAAGGTATGTCACTAGATCCACTATCTTTTTCTGGGCCAAACTAGACAACTAGTTGCATGCAACCATCTTTTCAACCCCAACAGTCTACTATAACATCTCCACCTACTAATTCAAGCTCCAATACACCCAAACCTGCTTAGCTACTAGCTCAACCCACACCAAACCCAAATAACAAACCACAAAAACAACCAGTATATTCTGCCGATCCAAATCAATTTCCTACATGTGTTGTGAGTATGAGTAACATTCTACATTCAAGAACTATTGTACCAACTCCTTCGACACCCAACATCATTGAACTACCCATGGAAGAGGAAGAGGAAGTTCAACCAGCTATACCTAAAAATCTTAAACCAGTTCCAACTAGGAAGACTACATGAGAGCCACCATTTCCTCAAAAATTGGAAGTTTCCAAGCATAAGGAAGACAAGGAAGATACAACTTTTGACATCATGGAGCAGTTGAAACACATATGTGCCTAGATACCCCTATTTCAAGCCATAAAAATGTTCCTATATATGGAAAAGCGGTCAAGGAAGCATGCCTCAAGAAGCCAAGGAGGAAGAAGGACTTGACTACAATCCATGCAATGAGACAACTTGTTGAAAAAGTGCACATTTCCAAGTGCAATGATCTAGATAATCCTATAGTAGTAGTTGTTATCTGCGGGATTCAAGTAAAAAGTTCCCTGAGTGATTTAGGGGCGGAAATCAATGTGATGACCAAGGACATCCTGCAACAACCAAATGTTGCGAGCATAAAACCTACTTCTACTGTCTTGTAGCTTGCTGATAGTCCTACTATGAAGCCTGGTGACATGGTAGAATACCTTGTGGTAATTCTAGACTCTTGGGAGCATCCAACAGACTTCATGATTTTATCTCTATGGTCACATGTTGGTGAGGAAGCTGAGGAAGTTAACTCAATGGTGCAGCTTATGATGCTAGGTAGATGTCCTTTCTTGTAGCTTCAAGATGAAGATGAAGTTTTATCTAGTATAATCCAAAACCATTGTGAAGATGGGGAAGCATCATCTAGTTCTGCTAATCCCGTGAAAACACTTCTGCCTATTCTACCATTTCTTCCTACAACCACTCTACCTACAAATGAACTTCCTTTAGCCACTCTATCTGTAAATAAAATTCCTGTAGCAATAGACACATTCCATACCATGTTCAAGGTACTGTGTGTTAGTGAAACAACTATGATATAATTGATTATTAAAATACACGTGTCTGAAGGAAGATATTTGAATGTTAATAATGAGTTTAGTGAAGAACAACAATTGCAATTGGTAGACTTAATGAGGTCTCATCAACATCCATTTTCATGGGACTATCATGATATGAAGGGATTGGATCCTAAGCTTTGCACTCATAGGATCTACATTAGAGATGATTTTCAACTAGTAGGGCAGCCTCAACAAAGAATCAACCTTGCATTGAGAAAAAATGTTAAAACATAGCTGCAAAAATTGTTAGCTGTTGGAGTTATCTATCCTATTTCAGATAGACAGTGGATATCTTTACTAGTGATTGTGCCAAAGAAGGGAGGGAAGTGGCCAGTTTGTGTTGATTACAAAGAACTAAATGTTGTCACTAAGAAAGACCATTTCCCCTTGCCGTTGTACACTCTCCTAACAAAAGATGTTGAATTCCAATGGATTGAAGACCATCACAAAGCATTTTATGATTTAAAGGCAGCCTTGACCCATGCTCTTGTTTTGAAGGAACCTAATTGGGAGACCCCTTTCTACATTTATGCCATAGGAATAGTCTTAGGATGTAAAGAGGGAGTCATGCAACTAAATGCTTTGGATGAGATGAGAAGGGTAGCTTTGCACCACACTGAAGTAGTGCAAAATCAGAGGATGAGATGGCATGATAAGGAGCAAAAGTTTCAGCTAGGTGATTGGGCATTATTATATGACTCAAAGCAGCAAGAGGATGCAAGAAAATTGTAGACTAGGTGGGTAGGACCATATGACATTTCTGATGTCTTTTCTAATGGATTTTTTTAGCTCATCACCATTGAACCTATCCAATTTAGGTTACTTGTTATTGGTCATCATCTCAGATTATATCATAAGCTATCCTCCAAGGAAGAGTTCCTGCAACAATTCACCCAGTGTTCAACACAAGAGCTCCCTACGACCGAAAGTGGTGGACCCCGCGTCCCACCTTTTGGTTAAATTAAGGAACATACTTTTCATAATAAATATTTCCACTCTAGTGGAAATCCATTTCTTCACCCATCCGCTCATCCATCCATCTGTATCACCTTTTCTCTCTCTCCCATCATTTCATTCCGCCTCACTTCATTTCGCTTCACTTTCATTGATTGCTCAATTATTTCTAAAAAAGGGAAAAATAGTACTTTCTCTCCATGATCTTTGTACCACATCCTTCACACGCTTAGGTATGTAAGTGGTAATTATAATCTCTTAATTACCTTCTAAGTGCATTTATTTAATCATGGCACGTTACTATAGGTGATTACATAATATTCCAGTACTTCTTGTCTATTCACCACTCCTTCTCACATGTGTGGACACATGTCCAAATTTAGGTTGCGGGGGAATAAAAAATGAAAATATACTATCCATGTGTCAAATCATAATTTGGCTACATCAGAAAATTTAAATAAGATGATTTAAAAATCTGGCTCGCATGTGTGAATTGATGTTAATTGAGCCGCCAATTTTTCTCTCATTTATCACCTCTTTTTTTGCCATAATTCCTTAATTTCCCTGTCGTAGTCTTCAGTCATAAGTAGTAAATGGTAAAAAGTAGAGAAAAAGAAGGAAATTCAGTTGACACTGGCAGTAAAAATTTAGCAGAAAGGTGTTGGCTTTTAGACAAGAATTGTAGGAGGGAAGGAATTTTGTAGAGTGATAGTGATTTCAGGCAATGGGAGGTGGCTTAATTTAGAATGACCCTTCAGTTCATGACGTTTTGTTGCAAGATGCACAATTCCTGGCATAATTTCAATGCTATGGATGGTTTGACTACTTCATGAAGCTGGATGGCTTTAACGAAGGAATTGCACTTGAATTCGCTCAAAAATTCTCTGAAGGCAAGGCCACGGTAAAAGGGTTAGAAGTTGTGGCAACCGAGGAGATAATTGTAGAAGTTTCAGGGTTATCTGCTAATGGAGAGCATTACCCTACCTCTAGGGATGTCAGGTTAGTTAGAGTAGAATTTACAGTACATGGCGACCTGCCAATTAGCTTAGACAAGTAGGGCACAAAAAGAATGTTTCTGCTTGAACCATGAAAGCAGGCAGTCGTCTACATTATAAGGTATCTCACTTGTGAGGGATGTTTCTCAAACCTGCATTAATTACATTTCAAGCTATTGAGCCACATGAGGCATGGAAGGAGGATGAACCTGTCCAATGTCCTATACAATCTTCTCTCCATCATGGTAGCTGAAACACAAAAAGGTAGGGATAATTTTGTTTCCCACCATTGCTTCATGTTGTGCAGTTTTTGCACACACGCCCCATTGAAAGTAGGGACCCCCTTTTTTTCTCTAATTTTTGATGCTTTGGCCCTTTGGTTTTGAGGATTTTCTTGCTTCGACATGTGCTTGAATGTTTATCTTGTTTGCACTGATGATCCATTTATGTTATTTGTTGAAAAATCTAAAGTTTTAAGCTATTTTGGGGTTTTCCTTTGATTTTAGGATTTTCCTCCTCAGATAGAATTCTCTGATTTCCTTGAAAACCTGATGAGTAGGAGCTTACGTGTGATCCATAGATTCTGGTCCTTCACAGAATTTTGCGTTGACCAAATTTTTTTGAAATTCTTGCACCTCATGGAATTCTCGGGTTTTGGTTTGGATTATCTTGTCAATGGCATTAATGCTTGATTGTACAATTTCTACAGCATATATTTAGTCAATTTTGGGGAATTCTTGTGCCATTGAGGTTTTTTCATGTGTCTTCTACTGATCTAAGGGGTTTGATCTTGAGTTCTTGGCTTCATTTGACGTTTGGACTTATGGATTCTTGAATTTGGTGGTGAATTTCCTAGGCCTGATAATTGTTGTTGCTATTGGCTAGGATGTCAAATCTTGCTACCAATCATTGAATATAATAGAGTTCACTTCATAAATGGTATGTATTTGTTACCTTACTTTCAATTATTGAACGTGAATGATTCTTTGGTGTCTTTAGTATGTGTGGAGTCTGAATTTTACATGTTTGGCATCGAGCATTTTAAAGCTAGGTTTGTGCAAATGTTTTCATAATTTCTGGAAGTCTAGAAGATGCACCCCCTTGGTCAATTTTTTAGTTTGAAAATGCCAACTTTATCTTCGAACTTGACCTGATATGTATGATTGCTTGAGCTTGATTTGGTTTTAGGGTTTTCGAGCTTGATTGATTAACAACCAGGAGTGAAGTCTAAACGTGTGATTTTGGTTCCATGTAGGTGAATCTCACTTAGGCCTATTTCAAAAATCCCATTTTTATGTTTAATAAGACAAGCAATCTAAATCTAAGCTAACTCCCCCGTGTTAATGGTGAATTTTAGGGTTTTAAGCTTAAGAAATTGATGGTTAAATTTAGGGCATCACCAATCTTCACCAATTTTCCTCTGGGAATGTTGAGAACTAGTGGACAACTGATGAGAGATTCAAAGTAAATTAGTTTTGATCCCAAAGACCTCAAATTATTGATCAATTGATTATTCTGGGCGAAATCGTGAGATGTGTTAGTTTTTGGGATTTTGAGGCCTTCACGGAATTCTCGCACCCTCGGAATTTCTCAATTTCTTCTTTGCCTCTTTGTTTTCCTGGATGTGTGCAAAGCCCAAAATTTCACATACCTCATGGATTTCCTTCCCAAGCAGATTTTCTTGAAATAGTCTCACAATATGGAGGATTTGAAAGTTAATGAATGCAATGTTATGGGTTTAGCATCTCATGCTTGATTTGAATCATTTAAAAGAGGTGTTACATGCTTTTCCTTCATCTTGTGATGATTAATTTTTGGATAACTATAATTTATTGTTAAAATCCGCTTAGTAGGGAATTTCCTAGATTTCCTCCCTAGCTTGATTTCCCTGGATGGCTCAAAATCTCAGATTTCTTAATGATTGTGCTTTATGTTAAATTTAAGGGATTTTGGTGTAGGAGCACCCAATACACACCTTTATAAGATTCATCATTTGAAGGAAGGCATTAGGAATTTAGGGGTATTTGAGTAATTTCATGTTAAATAAGGCCTTTGATCCCATCAATGTTGTAATTAGGGGTCTTTAATGTTGGTTAGTGCAAAAGAATGCAAAGGTTGGATAATGTTGTAATACATGTTATAATTCTCAAATAATGCAAGGATTAAGTCATGTAATGGTCTAGCTGATTGGGTGGTTAGTTGTAGGTGTTTTAGGGGTGTGTTTTGATTTGAAATTTTTTATATGGCCTTTTGAAGGCTCGAGAAAATGTTGCTGAATCAATTTGGAGAAAGATAACAATGAAAAACCTATGTTTTTCAATTATTTCTGAGTTTTTGGTGCATTTCTAGCCTGTGTATGGATCCGTATAGCAAGTATAGGCTCTCTAATGTTGTGATTTTTTTGTATCATGGTGTATTACCTAAAACTAATCTATTCTTGAAATATTTCATTGTGTATTGAGCAATTGAGAGGCTGAAATCTATAGACTAGTCTGAAACAGGGGTTTTGAGGTTTGAGGGAAAATATGAATAAAAAAGGCCATTCCACCCTTCTGTGACTAATTTAATTGGGTGGAATGGGCCTTGTTAGCCTATTAGTTAGTGTTGGACTCCATAATTAAGTTTGGTATAGGTTTTAAAGAGACTTTCCATGCTGCCCCTGCATAAAGACAAATTTTGTGTGTTTTAAGCATAGCTAGAGTATGGTGTTTTGAGATCTACAAAGAGAATAGGATAGAATTTTTTTTTTTTCTGATTTATTGAGTGTATCTTGATGTATTGCAAGGGTCTGGGAGGTTGGGAAAGGTCTGGTGTGAGTAGAAGGGTGAAACCCTATTGGAAAAAAGGTGAAAAAGAGTGAAAATAAGGTGGTTTACAAAGGAAATGTGTGTAGAACTTGAGGAAAGTCTAATGTAATGTTTTCTAAAGCATGTAAAGGTATAATAATGAAGGATTTAAGTGGTTTCAGATTCGTGAGAGGTTTTGGAATGAGAAAATCAATAAGCCCTAGTTGAAATGGTGAAAAAGGAGGGTTTTAGCATTAGAGGCTTGTTTCAGCGTTTAGGGTCATGAGACCTTCAAAATATATGGTTTGGGAACTTTATTCAAGAATTTTTGGAGGTTAGGAAGTTTTTTGAGGAGACTAAAAGGTGGTTCCTTTGGAAAAGTGGCCTAATTAGAGGTCTAAAACTATGAAATCCTTGAATTTGAAGCCTTTGATCCAAAAGAGTGATATATGTTTTTTTGATATGTTGAATGAATCTGAAATGGGTGCTTGATTCCATGTTTTTTTTCTATAGTGTTTTGGAAGGATTTGGAGAAAATACTAAAAAACTAGTTTTCTTGTACTACAAGGGAAACTAGTGTACAAAATGGTGATTTTTGTGAAGTTCAATGAATCTGCTTTGGTGGTTGTTTGAGGATATTTCAATTGTCATTTTTATGAATTTTGAGAACCTTGATAGGGGTCTTGTGAAGTTTTGTTACCTATTTTGCAAACTTGAGTGATTGGAGAACTTGAGGGTGAGTTGATGCCTATTAGGCTAAATGCATGGTAAAGAAGAGTTCTTTGTTCCAGAGTTGATATTTTCATTATTGTGAATGACCTCCACCTTGGCTCTGTATCAGATTTTAATCATAGCTTTGGGTTGATTGATCATAATTATATTGTCTATGGTTGGCTAACCTCGATGTTGATATTATAAAGGGGATTTATTGTGGTTTCTTGCTGGATGCAGGCTAAATCAAGTAGAGTGATGGCCAGAAAAATAGTGGGAAAGAAAACGGATTCAAGTGATGAAGGATCTTCTATCTCGAAGGCAGAGAGAATCAAGATAGACATAAAGAGAAAGGTTCCTGAGTCTAAATTATCCTCCATTTGGTCTGAGGTTGGTGACACCAATGTAGGAAAATAGGAGTATGAGGAATTCAAGGCTAGAATGGCACAAAAGGACCCCCCACTGTTGGAAAGAAGGTTAGTGGAATCAGTGTTGGCTCATGTGGCTAGTTTTCCTCCTACGGTTCAATTCTATGAGCTGGTGTTAGAATGTGCTAAACATAATGACAAGGGCACTCAGAGGGTGATTGGTCTTCAAGGCAGAATCATGGCTAACTTCTCCCCTCCTTCAATGGCACAAAATTTTGACATGCCTGATAGGTCCCATGTGGTGGAATTTGATTTGGACATGGCTAAGAAGTATTATGAGGATGATACCAACAAAGCTCTGCAAGTGATCAATTCTTGGTTGGAGAAACCTAAGCCAAACATCTCAAAATTGCCAAAACAATTATTCAGGGAAAAATTCAAGTCAGAATATTATGATGCAATTACACTCCTCAATAGAGTAATGGGCTTGAAAAGTGCAGGAGTCTTTGAGAACTATATTTTCTTCATTATAGTAAGGATGGAGCATAATAATGATTATCACTAGGCAGGCATGATAAGTGCCATGATACATGATCAATTATGCAATTTGCTGCAGACAAAGAGCTTTACTATGACCTCCTACTTAGTTTATGCACTTGCCAGGTTCCACCCATACAAAGGATTAGATACCAGAGGTGTCTTTGGGCGGGAAGTGATCTATGAGGTGTACCCATAGTTACACTTGGGAATTTCAAGTTATAGGAGGGTGAATGATGCATTTACCATGTACATCACTAGGTTGCTTCAAGGTGTAGAACATGTTCGGATTTCAGACCATGCCAAGGAATTGATTAAGAAGTTTGGAGCTTGGTTCATACAATTCTTGAATTTCTCATACATCAGGATAGATGGCTTCCAAAGAGCTCCATACAAACTTCCTAGATACCCCACATACCACATCATACTCTTGGAAGTCACAAGGAATATATGTGACTTTGATGCCATAGTTGAGAAGGAAAATCACAAAACAGGGTTTGGCAATGACTTTCCTCTCAGGATAGGTAGTAATGAGGCTTGCTCTTCCATACACACAACACATTTTTCTGAGGAGGAGATGATCACTATGGGCCTATCTTTCCACTCCAAGAGGCCCAAGTTTGATAGAACTAGTGAAGCCCCAAAGAAGGACAGTAGGGAACACAACCACAAGGATGACATAGAAGACTACTAGGCCAATTGCAAAGATGAGTTTGAGATCAGAAAGAAGAAATTCTCTAGGCTGCTAGTCAATTTGATTAGATTGTACAATGTTAAAGTCATCCTATATTAGATAGATGATGATGGATATGTGATTCAGGGCCATGATTATGAAGCTATAAAGGATAAATCAGTTGGTGAAATAGATTGGATAGAGGAGGAAAAGACAAAACTGGAACAAGTCATGGCTCCAGTCATTAAATACATAAAGCTATGTCTTAAGCACAAGATTTTGGAACTAGAGAGTGAAGGTGTGCAATGCACCTATAACCTAATGGGAGACTTGGAGTCTCATTCTACCTCTAAAGAGTCAGTTGAGCAGGACCCTAAGGGTAGGGCTAAGGTGAGCTCCCCTTTCAAGATAAAGATTAAGGATGCTCAAGTAGAAGAAGGAGAGAAGAAAAGGAGACCTATTGTCAAGAAAAGAAAACATACTTCAAAGGCAAAGAAATATGCAAAGGATGAACCTGAGGAAGAGGGAGATGAAGGTAGTGCTTCTGTACCTAAAAGAAGAAGAATAGTGAGATTGTCTCAAAAGAGGAAGGAATATTCCAAGGTAGAGGATGAAACTAGCCCACCAGTAGTGAATGTGGAGAGTTTGGGAGAGAAGACACAGGTATACACAAGAAGATCAATAACTCCTCCCAAGGATAGTGTGCCAAATAAGGATGTTCCCTTAGATGCCCCTACCATAGAACAACATGATGATGCCCCTCCTTCTCATGAACCTCATGATGCACCAAGCGAATCTAAGGATGTAGAGGGTCACCAAGATCAAGGAGAGGAAGGATTCAAAGAAGGTGAGCTCTACAGTGCATAGGTAGAAATCGAATAGATATTGCAGTCTCCTTTGGTGACTTATGAGGACTCACCCATTGACCATGGGGAAGATAGATCTCTAGAGAGAGAGGAAGTTCCAGTCAAGACTCCTTCACCAGAACATGTAGGAAAGGATCGTGATGAAGAAAAGAGTAGGAATCTAGAGGGTAACAAGGAAGATAGGACTGAAGAGACTCCTGATAAGAAAAATTTGAATGAGGATTCCTCTAGGGGTTAGCAGAATGAGGTTGAACAAGGTAATTTGCAATCAGGATCCACTGTGCCTGCTTGGTTAGATAGATAATTGAAGAGTAAACAAATTGTAGTGGATGACACTTTTCCAAACTGGGATGACTTGTTGGCCAAAATTGGGAAAGGTAAAACAAAGAAGGTCAGGGTTATTTCAAATATTGAGAGAGATGAAGCAAATAATAGAGTGATCCACATTGCTACTCCTGGTCCTGATAAGCATAAGGATGATGTGACTGGTAGTGATTATAGTATGCAAACTATCAACTTAGGGCCTACCTCCATGGAACAGGAGATCGAAGAATATGAAGGATCTAGTGCTGCAATCTTAGGTAGATTGAGGAAAGAAGTGCAAACCAAGTGAGAATTGAAGAAGGAGAATGAGAAATTGAAGAAGTATCTGCATGATTTGATGAAACCCTTGCAATCTATCAGCAAGACCAGTTCTTCATCATCTGCAACAAATCTCTTGCTAGAGGAAACCATAACTGAGTTGGAAAAGATGAAAATCACTACTCATGCCACATTGAACTGGTTGCAAGGGGTAGGAACCAAGGGTGATGATGCAATCAAGGACATTCTATCAACTAGTGGGGATGCCATTAGATCTGTGGACTGGTTGAAAAGTGTGCTAGCTCAAGAGAAAGAAGATGTAGAACTCCTACTAGAGAAAACTAGGACTATCATGGAGTTCATTGAGGAAAACTAGCTAGTGATGGAATCCTTACTTCTTCAAAAGATGTAGAACCCTGGGAATGGCATGAGGCCCTGAAAATTAGGAAGAAGGTGTTGAAGAAGGTGCATAAGCAAGGAAATAAAATAGAGGTAACCTTGATAGGTATTTACAATAAATGTATCTCTTTCTTTTAGATCATGATAGGAAGGAAAAGTTTTGTGCCAAAACATTTGAATCTAGAGCAACTCAGGAAATGGTGGCATGATGTATATTCTCCTGTTAATGATGGCCCAGTTACTGAACACCAACTAGATGATGTAGCCACTTACATTGTAGTTATGGATAAATATCAAGCCCTAAGGAAAAATTGGGATAAAGTTATTAAGCAATTAAGGGATGATATTAAGTCCATTGAGAGGAGAATCAAGATGTTGGTAATTTCACCTTTGGCCGACCTAGAGAAAGTATTTTCAATAGTGCAACATAAGATTGGAAAGGACAAGGACAAAGGGGAAAGCATTTAATGCAATATCACATTAAAAATTTTGCTTCCCCATTATTTCCTCTTCATCCTTCACATGTAGTGGACCAAACTACATTGGAGAATCCAAGCTGACCTGGATGAGTCTCAAGCATTTAATGCTCTTTTATTTTGTTCTAGAACTCCTTAAGATGACTTTTTTTGTGGTCTTTTATTATTGTAACCTAATTGCATTGACATATCTTGGAGGGTTTCTATAAATATGTCATGCTGGCTCATTTGTAAGGGCTAGCTAGTTTTACATTGGAGCGAATTAAGCATTAGAGCAAGGAGTTAGGAATTAGGTTATTTTCAAGCAAGTGTTGTAATAGAAGACTGGAATTGCTGCTACTTTGGATGATTTAATGCAATTAAAGGCATTGTGATTTGGTGTCCTTCTTGTGTTAGTTTTATCTGGCATGATTCTTGTGATTCTATCTTTTAAATTGCTTAAGGTTATTTGATATATGTTAGATCTAGGGTTAAATGATTTAATGGTGTTTATGGTTTAATGCTTGAAGTGTTTGTAGCAATCCTTGGTCCATACTTTTTGCAGCTAGTTGATTGTGAGTTGGTTTGTAAATTTAGCCTGGACTTTAATATCATTGTGCTTAGTTAAATTGTGAATGTTTGTTCATTTCAATTGCAATAGGGTTATTTTGGATGAATTTTCATGATCTAAAAATATTTCATGCCTTAGAAGATTGCACTATTTCTGTAAGATTGCAGGTTTATCTAGGTCAAGCAAGAATTAGTTTATGAGGGATTGGTCCATTTCAAGTATTTTGTCATTTGCATTGTTAATCCTAGGATTAGTGTTAATTTTAGAAATCTTTCTGAAACCCCTTATCTTTTGCTATTTCTTTATCATTTGGTTAGATTAAGGATTTGAAGTGTCATCAAATTGCAAAATCTGATAAACTTAATATTCAATATTTGTTTGTAGTAAGGTCCCTTTGTGATTACCAACATTTTCACATTTATCACTAAGTTTTTTATGCATTGTCAAGACCTGACATTAGAGACCTTGGGGTTATCTCTTGAGGCTTGCTAATAGAGATTTACCTTTTAAGAGAGATAGGATATCATATTATGTCTAAGTTGTTGTGCAAAAAACACTATCAACACTTCATTAAATTGCTAGCTAAGAAATCTTTGCATGATGCTTCTGGAATGGCTTGGGAAGAATTTTTCAATATTGAGCATTTTTCACCTAGGGCTATACCTCAATCTCATATGTCTAGCAGAAGATTAAGCATAACCGAAGACACCCCTGGTGCTTCAATTTATAATGCTAGTTCTAGTATGAATCCCCTTGCAACTATAGAAGGAGCCATAAACATTAGTTCCTCTGAAATAGAGCATCTAGAAAAAAACAAGCTCTCCATCTTATTTTGATGATGATGTCCCCCTGCAAACCCTAATGAGAACTAGGGCATGAAAGAAGGAGGCTAAAAAAGAAAAGAAAAAGAAAAATCCCAAACACAGCCTATAGAGAAAGAGGTGCCAAGTGCTAGGAAGAGAAAGGTCAAGCCTATTCATCCTACAGCCAAGGGAAAGCGTAAAAGCACCTCTAGGAAGTCAAAACCAGCTGGGCCAACTTTTTGTACACCTTCAAAGGAAAGCCCTGGGAATGATGAAACATCACATGGGGACACTAAACCTCCAATGGAACAAGAGTATGTTGAAGAAAAAGAAGAGGATATATTTGGGGAGGTAGCGAAAGTAACACTGGTAGACCTTGCTAATATCGTAGAGGAATTTGAGGATGAGCAGGGGTTCCCACAGCAAAACCAAGAACGGGAGCAGGAGTTCATGCAACCACACACAACAAGGGCTAGAGAAAAGTCAAGAATAGAAACAAGAGGTCCTGCAGCAAAAAGAGGGTGAAGAAATAGTACCCCTGTAGCCACAGACAATTGGACAACCCAAGTTCATGGAGAATGTACCATATGGGGAGAAGCCCTCAACAAAAACATTGGTAGGAATTCATAACCTTCCTGATTTTATGATTCATGCAGCAATTTTAAATTTATGGATAGAAATAGAAAGGAGGGAGGAGGAATGGAAACAGGAAAGAAGAAACTGAAAAAGGAAATCCAAGAGAAAGATGAGGATATTACTACTTTGAAGAAGAAAGTAGATGACATTGTGACCCTAGTGCCACAAATTCTAGAATGTAGAGCTCCTCTGAGGGTTTATGCCCTGCACTTGAAAGAGAAATATCTCTCTTTCAAGTTGTCAAAAATTGTTTCAGACTTAAACCCCTCCATTGAAACTCCTACTGAATTCTTCAATGCCTATAGGATTGCTTCCCTTGAGATGAAAAATTTGCTATGTGAATTCTATTAGCATAATTATGATGTCATGTAGGATCATGATTGGAACCCATTGCTATATGTTGGGGATATTCAACTAAGAGCATTTGTGTCTTGGGTACAAAACAAGATTAGTTGGGGTGAGCAGAACAATGCTTATAAGAAAATGGAATCTAACATTCCCTTAGCCATCAGGGCTGAGTCAAGCTACCCAAGGGATATTCACAGAGAATGGCTCAAGATGCTTCTCAAACCAAGCTATGCTAATAGAATCATGCCCTGGATTGAAGCCATCTACACTGAGTATGAGGTCAAAGCAACAACAAAAGAGGAGCTTGTAAGAGGATACCTATCCCAATGATGGAGTAGTTTAACAGATTGGCTAAAGCAAGTTGAGCCCCATTCTATTCATAATTATGCTACAATATTGAAGCGAATTCACAGGTATATCTAGATTGGTAGAATAGAGGGAATATTTTGGCTTCCCCTGACTTTCCAGCAACCCATTCTCATGTGGCCAGTACCAAATTACAAATTCTACCAATATGATATTGCTAGAGAAAGGAAAAGATGGAATAGATTTGACAAATGGGGAGGATTTTATTGGGATCTAGACTCACGTACTACAACCATTGATGTTGGACAACTTATAGTTGTGAACTTTAGAGCTTTGACCAAATAAAAGAATAGCCCTTCCACTGCCAGAGGACCATCAAGATGTTAGGTTGGGGGGAATGATGAGCCTAGTTTTTGGTCAAATTTTGGGTAGAATTTATAGTTGGTTTGCTGGTAGTGTCATGAACTTTAGTAGTTAACTGTTAATATTTGCATAATGTTTCCCTCAAACCATCGACATTGGGTTTAAACTTATCTCTTTGAAGTTTTAATGAAATTGGCATATTATGTGGATTATGTATATTAATTTTGCATATGATTGATGAATGTTCTTTAAGGTGATTTTAGATGTGCAATTATTATGCGTACTGGCATTGCTATGTAGGGCATAATTTATGGATGCTAAGTTGAGAAAGGAAACCGCCAGATGGTCATGTAGGGGAATCGTTCAAAGGAGTCAACTAAAGGATGACGACAACAGAGTCCCCATGACAGTCAAATATAACCACCTTGTATTTATGGCATGGAGCAATCGTGGGCATTACTGCAGTGCTGAGTCCATGTTTAGGCATGCATGTCTAACTGGACTCCCTGCAAACGTAACCGCCCTGCCACTCATTTCCTCGCTTTCCCTAAGTGGCATCCTCTCAATTAGTGAGAGATGACTTCCTTGTTTTTCTGGTAGATTAAACAAAGATTTGAATCTTCTTCTCGGGGGTTCTTAGTTCTTGGTTGTTGTTCTTACATGATATCAATGATGTATTAAGCATTCTCCATTTTCAATACAACTATGTTGCTACTCTGTTTACATATTTTTCAATGAATGAGATGATAGTATTAGTTTAAGCATTTGAGTTTGTATTATTTTTAGTGGTTACTCATCCAAGGGGGCCCACTTGGTGAGTAATACTTTCTTTAGAGTAATTAGTTTAGTTATTATTTCTTGTTTTGTGCTTAGTTTAAAATCTAGCATCGACTGTTCCTGTAGCCACTAGAAGTCCATTCTGTGTCTATTCCTGCAACCAAAGTAGGCAGAGTAGTTTCCTATCTATTCACCCAGATCTTTATTCTTGTTCTACATTTCAAGTTGTTGGTTGATGATCAACATTTTCTTTATTTCCTTTCAAGCAATTTACTTTCAGTATTGTGTTTCTTAGCTATAAAATGCTATGACTACTTGATCCCCTAGTGCACATATAGTGCTAGCCCATTTCAAGTTTACGGCCCTAGGTTGACAAGTTAAATGCACCTCCATGATGAATGAGATAGTTGTTCAGGTTAGATGTCCAATCTCTAAATCATGGCTGTAAAGGCTGAGTTATTGAATCATTGTTGAGGCCATACATTTTCCACCCTCCCACCCCTACTTAGTTTGTACATCAACCTATATATGTCCAACAACAATCTCAGCAAAATCATCATAATGTTAACCAACATGCTTATTCACATGCCCAATCTCAAATGGTTAACAACATGAGCATCGATGATATAATTTCTAATTTTCAAAGACAAATGTTAGAGATTGAAGGACATCAAGAGGTTGACATGCATCAAGAGGAGTTAGCTTACCAGGCATATATTCAAGAGTAGGAGATGGAGATTCAAAGAAGACAACATGAGGAACATCTTGAAGAGTAGATAGTGTTGGATGTTGTGGTTGTGTTGCTGATATGTGGTTGTCATTGATGTCAACACTATTAGCATTGATGTATTGTAGGTTGTATAAATTGAGGATATTAAGAAAATTGTTAAAGAAAGAGTTACAGGTTGACAGTGGAACAATGAAGGTCATGAAGGTGTCTTGCTTAGTATGTTGATGATCAATAATTGTGGACTAAATGGTTTATTGCTGAGTGTATCTAGTTTATCCACCAAAATTTTAGAGATCCACATGAAGATTTAATCGTGTTATGAACAACTTTGTTCTGACAGTTTTTTTGTGGCTTCAGTTAGTGTTCTTGATTGCAGTTGATGTGATTCTAGTAATTTTAGTTGTTGTGGATGCATCTCTGATGATTCGTGATGCTTGTGGATGTTTCTAGATGATGATCTATCTTTGTTGGACGTCTGCATTGATCAGTGTGCTTGTGGTCGGCGATTTTTCTCTTGTGTGTTTGGGTTTTTATGTTCTTGGCCAACATGGTGGTTGTAACATGTTGTGGATCCTTGGAGATTAAAATTTAAATGTTTGGCACACTCGAGGATATTATTTTAAGTCTTCATTATGTTGTGGTCGACAACATTTGATTCATATTGAAAATTTACTTATAAATTTGGGCCAACATTGTGTATATGTTTTATATTTTATATTGGCCAACAAAGTTGTTGATGTAATTCCATGTTGTGGATATATAAGAGTGGTTTTTGGTACGAAGTTATTAAGTGAAGTAGTGCCAGAGAAAGAGGAAGTGCAGGAATAGTGATCTAATCATTCAATTAAAGAGTGTGAAGAAGTGTGAGCGAAGTGTGAAGGAGTGTTTCTGTGCTTAATCAAAACTATAATCAGGCTTTTGTAGAAGCTATTTTCTTAGTTCATACTCTACAGATTTAATCTAAATTTCTGTAGGACAATGTATCTTCTTTGGGTAGCGATCCCTCTTGTATTTGAGCAGCGAGCTCTAGGTAGTGTGCTTGAATGCATGTGCATTCCCATTATTCTTCATTATACTTTTAACAGGGTATAATATTGTGGAATGACATCCACCGTCGTTTTTCCCCTAGCAGGGTTTCCACGTAAAAAATTCTTGGTGTTCTCTCTGTTTTTGATGTGCTATTTTTTTGTGGTTTCTTGTTAATTCATCTTATTTGAGATTAAGTTAAGTTTGAAAAGTTTAAATATTATGTGACAACTAATTCACACCCCCTCTCAGTTGTTTTTCCTTGTTTATCCAACAATTGGTATCATAGTTGGTTCCTTTGAAGAATTTTAAAAGCTTGAGGTGATCTAAGATGGCATCATACAAGAAGGACAGTCCTAGATTCGATGAAACAAACTAATCTATGAGGAAAGCCAAAATGGAGTGTCACTTGAGGTGTATTGGTGAACCCTTCTGGAAGATTACAAAGAACAAATATCTTATTTGTTAGAATGGTCCTTCCACTCCTGATGAGATTAAACAGGTTGAGATTAACATCAGGTCTATTGAAGCTTTGCTAAGTGATCTGACGGATTTGGAAATGAAAAATGTGATGGATATGAAGAAAACTCATGAGATATGGAAGAATTTGGAGACTTTCCATGAAGGATATGCACTTGTGAAGGTTTCTAAGCTACATATTTTGAAAGGAAAGTATGAAACCTTGAAGATGGGTGAAGATGAAAATATTTCTTCTTTTATGCAAAGAGTAAATGAACTTGTGATGGGTATTAGATGTGTCAGTGGTTTCCTGGATGAACAAGAAATTGTATCTAAAGTGCTTAGATCATTTCCTCCCTCTTACAAATCAAAGGATCATGCTATTGAAGAGCTCAAAATAGTAACAAATGTGACAAGAGATATGTTGATTGGGAAACTTGTTGCCTTTGAATTGAGTGAATTTGGTGATTATGCCCCCAAGACTTAATCTACATTTAAGGCCTCTATATCTGGAAGAAACAAGCGAAGATATTATCTGAGAGAGAGTTCTAGAAACAGATTCAAGTATGAGGAAGAGATGAAACAACTTGAAGATGAAGAAAAAGAGGTAGAAGAGCTAGAAGCATTGATTATGAAGAAAGAAGGTAGAGGAAAAGGTAATTATAAAGGAAAGTTGCCTATTAAATGTTTGTCTTGCAGTAAAATAGGTCATTTTGCTTCAAGGTGTCCTGAAATAGTTCCTAGGTCTAAGCCTAACAAACCTAGATTTCAGAAGAAATGATATTATGTTGAAGAAGGTGTGACTGATGAAGAATCTAATAAAGAAAATGGAAATGAAAATGAATTGGTTTTCATTGCTATCAAGGAAAATGGTCTAGTGGCTACTGAATTTGCTAAAGTTGAGAAAGATCTTGTAGCCTGAATTGAAGAAAAGGATGAGTGGGTTATTGACAGTGGATGCTCACATCATATGACTGGTGACAAAAGAAAATTTGTAAGTTTAGAGAAATATGACAGTGAAGTTGTAAGATTCAGAGATAACAATGCTGGTGTGATTTGTGGTAGAGGATCTACTTGTCTTGGTGGTAAACATAACACTAATGATATCCTTTATGTTGAAGGATTGAAGCATAGCTGATTGAGTGTTGGACAGATGGTGGAAAAGGCTTACGATCTTTAGTACTTGGAAGCTCTGGAATTGTAATTGCTTCAAGTACAAAGACAAGAGGTAATATTTTTTTCCTGAGTGCTGCTAATGAAAGTTGTATAATTTCTCAAGTAGATGAAAGCTGGTTATGACATAAGAGGTTGTGTCATGTGAATTTTGATAACATTGTCAAGGTACGCTCAACTCAAGTAGTAAGAGATCTACCTAAGCTAGTGAATCCTACTAACAAAATATGCAAGGAATATCATATGGTAAAACATACTAGAGTTTCTTTTCGGAGAAGACAACATCATTCTAATGGAGTACTGGATTTGGTGCATACTGATATGTGTGGTCCCTCCAGAATCAGAAATCTACAAGGAGAAAGGTACTTTATGCTGCTTATTAATGATTACTCTAGGATGATATGGGTTGCTTTCTTAAGAGAAAAATGTGAAGCATTAGAGACGTTCAAAAGTTTCAAAGCTATGGTAGAGAATGAGACAAGTTTGAAGATTAAATGCCTAAGGTTAGACAAAGGTGGTGATTTCACCTCCCAGGAGTTCAATTCTTTATGTGAAGAGCATGGAATCAAAATAAATTTATATGCTCCCCGAACCCCTCAATAGAATGGATTTGTAGAGAGAAAGAATAGAAAAATTCTAGATGCTGCTAGAATAATGATGTTGGAAGGAAATGTGCCTCACATTTATTGGAGAGAAGTTGTAAGCATTGTTGTGTACACTCTAAACTAGGTAAATGTCAATGGTATTTCTGGTAAGACTCCTTTTGAGATGAGGTTTGGTTATAAGTCTACTATTAAATATTTCAAGATCTTTGGAAGCAAGTGTTATATTAAGAGAAATGATGACATAGGCAAGTTTGATGCAAGGAGCAATGAAGGAATCTTTCTAGGTTAATCTACTAAAAGAAAGGATTACCGATGCTATAATAAAAGATTGAGAAAAATGGTCGAAAGTGCAAATGTACGAGTTGTTGAGGACTCTACTAGATCATCCAGATACTATGGATATGATTTAGATGACCAAAAAGATAGTACAAACAAATGAAATAATTCTTAGACATAGAATCAAGTTCATATTGTTCTAGTAAATCAAGAAAGTCAGGAAGGAGAGATAAGTGGAAGTGCAAAAGAAAGAATAGAAGAACCAGAAGTGTGAAAGAATCCTAAAATTCCAAGGTATGTAAAGCTAAGTCATTATGAAAATTAGATTATAGGAGATAAGAATAAAGGAGTGCAGACTAGAAGAAGGATTGCAGAAGAGTATTGTCTGATTTCCAAGATTGAACCTAACAATGTCAATGAAGCCTGTAATGATGAACACTGGATGGAAGGTATGAAGGAAGAACTGATGCAGATTGAAAAGAATGATACATGGATTCTTGTTCCCAGACCTAAAGATAAAAATGTGATTGGTACTAAATGGGTCTTTTAGAATAAGCTAAATGAAAAAGGTGAAGTGATTCAGAATAAAGCAAGACTGGTATGTAAAGGGTATTCACAAATGAAAGGTATTGATTTTGAAGAAATCTTTTCCCCTATTGCACAAATTGAAGCTATAAGATTATTTCTCGTTTATCCCACATATAAGAGCTATGAAGTCTATCAAATGGATGTGAAGTCATCCTTTCTGAATGGTGAGTTAGAAGAAGAGGTATATGTTGAACAACTGGATGGATTTCAACTGACTGATAAGGAAGACATGGTTTTTTGATTGAAGAAAGCTCTATATGGACTCAAGAAAGCCCCCAAAGCTTGGTATGCTACGCTGGATAAATGCTTACTAAAGCCTAGATTCAATAAAGGTACTACTGACAACAACTTGTATTTTAAGTTGGATCATGATAAAGAGTTGATTATTGAAGTCTTTGTTGATGACATTATTTTTGGAGGAGATGATGATCTATGTATGAAGTTTGCTAATGAAATGAAAAGTGAAATTAAAATGAGTATGATTGGAGAGATGGAGTTCTTTCCGGGATTGCAAGTCACTCAGTTAGAAAATGGGATTTTTATATCTCAGTCCAAATATGTGAGAGAGTTGTTGAAGAAGTTTGGCATGGAATTCTCAAAGCCTATTGGTACACCCATGGTAATCGGATGCAAGTTAACATAGAATGATGACTCTCCTAAAGAAAGTCAAATAAGATACATGTCAATGATTGGAAGATTGCTCTACTTAACTCATAACAAACCAGAAATCATGAATCTTGTGTGTATGGTTGCTAGATATCAAGCCGGTCTGAAAGAATCTCATGTGACTATTGTAAAGAGAATTTTTAGATACCTGAAGGAACAGTTGATTTTGGGATTTGGTATCCTAAAGATGATGATCTCACCTTGAGTGCCTATACTAATGCAGATTGGTCAAGAGATGTAGATGTCAAGAAAAGCACTAGTGGTGGTGCCTTCTTACTAGGGAAGAAGCTGGTGTTTTGGTTGAGTAAAAAATAGAACTTTGTTTCCCTATCTACTATTGAGGTAGAGTATATTGCTACTGCAAATAATTGTACACAAGTGTTGTGGATGAAATAGATGCTGAAAGATATCAGAGTAGTATATGATGAGCCTATTGTCATATACTGTGACAACTCAACTACAAGAAACATATTGAAGAATCTGTTGCCACACTCTAAGACCAAACATATATCAATCAAGTTTCACTTCATGAGGGAGAAAGTGAGTGAGAAATAAGTCAAACTAGAGTATTGGCCTACCAAAGAACAAATTGCAGAAATTTTCACCAAGTCATTGCCAAAGGATACTTTTGATTATCTCAGAGGGATGCTAGGGGTGATTACCCCTCCTGATACGAAATAGAGACGCATTTACTTGCATCAATTCATGTGCTTCATAGCTATATACTAATCCAGATTGATGTTTCCATGGTTGCTACTCAGGGGGAGTAGTTAGATGTGCAAATAAGTGGTTCAAAGCTTGCATGTGGAAAGATAATGCTTATCTTTACCATTGATGTCAAAGGGGGAGAAGAGTAATGTGAAAAATATTTTTGGGGGAGAAGAATCTTGTGTGGAGAAGAGTCATGTGGAAGAGCTGAGGAAAGAAGAGTCAAAACCTAAGGAGGAGTAAGCATAGTTGTGTTGATGGTATTTTTCACATCATGTGTTGCCATCAATGCCAAAGGGGGAGATTTTTGGATGATGTGGTTGTGTTGCTGATATGTGGTTGTCATTGATGTCAACACTATTAGCATTGATGTATTGTAGGCTGTATATATCAGGGATAATGAGAAAATTGTTAAAGAAAGAGTTGTAGGTTGATAGTGGAATAGTGAAGGTCATGAAGGTGTCTTGCTCAGTACGTTGATGATCAATTGTTGTGGACTAAAGGGTTTATTTCTGAGTGTATCTAGTTTATCCACTGTAAGTTTTAGAGGTCCGCATGAAGATTTAATCGTGTTATGAACAGTTGTGTTCTGACAGTTTTTTTGTGGCTTCAGTTAGTGTTCCTAATTGAAGTTGATGTGATTCTAGTAATTTCAATTGTTGCAGATGCTTCTCTGATGATTCGTGATGCTTTTGGATGTTTCTAGATCATGCTCAATCTTTGTTGCACATCTGCGTTGATCGATGTGCTCGTGGTTGGTGATTTTTCTCTTGTGTGTTCAGGTTTTTATGTTCTTGGCCGACATGGTGGTTGTAACATGTTGTGGATCCTTGGAGATTAAAATTTAAATGTTTGGAATGCTCAAGGATATTTTTTTAAGTCTTCATTATGTTGTGGCTGATGGTTTTTGATTCACATTGAAATTTTACTTGTAAATTTGGGCTAACATTATTTATATGATTTATATTTTGTTTTGGCTGATGAGGTTTTTGATGTAATTCCATGTTGTAGATATATAAGAGTAGTTGTTTGTGCCAGGTTATTAAGCAAAGTAGTGCCAAAGAAAGAGAAAGTGTGCAAATAGTGATCTAATCATTCGATTGTAGAGCAGAGTGTGAAGAAGTGTGAGCGAAGTGTGAAGGAGTGTTTATGTGCTTAACCGAAATTGTAATCAGGATTTTGTAGAAGCTATTTTCTCAGTTCATACCCTGTGGATTTAATCTGAATTTTTGTAAGATAGTGTGTATTCTTTGGGAAATGAGCCCTCTTGTATTTGAGCAGTGAGCTCTAGGCAGTGTGCCTAAATGTATGTGCATTCCCATTATTCTTCATTATACTTTTAACAGGGCATAATATTATGGATTGACTTGCACCATGGTTTTTCCCCTAACAAGGTTTTCACGTAAAAAAATATTGGTGTTCTCTATGTTTTTGATGTGCTAATTATTTGTAGTTTATTGTTAATTCATCAGATCTGAGATTAAGTTAAGTTAAGTTTGAAAATTTTAAATATTCTGTGACAACTGATTCACCCCCCCTCTTAGTTGTCTGTCCTTGTTTTACAAACAAATAGCTACAGAGGAATGCCAACTAGGGTATGAAACCTAGTTAGCCCCTTGCATTCCTAGTTTCAATCCAACATCTCTTGAATCATTGAATCATCCTGTGAATGAATAAATTCCCAAGTACAATTTTGCAAGCTTTAGGTAGAGTCAACCTCTAGAATCCCCTAGTAAGCCTTCTCATTTTGAAATTCCAAGTTTCAGACGATTTCATTCAATGAAAGAGAATGTAGCGCCTATACAAAATAAGTCCATCATCCCTCAAGAGTAGCCCCATTGATCCAGATGACTTACTCCTCATGGAGAGGATCCACAAGGTAAAACCATTACATTTAGTTGTAGCATATTACAAACTACAGTAGAAAAAGTTCAAACAGGAGGAGGCTGAGCTAGTGGTAAAACAAATTGAAGATCTTCCTCAAGTTGAAGGCTCTTATGAGGTCAAGCTTGAGAAACTAGTCTTTCAAATTGAGAAACAAGATTTTCAACAGTGGGCTAAGGAGCCCAATCATTTGGGATAGCAATTTTTAGAACCTAAGAAGGATGGGGATCCCCAATTCATTGCTTATGTAGCTTGTGAGATTTCATGTACAAAGGTGGGTAGTCAAGCAGATCAGATTTTGATCACAGAATTTGTAAGTGCAAAACAACATATAGATGCAAAAGAACAAAATCTTTTCTTCCCTCAAGGGTATTGTTTTGAATAAAATAATAAGCCTCTTATCATTAATAGTACTAAGCAAAATTATGAGGATTCGTTCTAGGATGACTTGGAGGCTTTCATTTCAAGCTTGTATAATAAACAGTCTTCTAGTGAGGAGCATCAAGTAAATATTAGTATGTCAAGTGAAATAGAGCCTGAGCATCAATCCCTTACTAATTTGTTTGATGGGCTTCTTGGTTTGTGGAAGAAATATTCATGTTTTATCTTGCATCTCAGCAATCAAATGATTCCAATCAGTAAGATGAGATCAAAGAGATAGCTCATAAGGATGAATTGTGTTGTCCCAACTAGCAGGGGGAGACAAATGAACATGAGAAACTTGGTGGGGAAGAGGCTGATATGTTTTGGTAAGATGGGATGCCTTTGTTTGTTGAACAAAGTGAAGAAGATATACCTATGATAACACAAGATTTGGGACAACTACTTGATGTTCAGTAGTGTAATGAGTTTCTATTCCATGAAAATCAGTATGAGAATGAAGCTTTGGCACATGAAGTAGCTTCATTTTGGGATGATTTAAGGTCTGTTTTGGCTCATGAGGTAGTCTCTTTTTACCCAAATTTGAATATTGAACCAACATCGTTTGACACAAAGGATCAAAAAAAGGATGGAAAACAACATGATTTGGAGTTATAGGAAACCAACATGGAAAGTTTTGGATTCACACTTTCCAAAGGATGCCCAATCAGTTATATTTCTAGAATGGAGGCCAATAAAGATATTGATACCTTGCTTGCACCCAAACATGAGGGTACAACTATTGGAAAAACAAGGACAAACAACTGAGAGGGGGGGTGAACCAGTTGTCACAAATTATTTAAACTTTTTCAATCTTTACTTAACTTAATCTCAGATCTGATGAATGAATAATAAACCATAGACAATCAACACATTAGAAACATAGAGAACACCAAGATTTTTACGTGGAAACCCATGTTAGGGGAAAAACCATGTTGGAGGTTAGTCCACAATATTATTCACTGTTAAAAGTATAAGAACAATGGGAATGCACATGCATTCAGGCACACTTCCTAGAGCTCATTGCTCAAATACAAAAGAGGAGTCACTATCCAAAGAAATCTTTGGATTAAAACCATCCAAATTGTGAACTGATAAAATAGCTTCTACACAAGCCTGATTACAGTTCCAGTTAAGCACATGAAACCTTCTCCACTCCTTGCTCAAACTTCTTCACACTTCGCTCAATCTCCTTCCCACTCTGCTATGCAATCAAATGATATACACACCTAGGAGCACATCGAGTACTCTGAGCATAATAAGTACACTAAGCACTCTCTAAACCAATGAAACAATCACTCTTATATACCTACAACATGAGATTACATCAACAACTTAGTTAACCAAAAATATAAAACACATTTTCAATGTGAGCCTAAATTTACAAATAAATTTGCAATGTGAATCCACCAAGGTCAGCCACAACATAGTGGAGACCCAAATTAACTACTCCAACACAAAAAGACTTTAATTAATTTCTCCTCGAAGATCCACAACACGCTACCACCATCATGTCAACCAAGAACATGAAAAATCGAACATATGGAGAAAAATATTTGACCACAAAAACACCGATCAATGCGGATGTACCACAAAGATAGAGCATGATCTAGAAGCATGCATGAGCACCAAGAAACAATAGAGAAGCATCCGTAGCAACAAAAATACACAAACTTCATTTTGGAACACTGACAAAACCCACATAAATACTGTTAGAGCACAATTATTCACAACACAAACAGATCTTCAAGCGGACCTATGAAACTTCCAGACAATAGACTAGATACACTCAACAAAAAAATCTTTAATCCACAACAACTGATCTTCAACGTGCAGAACAAAACACCTTCATGACCTTCACAGTTCCAAAAGGAACCAAGAACACTTATTTTAACAATTTTCTCAATATCCTCAACATATACAACCTTCAATGCACCAAATGCTAATAGTGTTGACATCAATGACAACCACATATCAACAACACATCGACAACATCCAACAACAACTAAGGAAGAGCACACTCAAGTTACCTTTCTGCCTCAGAACAAGAATGTTTACATTCCATATGAAAAAGGTTAGTAAGCTTGTATATGTTCATCAAGAGATATTGCAGCTATCTAATGAGTTTTCATGCATGTTCTATTTCTTTCTATCTATTCTCCAGCATGCCAAACATTGTAAATTCTTTAGAAAATGTAGCAATTTCACCCAACCAGTTAATGAGTTTGTTTGACCAGCTTCTTTGCTGGTTAGAGTAGGTTGTAGTTTTATTTCAGATGCATTTTTTAGTTTTCCCTAAGTGTTTTTTTGCAAAGTTAGTCAGTTTGCTTTGATGTTCTGGTGCATTTTGAATAAGTCTCATGGTGTCATACACTGTTCTGATGAGTTACAACAACATACAATGTTGTTTTCAAGTGGTATCATCCTTTAGATGACTCTATTCCCAATGGATAATCTTTAGGCAACTAGTTGAGATGTTTTGCAAGAAAACATATAGAAGATGTCACCAAAGATGTTACCTAATTTTTAGCTTTTAGCTGAAATCAGGTAACTTATTGTTTATTCTTTTGATTTTTTTGTTTATACATTTTAAAATATAAACCATAGTCTGCTAAGTTCATTAATATGCATGAAAGAGATTGTCAAAAAATAGATTGCATTTTATTCCATGTTGCAATTATTGACAAATGAGAAAGAGAACCATATGAATTGCAAATGTAATCTTTATTGATAATCATGAGAGTGTAAATGTCCCTCACAAGCCAAGGGAATATCTATCCTAATGCTAGTAAAGAAGAAATCATATGCATATGGATACAAAATTAGAATTGCATATAACATGAAAAGGGACTCGTCATTTCCTGGTGGAATGATGAATCCCGTTGACTTGGCCTTGCATCATCTTTGTTGCTTTGTTTCTTTACTTCCATTTGACTCCCTCCTCGTTGCTCCTAGGTTTCCTGCATTGGATTAAAACAACATTGTTAGAGCAATGAACGATCCCTGATCAAAATTATATGCAAAACATCAATAAACATGTGATCAAATGTCTACAAGCATTAAAATAGCAACATACCATAAGTGTCCCTAAAAAAAAAAAGGAGTGATCAAACACACCTATGATATGCTTTGTTTATCTAACTATTTGTTCCTTGTACAGATTTAGGACAAGTCTTGTTACTGTTCTAATTTAGCTAATTATACCATGTGGGGTAAATGTGGCTCCCACGAGGGTAAAGCTCAGCATGCTTCCCTCTGATGTTTTAAGAGGGATAGGAAATTGAGAAACTTGATCAAATCAATGATAGACATGCTATTGATGCATTAAATCATTATGGAATCACACTAGTTGATCAATTTTCATTATCAAATTCAAAAGGTGCAACACATAATGTGAGCTATGAGGAAATTCATACTTCATCTTTTCATGGTGAATCAATCAATAGGTTTGCATCATGTCAAAAGGAAGGTACATTTTGCTAGACATGAATTTCAATTATCTTAAGTGGATCCAAGATCCATTTTATTAAAAGAAGTAAATAATTTCAGAGATGCATCAAGTTAATTTATAGATGCATCAAGTTCAATTATGCATCTTTTAAAATAATGAAGTAGAAATCAAGGCATGCTTGAAGCCATCATGAGGAATTTGGAGCAGCAAGAATGAACAGTTCAAGGTATTGTCAAGTTCATTTCACTTCCACCCTATTAGACAAGCACACATCACTTAGGATGGTGAGCTTTCAGGTCACCACCATAAGTGACATATGACTGCCCAATAGGATTAAAGAAAAAGGAATCAAATAATTGTTGGAAACTCAAGGGCAGACAACTAAGGGGGGGGGTGAATCGGTTAACACCAAAATTCAAACTTATTCAACTTATTAACCTTATTATTAGATCTGAACATTAATCATGAAAGAATAAATGAACAACAGATCAAAAGCACACATAACACCATTTTTTTTACGTGGAACCCCTATTAGGGGAAAAACCACGGTGGAGGTCAGTCCACAAGATTATACCATGTTAAAAGTATAAGATAATATAAATTGGGAATGCACATGCATTTAGGCACACTGCCTAGAGCTCACCACTCACATACAACATAGGATTACTACCCAAAGGAAGACACACTATCTTACATAAAGGTTCTGATTAAATCCATTAGAATTGAACTGAGAAAAGTAGCATGTGCTAATGCTTGGTGACAGTTCCAGTTAAGCATATGAACACTTCTTCACTCTTCTTCATTGTTCTTCACTCTCTGCTCTACCTTCAAATGATCTAAACTTTATTCGCACAGAGGACTCTTACACTTCACACACACACTCGTTCAAATGATAAAACAATTTCTCTTATTTATCCGCAATAAGAAATTACATCGCTATAAGTCAGCTCCAAAGAAATAATAAAATTAATATAAATAGTGATCCCAAATCAATAAGGAGTATTCATGTAAATCAATGAAGGTTAGCCACAGCAAAGTGAAGACCAAAAATTACATCCTCGAACATGAACCACTTCAATTAATTACTCCTCAAAGATCCACAACATGCTTCAACACCTTGTCGGCCAAGAACATGAAAAACATGAACACACAAGAGAAAATATTTGATCATGACCACAATGATCAATGTAGACATGCAACACAGATAAAGCACAAACTAGAAACATCCACAAGCATCATGAAACATCAAAGAAGCATCCACAACAACTAAACTTATTGGAATCACATGATCTTCATTTAGGAACACAAACTAAAGTAACAGAAAAATTGTCAAAATACAAATCTTCATAACTTGATCAAATCTTCACGTGGATCTCTAAAACTTGACATGGATAAACTAGATATACTCAGCAAGAAACCATTTAGTCCACAACCTCTGAACAAAAACGTATGTATCACACCAAAAGAAATAACTTCACTTCACTACTAACAACCTATAGCACTTCTTATTACAATTTTCTCAATATCCTTGACATATATAACTTCTAATGCAACAATGCTAATAGTGTTGACATCAATGACAACCACATATCAGCAACACAACACAAATCCAAAAATCTCCCCCTTTTGCATTGATGGCAACACATGATGTGAAAAGTACCATCAACACAACTATGCTTACTCCCCCTTAGGTTCTGACTCTTCTTTCCTCAACTCTTCTTCCCACAAGGATTTTTCACATTGCTCTTCTCCCCCTTTGATATCAATGGAAAATATTTCTTCTATACAAGCTCTAAACCACATATCTAAACACTCAAACCCATGAACATCTGACTACTCCCCTTGAGTAGTAGGCACCACAACATCAATACAGATCAAAATATGATCATGAAATGCACATATTAATGTAAATCACTGCATCATTAGTTCTGATTAGGAGGGAAAATCACCCCTAACTTCCCTATGAGATACTCAAACGTATCCTTAGGCAACAACTTGGTAAATATTTCTACAATCTACTCCTTAGTAGGCACATACTCCAATATGACTTCCTTTTCACTTACTTTCTCTCTCAAAAAGTGAACCTTAATAGATATATGCTTGGTCTTGGAATGCAGCACAAAATTCTTAGAAATGTTAATAGCACTTGAGTTATCACAGAATATAGCAATAGGCTCATCATACACAACTCTGATATCCTTCAACATCTATTTCATCCACAGTACTTGAGTACAATATTAGCAACAACAATGTATTTTGCCTCTGCAGTAGATAAAGAAATAACATTCTACTTTTTGCTTAGCCATGAAATCAGCTTGTTTCCCAAGAAAAATGCTCCACCACTAGTATTTTTCCTATCATTCACATCTCTTGCCCAATCAACATCAGTAAAGGCACTCAAAGTAAGATCATCTTTAGGATACCATAAACCAAAACCAACTGTCCCCTTCAAGTATCTGAAAATCCTCTTCACAATAGTCACATGAGATTCTTTAGGATCAGCTTGAAATCTAGCAACAATACATACAACATTCATGATATCAGGCCTAGTTTGAGTCAAATAAATCAATCCACTAATCATTGATTTGTATCTAGTCTGATTTACCTTTGGAGAATTTTCATCAGTTGTCAACTTGCATCTGGTCACCATGGGTGTACCAACTGGCTTTGAATCTTCCATACCAAATTTCTTCAACAATTCTTTCACATACTTGGACTGAGATATAAAGGTCCCTTTATCTAACTAAGTAATTTGAAATCCCAAGAATAATTTCATCTCTCCAATCATTGACATCTCAAACTCATTTTGCATCTCATTAGCAAACTTCATACACAAGCTATCATCTCCTCCAAATATGATATCATCAACAAAAACTTCCACAATCAAATCTTTATCATCATTGTTGAAATACAGATTACTATCAGTAGTACCTTTGCTAAATCCAATCTTCACCAAGTACTTATCCAATCTAGCATACCATGCTCTAGGGGCTTGTTTGAGTCCATACAATGCTTTCTTCAATTGGAAAACCATATCTCCCTGATCATTCAACTAGAATCCATCAGGTTGTTCAACATACACTTCTTCCAATTCGCTATTTAGAAAAGCAGACTTGACATCCATTTGATCAACTTTGTAGTATTTGTAAGCAACATAAGCAAGAAACAATCTCACAACCTCAATTCTAGCAATAGGAGAAAAGGTTTCTTCAAAATGAATACCTTCCATTTGTGAATATCCCTTACATACCAGTCTTGCTTTGTTTCTAGCCACTTCACCTTTTTCATTTAGTTTGTTTCTAAAGACCCATTTAGTTCCAATTGCATTCTTATCCTTACGTCTAGGAACAAGAATCCATGTATCATTCTTCTTAATTTGTTGTAGTTCCTCTTTCATTGCTTTAACCCAATGTTCATCTTTACATGCTTCATTCACATTGTTAGGCTCAGTCTTTGAAATCAAACAACATTCTTCTGTAATCTTTCTCCTAGTCTAGACACCTTTGTTCTTATCACCAATAATTTGATCTTCTGAATGATTCAACCTTACATACCTTAGAGTCTTCTTAGGATGTTCTTCAAGCTCTTCTGATCTCTCTTTTTTTTTCCACCAGTTTCTCCTTCCTCTTGATCTTCTTGATTCATCAAAATGATTTGGACTTGACTTGAGTTCTGACCTTTGTTTGTACTATCATTCTAATCATCAGAATCATATCCATAGGTTATAGATAGTGTACCAAAATCTTCATCAACCCTAACATTTCACTTTCAACAATTTTCTTGAATCTCTTATTGTAACATTGGTAGGCCTTACTTTTAGTAGCATAACCCAAAAAGATTCCTTCATCTCTTTTGATACAACACTTTCCTCCAAAGATCTTGAAATATCACTTTAGCTCAAAAGGAGTCTTACCAGTATCACCTTTGATTTGTACCCAGTTAAGTGTGTACATAGTAGTACTCACAACTTCTCTCCATTAGATATGAGGTACATTTCCTTCCAACATCATGGTTCTAGCAATATCTAGAATTGTTATGTTCTTCCTTTCCACAACTCCATTTTGTTGAGGGGTCTACAATGCAGATAACTATCTCTTTATTCCATGCTCTTCACAAAAAGAATTAAACTCTTCAGAAGTGAATTCACCACCTCTATCTAATCTCAGAAATATAATCTTCAGACCTGTCTCTGTCTCAACCATAGCCTGAAAGATCTTGAACTTTTCTAGAGATTCATATTTCTCCCTTAAGAAAGTATCACACATCATCCTTGAATAGTCATCAATAAGCAACATGAAGTACTTGTATCCTTGTAAACTTCTAGTTCTATTAGGACCACGCCAATCAGTATGCATAAGATCCAACAATCCATTTGAATTTTATTTTTTACTTCGAAATGAAATTCTTGTTTGCTTTCCTAATTGACATTCTTTGTATATGGCAATAGTAGGTTTCATCAGCTTAGGAAGATCTCTCATAGCCTTAGTGGAACTTATCTTGACAATATTATCAAAGTTAACATGACACATTATCCTATGCCACAACCAACTTTCATCAATTTGAGCAATCAAACAAATTTTACTAGCAATACTTAGGTGGAAAATATTACCTTTTGTTTTTGTACCCGATGCAATCACATTTCCAGAATTTCCCAATATTTTATACTTACCATCCATGAACTAAAGATTGTATCCCTTATCAACCATTTTTCCAACACTTGTAATATTATGCTTCAAACCTTCAACATACAAGGCATCATCAGTATTATGCTTACCATCAAGAGAAATGCATCCTCTTCCATAGATCACACCAGCTGTATTGTCACCAAATCTCACAACACCACCATTATACTTTTCCAAATTCACAAACTTACTTTTATCTCTTGTCATATGGTGAGAACAACCACTGTCAATTACCCATTCATCTTTCTCTTCAACTCAAGCAACTAGGGATTTATCCACATTTGTACAACTAGAAAATTTAGTAAACATAGGATTCTTTTCCTTGATAGCAATAAACACAAATTCATCTTCACTTGTATTTCCTTTGTTAGATTCATCATATGTCACACCTTCATCAGCAGCATAGTAACACTTCTTTTGGAATTTATGCTTGTTAAATCTTGGCTTGGAAACTCTCTTAGAACACCTTGATGCAAAATGACCTATCTTATTGCAAGAGAAACATTTAATATGCAACTTTCCTTTATACTTACCTTGTCCTTTGGCTTCTCTTTTCACAATCAATTCTTCAAGTTCTTCAATCTCTCTTTCTTCTTCATTGAGTTATCTCATTTCATCCTCATACTTGAATGCCTTTCTAGATGAACTTTCACCTGGATCATATCTATGTCTATATCTTCAAGAAATAGTGGCTGTAATCAATGGATTTATTTTAGGTTCGATTCAAGTTGTTAGCAACAAATCAATAAATGACAATGAAACCCAAAGATCTTACAAAACACAAAGGAAGTAAAACACAGAACGATTATACTTGATCGTCGATACCTCCATGATTCACTTTTGTAATACCTTCTTGCTTACTGGATGATGTTTCCCTCAGATTCATCATGTGAGCAATCTGCAAATGTCTCAGTCCTACACCAAGCTTTGAAGGATTTTAAATATGCCTAATGACTATGCCTATGACCATGATTGATAATGCCTAAATATGCTAAGATTTGATCAAACAAAGATAATAAGTATTGAGATTGCTATGAAATCTAAGTGTGCAAAATGCCTAAAGTGAAATGTGTCTATGTAAAATGTCAGCGTGTATGTGTGTAATCGAAAAGTGAGAGGAAAATAACATTTTATAGAAAATGTCATTTTGAACAGACAGACGAGATTCATTGATGATGAGAACCTAAAATGAGCGGTCCAGATTAAATCTAAGAATCCCTAATTAGGATTAGGGAAAAATCATTAATCAAATGATCAAGATAATATCTCAGATAATCGGATCGATGGTGGAGAAACAAAGAGAAAATTAATTAGAAAATGAAGATTTTCAAAAAATCAAGAAGATAAGATTGCCTGATTTCGTGAGATTCGAAAAATCAAGAAGATAAGATTTAGCCCGAAGATCAGATTTGGAAAATCAAGAATCTGCCTGATTACTTGATTTTTGGAAGAATAAAATCCTTTTGAATTTAATTAATTCAAAATGATGATTTTGTGAGACAAGTAAATAATCTTTTCCAGATTATTTACTAAAAAGAGTGAAAGTTAATAAAATGAAACCATTTTAAATATTTTCATTTATTTAAAATGAGAGAAAAGTGAAATTAGTAATTAAATAATTAGAAATAATTATTTAATTTGGAAGATAAGATGAATAATTAAATAAATTAATAAATTTATTTAATTGTGACAATTAGTGACATATTAAATAAATAAATAAAGCTTATTTATTTAATAATCAAGAAGAAATAAATGACGGAGGGTAATTAAATAAATTAAGAAATTTATTTAATTAAGGGAAGGCTTAGACAATTAATGATGTATTTAATAAATAAATGACATTTATTTATTTAATAATCATGAAGAATAAAAGAACATGAATTAATTAAATAATTATGAATTATTTAATTAATAGTCGAATGTGGACCAAGGACATAATTAAATGTTTCAATTATGCTAGGACGAAAGTGGTAAAAATGAAGCTTGCAGGCCTAGGTCATTTTTAGGTGTCTACATTTTTCCCCTCTTTGTCATAATGTCGCTTGTCACATTATGAAAAAGAACATAAGCCAAAGAAATGCCCCAATAAACGTACGGAGTATCATTACCCCCTCGGGAAATTTTTCCAATTTTGGGTCAGCAACAAAAAAATTTGAAAAGGGTCCCGATAAATCAATCTGATGACCAGAAAAACAATGGTGTAGTCGGTTTCGGATTCTGACATGTTTAAGACTGTCAATGGGGAAGTCAAAGGTGGTCAAATGAGCCTCCAGTAATAACCTGGGTTGAGAAATGTCATTTTGACTTTATAAATAGGTTGACAAAGGGGGAAAAGTCAATTCACTTCTACTATTTACCTCACAAAATTGAGAGCTCAAAGCGAAAGGCATAGCAGTGACGATGGTGATTCCAGTGTCAGAGCATCGCGGAAAGATCATGCGGACCTTCAGAATTTGAGCGGACAAATGAGATTAAATTCTAAGAAAGACCTAGAATGAGAGGTCCAGATTAAATATAAGAATCCCTAATTAGGGTTAGGGAAAATTCATTAACTGAACGGTCAAAATAATATCTCAGATAATCGGATCGACGGTGGAGAATAAATGAGACAAATTAATTAGAAAATAAATATTTTCAAAAATCAAGAAGATAAAGATTGCCTAATTTGCGAGATTCGAAAAATCAAGAAGATAAGATTTGAACTGAAGATCAGATTTGGAAAATCGAGAATCTGCCCGATTACTTGATTTTTGGAAGATTAGTTACTAATTTGAATTAAATTAATTCAAATTATGGATTTTATGAGACAAATAAATAATCTTTTTTAGATTATTTACCAAAATAGACTGACAGTTAAGATTGTGATGACATTTTAAATAATTGATTTATTTGACCATTTCCTTGTGGGTAGTAGGGAGATGAAAAATGGTGTTGAATGTGAAATTTCTCACATAACTCCCAAATGTCTTGGTTTTTAAACGGACGCCCGTTGTCAGTGATGATGGACTGCAGAAGACCATATCGACAAATGATGTAGTTTAGGATGAACTTCAATTTTTTTTTGCTAGTAATATATGTCAATGGGATGGCTTCAATCCACTTCGTGAAATACTCAGTGGTAGTGTTAATGAATTTATGGTCGTTGGAGGAGGTTGGATGGATCTTACCCATGAGGTCAAGTCCCCATTGTGTGAAGGGCCAAGGAGAAGTGATTGGTCAAAGATCCTGTGCTGGAGCATGAATCAAGTCGCTGTGAATCTAAAATTTGTGACAAGTCCTCACATATTCAATTGCATCCTTTTCAATTGTTGGCCAACAATACCCTAATCTCGTTATTTTCTTAGCTAGAGTAGGACCACTTGAATGAGATCCGCATATACCGTCGTGCACTTCACGTAAGGTCGTACGCGCTTCGTCAGTGTCGAGAAATATGAGGGTGTCATCAAAACTACAGTGGTACAAGGTGTCACTAACGATGGCATACTTGGCAGATTTTTGGATGAAGGACTTCCTTTGGTTATTGGACAGGTTCAGTGGAAGGGTTTGGGATTTTAGGTAGTCGTAAATGTCTTGATACCAGGGAGAGTTGGGACCAACAAGTTCGCAAACCATTTCTAATTTTGGGATGAAATATGCCGGTATTAAAAGTTGTTCTACTAAGAACTCAAATTGTGACACATTTTGAGGAATGTCCAAGAGAGAACCAATATTAGCCATTGCATCAGCTGCCTTATTCTATACCCAGGGGATTTGTTCAAAAGCAATCAAGTGGAAGTATGTCATGAAACTATCCACCATCCTCTTGTAGGGAAGCAACTTCTCATCCTTTGTTGCATAGTCATCATTCACTTGGTTGATAACAAGCTGGGAATCCCCAAATACAAGCAACGTTTGAATTTTCCATTTGATTTCCATTTTGAGGCCTGTGACTAATGCTTCATATTTGACAATGTTATTTGTACAAGGGAAAGTGATCCGAAAAGCCCTAGGAATTGAATCCACCCGTGGTGTGATAAACAAGAGTCCAGCGCCTAAGCCATGACCTGTATGAGACCCATCAAAATATAGCTTCCATGGTACCACTGGTTTTGCATGAAAAATAGACTCATCAGGTAAGTCAGTTACTAGTGGATGAGTTACTTGAATCGGCACATCTGCTAGTTGATCTGCTATTACCTGTCCTTTTATTGCCTTTCATTCAACATATTGTATGTCATAGTCACTTAGTATCATAACCCATTTTGCCAACCGGCCTATTAATGCCACCCGACTTAAGAGGTATTTCAGTGGATCAATCTTGGCAACTAGCTGTGTCTGGTGACTGAGCATATAGTGTCTTAATTTCTAGGATGCAAAGACAATAGCAATACATGCATGTTCAATGTGTGTATAGTTCAACTCATACCCTATCAGTGTGCGGCTGATGTAATAGATGGCTCGTTCTTTTCCTTCATGATCATTTTGTGCCAGTAATGCCCCCAGTGCTGAACTAGTAGTCGAGATGTAGAGTATCAATGGCTTTCCATGAATTGGAGGCATGAGGAATGGTGTTGACAGTAGATAATATTTTATTTGTTGAAAGGCTTCTTGACATTTATCTGTCCATACAAAGGGGATACCTTTGCGCAATAGATACAGGAATGGGTGACACTTATCTGCCAATTGGGCTATGAAATGTCAGATAGATTGTACTTTTCCTTGTAGAGTTCTTAGTTCACTGATTCCTCTGGGTGGCGGCATGTCTATGATAGCTTTGACCTTTGTGGGATCAACCTCTATGCCTCTTCGGGAAACTATGTATCCCAAGAGTTTTCCTGATGTGACCCCGAAAACAAACTTCTTAGGATTTAGCCAAACTTTGTACTCTTCAAGTCTTTTGAAAATTGTGTCAAGTACCTTCAAATGATCTTTCCTGGTTACTGATTTGGCTAATAGGTCATCTACATAGTCTTCCATTATTTTGTGCATCATGTCATGGAAGATTGTGGTCATAGCCCTTTGGTATGTGGCACCTACATTTTTGAGACCGAATGGCATGACATTCCAACAATATGTACCCCATGGGCAAGTAAATGCCATTTTGTGTTGGTCGTCTGGAGCAATGCGGATCTGATTATACCCAGAGAAACCATCTATGAGGGATAGCATCTCATATCCTACGGTTAAGTCAACTATGATGTTAATGTTTGGCAAAGGAAAGTCATCCTTTGGGCATCCTTTATTTAGATCTCGAAAGTCTGTACATACGTGGATCAGTCCATTTGGTTTTGTCACCGGAACTAGGTTGGAAATCCATTCAACATAATCTATAGACCTTATGAATCCGACATCCAATAGTTTCTTTAACTCGGCCTTGACCAATAGAGCAACTTGAGGGTGCATTTTGTGCAACTTCTGCTTGACTGGTTTAGCCTTAGGTAATAGTGCAAGATGGTGTAGAACCAGTTTCGGGTCCAATCCTGGGATGTCCGCATAGGACTATGCGAAGTTGATTTTCCGTTCTGCAAAGAATTTATGAAATTCTGGTTTCTCTTGGTCAATCAACAACGCAACAAATATGACCATCTTAGGGTCTTCTATAGTTGAAATGTTATCCTCTATTGTGTCCTCAATACGCATAGCTGATTTCTCCTATTGCACGGGGAGAAAGTACAGTCCTCCATCTTTGGGCACCTCAGAGAGGTTTTCACCCGCAGATACGTCCTTTATCTTTACTATTTTATCATCAAGAGGTGCCTTTTAGTTTTCACCTAGAGACATTTCACTTTTTGTTTTATTCTTATTTTTACTTTTGTGACTAGAGGACTGAGAAGTCTCGCCAAAGTATGCCATGCAGTCTAAATCAATGGAAAATCCTGATTTGTGGTCCCCATTGGGTATGCCTTCTCGTAATCCCATAAATTCAGCAATTGCCTCATCATTCTGAAATGTGTCCAGCACTGGCGGTCCTTGTTGGTCCCAATCAACTAGGTCAGGGTAAACTAAGGAAATGCCATCGTCGATGTTGGTGAATTGGGGTGAGGATGCAGATAGCATGCAGATGTGTTCAATGATGTTGTAGATGAGATTATCATCATCCAACTCGACATTGGACTCTATCCAATATCCTCCTTCACTAGTGTCATATTCGTTGTCAAAATAAGGAGTGAAGGTTGTAGAGCCCTGATTGTCACTGTCATCTGATACTTCAGATGGATTGAACGGAATGGGTTTAGATGATGGATGATGGATGTCATGGGGGGTGGTAATGGGTCTTTGACTATTTGGTGCTTGTTCAATTTAAAATGTTTGCCAAAATCGTTGCTCAGAGGTTAGTTCCCCTGGTTCGACAAACAAATCATCAAGACAACAGTCACTTAGGGATCGTTCTAAGCCAAATTCCCACTCATGGGATTCTGTTTCGGTGAGGGTTTCCCTAGTAGTCTCGACACTATCCGAAGCATGTACTCACTCATTTGAAAGTCCAGAGGTACGTCGACCATCATTGTCAGATGATCCAAACCCTAATCCAAGATATTTCAGGATTTGAGAAGTTTCTATGGGTTCCCTTCGGCTAGTTTTATCTTTTCCTAGGCCACTAGTACCATCGTAGCCTTTAGCCTTCATGATGTCATAACCTTTTCCATATCTTTCATTTAGTAATGGGGGTAGTGTGACAGTATCCTTATAGATCCATCCAGTAATGTCTGTAAGGTCTTCCTTACTCATGTCTCCCCACTTGATAAAAAATATTTTCAATGGAACTTTGAAAGTTTCCTGAGGTTCCATTCTGAAACATGGCCGACCATAGTCCTTGGGAGACCTGGGCATTGTTGTTATGCTGTATGTTGTGTGTAGTTTGAACTCTCCATAGCCAAGGTCCTGGATTTTGATAGTGGATTCAATCTTAGGGCTAGTGGAAGGTGGTGGTATGGCAGAAGACATGGATGGAGCAGATGTGGAAGTTGGTGTGAGTGTGGATGGGTCGACGTATATGGATGACAAGGAGCCAGGTGATTCTTGGTTAATAGGTACTCAGTTTTTAGAAATACCCCTTAAGTTTGTACAATATTGAAAAGGGTTGGGGTCTCCATATATGGTTATTTTAGTGCTGTCAAATGGAAACTTGAGGCATTGGTGGTATGTGGACAGAAAAGATTTTAAGGTGTGAATCCATGGACAGCCCAGCAATATGTTATATGGTAGTTCCAAATCCAGGACCTGGCAAGTCATGTCCATGATAACCGGTCCCACTCTAATAGGGAGAGAGATAACGCCATGTGAAGAGCGTTCCTCCTTATCGTATGCTTTGATCACTATACTTTTCATTGGGTCTACACACGCATCAAAGAACCCAAGAGCCTTAACCAGTTTGAGGGAGCATATATTCAATCCTACTCTGCCATCTACTAAAACCCGTCTAACTTTGTGCTTGTGGACAAAAGTTTCTATGTGTAATGCATCATTGTGGTTGGTTTTAGGTGATGAGTAATCTTGATCCGAGAAGGTGACATGGTGAGGCATAGTGAGATATCCCACCATGGTTTCAAATTGATTGACATTGATGTCCTTGGAGACTGACGACTCTAGCAGGGTTTTATCTAGGATATCTTTGTGTGCGAGAGAGATACGAAGCAGCTTGAGTATAGAGATTTGTGCGGCAGTCTTTCCTAGCTGGTCAATAAGGTTGAACTGACTTTTGGGTTTCCATTGTTTTGTGGTCGGGACAGGTTCTGGCTGTTTAGCAGATGGGATAGGTTGTGTTTGTTTAGCGGACGGGCTCGGTATGGTGAATTTGGCTTGTCTAGCGGGAGGTGGACCAGCTATAGTGACCTTGCCACTACGAGTAGTAGCATATTGGGGTGCTCTTCTAACCATAATGGTATTGATGTATTCATTGTCAGTTTGGACATTGTTTATAATAGGTCCACCAGAATAGTCATACTTGACTTGGGCGAAGTTAGCTTGATTCTGTGGACCTGACGTGGAAGCATTATGAGAACCATGGTCCTGCAGTGGATTCTTATGGATAGTATGATCTGAATTGGAGGCAAATTGAGATCCACCTACTTCAATGATGCAACTTTCGATAAGATCTTGTATTAGGTTTTTTAATTGGTGACAGTTAGAAGTTGTATGTCCTTTTCCTCGATGGTAGTCACAAAATGCATTATTATTCCACCATGCCGGTTTGAATTGTCCTGGGTCATATGGTTTTGCTTCTTGAAGTATGATGACCCCATTCTGGATGCATTTCTTGAGGACTTCCTCAATGGGTTCCCCCAAACAAGTGTATGTGTGACCCTTAGGAAATTGTCTCATTTGATGGTATTGTCCCTGATTGTTTTGACCACTTGGGTTGTTTGAAGGAATATTGGGAGGGGGTGTTAATGCCGTTATTGGTTTGTTTTTTTGTTGAACCCCCTTTAGGGCCAGTACAGGACCCACGATGTTTGCAGCCTTGGCGTCAACAATGCCATCATTTGTAACGTGTTTATTTTTAACCCAATATTTGTTTTTGTCAGTGGTTGGATTGAAATTTGTGTTTTTGGAACTATATCGCAATTCTCCCTTTGCGATAAGGGCTTTCTCAATTTGGACCCCTTTTTCAACTAAGTCTGTGAAGTTTGTGCAACAATATACTTGCAATGCATATTTTAGGGGCCCAAGAAGTGTTTGCACGAACATGTTGACCTTTTCCCTTTCGAGTATATCAATATGACATCTACTAGCTAGACTTCTCCATTTCTGAAAGAATGGGATGAAAGTCTCACCAACATCCTCTTCAATGAGATTGCACAAGCTAGTGATAGAGGTATCCATGTCAATGTTGTACGCGTAATTTTTTATGAATTTTCTCTTAAGCTCATCCCATGTTTGGATATCCTTTTGAGTGGAAAACCATTCAAGGGCCTGAACCGCCAGACTTTTAGAAAAAAGTCTCATCAAGTATGTTTGTTCATAGGCGATGTCCATACAATTGGTTGCAAATTCACGAACATGTTCAATGGGGTTTGTCTTGCCTCTGTATTTTGTGAAATTAGGTGACACATATCCCAGAGGAAATGGAGGCATGTATAAGCTCATGTCAAATGGGTATACATTTAGGTCATATGATATTTCTGATTTCTGACCTGAAATTTATATGTTTTGGATGGTTTTCTCTAAACCACTCACTCTTGTTTGGAGGGCGTCCACAACAGGGTCATTTATGTTTCCATACGTTGGATTTCCTGGTACACCATAGGTCCCTGTTTGTTGTGCGTGAATGTTGGTGTATTGTGGTGGTGTGGATTGCTGTGATATGTATGGCGTATGTGGATTGACGTGTTGTTGATATTGGAAGTTATGATTGGGTGTATGTTGATGAGTATGAACATTAGATGAGTAGGTTGGGATGTGTGACACAATCATGTGTGTCATCTTTTTGGGAATGTGATGACCATGGATGTTATGATGCGTTAATGGTGCCATGGGTTGTGTTATTTGGCCACCTTGTGCGAATTATTGGTTTTGCACAAGGGGAATGTTCGTGTTTGCGCCTTGGGAGGCAATGACATTTGACTGTGTTGTTGTGTTAACATTTTGTTGTTGTCCTTGGATAAAGATATGTCTTGTGCCTTCCCGAAGGATTTTGTGAAATACCAGTGATCGGATATGTCAAAGTTGTGCTCATGGTAATAGATGGAGCTGTCGAGGGGGGATTGTTGTGACTTGATGATGCCCCTGTGGCATTTGCTGTCGTGGCATTTACTGTCATGGTATTTATGTTGTTGGAGGTGTTTGGGATGTTGGAAGTGGCATGCACTGTCATGGTACCAAAGGAAGTATTGCTCGTATTGTTTGGAGGTTGACCACTATGTGACATGTTATGTGCGTTGTTGTTATTAGGGTCATGAGGTGTCACATTTATCGTGTTAATGTCAAATCCTTGAGGTAATTTGGCTCCTTCACTCAAGAGTATAGCCAAGAATCTATCTTTGTCATAACAGACCATTGTTTCAATGAATTGAGAGGCCTCTGGATTTTGTGCTATTACTTCTAAGTTTTCCTCAAGTATTTGACCATTTTCATCTTTTTGCAATGAAAGTTCAAATGTACCGTTTGATGAGGATTGTGTTGTCACTGGAGGTGGATTGTTTGGATTGGAAAATGGATCATAAAAGGTCTAGTTTGAATTATCGACAGTACACATGGGGTCTTGTCGAGAGTTTTCCATTTGTCGTTGTTGTTTTTGAAGTCTGGTTTCCACCATAAATGAGATTTCTCAAATGGGAATGACAACTAACAATGATGATATTATGCAAGATCTAAGTTTAAAATGATGGCTAGGATGACCGATGTTTTGGATTTTTTGTGAATAGGATATGCAATGTGTAGACTTAAAATGCAATGTAAGGCAAGGGTATCTAAGCACGTCTAAGCTCGAACTTTGTTTTTTATTTTGGTTACTAGAGGACTTTGTTGAAAATGACAAGGTGACAATGTCAAAATGACTAGTGAATTTTCCTAGCTAGACTTTTGAGTTGGAACATCCACAAAAGAGGACAATGACTGAAAAGGGTTTGATAACTTAGTCCAAAAGAGCCTAATTTTGAAAAAAATGATGTTGCAAGTTGTGCTGAGGTTTACCTAATCCTAAAGATGCAAAAATGTGAACCTAATGTCAAATATATGTAACTAAAATAATGAAGGATGCAACCTATGGCAATGAATGCAAACTAGTGGTCAAGACTTTGAGCAATTTCAAGTTTGGTTTCTGACAAAATATTTGAGGAAACAGTGTTTGAAAAATTATTGACAAGACGAAGACTTCGGATTTGACTTTGGATGAAATCTTAAACAGTGATAGGCAAATGCGTCGTTTGAGATGTCAGTTGTGTCGTGGTTTTGCGAATGCGGCTCAAATTTGTAGATGCGACTCAGTTTATCAGATGCGATTCGATGACAGTCAATTGCATTACAATTTTGCACATGTGGCTCTATAGTGTTCAGATGCATCGTGACGCCTATAGATGCGGCGTTTTGAGTATCAACTACGGTTTAATAGAATAATTGCGGTGCAAAAAATTAGTTGCAATTCGACAGATGCAACACAGTTTTGTTTCAAATTGATTTTCTTATCATTTTGATTGCAAGTTTGATATGTTTGGTGTTGAATGTTTTTTTTGGAGCTATGATGAAACCAAAAAGCACTTGACAAACACAGTGTTTTGAAAAGTAACCAAACACACATCAGATAAGCAAAATCCTAGGTTAGGCCATGACAATATTCGCTAGATTCCACGCAGGTTTCCCCAACCGCATATTTGTAGCGTGTGAATTCAGAAGCTTGGCTACACAGGCTCCCCTTACAGTGCACTCTCTTCTCAGGCCAACCAAGCTTCCAACCCCCATGAAACTCCCATGGCGAGCTGATCACCTCTACTACAAAGCAAAAGTGTGGATGCCTTCACACCCTGGTGCTGCGCTAGCAAATAGAAGGATTTTGGCTTTCTATACAAGAGTTTTTAGTTAGGGACCCCCGTTCGAGTGGCCATACATGGGGCAAGAGATCAATCACCATTAAGGTGGCACTCCAGCTTGAAGAGGTTAAGCTCAATAGGGTTTAAGGGAGTACAACTCCATCCATATGACACATCCGCACAAGCAACCTTAGGTTTTCCCTTAAGGTTTACATTTATATACCGATCGGGGGTAGCTTGGCTTTAGCTCCATTGTCGGTTTGTGTCACGTTGGGGTGATGAAATCCCCAGGTAGGCCAAATTTCTAGAGTTGGTAACCATTTCTCTTAGACCCAAGATCGCCCGAAAGTGCGAGGGGAGAGGATACTCCGATATACCAAGTTAGGGTAATAACAAATAAAGATGGGTCTGGTTTTTTGATCACAAGGTTTTCACCAAGTGAAAGCATACTCACCTACCATCTTGCAAACACAATCAAGCAAAGAAGACATGAGTGTTCTTTTTATGTGCACCAAAGTTAAATGTTTGCTAATCTATGAAAAACAAGCACAATGTTTGTTTTATTCCATCTTCGGCATTCAAATCTGCAGACAAGGTATTAGTATTTTCTTTACTAAATGATATTCGACACACGAATAGTTACTACCACATGCTGCAAATAGAGCTTAGTAACACAAAACCCTAAGCTAGCTAACATGCAAAAATGAAAACCAAGAAATCAGAAGACTAGAAAAAAAACCAGAAAGAAACCAAGAACCCAACAACCCTAAAATTTGACAATCAGAATGTCTAAAATGAAGAAAAATTTTTACCAGTCAGATGCGGCACGACAGAGCATATGCGTCGTTCAGGACTTCGAATGCGACATGATAGATCAAATGCATCGTTCCAGATATCGATTGCGGCTTTTGAGTTGTCAAATGCGTCGCGATGCATCAAATGCATCACGATTTTTAAAAAAACGGTTGTGTCGATCTGTACCTGTACCTGCAAAACAATAGAAAACACAAAAAAACATACGAAAATAACCAAAAAAATGGAGTCGGGTTCACCAATGTAATCAAGGGATTTCTTTTAGGTTCAATTCAAGTTGTTAGCAACAAATCAATAAATGACAATGAAACCCAAAGATCTTACAAAACACAAAGGAAGTAAAACACAGAATGATTATACTTGATCGTTGACACCTCCATGATTCACTTTTGTAATACCTTCTTGCTTGCTGGATGATGTTTCCCTCAGATTCATCGTGTGAGCAATCTACAAATATCTAAGTCCTACACCAAGCTTTGAAGGATTTTAAATATGCCTAATGACTATGCCTATGACCATGATTGATAATGCCTAAATATGCTAAGATTTAATCAAACAAAGATAATAAGTATTGAGATTGCTATGAAATCTAAGTGTGCAAAATGCCTAAAGTGCAATGTGTCTATGTAAAATGTCAGCGTGTATGTGTGTAATCGAAAAGTGAGAGGAAAATAACATTTTATAGAAAATGTCATTTTGAACAGACAGACGAGATTAATTGATGATGAGAACCTAAAATGAGCGGTGCAGATTAAATCTGAGAATCCCTAATTAGGATTAGGGAAAAATCATTAATCGAATGATCAAGATAATATCTCAAATAATCGGATCGACGGTGGAGAAAAAAAGAGAAAATTAATTAGAAAATAAAGATTTTCGAAAAATCAAGAAGATAAGATTTTCTGATTTCATGAGATTTGAAAAATCAAGAAGATAAGATTTAGACTGAAGATCAGATTTGGAAAATCAAGAATCTGCCCGATTACTTGATTTTTGGAAGAATAAAATCCTTTTGAATTTAATTAATTCAAAATGATGATTTTGTGAGACAAGTAAATAATCTTTTCCAGATTATTTACTAAAAAGAGTGAAAGTTAATAAAATGAAACCATTTTAAATATTTTCATTTATTTAAAATGAGAGAAAAGTGAAATTAGTAATTAAATAATTAGAAATAATTATTTAATTTGGAAGATAAGACTGAATAATTAAATAAATTAATAAATTTATTTAATTGTGACAATTAGTGACATATTAAATAAATAAATAAACTTATTTATTTAATAATCAGGAAGAAATAAATGACGGAGGGTAGTTAAATAAATTAAGAAATTTATTTAATTAAGGGAAGGCTTAGACAATTAGTGACGTATTTAATAAATAAATGACATTTATTTATTTAATAATCATGAAGAATAAAAGAACATGAATTAATTAAATAATTATGAATTATTTAATTAATAGTCGAATGTGGACCAAGGACATAATTAAATGTTTCAATTATGCTAGGATGAAAGTGGTAAAAATGAAGCTTGCAGGCCTAGGTCATTTTTAGGTGTCTACAGTGGCCTTGAATGTAGATTCAACCTTAGGAAGTGCATCACCAAATTCACTCAACTCAAAAGTAGTAAGCTTACCAATAAACATATCTCTAGTAAAATTTGTTATAGTCTGGAGCTCTTCAATAGCACTAGCTTTGACTTTGTAAGAATTAGGAAAGGATCTAAGCACTTTAGCAATAATTTATAATTTGTCTATCTGTCCACCAGCACATCTGATACCACACACAAGTTCATTCACTCTTTGCATGAAAGTAGTAACATTTTCATCATCACCCATTTTCCACTTTTCATATTTCCCTTTCATACTTTGTAGCTTAGCAATCTTCACATTAGCATCAATCACCTTCATACAAGGTTTCCAACTTTTTCTAGATCTCATAAGTAGTCTTCAGATCCATCAGATTTGTCATCTCAATATCAATCAAAGCACTCAACAATGCCTCCTGAGCTCTGATATTATACTCAACATCCCTGATCTCGGCAAAAGTAGTAGGACCATTTTGTGGAATAGCATATATTTTTTTAATGCTCTAGTAGGGTTCACCAATGCATCTTAGATGGAACTCCATTCAAGTCTTCCATAAAGAATAATTTGTTCCATAAAATATAGGACTATCTTTCTTATAAGTTGTCATCTCGGATTACCTCAAGTTGATAAACTTCTTCCAAGGAACCATAAGCTCTGATACTAATTGTTGGCAACTCAAGGGCATACAACTGAGAGGGGGGGTGAATAAGTTGTCATCGAATTTCAAAATTATTCAACATATTAACCTTATTCTCAAATATAAACATTAATTATGAAAGCATAAATGAACAACACATCCAAAACACACATAACACCAAGATTTTTTATGTGGAAACCCTATTAGGGGAAAAACCACTGTGGAGGTTGGTCCACAAGATTATACCTTGTTAAAAGTATAAGAGAATGTAAATGGGGAATGCATATGCATTTAGGCACACTGCCTAGAGCTCACTACTCAAATAAAAAATAGGATTACCGCCCAAAGGAAGACACACTATCTTACAGAAAGGATCTAATTAAATCCATTAGACTTGAACTGAGAAAAGTAGCATCTACTAATGCTTGGTTACAGTTCCAATTAAGCACATGAACATTTCTTCACTCTTCTTCACTCTTCTTCACTCTCTACTCTACCATCGAATGATCTAAACTTTATTCACACACAAGACTCTTACACTTCACACACACACTCCTTCAAATGATAAAACAATCGCTCTTATATATCCGCAACAAGAAATTACATCGCTATAAGTCGGCTTTAAAGAAATAATAAATGAATATAAACAGTCAGTCCAAATCAATAAAGATTATTCATGCGAATCAACCAAGGTCAACCACAACATAGTGAAGACTGAAAATTACATCCTCAAACATGAACCACTTCAATTAATTACTCCTCGAAGATCCACAACACGCTTCAACACCTTGTCGGCCAAGAACATGAAAACCATGAACATGCAAGAGAAAATCTCAGATCACCAGCACAACGATCAATGCAGATGTGCAACACAGATAGAGAATGAACTAGAAACATCCACAAGCATCATGAAACATTAGAGAAGCATCCTAGAAAAATGAACTTACTGGAATCACATGATCTTCATTTAGGAACACAAACTGAAGTAACAAAAAAATTGTCAGAATACAAATCTTCATAGCTTGATCAAATCTTCACACGGATCTCTGAAACTTGACGTGGATAAACTAGATATACTGAGCAAGAAATCCTTTAGTCCACAACCTCTAAATAGAAACATACTGATCACACCAATACAAAGAACTTCACTTCACTACTGATAACCTGTAGCACTTCTTATTACATTTTTCTCAATATCCTCGACATATACAATTTCTAATGCAACAATGCTAATAGTCTTGACATCAATTACAACCACATATTAGTAACACAACACAACATACAACAATAATGAGGATATGGTGGAATATGAAATGCATGATTCCTTACTGTCAATAACCTTTCAGAGTTGACAATTGTAGTCCCAAGTGAAGAATGAGGGCAGGTTCTTTTCATGAAAGGTAGCAATCATTTTCATGGAGTAGTTCAATACATGAAACCTTTTTGTAGGTTGGTACAAAATAAATCTAAGAGAGATGTAGAAGCCCATTTGCAAAATGCAATGGATATAAGGTGTATGCAGCAAACTAAGTAAAGCATGGTAAGATCAAGAGCTTGCACCAAATAATTAAAGGTCTCAAAGTTGTAGTTTCAAATTAGGAAGGGCTAGGTCACCATGATATGTTGGCAGTCCATAGAAAGCAACAATCCACTTAAAGGAGGTGCTTTTCCATGAAAACAAAGAGTATGATGACATTGCTCATGGAGGCTAACTATCCAATGATGGTGTAAAGTTGTTAATTAAAGTCTCCACAAGGAACATATAAGGTGATAGTTCTGTGTCATGGCAGTTTTAGATGTTTTTATGCAAAAGAATTATCACAAGTTTCTATGAAAGGTAGAATGCATTCAAGTCACCAAGGGAAATGCTACTACAACAGTGATTTGACAATGAGCAATAGGTATTCAAAGCTATAAATAACTAACAGTGGCATGAAAATAGTCAAAAAGAAAAATTCAGTCCATGGAGTCATAATAGTTAAAGGATCAAAGACAACTTCATCAGCAAGGCTAGCTTGCCTTACAAAGGATGGTCATACATCATATGCTAAGAACTATAGCAGTGCAAGATATGTCATAAAGGTTGTTGTGTTAGTAGCTAGAATAGTGGGAGCAACAACTATTCTTGCAGGATTCATTATCTCCTTTGCTCTGTTAAGGTATTACAAGTATTCATCCTTGGAGATAAAAGAAGTGGTGATCCTAACCAATTTGCAAGCCTTCTTTCTATTCATGGTAAAGCATGCACCACAAAATTATTTACATATAAGGGGTTGGAGAAAGCCACATAAGGACTTGCACCAAGAAAGAAACTTGGAAATGGTGCTTGTGGTACAATTTATGCAAGAAAACTCCCAAGTGCATGTCTTGTTGCAGTAAAGAGATATAATGAGAAATGTCTTTTGACAGTCCTCACATGGAAAAGAATCAAATACAAGGGAGTAATGTTTGGATCAGCAAGCCAAGAATATCACAAATGATAGTTCATTATTTTATAAAGGCTATCATAGTGCATATAGGTGTGGAAGGTTGTAATTATAGTGTTAAGGCGGGGCAACTCGAGTGAGCTTATGAAAGGATGCATCTCTCAAGGCCATTGAAATGCTTAGTAAAATAATGAAAGTGATGAGGGCAGCAAGGGTAGTGTGGTCAATGCATAAGCTATCCATACATGAAAAATCAAACAATAAGATTGCTCATTCATGAATATCAAAGGAATTGACAAGATTTATGCACATATGTAAGGTTCTAGTTATGAAGGAAGATATGCATTTTTTCCCTTTCAATTTCACTCCAATACTAGATGATTCAGGTTTAGATGTGAGTTATCAAGTGTATGATTAATCAGCTTCAATTGTTACATATGGCAATGCTGTAGAAGGAAATAAACAGTTTCATAGAGATTTAAGTATTTTATCCTCCACTGCAATGGGCTTATCTTATGCTTCAGATAAGAGCACAAATCAGAGGATCTAATAGGAAAGAAAGTCAGAGATGACAATGACTTCAAGGTACCTCATTGCTCTAACTCAAGGATTAGCAACATTGGCACAATAGGGCCATGCATTATAGATAAGTTTTAGACAATAGAAAATCCTTACTACAAAAGCAACTAGACCTTGCACCTCTTCATTAAAATCCTTTCAATGTGAGGCAACAATACCCACTAATTTTGGTTCAATTTCCTGGAAAAAGTGCATTTAGGATGATTCAAAAGATTTTTCTGAGGTTAAAGATCATTTATAGCAGCAAATAAATTGTTCAGTCTCTCTTTGAATTGCAATAATAACTGTTGTGTTTCTCATCAACTGTTGGGAAACTCATCAAGTGTTGCCCTAGCTTTGACATCAGGTTAGAACACAATCATGGAAAATCATTTTGGTTGAAACAGATGGATCAAGATAGAGAAATGAATATGATCAGGTTTTATCATTGAGGAATAGTTGCGAAAGCACTAGTAGTGCTGAGTGCTTTAGTGAAGAAAATTTTGCTAGATTATCGGTGGCATCTCAAACAATGAAATGCAAGAAATTTTTTTTGGGGATTATTTTGGTTCCTCTATGCTTGGTTTTATTTCTATTTCCAATATCACCCAAGATATTGTTATAAAAAATATTGGAAAAACAACATTTTGGAGATCTCACAACAAACACCAAGGAGTGGACTTCCTAGAACAATACATGTTTGGAAAGCAAAAATTGACAAATTGATTCAAGAAAACAGAGGGAAGCTGCTCTAGAGGCCATTTAAGCTGAAAATATTACATTGAAACATAATATCAAAGTAGGGTTTCTATTTTTTTTCAAATGCATGAGTTAATGCCATGACTTTCATTAATAGAATCCATCTAATAGTTGTTGGAGGTCAAAACTCAGAATGGTTCTTGAGGAGAAAAGGTAGTGCTCATGGAGCCATGGAAAAGATGCATGGAGTCAATGAGATATGCCCATACAGTGCAATGGCATTGAATCATTTTTTTATTTACAGGGCAGCATTTTATTGTGAAACAGTGATCAATTTCTCATGAAATGTCATTCATATTATAATCTTGCACATTTTTTATCATTCAAAACATAGAAACATAAAAAAAACATGTGGAGGTTGTGACCATTCTTCCACAAAAAATGCTTGAAAAGCATAGAAAAACAATATTTTTTTATCATCTTTTGCACTTGCAGAGGCTCAAATTGAGTTTTAATTCATTTTGGATTTTAAAAAGAAAGCATAGAGGAGTACAGGAAAGAAAAATGCTCACTATCTCTTGTAGCAACATAGCTTAAAATGAAGCATTTTTAATCTACAAATATTGAAGGGAATGGGAATTTTTTTGAAGAAAATAGCTTACCAACATGCCTTTGCAACTCAATGGCTTTGAAAAACTTCATTATCAATCAATACTTCCAAAAACCTCCATGAGTTACCTTGGTGGCGTTGTCAAAACCCTAGGTCGATGGGCATGAAGGCTTCAAGAAAACTTGGCGAGAAAAATGAAATGCATTGTGTTCTTTTGGCTTGGTTTTGTTTGCTAGGATTTTTACCCTAAAAAGCACATGTCAATATGACTAAGGCATTTTTCCTTTTATTTTAAGCTTTTCAAAAAATAACTAACGCCTCAAGTTTTCCCTTTGAATATGCTATTGCATAGGATGCCTTCATAAGAATTATGTGTTGCATTGTCTCCCATATGGCCAAATCATGGCCTTTATTTTTTCAACATGAAGCAAATCTCAAATGTAAGAAAACATTTATTAAGTGATGATTTATAAATCACCTTAAATGTTTTATCTATTGCAAAATAATGTGCTAATATATTTTTGCATCAAGTCAAAATGTTATTTTTAATGCAAAATATAAAGGCACGTGTTTTCAAAGAATGAGTTAAGGGATAAGAGCATGTGTTAAAAGATTGAGTCAAGAGGAAGACATTGGGGATTAATGAGTCATGCAATCAAGGTGGGGTATGTTTGAGTCAAGTTTTCTTTTTTTGCATTATAATTTCAAATGTAAAATATTTAGTTAAATGGTGTGATTATAAACCAGTTAATTAAATGTTATTTTTTAAATGCAAAATGAAAAGAAGCATGTGTTGATATGCTTAGTCATGAGGTGTTGAATCTTGTGCTTTGTAAATACAAAAGGCATGAGTCAAATAGCTGGAAAACATGTGGAAAGTGTGTGAGGTTGTTTTGACTATTTTGGAGGTTTCTTTGTCACACTTTTGGCATGACTATGGTCTGAGCTTGACTTTTCTACACTTTGGAGGTCTTTTGGAGTGGTGTTGGAAGGTTCTTTTTTGGCCTTTATGTTGCATTCGACCTAGGGTTTCTAGAAGGACTTGTGTGGGTAGTTGGTTTCATAATTGCTTAAGTATCTTGAGACTTGAGTTTTTCAAGGGTTCTTTCTTTCTAGTAGATTGATAGCTTTAGTTTTTGGAGTTATTTTTTAGCATGGAGCAGTATTGTAACTCAGATGGACTTGTTTATAGTGAGTAACTTTGAATCAATAAAATAGAGCATTTTACCTTCTCATTTCAGGTTTCATAGTGTGATGTTAGTGATTGATCAATTTTTTGTGTGAAATTTATCTTTCTTTGCAAACTTGTCTCTTGTTTAGGCATCTGTTTAGTAGAAAATGCATGTTAATGGGTTATAAGCTATGTTATTCAATAGTGACGTTAGTTTTGGAACCTTTTTGTTTCCTTATAAAAGTCTTGTTTAGAAACCTTCTTATAAATTATTTATGTGAAATTCATGTGAAAATGAGTTGTGTAAGCATAATTTTATGATATTATTTTTGATGTGACAAGTTGTTATCAAGTCCTAGTTGGTTTTGGTGTATCACCTTAGGTATTTCTAGTTAATGTTCATGTTTTATGCATTTCTTACCCTTTACCTTAGAAATTAGTAGTTAGGTGGCATCAAAATGGGACCTAGCCAATAATCTGGAGGTTTGATTTCGAATAGGGTACCCACAACCTGAAAGTAGCCCCATGTTACATCCAAACCTGCTAAGTTCTTTTAGAGCTTGGCATTAGGAATGCAGTTTTGGATCACTAACAAATGGCACTATAGCTTTATATTTTTGCTAGGAAGGAGAAGTCTGTATCAAGATATCTTCCACCACCACCTCATCTTGTACTTGCTCTTCCTACTTCTGAGGAAATTCTTCAAAAAAATTCTCCTCCCCTTGGCCTATGGGCTATGTGAGTTCAAATTCAGCAACCTCCTTTGAAGGTTTCTCTTGGTGCTCAAGTGCTACTAAGACTTCCTCCATTGAAGAGAGACTTTCCATGTCCTCCCTTTCTTTCCCTTTCATCTCCTCCAAAATATTATCTCTTCTCTCCATGATGGGAGGCTTCATAGTGGTTTGGGAAGGGGAAGGAGGATTAGCTCATGCCATTTTATTTTATAGAGGTCTATTGACTTCAAAGAGTACAATGGTAACTACCTCATTGGACATGTTAGAAAGGTGAGGCATACAAGTCTCAAGAAGGCTAAGGAAAGTGGGAAGAGTAGAAGTACAAGTAATGATAGAGGAAATAGTGTCTATGGTTAATTGAGTGAGGATAGATGTAGGAGGGAGAAAAGTGGAATATGGAGATAATTCTATAGAAATGGGAGTAGTGGAAGGAGTAGAATGGATTTAATGATGTCTATTTCTATATCTAATGAAAGAGGTGAAGCGAGGGTGGTAGAAAGAATGGTGGATGCTACAAAAGATGTAGAGATGGGGGTAAAGATGAAGGAGTGGAGGATGATGGAGGTAGGGAAGGAGAGGAATATCCCTTCTCCTATTACACAAGATCTATTGTTGTTGTCTTAGTCCTTCTAGTCCTTTTGGCTTTAGGCTTGCTTCCCTCTACAATAGTCTTCCTATTATACACCCGAGATTTAGTACTAGGGTGCCTCTCTTCTATGTTTTTCTTTCCTTTACCTTTGGCCTTAGGAAGGGTCTCAATGTCTTTCTCTATGGAACCCTCACTAGGGACCATCTCTTCTTCAGCTTGGTCCTCTTCACTAGATGTAACTTCATCTTGCACTTTATTTTATGAAAATTTGACTTCTTGAGCCAAAAGAGCCACACATCGAGCTTCCATCCACTTCTTGGTACTTTTTAGGATAGGCTAAGTGATAAAATTTGTATTAGTTTCCTCCTTCTTTGTCTAGTTTGGCAGTGGGATGGGTTAATTATCCACCTTATTGAATTGATCAACATCCAAAACTTGTCCATTTTCTTGTAGCTAATCGGGGATCAAATAATGGTGCAACATCCTAATATAATCCACTATCAACCTCATAAAATATATTTTATAGAACTCTAGATCATTCATGCAATTGACCCAAAAATCTTCAATATGTAGTTGATGGGCATATTGCTTCTCAAATTGTTTTTAATTTTACCATAGGGATCAAAATTTTCCCTTCGACTGTGAAAATTGAACCCAAAAGTATGCATTTCCTTGTCAGAGTACTTAGCTATTGGAGTTTATAGACTCACAAATAAACCTCTCCCAAATGTTAGGGGATATGGAATTCTAGCCCTATACTTTTTTTTCAACAATTTATGTGAAGCACAATTTCCTTGTCATTTCTAGCATTATAATTTTGTCATTGGGGTACCTTGGAAATTTGTATGGAGAACCCAAGAAGCCTTCTATTCTAAAATAAGTAAATTTTGGGTGCTGGAAGAACCATTACCCAAATCTCTTCAACATCTCTATTATTGAGTAGGAGCACCTTCTACTCAAATCTCCTTCCAAGTTCCTAACAACAAACATTATAAAAGAATTACTTACCCTCTTGTAATGATTTTTAGTTATTTTCTTCCTACAGATGAGGGTAACAATCATACACCTTGTGTTAGTTAGGACCAATATCGATGGGACCCAACCATGTCAGTCCCGTATGTCTATATTTTGTTGCGAAGAGGTAAACAATATAAGAAGTCATAAAGAAGGCTAAGGACTTCTTGATGAGGGAAAAATGATTATACAAGTTATTGCTGATCATTTTTTCCCAATAAAGCTTGGTTTCCCCCCTCAATATATCTTCTACAAAGTAGAACATCCGATTATCAAAGGTGGATGTGGATGAAATCCCCATCACTCTACTCAAGAGGGTGACCAAATCATTGAATTCATCCTGGAAGTCACTCTGATATAGATGCTTGGGTAACTTGTTTGTGCATGCCTATGGGTTTTTTCATCCATAAATTATTAACAACTATCATGCTAGCCTCAATATTGGCTTCAGATACCCTAGTTGTATACTCCTTGCATGTTATAGTCATGTGAGAAAAGGAGGGGATCTCAAATGTGCGTGCAATTGAATCAATAGAAAAGTTTTCCAATACTCTCCCATTTACGACAATGATATTTTTGGAATATTTTTGATAATACTCTCAAGCTCCCATAATTAACTTTGAGCATAATATAGAAGAAAAGAACCTAACAGTTTGTGTAATTCCAATTTGCTTGATTTTGGTAGCTATTTTGGTCATTTTATCCTCAAATATTGTCTCTTTAAATTTCTCCACTTCCATGTGACCCATATTGGTTTCATTGACCTAGATCCAAGTTGATGTGATTTTTGAGGAAGGGTCAACTCCCTTGAATTCAAACTTCATTTATGTTGTTTTATCCATCTTTTTCATAAAACCTGCATAACACATCACACAATAAAGAATTTGAATAAGTTTGATATATTTAATAAAACTTTACAGTTCAATTATACTTTAAACAAGCTTCCTTTCATAATAAATGCACAATTGATATAACCATTAATTATTGGAAGACCCTAAAAACATTCTCAATTAGCTCCCAAGATCCACATTACATTTAATCACTCAAAAAACAAATTGTAGAAATATAACACATAGTGATCTTTGCAAAAACTTAGTAATCATCAAATTTTGAAAAAAATGCAACATTTTATACCATCATCATATTTTTTGGAAGAGACACCTACCCTCCCTATGGAAAATTACACCATCTACACCTATTAGAGAAAAAAATCTCAAAATTCTCAAAGGATTACACATACATAAGATTTCTGCAAATGAAAATTTGCAGGATTTTCACCTTTATAGGAAAAATGGGTGTGGAGAAATTTGGGTGTGAGACTGAAAGGAAGATAGAAGAAGGTTTGACATCCTCAAAGGTTCCACAGACCTAAATTTGTGAAAAAAAATACTTAAGCATAGATTTATGGAAACTCAAGGCATAAAAGCCCTTACAATATTTTGCATTTTGTGGGAATTTAGATTGATGAAGATTTTGTAAAAAAGGAGGCTTGGAAAACCCTGAGATAAGGTGACATGAAAATTATTGCAAGTTGAGTTTTACAAAAAATTGGACTTGATCAATTTTGTGGCAAAAAGTTACTAACGTATCTGTGGATTGTGTTTTGACTCAATTTGAACAAGTCATATGTAAGGATAATGCTCTAAATTTTGGATGCTACAAAATATTGCATGGGTTGAACTTCCACAGAAAGGGTTTTGTAGGGATTTGGAAACCCAAAATCTTAGAGTTAGAATCAAATGTAGCCTTTGAAATTTTGAACTAATTTCATGCACGCACAAGGATGAAGTAGATTTTGCAAGCCCTAATGATTCTAATATAATAAATGCAAGGAAGCCCAAGCCTCAAATTTTAAAACCCTACAACTTAAAACCTTAGAATTATAACCCAGACAAAACCATTGAAAGGGGCCCTAAAATTCCACCCTACTTTTTAATTTCACTCATAACACTCTCAGGACTTGGCATATATAAAAAACCCTCATGACTCGTTTACAACCAACATGTTTGAAAATACAAATTTAATTTAGCGACAAAAAATTACTACCATTTAATCAAAAGGGTAATTTATTAAATGCACTGATTTGTTCCAAATTATTTTTAAAATTGTCCAATTACAATGGGACATCAACTTGGACTAAGATTCAAAGGGTGATTTGTACAGTGAGTGTGATGACAGTGAGGAAGGCAAGCTAAGGGTTGGAAGAGTCTCATCATAGTTGAATACACTTTCACAAGTAACAAATACTTAAAATGGTGCCCAAAACTATTTATATAGTCCCTCCAAACCTACCATCATAAAAGTCCAAGGATGACATGGTTTCAAGCACTCCTATGCATAAATTCATGCAAGAGATAATCTTATGGAAAAGTGAGGAGGATATTCCTTACAAAAAATTAAAGGATACTCTCCATTGCAAAAACTTGGAAGCTTTAGACTTTGCAAGAAAATAGGGGTCACCAAAGTTTGCAAAAATTTAAGGTTTTTGGGATTTCACCATGAATCCAAATTTATGGGTTTTCAGACTAGACTCGCCTTGATCATTTTTTTCTAAAACCTATTCCTTCAACTCCTTGAAACTTTAAGCCCCAAAACTCACCTAATACACCTAAAACAAAAACAAGCAAGAGAAAGAAAAGAAACTCTAACCTAAAGTGACCTAAACTAAAAAAACAAAAACAAAAATTAAAAGAAAGGGGTTCTTGTTTTGAATGGGGCATGTGTGCAAGGCACACCACACATTATTACAACATTGAGAAAAGTCTAGGGTTTCAAATCTTACAATTCTAGTGGTCCATTGAGTAGCTCATTTTGTAAATCAAGAAGTGGTAGCTACTATGTAGAAAATATTTATAACTAAATGTCTACTTGGGCATTTATACATATTTAGGGGAGCTTCTAAGTGATGAAGTGAGATAGGTTCTTCTTAGCATAGTGTTTTCTCTTGCTACATTTTCTAGTATGAATGCAATAAAGATTGGATGAATGTCACTATTAATATTTGTATGCCCCCTATCATGCCTAAGCCAAGATTCTAAATTAAAGGTTCCAAATTTTTCCAAGTTTAAATATTATTAGAGTTTAAGAGCTTATTGTGCTATCATGATTTCCTTATTGGCATCAATCCTTGCCTTGTTTCCTTCATAGTTTGGCCTTGTGTTGTGCTATCGATCTATTGGCCATTGGGGTTCCCTTTGATCCACTACCATTTTGGCATGTGATATTCCTATTGACATATGGGCCATCTTGCATCAATTATACCTTGAAAAAATCCCAAAATTAGCTAAGTGTCAAAGTTTGAGACTTTTGGGATTTTGCTTACCTACATACTAGCATTCCTTCTCTATCACTCCCTATCTCCCATCTCTTTCACCTCTTATATCATCACTTGTGCAAGTATTTTAGGTTTCAACCATTGACCTCAAACCTTAAATCTTATTCGCTTCCCTTTCACAAGCCTTATTTCCTCTCCCAAATAACCAAATTCACAACGAAATCCTTCAAAATTTAACTAAGTCTCAAATTTTTAGACTTTGGGGATCACCCTTCTTCCTTATCTCTTACCATATTTTCATCTTAAGTGGTATGCCTTCCTCTTGATCTCCAATCCCCAACGTCTCATTTTTGGCTTTTAGTAATTGGGACCTCCATCTAAATTTTGTCTTATCTTTACGATAAGACATAAGGTTTCATCTCAAAACCCAACCTTTGATGTCTTACCTTCAAACATTGAGCATCAAGTCTCCCTCTTATTCATAATCACATTTTACAATAAGGCATAAGCCTTCTCTCTAATCTCAATTCTCAACATTTATCTTTCTTCCATAGTCTTCCAATCTCTCCACGACCTTTAAATATTTTATCATTATTCCTTCCCTTCTTCTAGCGAGCATCAGGCCCAATGCCTGACACTTGACAAGTGGTCTTTCAGGGATTGTGAATTATTCATGTCATTTTATGCAGTGAAGTCTTATATCGTATGCGATATTCCTAATTCCTGACTTATATAGTCTTATATAGTCTTATATTGAAAAGTGTTCCTTAGAAAGCCTAATGCTTGATGTCTGAAATTTTTTTTTTTTTGATTCTCTAGACCATTTGATGTTTAGTAGAGTGGTTCTTTCGGGCTTGAAAGTTTGGCAATACTCTAGAAAGGGTTTTTTGAGCCGTAATCACCATTAATGCCCAATGAATCTCCTCAATTATCTAATCTTGTATTCTAAAGTGCTGGAGAGGGATTTCAATGATTTTTGTGTGGTTTTGGATAATATTAGTGATGTCCATGCTCATTCATTGCATGCAAGTGTCCTTTCTGATGTGGTTTTCATGGGAGATCTTGATCTTCTATGTGTGTTTCAAGTAGCAATCAATGCGATGGAGTGGGTGATGAGTGTCAATCACTTTTTTCTTGGGAATGATTTTTGAGTCCTTCTCTTATATAAAAGGGAACCTTGTGCTCATTGTAAAGGGTTCTTCTCTAGTTTTGTTGGCAGATTTATGTATGTTTTGCACAATGCAATTGTAAATTGCATTTTAGGCCTCCATTTTAATAAAAAATGATCATTTTACCCCTTCTTTATTTTCATATGTTGTAATAGAGAGTTGTGTAAGTCATTTGGGATATTTTCATTAGTGTGTTCTTGTCTAAATTAGGAAGAAATGCATTTTTTTCTTGTTTTATTACCTCCCCTTTTCGTTTTTATGCATTCATTCTATCCCTTTTCCGCTATGTGTTGATTAGAATAAGATAGTGGTAGGAGTTCATGTACTGGGTTGGACCAAGAAATCTGCACTTTGAACAGAAGAGGAATTTGGCCTTCTTTAGAGACTTGACCTCAACTTGCAAGGTCCCACACCTTGAGATCATTTCCATTGTGTCATTGGAATGCTAAGCCTATGCTCAGTAGAGTGCAATTTCATGTGACAACAATTTTTGGCACACTCGATGGGATAAAGTTTTTGGAGCTTTAATTCATTCTACTAAGGTATGGTGTTGTTCTTATAATTTTTCATCATTGAACATATTCTAAAGCATCTGGAAACTCTAAAATTCATTTTGGGTGACTCTACAATGTACCCAAAAATTTCTAGTTGAGTACACCTATGGTCTTGTTTTAAACCTTTTCAAGATTTTTTGCTCACCCTATGCTCAAATTTTTCAAATTATTATTGAAACCCCATGTATGCCCCTCCATATCATGAAAATACCAACTTTTTACCTCCTTATAAGTAATATCAAGCTAGAAATTCCACCACTATTGCTTCTTGGATCCCTGCTATGATGGTATATCAATCATTTTTAGATGTTTACTACCCACCCTCCTACTCAATATTTTTGGTAACCACTACCAACCTATGCTCAAATTCAACAACATGAGGCTCCTTATTTTTCAAATCAGCCTTATTACCCTCCTAGTCATCCCCGAAATGCTAATAGTGTGGAGATAAGTGAACTCAAAATCATAGTGCTAGACCTTTGCAGGAAGATTGTTGCTATTAGGGAATAAGAAGATTTTGATTTGTAGGAGGAATTGGCCAGTGAGGCCTACCAAGGACAACATGAATATTCTCCATAGAAGGATGAGTTTTTTGATTGAGCTTCTTTTCAACAACAAGAGATCAAGGCTCAGTGGAGATGTAAAATCGTAAATTATCACCCTTGATAATTTCACACTATGTTTTGCTCCCCTCTACATGATTGGACCTAAACATACACTTAATTTCCTAAATTATGCATTCTATTGTACATTTGGATAATTATCAAGAAAATCCATGTGGAAAACCAATGTATGCATTTAATATTATTCTCCTGACACTTTGAAATTTGCAAAATAGGGACAAGACTAAGTCACCCTTGGTGACTTAGTAAACCTACTTTTCCTCCAAAATTGAATGTGTTGGAGGTGGTAATTTATTATTTTAATTTCAAATGTCCAATATAGGCTATTGGGATTTATTTTTTGGGAAATTAGATTAAAAGTATATAAATACCTATTTATTTCATCATTTGAAAAATAATTGGAAATTATTGCAAAAATTATGATCAAAAGCATTATCAAACAAGTCAAGAGCAACATTTTAGAGATTCATTGTAGCAATTCAATATCAAAGCATAATGCCAAAGTGTATGTGAGTTTGTTCTTGTTTATGCTGTCATATTGTTTGTGAGATCTAACCCTTATAGGCTTTCAAATAAATCAAGCCAAAACCAATCAAGTGTTGAGGATATTTGTATGAATTTAGTCCTTCAAGGAAGCCCTTTTTGGAGTGGTGAATTGTAGGTCATTGATTTATCATTCCTTTATCATTTATCTATCTTTCATTGATGTTGGAATTGTACAAGCCCCTATATGATACAACCTTTCCTCTCTCTTTGAATGTGTAGGTTTTAAATATGAAGAAGATTGGGAGAAGTTTGAGGGTCAATTATTCATTATTGCATTCAAAACCCTACACCTTGACAACAAATGAAAACTCAGCTACAACAATATTTGATAGTGATCCGACAGTGCGACAAATGGAAACATAAGGCTCTAATCTAACTCTAGAGGACTATGAAAATAGATTTAAATTTTCTCAACTAGGACATAGTCACCATAGGTAACTTAGTCCTCCATTTTTAGCCCCAAATTCATATGCCAAGTGCATTGTACTCTGCTCAGTCCATTTTTGCAATCTGAATTTGTCTGTGGCTTTTTTGTGTCTATTGTATTTGCATCATAATAGTTATTTGCATCATTAGCTTAGGAAAATCATTGTGTATCATTCCAATTTCCATTCTAAGTTTGGTCAAGGGTAATTTGACTCACCTTTCAGGTTGTAAGTTAGTATTATACCTTGTCCAAATCTATCAAACCACTACTACCTCAAACCCTCTAAATGAAATGTTTAGGAAAAGTGCTTAGCCCTAGGAGTAAAATCCTAGGGATTCACTTTTTCTTTATTTCATTTTGGTGAACCTAGCACATTAACATTATATACCTTCTAAAATTGAGGCAATTCATCCTAGATCTAGGTTTAGCACTACATTGTTTTGCATTGTTCATTTAGGAATTCATTTTTGCATCATAAAAAGAATAAAAACACAAAAAATTGCATATAATATTACATTATAAGTTTCAATAGAATTAATTTAAGCCATCTTAGGTCATACTTACATTCCAATTGCATTTAAAACTTTGCATTAGGTCATTCAAATCTGGAAACAAAAATGAAATTATTCATTGCATTCATTTAGGCATCTTGCATATAAATCAAAAATTGAAAAAGTGCATTATTTTATTTCAAAAAGGAATCAACATCGTCATTTTCAAATTTTGGCATATTAGGATCAGTCAATTGTTGCATCTTAGATCTAGAAATTACATATACAATTGTCTTTTATTGCTAGAACATTTTGCAAATTGTTGCACACTTGCATTATGAATTACATAATCATAAACTAGGTGAATTCTAGAAAATTATTCATTGCCATGCCTATATGCACACAAAAATAGGAACTTCAAGCAATATAGTACATAGTCAAATTTTGAATTTTACAACTTGAACATGACATAGTCACCCTAGGCACCCTTTTCTAGCTAAATTGAGCCCAAATTTTGTGTGCAAAACCTTATCTTTGGTCTCTACCTAGATCTAGCCTTAGTTTCTAAATATCAATCTTGTAATTATCTATTTTACTAAAAACATTTCTAGCTTGATCTATAGGACATAACACATTGTTCGCATTGGAAAAATCTTGTGTTTTCATAATTCATGTTCTATTGTGAGATCTTGTTAATAATTTCAAGGAATTTTTGTTACAAGCATATCAAAATGAGTTTATTTCTCTTTTGTTATTTTTCATTCACCCCTCTCCTACTATCTCTCCTATATGTGAGGTTATATTGGTGCAAGAGAATGCAACCATCGACAATAATGACAAACATATTTTTTCTTCTCTTGATACCTCACCTACTTGTGAAGAAGGTATCTTGGTGTTAGAAGATCCAATGATTGAGAATCATGAGAATATTTATTTCTTCTCCCCCCCTACATCTCCTACTTAGGAAGATATTGTTGTAAAAGAGGGTTAAACAATTCATACATTTCTTTCAAAAGATATTAAGATGGATTGCATAGATGAACATACTAAGATGACATTAGATCCCCCATCGATAAAAGATCATCAAAATGTAGTAAACTCCATTGAGGTTATGAATGCACAATTTCCTATTAGATCTCCTTTAATTATTGGACCTCCTAAGTCACTTCTCATTATAAGACCTCCTAAAACTCATGGTGGTGCAGTCACGGTAGGAGGGTTCTAGAAGGAACAGTCCAGACCATGCAACAATGAGTCAACATAATAGAATTAACACAAAGAACTAAGGCAAAACAAGGATCTTCATTAGCATAAAATGCTTACATGTAATATTGGCCACACAAGTGAGAATCTAGTCTCATAGGCCCTACCTTAGAGGCTTACAAATATACAATAGGCTAGTAGGCCTTCTTACATGCCCCCGAAGGGTTGATGCGAAAATAAGGACCTATGACTAAGAACTGAATTGAATGCTAATACTTTATTTCTAACTAATTGATATTATCATCCTAAATGATTACAATGCTCCTATATATGCTTCTCCAGCCCCCAAATGGGTCTGTGTTGGCCACAAGGGTTAATAACCTGATAAGAAGATCAAACATGAAGGTCGGCCTCAGAACATGAGTAGATAACTCCACATGAGAAAATGTAACTTGTGGATCTCCAAGATAAGTCCCAATGAACCCAAGATCCCACAATGATATTTTATTTATATTTTCACACCTTAGGAAAAAGGTATGCACTAAGAAATTGAGCCAAGTCGGCCCCAATGCTATATCTAAAATATGGGTATGTGACAGATGGCCATGTATAGATGCTATATCCTATGTCACAACCTAAGAAATGGTAATGCAGTAAAATATAGAATGAATTAGTGAAACTAATACTAAATGCAATGCAAGAAGAGAACTATTTTTGTTTGATGCAAGATTTATTTACAACCAAGGATGCTCTTGCATTAGACACACAGGGTTGGAACAAAAGTGAGCCCCTCACTTTTCAGGGCTAGGAGGAAAACCAAAATAGTCCATCTCAACCTAAGATATCCATAATGAATCCTCTACCGGTCTACCCTTCCACTTCCCAAGGTATTCTTTATATTGATTGCTCCTAGTATTCCTTCCAATTCGGGTATCCAAGATCTACTCTTTAGTTCTTGATGTGGCAACTGCTTCTCCAAATCAACTTCATTGCTACTGCCACTTGAATCTCATTCATAAAACTCGTACATGTATTCAACATTAAATATAGGTGATATTCCCATTGTCTCTGATAACTCCACTTTATATGCATTTCCAAAATCAAATTTCCTCAAAATCCTACATGGTCTAAACTTCCTCATCTTCAACTTGTTATAGGTGCCAACTAGAAATCTCTCTTTCCTCAGTTATACCATCACTTCATCTCCCACAACAAATTCCTTAGGACTTTGGTGCTCATCTGACTTCCCATTATAGTTGTTATTCATGTCCTCCAAATGTCTTTGGACCTATTTATGCATTGTGTCCATGAAATCTACAAACTCTTCTACTTTTCCACTCCTTTTTTTCTCCATATTGATGTATCTTAACTCTGTAACACCTCTGGGACTTGCTCCTATCATGATCTAAAATCGTGTCTTCCATGTACTCTAGTTAACAAAATTATTATAGGAAAAATCTGCTTGTGGTAGGATTATATCCTAATTTCTTGTCTTATCTCTGACCAAATATCTCAACAAATTACCTAAGCTTCTATTTACCACTCCTATTTATCCATCGGTCTATGGGTGATATGTTGAACTGAACTTTAGATCTGTGTTCATCTTCTTCCACAATGTTCACCAAAATTATCCAACGAATTTGGTGTCTCTGTTTGAAACTAAAATCATAGGTACTCCATGCAATCTCATAATCTCCTTGAAAAAAAAATCAGCCATGTGCACAACATTATTAGTCTTCTTACAAGTAATGAAATGTGCCATTTTAGAAAATATGTCCATAACTACCATTATTGAATCATGTCCTCTTTGTGTTCTAGGCAATCCCAATATGAAATCCATGCTGAAATCTTCCCAAGGTCTCTTCGATACTATTAAAGGTTTATGCAATCTTGTATTCTGACCGCTCCATTTTGCAACCTGAAAAATCCTACAATTTTGTACATACTTCCTTACATCCTTATAGATCTGCAGCCAAAAATAGTGTTCACTCACCAAAGCTATTGTCTTATCCACTTTGCAATGTCTTTCTAAACCTCCACTATGCTTTTCTTTAATCAAAATTTCCCTCATTGAAGTCCTTAGAATGCACAACTAGTTTCCTTTGAACAACATACCTTCCTAAATGAAGTATTCCAACCATTGGATTTAGTCTGTTACAACGGGTTCTCTACATGCTTTCCATGCTTCATTAAAATTTGCATCTTCGTCATACATATGTATTAATTCATCAAATCCTAGTACTTCCACTCTCATATCTGTCAACAAATTCCTTTTCCTACTCAGTGCATCTACAACTTTATTTGACTTCCCACTCCTATGCTTCAACAAAAATGTGTAACTTTGCAAGAACTCAACCCATCTCATATGTCTCTAATTCAACTTCCCTTGACTGTTTAAATACTACAAAGATTGATGATTTGTATACAATACAAATTCCTTAGGTAGTAAGTAATGTATCCACTTCTTTAAAGCTTGAATTATGGCATAAAATTCTTGATCATCAATCAGGTATCTTCTTCTGGCATCATTTAGTTTCTCACTAAAATAGGCTATAGATCTTCCTTCTTGGCTCAATATTGCTCCTATTACATTTCCACTTGCATCGCAATCAACTTGAAATACTTTTTAAAAATCATGTAATGCTAGCATTGGTTGTTCTATCACCTTTTTCTTCAACAATTCAAAACTCTTTCGTGTTCCAGGTGTCCACTTGAAATCCTTCTTGTCTCCTCTCATTGTCTCTGTCATGGGGTAACAAACACTATTGAAACTTCTGGTAGAAACTAGCTAATCCATGAAATGATCTTACTTCTCCAATATTTACTAGTGTAGTCCAATCTAAGATTACTTTCACTTTCTCCAGATCCATTTTCAATCCTTCAACAAAAATAAAAAATCCAAGATGGGTATGTGTAGGATCATGATGGGCCAAAAAGTGGCAATATGATGGGTATTTGTAGGGTATGTGGATGATGACTTTTTTTTACCAAAAATTGATGAAACAAAAAGGGTTTTAAAGGAGATTCTCACTTTCCACCAATATAAATTTTTCTTTACTTTGAATTTAATAAATAATTATTATTCATTTTCTATTTGAATTATGATTAAAGTCCTAATTGATAGGGTGATTGAAAACATATATAGCTTTCAAATGGTATCATATTTTTGAATAAAAAACACGTCACATTCTATGCTTCACATACTATAGGATTAAAAATAAAATTGAATTTCATGAAGTTTTGAACAAGTTGTTGGAATACAAGTTTTTATATTTTTAAAACTTGTAATAAAAAATTCATAATTAATTACTTGGAAAAAATTACAAAAAAATATGCATCACATCGGACATGAGTCCTCTACTTATAGCTAAAATATTATAAAAAAGTATTATGATTTTATTGTGGTTAGGGTGGTCGGACAAACACCTACTTCTTATTTTTCCCTAAAATTTAAGTACTCTTGCATTGAAATTTCAAATTTTCACCAATTTTTTTTTTCTTTTTTCAATAAACCTAGTAGTTTAGAAACTACATTCAATTTGCTACAGATTCAATTCTTACATATTTTTGAAATAATATAGATAACTTATTCATATTTTTATGTCAAGTTGCCTAATTCTAATTTTTCTAAATTTTTTGCCACTTAAGGGCCTATTTTTTCCATGATGATCCTGCACATACCCAGATACACCAACTTTATTTTCGTGAAACTAAACTTCTTGATATTAATCAACAACTTTCATTCTCTCAGCTTTTGTAGTACTTTCCTAAGGTGCAACAAATGTTCTTCTATAGTTTTACTAAAAATTAAAATATCATTGAAGTAAACAATGACAAACTTACCCAAGAATTTCTGCAATACCCCGTTCATCAATATAATGAAAGTGCTTAGTGCATTGGTCAACCCGAAAGACATCACTAACCACTCACATAATCCTTCATTTGTCTTAAATGCTATCTTCCATTTATCTCCTTCTCTGATCTTGAATTGATGGTATCCATTCTTGAGATCAATCTTTGTGAAATAGTTATCTCCACTCAAATAATCTATAATGCCATCCATCCTTGGCAATGGGAATCAATCCTTGATAGTGATCTTGTCAATTTCTCTTGAATCTTTACATATTCTCCACTATCCATCTTTCTTTGGTCAAGCACAACATGTACTACACATGGGATCAAACTTTCTCTAATCAATCCTTTCTTCAATAGCTCTTGTATCTACTAGTTTAACGTTTCATTCTATGTCAGTGTCATTTTGTGTGCTTCTTTGTTTGGAAAAATGACTCTCAATATTAGATCTATCGAATGGTTGATGCTCTGAACCTCTAGTAAACCATCTGGTACATTGCTGGAGATGATTTCTTTATACTCATTTAGCAATTCTGCAACTTCTTCACTCTCTTTGGTGGGATTATCTATCTCCAAATCATTTCTTTTCTTTGGAATCAATGCAAAACACATGTTCTCATGCCTCAAACTATCAAGAAACTTTCTTCCCTCTATCGAACATAGTCTGGTGGTGCTACAAACCTTACTCTTGTCTTCCTCCTCCAAGGGTATCAACTTGATTCTTCTTCCATTTGATGTCATAGCATAGGTATTCCTTTTTCCATCATGAACAACTTTCCTATCATATTTCCATGGTCTCCCTACTAGTAAATGAAAAGCATCCATAGGCATAACATCACACAACACTTTATCCCTATATGTTCCAATATAAAATTTCACCAAACATTGCTCATTTACCAATACCTTGTGCTCATCTTGAATCCATGCGATCCTATAAGGGTTTGGGTGTTTCAATATCTTCAAATCCAACTTGGTTACCATCTCTTATGAAACTAAATTATTAGTAATACCACTATCAATGATAACTTTACATACCTTTCCCTCAAACTTGCATCCGATTCTGAATAGACTTTTCCTTTGCAGAGGTTCTTCAATCACCTCTTCATGCATCAAATCTTGCCTCATCACCAATGATTCACCTTTCTCTAGCTTCAAATTAAGTTAGGGGATTCAACAGGTTCTTCATCCACGTATGTTGTTTTTTCGATATGGTTTAGTTTCTTTCTGGTAGTCTCCCGATGACACTCAAAAGCTCTATGTCCTTCTCCTCCACACTTGAAACAAGTTCCTCTAAATGGTATTCTCTCAGATATTCCTTCATTCTAGTATGAATTGTGACTTCCTCTATGTCCATGGTATGACTTTCCATCCTCCACTTCACGTCGATGGGGTTTTAACATCTTTTCTCTACTCCGTATAGGGTTTTCTTTCTCTGGTTTGGGATCCACTCTTCTAAAATCTTCCTTTCACACTTCTCTTCCATTGTTCAAATCTCTTGTTCAGCTTCACCTCCACTTTCAATACCATTTGGTATGCTTCTTGAACTAATGTCACTTTCATTAGGCTCAATTCTTCCTAAATTCTTGTTCTTAGTCTGTTGATATATCTTGTAACCTTTTCTTTTCTTGCTTCACTATGACCAGTTCTAATTATTATATTGTAGAATTATTCAATGTATTCCCTCACAATCAACTCCTTTTTTCTTATATTTTGCAATCTTTTCAGCAATTACAGTTCATAGTCAGCTGGTATGAATTAATTATTCAATTTGGTTATTATTCTATCCCATTTAATGATTCGCTCCTTGCCCCTTCTATTTCTATCCGATTGGACTTCTTTCCACAATAAAGCAACATGAACTTTCAACTTTTTTTTGGTAAACCTAACTCTTTCTAGATCTTCAATTTCTTCATATTCAAAGTCTACCTCAATTTCATTGATCCAATCAATCAATTCTTCAGGATTCAAATTTCCCACATAATTTTGAATTTCAACTCTAGGTCTTTTCCCAATCTTTGAAATCACTTTCAACATTTTTTCCTGATTTGATTCTTCTTCTTCTCCACCTACATATTCTACAATTGGGTTTGCATGGTCTTCTTTGTCATCAATCTCATTATTCTTCCTAGGGTTTAGGCATTGTCTTCAGTCTTCTTCAACAACATCTAACCAGACTCGTATTTTGCACATCATTTCTAGCGATTCATCCATTCTTCCAACAACATTTTCCATAGCAAATATTCTTCTTGGTGGCATGTCTCTCCTCAAAATGGCGCAACTGCCTCAATTCGGTGATCTGGCTACACATGTTTCAACTGCCTCATAATCGACAATTGGTTGAAAACAAATGTAGTCTACCTCAAGTCAACAATTTATTTACCACTAGGAATGCCTTTAGGACTTTAAACCCAGTCTGATACCACTTCATGTAGTCATAGTAAGAGGGTTCTAGAAGGAACAATCTGAACCATGCAACAAAGAGTCAACACAACAGAATTAACAAAAAGAACTAAGGAAAAAAAGGATCTTCATTAACATAGATTGCTTACATGTAATATTAGCCACATGAATGAGCATCTAGTCTCACAAGCCTTGCCTTAGAGGCTTACAAACATACAACTGGCCAGCATGCCTTCTTACATGCCCTCAAAGGGTTTATGTTAAAATAAGGACCTACGACTAAGAACTAAATTGAGTGATAATACTTTATTTCTAACTACTTTATATTATCATCCTAAATGATTACAATGCTCCTATATATGATTCTACAGCCCCCAAATGGGTTTGCATCATCCATAAGGATTAATAACCCAATAAGAAGATCAAACATGAAGGTTGGCCTCAAAACATGAGTAGAGAACTCCACATGAGAAAATGCAACTTGTGGATCTCCATGATAGGTCCCAATGAACCCAGGATATCACAATGATATTTCATTTAGATCTACACACCTCAGGAAATAGGTTTTCACTAAGAAAAAAAGCCAAGTCGGCCCCAATGCTCTATCTGGAAACATACAATGAAATTATAAGAGAAACAACTTTCAATTGACAAGTGCAAACAATATGAAATATGGGTATGTGATAGATGTCCATGTATAAATGCTATATCCTGCACCACGAGCCGAGAAATAGTAATGCGATAAAATGTGAAATGAACTAGTGAAACTACTACTGAATGCAATGTAAGAAGAGAACTATTTTTGGTTGATGGAAGATTGCTTTACAACCAGGGATGCTCCTGCATCACATTGCCATATCTGAAACTTTGAAAATAACTTACTAGTAATCATGTATTCTATCAACGAAGTTATCACGCAATTGCTCACACATATAATACTAGAAATGATAAGCAACCAAAATAAATACAAACATCCATTCACTGATACATTTGACTCCAAATTATGATGAAAGTTTGTCAGAATTTTGACAAAATTTCGTTGGAATTATTTCGTTGATTTTTCGATGAAATTTGAAACGTCAAAATTCTAACCCAACCTCGTCGACTGGGTCAGAATTTTGATGTTTTAAAGTTCATCGAAAAATCGACGAAATAATTTCAACAAAAGTTTGTCAAAATTTTGATGAAATTTCATCAAAATTTGGAGTCAAATGTATCGGCGATTACATTGCCTCACCATACCTTCCACCTGCACCTAATATTCCTCAATGTAGTGGTAAAGAATATGATCTTGTTGAGAAACTTCATAATACCCCAACCAACATTTCTTTGTGGGATTTGATTCAAAACATCACCTATTTATCATGGCATGCTTTGGGATGCTTTTCAAAAAGTTGTCCATCCTAATGTGCAACCAAATGATGTAGTAACTTTACTTGAAGCCATGAATAAAGCTAATTTGGATATTTTCTTTCATAAAAATGAATTACCCCCTTTGGAGACATAAAAAAATGATGTCTTGATGACAATGGCTATTTTTAATAAGATTGGGATTAGATGTACCCTTATTGATAATGGTTCAAGGCTTAATGTTTGTAGTGTTCATATTTTGGATAAAATTAGAGTGGATAAGACTTCAGTTCAACCCAATGATTTGTTGATCAAAGTTTTTGATAATGTGGGAAGACAACCACATGGTGTGATAACATTACTTGCTAAGGTTGGACATGTTGTGTTGTAAACTCCCATCCATTTCATGATCCATGATATTTCATATAATGTTATCTTTGGTAGATGATGGATTCATGAGATGAAAGGAGTTCCTTCAAAGCTGCATCATTTAATGAATTACACATACAACTATAAGGTTTACATGATAAAAGTTGATCCTAAATCTAAGAATTATTTACAAATGGAAATAGGAATAAAGAGTCCTTTTAGTGCAATGATACCAACTTCAAAAGTTGAACCTTTAAACAAACTGTCTTATCTCAAAGGCAGATTAAATGTAAAACATAAGTGTTGAAGTTTGCATGTAATAGCAATGAAATTCACTGTCGATACATGCAAAAGTACCAAAATGTGCAAATCCTTTAGCCCAACTTTACCTAAATTTGTATCGACGGTTTTTTTTTATAGTGAAATGATTGTTGTGTATTACTTGCGAAGTTAGGGATTTCTCCTGACATCACATGTGACATAAGTCTCCCCGTGTACGTGCGGCAACTTTCACCGCACATAATTTCCAAAATATTTTGATGCATAGATGATGAAATTCACTGCTATTGCAAGTTAGGCCTGACCCCTCAAACATGTCATAGCGTCAATTTTTAATGTTTGTACATTAAGACGTCAATGTAATATGATCGATGAAATTCACCAACCCTCAAACATTTTTAAGTCTAAAATGTAGAAGTAGAATTTTTCTATGTTTTGACACTTGAAGTATTACCCCCATGCAATTAAACTCAAAGTAAAAACACTTGCAAAAGCACTAATTTTCAATGTCTTTTCACCAAAAGAAATATCCACATGTAGAGGCATCAAAATTCAGCACCCTTACATCAAAATTGAAAATTTTTATCAACACTCAGAAAAATTTTCCACTTCACATTCTACTTGCCAATTTGCCTGCTTTTTCTCCATTTTTGCCATCGCGCCTAAGCCCTCCTGGTGCAGGAGCACCTGTTTGATTTTTTGCCTCCATGAGGTCATTTGTAAGTAGTTTCTATATTTTAAGTATTGAGTCTTATAATAAGGTTTATCAAACCATTTTAGAGGTGTTTGAAGCTTAGGAAGTCATATTTTAAGTCATTTGTCAAATAATGTTTAAAGTTGTTCCATATTGTAAAAATTGTCAAAAGTGCAAAATTAGGGAGATGAAGGGTCAAGAAGGTAATAAGTCAGTTTTAGGAGGTTTAAAATAGTTAGTATTGGTTGTAAAATGTATAAAGACACCCTCAAAAACTCTAATTGTGGGTTGGAGACATTATTTTTGAAGTTTGATGAATGACAACCTTAAGTTTTGTGTGCATTTTTTGATTTTTACATTGTTTCTAGGCCAAAGTTATGATTTGTATGGCCTGGTATGGACTAAAATAATGGAGTATTATATATGGATGGAAAGATATTTGTTTCTAGTTTCCAATTATTTTTGTCTCATTGAATTTTGTTGAGTTTTGTGGAAGATATGACTATTTTGGTGAGACTTCCTATTCTAACAATATTGTGCAGAATTTACATTATGAAAAATGTGATGGTACGGATTATAAAGTTTATATTTTGGATCAGAAACCAATTGGATTTTGTTTCCATGTGAATATAATTTTATTTTCTTCAATTCTCATCAAATTTCATTAATATTTGAATAATTTATGACCATTTTTGTGAGGGCAGGTCTAAATCCTACCTAGGTTAGCAGTTTTGGAAAAAATACAATAACTTTCATTTCCACCATTGGATCTTCATAAAAATTGGAGGAAGAGTATATAACTATGTTTTATTCAATATCACTAGAGAGATTGGATTCATTATTTTTTTTGTGGAAGTTATTAATGATTTTTCATTGCACTAAAGTGTGGGCTGCCATAGTTATGTTTCCAATGTGATATACAATGTCTAATAGCATGTGTTATACAAAGATTGTTTTGGATTATTATTGAAGGTTTGTGAGATATATTGTTGAATCCTCCTATCTCTGCATCAAATTGGTATCAGAGCCCAGTAAGATCTAGGTAGAGGAAGAGTTTTTTTCTGTGGTTGTGGTTGTGGTTGTGTGTTGTGTTGTGCAGGTTGAGGAAGGAACCTGATTGCCTAGGCGAGGCAAGGTGAAGTGGAAGCAAGGAGATACTTGGTTGTGAAGATGGATTTTTTGAGAAGATTGGAAAAATATTTGCAGGATGAGGATTCATGAAGGAAGAATAAAAGAGAGGAAAAGGAAATGAGAAAGAAGGAAAGAAAGAAGGCAAGACGAATAGAGTTTGAGAAAGAGATAAGCCAAAAGTTGGAAAGATTAACCAAGGAACATGAACTTATTAAGAAATCACTAAGGAGTTGGAATATACCAATGTAAAAGAGGTTAAGATGGCCTCTAAAGAAGATTATGAAGAAGAAAATAAAACAAAAGAAGGAAACAAATTCAGTCAAAGATGAAGAAGCATATTTATGGGCACAATATGCAGCCATTGAAGAAGAATGGGATAGTAAGGTTGGTGATGGGGATGTCAAACAAGAGGAAGATGAACTCATCAAGGCGGAAGAAGACAAGGAAATTGAGGTTGCAAGGGAATTGGTGTCAAGATTGGATAAGTTGGTCGTGGGTGAAGAGGAATTTGAAGTATAAGAAGGCAAGGAGGAGACCTCAAGGTCTCTATATTTTGTTTCTAATTTTTCTTTGGATTATGTATGTGCAGGTTATGAAGGTCAAGGAAAAGTGTATGATGATATGATAAAGTTTTGGGACCTCCAAGTTGCAAGGATGATTTATAAAAGAAGGAATAAGAAGAAGAAAAGGAAGAAAAGACCAAATCTGATTGAAAGGACAAAGGAAAAAGTGCAAAGTAATTGGAAGACTAGGAAGAAGAGAATTCAAAGGGGCTTGAATTATTTTTCCCCTGGGAGCTTGGTGCAAGAGCACCTATTTGATTTTTTGCCTCCATGAGGTAATTTGTAAATATTTTCTCTATTTTGTGTATTGGGTCTTATAATAAGGTTTATCAAACAACTTTAGAGGTGTTTGAGTCTTAGGAAGTCATATTTTAAGTCATTTGTCAAATAATGTTTAAAGTTGTTCCATATTGAAAAAATTGTCAAAAGTGCAAAATTAGGGAGAAGAAGGGTCAAGAAGGTAATAAGTCAGTTTTAGGAGGTTGGAAATAGTTAGCTTTGGTTGGAAAATGTATAAAGACACCCTCCAAAATTCGAATTGTGGGTTGGAGACATTATTTTTGAAGTTTGATCAATGGAAACCTCAAGTTTTGTGTGCATTTTCTAATTTTTACATTGTTTCCAGGCTGAAGTTATGATTTGTACGGATTGGTATGGACTAGAATAATAGATTATTCTATATGGATGTAAATATATTTTTTTCTAGTTTTCAATTATTTTTGTCGCATTGAATTTTGTTGAGTTTTGTGGAAGATATGACTATTTTGGTGAGACTGCCTATTCTAACAATATTGTGAGAAATTTATAGTCTGAAAAATGTGATGGTATGGATTGTAAAGTCTATATTTTTGATCTGAAACTAGTTTTATTTTGTTTCCATGTGAATATAATTTCATTTTCTTCAAGTCTCGTCAAATTTCATTAATATTTGAATAAGTTATGACCATTTTTGTGAGGGCAGGTCTGAACCCTACCTAGGGTTTGCAATTTTAGGAAAAATACAATAACTTTCATTTCCACCATTGGATCTTCATTAAAATTGGAGGAAAAGTCTATAAATATTTTTTATTCAATATCACCAGAGATATTGTCTTAATTATTGGTTTTGTGGAAATTATTAATGAATGTTCATTGCATTAAATTGTGGGCTGCCATGGTTATGATTCCAATGTGATATACAATGCCTAATAGCATGTGATATACAAAGATTGTTTTAGATTGTTATTGAATGTTTGTGAGATATGTTGTTGAATCCTCCTAGATCTGGATCACCTCCAAGCTCATGCAATTGCTCATAATTTTCCCACTACTACATTTCCAACCCTACAAATTTTGCTAACACTAGAAAACATTGAACTTTATAATGGAACTGTTTGTACATGCATTTCAGATTTTCACATCTACATTTGCAAAATGATATAGTCTTTGCTAATTTCTCCTCAAAAATTAGATCCTTCTCTGAACAAATCCAAATCCATGAAGTACAAATACCAAATATTTTTCCCAATGACTTAAGTGTCCTCGAACATTGATGAGATAAAGGATACTGAAATCAGACATGTTGATATGTCCAAGCTTGTTGAAAGGAATTAGAAGCAACCACAAGATAATGGTATGTTTTGTATAGTGCAAAGCAACATTCAAATGGTAGGATCTTTCCCCATAGCTGCACATAATCCTAATTTTTTTCTCCAAGTTGTGGCACACTGCAATAAGGATGATCAAAGTTTTAGGGATGTAAATAGAAATGTGGTCATGAGACTAGATTTGGAATTCTTTAACAAAGCCTTCTTGTGTCCTAGTATTGACACATATGTAGATATCAGTATGGAATATGCACAAGAATAATATGAGAAAGATACAAACACTTGTAATAGAGTGGTTAGTTCACTAAGTGGTTGAAAACCCCAAGGCCAAGTGTTTTAAGATGGCCTAAGAACTTTACACAAAGTGACTTCATTGAACAAGTGAATGATTTGATCACTCTTCTCATAGAGTGAAAGGGTTTCCCACTTCATCTAACTTTTAGGATTGGATGTATTTACATCAAGATCATAATGAGGAAGAAGCAAAAAATCTTCTAGGGTCAGCAGATCAGTGATGCAATTCATGATCAATTGATAAAGGTATACACTTTACTAAAGTTCTATATGACATCATACTTGGTGTATGCTACTATTGCAATGATAAATTTTCTAGGGTTAACATTAGAGGGAAACATAAGAGTAACTCCAATATATAATTAATAACCCTAGATAACTATTGATGGAATTATTCATCATTTTAGAAGAGGTAATGATGCTTTCTTCACTCCTTTCCCATGCATGTTTGATCCTAAAATTGAAAAGAAAAGAGTTTCTAATGAAGCATGGGTAGTGGTCAACAAATATGGTTACCTATATTTGCAATTTCCTAAATTCACCTACTTAAGAGTTGGCTACTTCACAGGTTATCCCTACATGCTTCCAAGGTACCCTTGTGACAAGATTGTTCTAATGGAGCTTTGCAGGTAGATTATGGTAGTTCACAACAAGCATGTGGAGTCTTAGAAACTAGGCTTCAAGTTTCCCTTCATAATTGGTAGGTATTCTATCTTAAAATATCCAAAAGCTAAAGCTATAGATTCTGAGATGTAGTGGGTCACCATGAAAACACACAAAAAGAGGCTCGATTTTGATTATCAAGGCATGGAAGATAAAATTAAGAAGGCATAAACTCACATACACATGATTGAATATGTGTGGGAAGATTATAGAACAAAGGAGGAGATAAGAAAACTAGACTACTATAGGTTGACCTTAGAGATAATTAAAAATATTGATCTGGCTAATGTTCTAGAGGATATGGAGGATGATGAGGACATCCTGGATCCAACTTATGTGAGGAATAACGTAGAAAGTACCCCTCTACCTTCAATGCAATGGTCTAAGAAGGAGACCATCAATTAGAGAAATAATTGAACCTATCCTAGCTAACACAAATGTATGGCTAGAAGAAAAAGGGATACACTTGAAACCTTTTAGTATTGGATTAGAGGGGGAGGAATTTGAAGGACAAGTAGGTAGGAAATCTAAGCTAAGGATAAAGAATAAAGGAGATGTTCTCGGCTCAATAAAGGCTTCCAAACCTAAGATTACATTCATTGTAAAAGGGGTAAAAGTAAAAAAACTAAAGGGTGATCTATAGGCACAGAAGAGGAATCAATTTGGGAAGAAGGGCAAGAAGAGGAGGAACAACATGAGGAAGAATGAGTATCTCCTCATGAGAATATTCCAAAGGATCCACCTGTTAATTCTCCCATTTTTACATCTATGTCTACCCCCATTCCTATCATTGTTTCTATTGAATAGCCTTCACAACCAGCTCCTACTGTCACTCCTACCACTACCGTCATTCCTACTGTAATAGTTACTATTCATTCTGCTGTGTCTATCCAATCAATTCATTCATCCCCATATTTCAAGTCAATTTTTGATAGTCCTAAACATGGTTTGGAAAATGTTTTGGGGTCTCCCACCTCTTTGCCAATTTTATCATCACCTTCTTTTGGCGGAACTTCTCAATATGATTTAGAAAAAATTATGACTGAGTTTTCTCAAGTTACAAGTATGGAAATTCCTAGTGCAATTTTGACTAATACTTCACCAATTGTAACAAATTTTGTGAGTACAACTACATTAACATAAGTTATGACTACTGGTCTAGAAGGAAGTTCTTCTTCGCTTCCCCCTTGGATTTCATTCCATACCCCAAAAAGGAAGAAGCAATTCATCTCTCCAAATGACTTTGAATTTGGGAAGTTGGCACCTGTAAAGACAAAATCCAAGAAGGCACAAATTCTTTCTAGGTTGTTGGTGGATAAAGCAAGATACACGTATGTAGAGGTGGCATAACCTCCTCCTAATAGGTCTATTGAGGAAGTGGATATCTTTAAATATTCCATTACAAGGGTTGAGTTAGGAAAGGTAAATCATGAAAGTACCAAGGAAGGTGTACAGTCTACATTGAATTCTCTCATTGAGAAATTTGATGAAGTGAAGAAGTTTAAAGATCAATACAAGGCCAAAGTACAGTAGAAAACTTTGGTGCTCCAAAATATTACACAATCTTTAGAGTTAGTAGAAAACTTTGGTGCTCCAAAATATTACACAATCTTTAGAGTTAGTAGAGCCTATAGTTGTGAGCATTAAAGATCCAATTATTTAGAAGGTTGGAAAGGTGCATTCAAGAGGTAAAGTAGTCAACTAGTTTTTGGACAAAATGATAGCATAAGGAACACAACTTCCTAGATATTTTCTAGAAAGAATGAGGAATATGGAGAGAATAAGATTAGAGATAGATAAAACTACTGATACATTTTCCCAGGAGCAGCAAGAAATAGAAATAAATTTAGAAGCCTTGATTGTGATGAAGAAAATCAAGCTTTATGCATTGGTGGAAATTGGGATAAGTCCCAATAGAGATATATTTGTTGAGGTAAAGGAAAAAAATGATACACAAGATCAATATCATCAAATAATTGATCAAAGACTTGTAGGATGCTCAAGAAGTTAGTGAAGACAATGATTTGTATGTTGTCCACAAAATTGAAGAGCTTCCTTGTAAGTTACTCGATGATAATAAAAATTTCATTTCCTCTAATGAAGTTGTTGGGAATATACGTCCATGATCCAAGAAGAATTTTAAGATCAATCCTTCTTAGTGGCTTCAATGGACAGATTGATAGATATTCAATTAACCTTGGATAACCTCAAGGTGTATTTAGAAAGGCATGAGAAAGCTTGCAACACTATGAAGGATTCAATCAAAAGAGTCCTTGTTATCTCCAAGAATACTTCAGGTCTTGACAATGGAAGTTCAAGAAATCATGAAGAACTATGAGGATTTCTTGGAGAAAGATGGCAGAGAAAGTTGAATGTGCCTTGTTTTTCCCTTAGTTTACTTTTTAGTATTTTTCATGCTTTATTTAATTAGTTTTGACATTTTACATGTATTTTTCAAATATGTAATTACATGTAATAATAGAGAAGTTCTAAATCAAATTAGACACTCATGTTGAATAAGTCAAACTAGTTATTGCTTTCCTAGATTAACTTTCAACTTTCCTCTATATATATGAGGGAGTTTCTTTTGTAATAGACCTTTGATATTTTGAAGCAAAACACTACCATTTTTAGAAAGAATACTTGAATCTTTTTGTTGAATGTGCATATTGAAATTAATCAATAAAAGAAGCATATTTTCCTCCAACCTTTGTTTTGGAGCATATTTGTTGTGTGAGAATTTTCATACGTCTCTCTTATCACATTATCTTGAAATTAGTTTATTAAAGTGGTGTAATATTTCATTGTTGAAGGGAATTCAAAATTCATATTGATAGATTTTGAGCTACAATATTGTGTTTGGAGATTTATGTTCTTGTGCATGAATTTGGTTAATAACTTGAAGTCTTTGAGCTGCAAATATTGGTTATGTTCTTGTGGATCTTTTGGTGTTGTTCGCTGATATTCTTTGAGATTAAACTTGCTACACTTGTTACCATTCAAATGATCATTGGAAGTAACAAAAGACTTTGGTATTTTGTTGATTTTATTGTTATCATCAATTATTGGTATCGTTCTAGTTATTCTTACGTCTAACTGAATCGAGTATTGGTCATTATTGCTCCAACTAGTGTTTTGTAGTTTGTTACATGTGGTAAACATCAAGGGAATACTATTGTAATTTTGAAAAAGGAAACATATATTTTGAACGAAGAGAATATGATGATGGAAACACCTCTATGGATAGTTGTAGTGTACATAAGCATAACTTAATTACTAGTTGTTTTAGTGAGAAATAAGAAGGGAGCCTCCCCTTTATGAGAGGAGAGATTAATTTCTCACCATAGCTATGGCTAAAACAACCATTTTGTAATTGTTATAGGAATTACAAAATATTCACCCAAAAAAAAATTAGTGACTTTGTTGGGGATACAAGCATGCAACCAAAGAATTGTGCTTTTAATTGAAGTACACAAGTATACCAGTGTCTTATTGTGATTTATAATTATCTTTTTTATTGCTGATATTCATTTCTTTTCAAAGACTTCACTTTAGCAGATAAAATCTATATGCATGGTCTACATGTGCAAGGTCAATTTGATCCTACATTTTAATTGCTACAGAAACACAACTTTGATATTCGTCCTCCAAGGACAAGATCACCATTGTAGTGCACAACAAGTTTCCCTCCTTGATGTTTAAGATCAACTCTTCCAAGTGAAGCTTCTAGCATTGAAAGGACTTTTCCTATTACATTAGTTTGGAGGTATATTATCCCTCCATTCAATCAAGGTAGAATGGAAACTCAACCTCCCATTCCTTGGGGTAACGCCTTTGGTTCTTTGAGTTTTGAGGTACCTTTTCATGAACTTCCTTGAGTTTCACATCAAAACATCGCTCAATTCTATGGAGATGGAAAGCAACATCCTGAAAAACATATTTTTTCATTTTATATTGTATGCAGGGTTCTTGGTGTGGAATATGATGATGTTTGAGTAAGGTTGGTTGTTGAAACTTTACAAGGAGTAGTGGTTGATTCATTCTACAATCTTGCTACTTGAACTATCACAATTTGGGCTAGGCTATGAAACAAGTTTGAGGAAAGAGTCACAAGAACCCATGTGTGAGTTCATGGAAAATTTTATGAATTTGACAACCAACATTCTAGATGATGCACAACCAACTCCTCACAATTTGAAGTGCTTTTTCATTAACACTTAGTTGCTGAAGGTAAGTTTCTTATTGCATAGAGTAGCTCTAATTGATCTTACATCAACTCAAGCATTGGCTACTGAAGTTGAAGATGATTTGATCCTTGATGGAAAGATAAGAAAATAAACCAATAGAAACAAAGAATAAACATCTTGAGCTTGAAATTCCTCAAGCACCATAGATCCTATGGTGCAAAATTTAGCAAATGAATTGCTAGCTTTGAAGAATAAAATGTCTCAAGGTTTGTCTGCTCCTGCCTACAAATACATTTGAGGAGGACCCATCCTAATTCTTCTAATTATTTTGGAAATGATCAAAGGAATTAAAATAGACTTTCAACACCACAAGGAAGGCTTGCACTTGAGGAACCTCCCACAAATGCAATGGCGGGAAACTATGAAGTTGAGCAAGAAGATTTTACACAACAAAAATATCAATTAGAAGAAAATGACAATCTCTTCCAAGAAGAAGAAGATCCAACTGGTGACTCTAATATTTGGTATCTAAATTATGAAGAAGAGTTTGGTCAAGAAGATGAATCTATTGTTGATGCTTATGTTTTTCTCACTCATTCACAAAATCAACTCAATTAATAGCAAGGTGATGCATCAAAATTAAAGGATATCCCACATCCACCAGTTACTATTGCTAAGAGGGGGCCCTTTGTGAGTTCAATCGAATGATAGAGTTGGGAGAAAGAAAGTACCTCCCATTCTCTTGTTTCTTCTTCTATGCCTAAGACCAATTCTCCAGTCGTTAAGACCAATATTTCAGTTCCTAATCCTACCAATGAAATAACCCTATATTCTTTGATAAGTTCATTTCAAGCATTTGATATAATTGACTATGCAAAGAAGACCAAGATACAAATTTCAGAAGCTGAATATCTCAAGGCTAATCCTGATCAGTTTGAAAAACTAGTTAAGGTTGTTAAAGATAAGGGAACCCATCCAAGCCTAGATTCTCCTCAAGACATACCAGATATTCCCAGGCTTAGGCCTCTACAAAGCAATTTGGTTTGAGTTCCCTCATCCATTTCCAAGAAAATAGATCTGTTTTATATTTCCTTGGTTTCCATTGGCTATAAGCTAAGCAATTGTGTTATTGATTTAGGTGTATCTAAAAATGTGATGAATGAAAAAGTGGCTACCACTTTGTGTTTGAATCTAACCAAAACCTTTGGATGTTGCTTTTCAATGGATAATAGATAAGTGCCTCTTATTGTAAAAATTAAGGATGCATAGTTTTCATTTGTTGCATTCCTGGACAAGAAGATCAAAATGATTGTATTAGTAGCTAAAATCCTAGAATCATATGGGATATTTCCAGGACATAATTTTTGTAAGGATGTAGGGGGTGAAATTAATATGGACTAGTCAAAAGCTAGAATACTCTTCAAGGGTGTTATGCAGAAATTGCTTCCTAAAAGGGAGTCTAAGTTTTTTGTAACAAATTCAGATGACCCAAGAGATCAAATCCTTTTTGAATCTTTAGGTATGGATACATACTATTTGCAGATTAATGAGGATTCTGAGTTTTCAAGAAAAAGTTCAAGAAAAGAATCAAAAACTAATGAATCATCTTCTTCAGAAAGAGAATCATCTTAAGATAGTATGTCTTCTTTAGGTGGTGAAACTTCTTCTGATCAGGCTTCAGATTTTGAAGTTATCAATTTAGGTGATCCAAATGGTGTTTAGGTTATGGAATTTGATTACAGTTTCTCTTCTATGAGATTTTGTGTAGGAATAGTGTTCATATCTCCATAAGGGAATTTTTTTCCTTTTTCCTTCAAGCTATAATTTGATAATACTAACAACACAACAGTGTATGATGCATTGTTGTTAAGTTTGGAGGTTCCACATAGAAGGGAATTAAAAACATTCATGCTCACTCAAGGTGATGCTAAGTTAGTAGTTTGTTAGGTAAGATACCTATATCAAATGAAAAATGAGATACTAAGGTATTACCACAATTCTCGTTTGGGATTTCATCAAAGGTTTTGATGCATTCAATATATCTATGGTACCCAAGGAGTATAATGATATATTTTATTTTTTAGCAGTATCAACTACTCTCCTAATTTCACATAAAGACTTTCATGGCACTATTTACACTATTGAGCTAGTGTTTTGACCTAGTGTTCTAGATAACTCAGACAACTAGAAGATTTTCAATGATGATCATTAGATTGTTTCCTTTATTGAGAAGGATGAAATTTTTAAAGAGTTATATTTTGAAGGCAATGACTCTCCTCCATGAGAATCAATTTCTGAGAAAGATCCAAAAATTGGTGAAGAAGTGTTGCAACTCAAAGGGAACATGATTCCCAAAGGTTTGGTATCTCTCTAGAGAATTTTTGACAAACATGATTGTTATGTCAAAAAGAAGTAGAAATCCGGTTCTGAGTCATCAATAGAAGTATATCAAGTCAACTTGGGAACTAAGGAAGATCCTAAGATGGTTAACATCAAAAAATGCTACATGCTGAATGAGAAATATAAGTTTTTGGAATTGTTGTGGCAATACATGGATGTTCTTGCCTATTCTTATGAAGAATTGAAATCTTTCCATCTGAAAGAGGTACACCATGAGATTCCCCTAAAGGAAGGTTTTTTTCCTCACAAGCAAAAACATAGGCAATACAATCCAAAAATTTTAGGTACTATTCTTTTTGAAATTAAAAAAGATGCTTAATGCAAGGATTATTTTTCCTATTCACCATTCAACATGGATAGAAAATATAGTTCCTATATGGAAAAAGAATTGGGAAATCTGCATTTATGTGGATTTCAAAAACTTTAATCAACTATCACTAAACGACAATTACGCCATGTTGGTAATGGACCAAGTATTGTAAATAGTGTCAAGATTCAAATGCTATCCATGCTAGATGATCTTTTGAGATACAATCAAGTGGAGGTTAGTGAAGAAGATCAACATAAGAATGTCTTTACCATGCCATGGGGTACTTTTTCTTATTGTAGAATGCCTTTTGGTTTAATTAATGCTGGCACAAAATTTCAAAGAGCGATGAGCTTAGCCTCTCGTGATGTCATGGGTAAGGTTATTGTTGTCTATCTTGATGACTTGATGATATTATCAAAGAAACGTCAAGAAAATTTTCATCACTTGTAGCAAGTACTTGAGAGGTGTCAACAACATGATATTTCCCTCAACCCCAATAAGTCAATTTTTAGGGTTACCGAAGGTAAACTCCTTGGTTACATTGTGTCTAAAAAAGGTATCAAGATTGATCCAGAATGGGTCAAGTATATTCAACATCTTATTTACCTTCAAGTAAGATGATTGTCCATTCTTTCTTTGGAAAGGTAAATTTCTTGTGGATGTTTTTCCCTAACTTTACAGAAAAGACATGTCGTATCATTGATATGATGAAGGGAAAATATATCTTTTGATAGAGCGCAAAAGGAAAATTTTCGTTCAATGACATGAAGGAAGTCATTGTGCATGCACCAGTTCTAGTTTGCCTAGACTACACCAAGGAATTTATCATGTATATTTATGCTTTTGAGCATATGTTATTCATAATTTTGGTGCAACCGAATAATGAGGGGATTGAATCTATTATTGCATTCATGAGTTGTCCATTGAAGGCTTATGAGTTGAAATACTCTCCAATGGAAACAAATTCTTTCGTTGTGGTTAAGGAAATGAAGCATTTATGTTTTTACATACTTCACTCCCATGTCATTGCATTACTGTCAAATTCTAGAATTAAGTCAATATTAACTCAACAAGAGTTTGGTAATAAGAGAGGTACCTAGATTTCCAAGATGTAAGAATACAACTTGGAAATCAAGCCCATGAAATTGGTACGTGCAAAAGGTTCATGTCAGCTCATTATTGATAATAAGCTAGAAAAAGTATTTGAGGATGAGGTAAGCATTGAAGACATTCATGCAGTCCTCTTTGTCAGTACAATTGACGTGGTATTCAAATATTTCTTATTTTCTCACCTATGGAGATTTTCCAAAACACTTGACTTACAAAGAAAAATAGATAGTCAAACTCAAGGCTACAAACTTCATCCTTTGGGACAATGTTTGTACAAGAGGATTATTAATGGTACCTTTCTACACAATGTAGATAAAGCACAACATAGCAAGTTGTTAGAGTCATTTCAAAACTTGGCATTTGGTGGAAATTTCTCAACACCAATAACAACTCACAAGATCTTGCAAGAAAAGTACTACTATCCCACACTATTCCAAGATGTGTACAACTAGGTATGTAGGTGTGAACTATGTTGGTAGTTTGTGGGGAAACCCAAGTTAGTTGCACTTCCCCTCAAGCCAGTTATAATGGAAGAACCCTTCCAATAGTGGGGTATTAATTTCATTAGCATTTTCAACCCACCATCTAGTGCAGGGCATGTTTATGTCCTGAAAACCACTGACTATTTCACCAAGTGGGTGGAGGCCATACCAGTCAAGCATGCTACTTCAGAAGTGGTATGTAGAATCCTCAAAGAAAATATCATTTCCCAATTTGGTGTTCTGAATAAAATAGTAGCAGATAATGTTACTCCATTCTTATCCCATGAGATAATGGAATTCTCTTTTGAAGATGGGATCGTGTTATCACATTGTTGTTGCAAGTATGAAGGTATTGTCATTGATGTCAATAGGAAGTTTACTAACTAGTGTTGTCATTGATGTCAACTATGGAATGAAGATGTTGGGGATATTGAGAAAATTGTAGAAAAGATGAAAATAGGTTGTGCATGTGTAGTTTAGATCTTGAGGAAGTGTTGTGAGTACATGGAGCTATTCTTTTATTGAAGATTCTGAAGATGAGTTGGAATGGATTAATGAGCTTAGATGATGTCTCTGGTACTTGGTTTCCAAGTGCTTTTAAGAAAATTTAATAAATAAAGTAAACTATGTTGCACAAATGTTCATAGTGTGATTTGGTATTGTGTTGCATGTTCTTTCTATGTTGATGTTATGCCTGTGTAGATCTTATAGGTTATTGAAGGGTGTCAGAAGTTGCTATATTCAGAATTTGGGTTTCTAGATTGTTGTACAGTGAGAGATATTTTCACCAATGTGTGAACTAGTTGATCAGTGATGTTTTATGTGGTCTAGGAGAAATGTATTTGGTCCATGTTTCTTCACTAATTGGTTTTAGGTTGTACAGATTTGGGAAGTTTCTTATAATGCTTTTATATTTCTATGTTCAAGTTTTTACTTGATTTGGTGTAGTACAATGTGAGTTTCTCTTATCAGTATGCAATTAAGGGTTATCAGTTGTCATGAGTTGAAGTATTTGTTGATGTGTGTTTGGATGAAGGGTTTGATGAATCTTAAGTTGTTCATGGATTATTTTGGACTGAATTCAAGTGAATTATGTTGTCAAAGACTTTCAACTTGATTTAAGGAAGTGTGTACTTAATGTCTACGGTGTTTTGCATGGGTGTTGGTTGGCCTTGTGTTTAACACTAGAAATAAGGCTTGTAAAATCATTTTGAAGTGTGTTGAGTTCTATTTAGGTCCTAATTAAGGATTTATGTAGGTTTCCTTTCAGTCCTATCCACTATTGGAATGTTTAGGTGCCAACCTATTTCAAATTTAAATGTATAACAACTAGTGGCCGACATTGGAGAATTTTTTTGCGGTAGAACTTGATATAAATATGTATGGTGTTGATGCAAGAGAGTGAATGAAAGAGTAAGAAGCAAAATATATGCGAGATTGATGTGAGTGATGAGTGTGATGCAAAATTTAGAAAAGCAATACTAACTTCATGTTAGGGTTCCTAAAGGCAGTGAGCTGAAGGCATCCAAAATCCTTCATGTGAGACTACGAAAGTGTGCGAGCAATTGTGGTGGACTCCTTGTTGCATTGATAAGTGTTTTATTGTGGTGGAATCCTTGTTGCATTAATAAGTATTTTCTTTGTGTAACATTCTTCTTCTATCTTGTTGTATTTTTTTGTGGCTATGAGCCTTTTGGATAGTGTGTCCTATTTTGGCAGTGAGCCTCTTTGTACCAGTTTTGCTATTACTTATATTGTGAGCTAATCCTCACCTTGGTTTTCCCTCATTTTTTTTTCCATGTAAATATAGTGTTCTCATGTGTATGGTGTTGTAATTTCAGTTTCTATTAGTTGCATTTCATGTTTGATCAATCTAACAGAATAAGGGTTTAATGAATGCTTGTGGATATTATTACTATTGAGGGTTTTTTGAAGGTTTAATTTTCTACAACTGATTCACCCCCCTCTTAGTTGTCTTGTTCATTTCAACATTTGGTATCAAATTTAGGTTCCTTGAAGAAGAGCTTAACCACTTGAGGTAGATTCGGGATGGAAAACAAGATTCCTTTAGAATATCCTAGATTTGATGGCTCAAATTATGCATTTTGGAAGACAAAGATGGAAGGATATTTGTGTGTTCAAGGATATGAGATTGAGAGGGCTTATTAGAATACATACACTCCACCTCTGAATGGTCCAAGTACAAGTGCAAAAATCAAGGTGCATGAGATCAATGCTAGGGCAAGGTACATTATTGTGAAGTCATTCAAAAACTGAATTCGTTAAAGTTATTATTTTAAAGTCTGCTAAAGAAGTTTGGGATAAGTTAGAAATAATTTATGAAGGAGATATGAAGGTCAAACAAGAAAAGTTGTAGAACTTGAAGGTGCAGTTTTAAATGATGCATATGTCTGAAGATGAAACAATAAAAGGCTACATATAGAAATTTGATGAATTGGTAAGTAACATTAGAGGCCTTGGTGCAATAGTTAAAGAATCTAAAGTAGTGAATAAATTTATTAGATCTCTTCTAGATTGTACAATGAAAAGGTATCTGCTATTGAGGAAACATTTGATTTTGATAATTATTCTAGAGATCAGTTGATTGGTACTTTGACTATATTTGAGATGAGAAAACTAAAGAAAAGTAGAAAAGTAGAGACTACTTTCAAAGCCAATAAATCAGAGAGGGTTGAAGATTCAGGTGATCAATATCTTGATGATTTGGAAGCTAAATTTGTGAGGAGGATGAAAAAGGGCATCGATAAGTATCCATGTAAATTACCTTTCAAATGTTTTAGCTATAGTGGTATAGGTCATTATGCTTCCAGATGTCCAAAGAGAGCTCTAAACAATAAGAACAAGGAAAATAAAGGAAATATGATTAGGAAAGCTAACTACATGAAAGAAGATGCTAGTATTTCCAATGATGAATTTGATTATGGAGATTTTGATAATAATGAATGTCTATTTTTGGCTATAAAAGAAGAATCTAGTTCTGCTAATCCTAAAAGTTGTGTGAAGGAAAGTATTCCAGAGATGAAGGATAAAGTTGAAGGTACTTTGGTATCTAATTTTCATGTCAAAGAGGACAAGAATTACTGGGTTTTTGATAGTGGTTGGTCTAATCATATGACCACAGATAAAAGTAAGTTTGTTAAACTTGAAAATTATGATGGAGGATTAGTTAAATTTGGAGATGATTCAGGTGCAAAGATTTGTGAAATAGGTTCAATCAATTTTGATGGAAAGCACAATACTAACAATGTTTACTATGTTAACAGATTAAGAAATGATCTCTTGAGTGTCAGAAAAATGTGTAGAAATGGGTATAATCTTGTGTTTAAGGGTGAAGCATGTGAGATCCAGAAAGGTTCTGAAATTGTGAGTGTTGCTAGTAAGAGAACAAATGGAAACATCTATCAACTTAAGGGTGTTGATGGTCATTGCTTTATGCCATAGATTAATGATAGTTGTTTATGGCATTGGAGGACGTGTCACACTAATTTTGATATTTTGGCAAGAATTAGTTTAGTTCATGTTGTGAGAGATTTACCTAGAATCACAAAAACTATCAATATTGTTTATGAGAGTTGTCAATTTGGAAAGAAAACAAGAAGTAGCTTTAAGGGAAAGGAACAATTTGCTACTAGACTATTGGAATTAGTGCATACAAATATTTGTGGTCCTACAAGGGTGAGAATTCTACAAGGTGACAAGTAATTTATGATTTTGATTGATGAGTATTCTAGAATGACATGGGTTACTTTTCTTAGAGAGAAATCTGATGCATTAGATAAATTCAAGGAATTTAAAGCTATTATTGAGAATGAAATGGATTTGAAAATAAAATGCTTGAGGTCTGAAAGAGGTGGTGAATTCACCTCCAATGAGTTTAACATGTTTTGTGAAGTTCATGGAATAAAGAGGCATTTTTCTACCCCTAGAACTCCTCAGAAGAATGGAGTTGTTAAAAGGAAAAAAAATAGTTAAGAAGCTATAAGAACTATGATGAAAGAGGAAAATCTATTGCAAGTATAATGAAGAGAAGCTATTCATACTATTGTTTACATACTTACCAGAGTTCAAGGTAAAGATAATAGCACAAAGACTCCTTATGAGCTATGGTATTGAAGGACTCATACTGTGAAGTACTTTAGAGTGTTTGGAAGCAAATGTTACATCAAAAGAGAAGAAGAAAACTTAGAAAAATTTTATGCAAGGTCTGATGTTTCTTCCTTGGATATTCTATTAGAAGCAAATATGTTGAAGTTGAGGTAAATTTTTGTTTACTTTCTAAAGTTGAACCTAAATTAGTGAGGGAAGAATATAAGGATGAACATTGTATGAAGGTAATGGAAGAAGATCTTATGCAGATAGAGAAGAATCAAACTTGGGAATTGGTCCCTAGATTGGAAAAAAATAAAATAATTGGAACTAAATGGGTATTTAGGAACAAGATGGATGACAATGGAGAAGTAGTAAGAAACAAGGAAAGAATTGTGTGTAAGGGTTACTCACAAGTAGAAGGGATATTTTTTGAGGATAATTTTGAGTATCTTTGGGAGAAGTTAAGGGTTATTTTCCCTCCTTTCTTGAACTAGATGCATATGGAGGTGCATCAGTCTAGTGAATCTATGGATCTATCTCTTTTCTAGACTGATATTGATGGCTACCTTTGAGGGGGAGTAGGTAGTGTCATGGTTTGTCATTGTGTTGCTAATTTAGTTTGTTGTACTCCTAAGGGGGAGTATTTAGAGTAGGTGATTTTGGTTCAATGTCAAAGAGGGAGAACAATGCAAAAAAAATTATCCCTTTTCATTGATGTCAAAGGGGGAGAGAGAATCATGTGAAAAAATAACTTATCTACTTAGGGAGAGAGAATCATGTGAAAAAGAGAGGTTCTAGGAATGTTGTGTAGCCTATCTAATCTAAAAAAAAGGGAGAGTATTTAGAGCCAATGTGTGGTATTTGGTGGCTTTTGATATCTTGTGTTGTTATTGATGTCAATATGAAGTCTATTGATTGGTGTTATCATTGATGTCAACTATGGGATGAATATGTTGAGGATATTGAGAAAATTGTGGAAAAGAGGAAAACATGTTGTACATATGTAGTTGAGAACTTCAGGAAGTGTTGTGAGTACATGGAGCTATTATTTTGTTCCAAAGTCTATAGATGAGTGAATGGATTAATGAGCTTAGATGATGTCTCTGGTACTTGGTTTCCAAGTGCTTTTGAGAAAATTTAATAAACAAAGTAAACTATGTTGTGAAAATGTTCATAGTGTGCTCTAGTATTGTGCTCCAAATTCTTTTTGTGTTGATGCTATGCCTATGCAGATATTACAAGTTATTCAAGGGTGTTAGAGGTTGCTATATTCAGAATTTGGGTTTCTGGATCATTGTATAGTGCGAGATATTTTCACTAGTATGTGAACTAGTTGATCAGTGATGTTTTTTGTGGTATGGGAGAAATGCATTTTATTTGCATTGCTCTATTCATTGGTTTTAGGTTGTGCAGATTTGGGAAGTTTCTTATAATGATTTTATATTTCTATATTCAAGTTTTAACTTGATGTGGTATAGTACAGTGTGAGTTTCATTTATCAATATGCAATTAATAGTTATCAGTTATCCCGAGTTGAAGTATTTGTTGATGCAAGCTTGGATGAAGTGTTTGATGAATATTAAGTTGTTTGTGGATTATTCTAGATTGAATTCAAGTGAATTATATTGTATGAAACTTTAAGCTTGATTTAAGGAAGCGTATACTTAATGTCTAAGGTTTTTTTCATAGGTGTTGGATGACCTTGTGTTTAACACTACATGTGAGGCTTGTGAAAGTGTGTGGAAGTGTGTTGAGATCTATTTGGGTCCAAATTAAGGATTTGTGTGGGTCAGCTTTCATTCCTATCCACCATAGGAATATTTAGGTATTGACCTATTTCAAATTTGAATGTATAATGGCTAGTGGCTGAAATTCGAGAATTTTTTTGAGGTAGAACTTGATATAAATACTTATGGTGTTGATGCTAGAGAGTGAATGAAAGAGTAAGAAGCAATATATATGTGAGATTGATGTGAGTGATGAGTGTGATGTGAAATTGAACAAAGCAATGTGAACTTCATGTTAGGTTTCCTAAAGGCAATGAGTTGAAGGCATCCAAAATATTTCATGTGAGACTGTGAAAGTGTGCAAGCAATTATGGTGGACTCCTTGTTGCATTGAGAATTATTTTCTCTGTGTAACATTCTTCTTCTATCTTCTTGTATTATTTATGTGGTAGTGAGCTCTAGCTATGATCCTTTTGGAGAGTGTGTCTTATTCTGGCAACGAGCCCCTTTGTACCATTTTTTCTATTACTTATATTGTGAGCTAATCCTCATCATGGTTTTTCCATCATTGTTAAACATGCACATGACAACTAAGAGGGGGTGGGTGAATTAGTTGTCACTCAAATTCAAACTTAAAACCTTACCACTTATCAAATCTTCAACCACACTATTCTTTTATTAAATATAAGCATGAAACATAAATAACAGAAAGTAAATCAACACAATGAACACTAGATTTTTACGTGGAAAACCTAATAAGGGAAAAACCATGGTGAGGATTAACTCACACTATATAGTATTTTCAAAAGAGACTCACTGCCAAAAGAAGGACTCGCTGTCCAAGTACAAAAGCTTACTACCTATAAAAAGGACTCACTATCCAACAAGAAGGCTCACTACCTACACATGATTATACAAAATAGAATAAGGCTTTACATCCCAAAAATGAACTAGAAAGATGCACCTATTATGTGTTGATATAGTTCCATAGATGCTCACAACTGCTGCCTTTTTTATCACACCTTCACATTCATTACTTACTCACTATTTCTTCTATCTCTTTTCTATTGTCTACACAAACTTACTATGCTCTACAAAATAAATATTCGCCATACATCTATATATATCCAATCTCCATCACAAGTACCAATTAGGTTGACCTATTTAGATACAATTCATTATAAAAGATATCAACTGTTAGCTTCAAAAAATATTTTCAAAATGTAATTTAACCATTAGCACAACATTGTGTCGTCTCAAACCAAGAAATAGATCACACATAAGTTTTCATATCATATCAAAACTATCTTAACATGTCATCCAAGAAAGTATTCAACACAACCAACAAAATAATGTCACTTCATTATATGAGCACAAGAACATGAAATAACCTAGTCATTCATGCCTTTAACTTCCATTAGTAGTTTCCCAAAATCACAACCAGAAATTGTCAACTATGGAGAAATGTGAACTAGAATACTGGAGGGGCACCAAAAGTACTAGATCAACCATTAGAGAGGGTAAGTCAGTCCTACACACTAGTTTAGAGTACTAGACCAAACTACCAACATGGCGACATCAATGACAACATATAGATAACCTAGTCATTCTTCCAACAACCTCTCCCTTTGTCATTGATGGCAACATGTAAACAAAAATGATCCTTCTTTCCTCAAAAATTTTTAACTTTCTCCATTTTCTCCAAAACTCTCCCCCTTTGACATCAATGGAAAAGGGTGCCAAAAATGAGTGTAAACATGGTAACATCAAAATTTCAAAATATTTCCAAAATCTTCAAAAACTTCCAACAATTCAGAACGTTTAAGCAAACATATATTTAGTGAAGATTAAATTCTTCACCTGTAACACCTTCTTATACCTTTCTTTGAGAACTGGATACAACTTCTTCCAGTTAAAAGCAATAGACTCCATTTTTGTGCATGTACTTTCCAATAATCCCAATAGAGTAAAGGAGGGTGACCAATCTACAATAGAACATTGTTTCTCAACATCTTTTGCATCAATAAGAATTTATGAAAGATGCTCTAACTGGACTTCAAAATTTTCTTTAAGAAGCTAGAAGTGTTGGAAAGAGACACTACACGAGTCATCTATTATTGTCATTGATGGCAACCCTAGTCAGTGATCTTATCCACACTTCAGTATTTGCTTGTACCTGAAGTCGGATTGAAGTTTTGTGATTAATTGTTAAAGCTAATACAAAGCATCCAACAGAGTTGTGTTCATCGATTCATACGTAATTTCCTATTATCATTTTTTGTTTTGGATCTCAGTGAAGGTTTTTCAATGTCTAAACTATCTTATCTTTGAATCATAGAGCCTCGTGTTGATTGGTGTGAAAGTTAGAAGATCTAATTGATTGATTTTTAGTTTAACAGTACAAAAAGGCCGACTTGATGAGTATAGCGTGTTGTGGATCCTTGAGGAATAATTATTTAAGGTGTTTCATGTTCGAGGATATTGTTTTGGGTTCTCACTATGTTGTATCCAACTTTGATTGATTGACATTAATAATTGTTTATGGATTCAGCCAACAACTTGTACATGTTTTATATTTTATAAAAGTTGACATCTAGTAGTTGTAATTCCTAGTCGTGGATATATCTAAGTGATTGTTCATATCATTTTGAGGTGTGTTTTGATGTGTTGCAAAAGTTAGAAGGATTATAGATTGATTGTGCATAGTTTCACTTGTGCAAAAGAAGGTTGGTGATTCAAATTAAGGCAGATAGAGTTTCAAGAGAAGAATTAGATAAAGTGTGAAGAATGTGATTAATGTTCTTAATCGAAACTATACTCAAGCATTAGTAGATGCTAATTTCATAGTTCATCCACTCCATATTGTTTATCTATTTATGTAAGACAGTGAGTCTTCTTTTGGGCAGTAAGCCTATTGTATTTGAGTAGTGAGCTATGGCAATTTTCCTGAATGCATGTGCATTCCCATTTGTAAATACTTATTTTGAGTATACTCATATTGTGGATTGGCCTTCCACTGTGGTTTTTCCCCTAACAGGGTTTCCACATAAAAATTCTTGTGTTATGGTGTTGTGGTTTATTGTCTTGTGTTATTGCATCTTTCCTTTGGTTCAATGCTATAAATTGTTTAAAGATAAAGTTAATAAAGTTAAATTTTGTAGAACAATGATTCAACCCCCCTCTCAGTGTTCCTTGATTCCAACAATTGGTATCATAGCCTAGTTCCTCGAAATAATTTTAAAGGCTTGGGGAAGATTTGGGAAGGTGATTCAATGGATTCTAGTAGCCTTCAACAAAAAAATTTTGTGGCACTAGATAATCTTGATCTGTCCAAATCTGAAGTCTAGGAATTGCAAGCAAGCCTCATGAATGTTGACAAATTCATTCAATCATTGAAAGATAAAATCAATAAGTCTAGCGAAAAGAGAAAGGATCTCTGTGATCAGCTTAAGTAGAAAGAAAGTAAAAGCATGGAAGATGAACAACTTAGTCAATCCTTGAAGGAAAAGATAGAATAATGTGAAAAGCTTATCGGTAATAATGTTGTCCTAAGGCATGAGATGGAATCTATTTTGATGAGGATGTAGCAGAATTAATGATGGATTTAATTAGTTGGAGTTTGAATTGGAACAATCCAGGAATAATGAAGAAGAGCTTCAAAGAAAAATTGTTACTCTTAGGGATGAACTTGCTACTGCAAATGAATACAAGGATAAGTTCAAGATTAGCTCAGCTAAGCTTGGTGAACTAATTCAAAGTTAGAGGACTGGAAGTGACAAGCAAGGTCTTGGATATGAGAAAGGAGAAAGCTCTGGATCTGGTCAAAGGAATTTCAAGTCAGGAAATCATATGAACAAAGCTAGAAGGTATCCGGTAAGACAACCTAATTCTCAAAAGTTCAATGGATACTATTTTTTTGCAATAAATTTGGTCGTATGGCTACTCAATGTAGAAGCAGAATGAATCCAAGTGGTCCATTATTCTCACGTTAGTGTTTCAATTGTAATATGTATGGTCATAAGTCAATTGAATTCAAAAATATGTCAAACAATTTTTCCAATAGAAATGTCAAATGTTATGCCTGCAATAAATTTGGCCATATTGCTAACCAGTGCAGATCAAGAGAAAATCAATGGAATAACTGGTTTGGACAAAGAAATTTTGTGTGCTATAATTGTAAGAAAACTAGTCACATTGCTAGATTCTGTAGAAGTGGGAAGGGCCCGGTAAACAAAGAGAAAAATGTGAAAAAAGATGATAAGGGAAAAGGAAAAGTTGCTACGGATGAGATTAGGAAGCAAATGAAGAAGACATGGGTGAAGAAGAGTGCTTCTGATGAAGGAACTGAGTCTGCACCAGAATTTGGTACTAGAAATTCTTCTAGGAATTAGTTTAAGGCCTCTGGCCTAGGGGAATTTCTCAAGAAAATATTTTACCCCCTATCAGTAGTTGATACCAAAATGTGGAAAATTGCAACGGTTGCATTGATGATCTACAAATGTTTGGGATCTCTTGTGGAGGAAATTTATGCAAAATTGAAGGTCCGCAGAAGAATTTTCTTTCACAGACCATGAAAACAAGGTATCCAAAAGACCTAGGGAAAAAGTATTTATTGCGATAAGAGGTTAGGTATGCGAATGATAAAAGGTTTCTTTTATTTCTCATTTGTCACATTGCATTTTGAGAAGAAGAAGTTTGGAGAGCTCTACAAGCGAATTTTTGTGAAGATACAAGTCTAAAGGCAATTCGGTGATCAAACCCTAATCTGGTGAAAGGTGTTTATTTGTAAACTTGTGAACTTGAAATTTCTAGAAATGGCTACTCCATTGGTTGTTGATATTAAGGATAGACCCTGTCCAAAATTCAAATGGAACCCATTCAAATCTATTGAGATAAAACCATTAGGTGCATTTTCTTTCGTTTCATATGGTGTTTTGCATATTGAAGATATTAGGGCATATATTCATATGAATGTTGAGGAATTAGGAAGCTCCCAATTGTTAAATTTGTATGCAAATCACATTGTGGGAGAGGATCTCTATGTAAGGCCTGAATTCAAGACTTTGGAGGAGAAGTTCACACAAATTGTGAAGTTTCTCATGTTTAACGAAAATGAATGGGTTCAGTACATATTGAGTTGAGTACATGTTGATTTTATGTGGTTAAATCAAACTTTCAAGATCATAAAGGAAGCTATAAGGATTGTTACTGGTCTAAATTCATTTGGTGGGTTGCCGACATTGAAATCTGTGAAGAACCAAATAGTCACTAAGGCAACCGATTTAGTTTTTGACAAGAGAGCCATGACAATAAATGCCATCATTGAAGTAGATGTAAGATTTGCTTCTATGGTTATTGGATATAAAATCTATCACTCTAGTTGGGATAACTCTGTATTTGGTACTGCAATCTATGCAACTTATCAGATGGTGAAGGAAAATGCAGAATATGACTTGTGTGAGTTACTTCGGGGCCAACTAATTGAAAATCTTGGAAAAATCAAGAAGGAAAAGAAGAATTCTTTCAAGTATGGTAATCCATTATTATGTCTATTCTTCTACTTCATGAATGAAGATCTGGGAGTTGGTAAAGTGCAATGGCAAGGTGATAAATCGGTAGTTGTTCAAATCAGAGACATCTTGTATAGAATTGGTGATAGGAAAGCAAGGAAAACTACTATCTAGGGTTACTTCAAAAAAATTCAAAGTGAAATGCAAGCTAGGGAAAGGATTCCTACATTTATTGTGGAAAAATACAATGACACTATTTACTTCATGGTTGACATTAATCAGTGTTTGATGGAAGCAACTGAACCTAGAATAGTTTGGATAATGCCTATGGGATATGAGGTCGAAGCACACATTTTGGAGGTTGTATCCCCAACACTTGTTGAGTAAACCTTGGGATTCGACAGAAGAAAGGTTTGGTAACTTTGAAGAGAAGGATATGCAAGTGTATGAACAACTGAAGAAGCCTATGATAGTCTAGAAGGTAAGAAAGGAAGTTGAAGCTTTTGCAGAAAGCATGGGAATATCATCTGAAGTAGTAAGGGAAGCTAGGAGGAAAAAAGAACAAGTTGAAGAAGGAGAGCCTACTAGAATTGAATCTACTATTCCAACAACATCCTCTACCAGATCTAGGTCTACAATGAGTTCTACACTCTCATTCAGTCATGCAAATAAATCAAGCCCTGTGAAAGTGTAGACGCCTAAAAATTACCTAGGCCTGCAAGCTTCATTATTACCACTTCTTTCCTAGAATAATTATGACATTTAATTATGTCCTCAGTCCACATTCGACTATTGATTAAATAATTCATAATTATTTAATTAATTCATGTCCTTTTATTCTTCATGATTATTAAATAAATAAATTTTATTTATTTATTAAATACGTCATTAATTGTCAAAGTCTTCCCTTAATTAAATAAATTTCTTAATTTATTTAATTCCCCTTCGTCATTTATATCTTCTCGATTATTAAATAAAT
>VDFB02379711.1:782455-937479 GCA_007258455.2 Sequoia sempervirens | reverse complement strand
TATTGTTAGCTTGAAATACTAATTAAAATATTTATTTATATTTAATTAAATATTTGGAATATATGATAGCTTAAAAAAATTCCTTGGTTATAAATATTGAACCATGAACAACATTCATAACCTAAACTAAAACTAATCTACTCCTATATAAAATTGGGACATAGATGTTTAAATAAAAGTGTTTACTCTTGAATCAATATGGACTAGTCCATACACCATTAAGCAATATAGTCATGAATAGAAAAGAGGAAAGGAAGATAGTTGATACAAAATAAAAATTAAACATATTTAAATTTAGATGAAACCAAATATTACATCAAATATAGTCGAAATACTTAATGATCCATTTCAAAACTATAATAATCCATGTGCAATAAAAGAATGACCATTACCAAAAAAAATCAATGCATTTGATTTTTCCACACATACATCAAACTTATATTATTGTCACACTAAAACATGTGGTGAGAGAAAATATAAAGCTAATACTTTACATTCCCTTGAATCATTAAAAACTACCAAGGAGACATACAATATAAATGACATACAATATAAAACCAAAAATTTGATCAATGGCCAACCATTTGATTGAATAGCCAACTAGTATACAAATATATTTCAATTTAGTACCTAGCTCACATAAGAGAGCCTCTAGATGATAAAATAGTGGTGACATGAAGAAAAACCATCATCCTGTACTCATATCCATCCAAATTTGATGATTCACATCTCAAACCATGTCAAAATTTCTAGAAAAAAATAAAAATCCACATAGGAGACATGGAAGAACACACTACATATCTACAAATTTTATCTTCAATGATTGCCTCCCTAGATATGATGTTTTTCGGCATGATCAAGTTGATTAATCTACCACAAATTTAGCTATGAGATATCATGAAATCATCAAGCCATGAAACCCTATCCATTGCATTAAATATAATATGGGCCATATTTATCCTTTGTTACCTCTAAATTCACACTTTTTTAAATTTAAAATGACTTCCAGGCATGATTCAATCCAATCTTCTAGTTACATACCTTCATTCGATCATTTATAGTATTAATAGGACATTTTTCCTTTAACACTACAAGTTTCATGTAGATTTGAGCCCAATTGATGAAAAATGGCTTTAGGTGGGAGAAACCCTAATTTAGAAATTTATGACATCAACCCTAGCCATGAATGGTGTTTTGAACATGTAGGGAGGTAGGTGCTCGATCAAACAATGAAGAACATGAGATTTTTATACTGTAGAATAACTCATGACTCATACCTTTGGTAAGGGCATTAGGAATTGTGGGTGAAAGATACTCATACCATTAAGATATGAGGAATGGGAAAGTTTTAATTAAAAAAAATCAAAAAGGTGAGAAAGTCTTAGAATGTTGGGGATAAAAGTTTAGAGGTGCACAAGGAAGAGTATTGTAGTAAGGGGATGGGATAAATTCTAACTCCAATAAATTTTATCAAGTAATTAGTAGGGTTCAAGAGTTGTAATGATAGGAAATAATTAATTAGGTAGAAGGAAGACCACAACTTTGAATTTGATAAAATACTAAGTGAAAAACATTGAGTTGGGAGTCAAGAGTCAGAAGTGAATGATGACATGGAAAGGGTACTTGGGAAAAGGGGACTATGGAAATCTAGCAAGGAAAGAGTGAAAGGAATGATGGGATAATAAATTTTGAAAGTCTAGTACAAATAAAATATTTAAGAGTTTAGTTTAAATTTTAGGGATCAAATCTCAAATAGATGGTATGCCAACATGGAAGGGTTCAATGGTATAAAAAATTAACTTGGAAAAAATTACAAGGAAAAGGATTGGGACACAATGATGAACTCTAACAATTGATACAAATAGATGGAAAATATAGAGATGGGAAAAGTGGTGCATACATGGATAGGAAAACCCTAAATTCCAAAAAATTGACAACCTACATAGACTTAAGATTTTACTAGAAAGCACCCTAATATTAGAATTTTTGGATCTTTGCAATTGTTAGCACATGCGAGATGATAGAGGGAAACACTTAATAATTTTAACTCATGTAAAAACCACTCATAATATCTCAAATTAGTTATAAATAATGGGATTAAAAGGTTTAATACACATAAGGGATGGGACTCAAGTAAAAAATTGCATATCAAATTTTAGTGCCAACAAGCTTTGGTTGGAGATGTATGTCTATTTCAGACATAGTGAGAATCTACTTATCTCAAAATAACCAAAAAAAAAATAGTACCAAAAGGAAACCCCCAAAAAATACACTTCACCATGATAAATAAAGGTCATGACTACACCAAATACAATAATATATACACGACAATACAACACAAAATAAACAAACTATGTATAATGAAAAATGACCTACAACAAATAACATGGATGCATAAAAAAATAGAATATATATATATATATATTCAAGTAAAACATACAAACATATTGTGGGTTAAACCCTATAAAAAAATTCCACAATAGAATACCATGGACTAACTGCTACAACTATTTGTCTTTGTCAAAGACAAGCCTACTAAAGGAGTTGATTTCCCTCAATAAATTACTACATCCATATTTAAGATATAATAAATATTAATTATTGCATGCATTCACATACAAAATATTAATACTTTGATCATCATATTAGAGGTGGAGATGATATTCATTATAACATGGTAACCAAAAAAAATAGTTTTCTTCATGCTCAAATATATGATTTCATATAATTTCAACCTCTTTAGGAGCATGAAGTGAATTTTGACTTACACAAAAATAAGCATGAAGAGAGATATTCTCATGATCACCAAGCTAAATTATTCCAAATCCAAGTACATTATCAAGCTAGGCCAAATCATGTAAATCATTTGGCTCATCTAGGGTTTGCAATCCAACTACACCAAAAATGGTGATTTTTTTTTTTCAATCACATGCCTAATTAAATTTTAATTTTTCACTCTCAAAATACAACTTAAAAAGTTGAGGAACTTCATGTGAAGACTCAATCTTCAAATTACCTCTCTATTTTTGTCCTTCTACATAACTTGTATAGAAATTGTTGGTAAGAAAGTGATCAATAATTTGTTCTTCTTCTTCACCTTATAGATTAGAAACTTCACCTACTTGAGGACACAAAACACTAGCATTATCATGCTCAACTAGTAAGCTAAAAAATACACCCTCAACATAATCTTCATCAACAAAAGAAAGCTGCTCCAAACCAAGATCTAAAAATTTACAATATCAAATTCAACATGGTTAAAAGAAATACACTCTTTCACACCTTCACATTATATTTCTCACTTACAATAAAGAAGGTGTGAGCTTCATCAAGCTCTTGGACAATAGATGACCAACATACATCACCTCCATATCTACTAAGCATTATTCATTAGCACAAAATTAACCATCATGAAACACTTTAAATGAAGAACCATGCCCTTTAAATTGTCTCTTTTTTATGTTCACTTAGGATATACATTGTCTCACATGTAGTAGTGGAATCAAAACCCATGACACATTTACTATTACATAGACAAAAAATATTAATAGCTTCAATATGATAAATAGGGACAAAAAAGGGTAATAAATCAAATAAGAGATTAGTCCCTTGTGCATCTTATACATCATATGTACATGTATAGACTCTATATAGTCACCCCCAAGAGCTGATTTATTAACTGTTCATTTGTACACATATCTTTCTCTTTGTCCATAATATTGTTACAAATAGTGGGGTAATTTACCCCATTATCAAACTATAGGTTGTCATTCATTTCCTCATTGGAATCACTCGCAGATGACCTATGTAGCTAAAGGTGGTTGATTGTATTGTTGTTATCATCATAAATATTTGTATATGCTACACTATTATCACCTTCTTCTACCCATCTACAAACACAATCAACATATTTTTATGTTATACGCACTCTATTTGTTGCATCCATTTTTATAATTATCACAACAACCTTTTTATCACCAACAACACTTGCATTTGAGGATAAAAATTTTGTAATGTATTCATTCCTCACCTTCCCCATAGAATCAAGGAATTTATGGGCTTGATTCATATTTTATATTTTGAAATCCTCCCACATTGAACTCAAACTAGCCTCTTAAGCTTCAAATAACATGTAAATTTAGAAATATATGTTAACTCTAAAATAATTTATAATTTTGGAAAGAGCAATTGCAAACCTATGACTATATTCAATGCTTTACTCTTCATCTTGTATTTTGATATTTTCTATGTCTTGAACAAGAATTCTAGCATCAACATTCATTATAAATTCATCTTCAAATGCAACCATGAGGTCATTCCAAGAAACAAAGGTATGTTATGAGAAACTTCAATACCATTCATATGCCTTCCTAGGTAGAAATATAACAAATAATATCATCCACATGTCTTTTTCTTCAAACTAAAATCTCTCCATAAACTCTAAAAATGCAACAACATGTGCATCCCCTTCATGAATGTCATACCGATCAAACTCAACCATCTAGTTGAAGACTATGACCTTGATGGTTTGCATTTCATAATCAACCCAAGAGAGGTCTTGTTATTTATATAGGGTATCTATGGAAATTGTAGGCAATGAAGTAACCTAATTTTTGTAATAGAAGGGTAAGCATTGGATTTAGTACCTTGATTTGTTCTTCACATTTTCTTTTAATTCTAGAAATCTCACCAATTTTTTATTTCTTTCTTGTATGGATGCTTGTAATTTTTAAGCATGAACTTTTTAAAGATGTGGGCTATTTAAATAGAAAGAATGAGCATCATTATAATATTCATGGGAAACTAGTTCAATGTAATTCCAATGGTTTGAAATATATGATGCATGTGAAGGAACACCCATAGGATAATAGAATCTATACCAATTATTCATGAATAGTCATATACCATGTAGGGAAAAAGGCTAAGATATACCAACAAAATGTTTCTTTATCATGAAAAAAACCATTCCTCCAAAGAGAAGAATAATATTACTTGAAACCAATCACTATAGGTATGAGATGTGTTCCTTATACACCAACAGTAGCAGGGTACAACAATAATCTATATTCTAGATAGCACATTCACCACCTCTTTCAAAAGAAGAAATCCGTGAAGCAATAATAAAATAAATAAATCTAGTTTTGAGAACCAATATAGTTTTAAATTCCTTTCAACCCAATAATAGTGTTTCTTCCCCAACATCATTTGTTAGGAATAAGTGACAAGATTCCACTTACCTAAATAAAGAACATATAGTTGTAGACTAACTGTAATAATATCATTTTTTTTAAATGAGTTACTAGGGTCTTCACAATAATTAAGATTAAATTATCCTTGACAATGGAACCATTGTTAAGCATGAGTTTTCAACTAAGAAATCTTACCCAAAAAATGCATAGCTACAAACACAACTTGTAGCTTCTTAATTGGAAATGTTATAAGGGCCTCAAAAATATGAACCAAGATCAAATACATTCCTTGGAAATAACACTATTATTAGGTCCCAAAAATATAATTCCATAATCCTAGAACTTCTTACTTCAAGGCCATGGATATGTCGTGAAGAAGGAAAAGAAGGAGATTCATCAACAAGCTATAGAAGGTTAACTTGGCCTACTTTGAGAGTGGGTAATATCTCCTATATTGTGATTTCATATTAAACTCAAGTGGGTATTCTCAAAGCTATACCTTGATAGGTATTTTAATCAGTTATAATATAACTTGACTCTAAGAAACAACATTTATATCTAGATGTACAATTGACCCCTATAAGTGCTAGTAGATCAAACTCAACTAGTTTCAAAAGACATCTATATATGTGATAACACACCTTGCCCATGTATATGTATATGACAATAGTCTAATAATCATTTACATTAATTTATTTTAATATTTCATACATAATGAAAAAGTGCAAATATAGTAAACATGATTCTTTGAATATTTTGCATTTAGGATAGCTTAAATTAATTCACTAGTTAATATTAAATAATCATGAACAACATACATAACCTAAACTAAAATTAATATACTCCTATAGAAAATTGGGACTTATATGTTTAAATAAAAAAAATTGATCTTGAACCAATACAGATTGATACCTACTCCACTAGAAAATAGAGTTATGAATAGAAAAGAGAAAAGGAAGATATTTGGTATAGCATTAGCAAAACCATATTTACACTTAAATGAAACCAAATATTATATCAAATGTAATGGACATACTTAATGGTTCATGTCAAAACTACAATGATGTTGTGTAACAAAACAATGACCATTATGTAAATATTTTGTAATGTATTATATGCTATCACACATACATAAAACTTCTATTATAGTCGCACTAGAAAATATAATGAGGAAATATACATCTATAGCTATACATTCCCTTGAATCATTACCAACTACCATGGAGAAATTCATTACAAATTATATACAATATAAAACCTTTGTACACTATTATAGAATGTAGTCCCTTCATTTACAACTCAAAAACATAGTTATTGATCCCGTAGAATACATTTGGAGCTTAGAAGACCCAAAAATTGGCTCGCTAACTAACTTTTTGAGTGAAAAACTAGCTAGTATAAATAATATTTTAGTTTGGTACCCAACTCACATAATAGGGCCTCAAGATGATAAAATAATGATGACATGAAGAAAACCCATCATCCCCTACTCATACCCATACATTAGAAACAATTCACATATCAAACCACATGAAAATTACCTATAAAAACATTGAAATTTGTACCAGAGATGTGGAAGAACACACTACAAATTATAAATCTTATCTTCATTCATTGCACCCATAGATCTAATGTGTTTAGGCATAGTTGAGCTAAGAATTATATTACAAATATGTAAAAAATGTCATGAAATCATATAGCTTTGAAACCCAAACCATTTTATTAAATATAATACAAGCCACATTTATCTTTTATTTCCTCTGAATTCACACCCTTTTGATTGAAAATAATTTCTAAGTGTGATATGATTTGATCCAATAGCTACAAATATTCATCAAATCATTTATGGAATTCTTAGGATGTTTTTTCCTTTACCATTGTATTTTTTGTGTAAATCTATGCTCAAATGATGAAATAATATTTCTAGGTAGGACAAACCCTATTATAAAAAGTTATCATGTCACCCTATTCATAAATAGTCTTTTTGGCATGTAAGGAGGTAGGTGAGGTAAAATAATAAAAACATAGGAGATTGGGACTTCAAATATTAGGGATAACTCATGACTCATACCTTTCGTCAAGGTTTCAAGGATCAAAGGTGATGGAGAACTAATACTTTTAAGGTATGGGGAATAGGGGGAGTTTAAACAAGCAACTCTAAAAGTGTGAGTATTTGAACATCGAGTATTAGAGTTCATAGGTGCACAAGCAAGAGTACTATAGTAAGTTGATGGGTGAAATTTTTACTATGAGAAATCTTATGAACAAATCAGTAAGGTTCAAGAGTTAAGCATGACAAAAAATAATTACCCACGTAGAAGGAGGGGCACAACTCTTACTCTAATAGAATACTTAGTGAAAAACATTGAGTTGAGAGTTGAGGATTGCATGGAAATGGTACTTGGGGAAAGAGAACTCCTATAGTTTAGTGAGGAGAGATAAAAATATATGATGGTATAATGAAGTCTGAAAGTCTAGCACAAATGAAAGATATTTTTTTAGTGTGAACTTTCATGTATCAAAGATTTGATGGATGGTATGCCAACATGGAAGGGTCCATTGGTCTATAAAATTTTCTTAGAAGAATATTATAAGGAAAAACACTAGGATGTTAGGATTGGTTGGAAAGTTAAGCTAGGATGATAAAGTCTAACAATTGATAAAAAGTAGAGGGAAAATTCAAAGATGAGTAGAGTGGCATACCAAGATGGACAACCTTAAAAGCTTAAAAAATTGATAGCCTACATAGACTTACATTTTTACTAAAAAACACCCCAAACTTATAATTTTTTTAGATATTTTACAATTGTTAGCACATGGGGGATGACAAAAGAAAACCCTTAGGCATTTTGACTCATGAAAAATCTACTTATACTATCTGAATCAGTGTATGTATATCAATCAAAAGTAAAATAGCCACGAGGCTATCAAAAATAATCTCATGAATGTATATTTGTATAAATAATCGGGAAAATAATCAAAAAGTGTACAAAAATGGCTAGCCTTGGTGGCTGCTCGACTCACCCCTAACTAATGGCTAATCCTCAGCTCTAGGTAGTGCTCCGCTCCTCTAGGAAAAATTAGGCTACATCATCACCTAGGGAACATCATGATGATAATGCATGTGGTAATAAGCAGACTTAGTAATTTCCTCTCTATACAATCATGTGAACACTATTTCTCCTTGTGATGTGGTCATCACCACCTCAAGCTACTGCCTCCACCCAATCTCCTAGGCCAGATGTAAGTCCAGTTGTTGTTGCAACTAAACCTGATGGTCTCTCTATGTTGTCATGTCTTATAGCTAGTGTTGTAGCTAATCCCTCTCTACCTACAACTATGCTCTCTTTGTTGTGAGAGCTTGTATCTGAGCCTACAACTGTGCATCTAGTTGTATAGGTGGAGGAGGTGGTGGTGCCCCTAGAACCTATCTTTCATGCTAACCAAGCTATTGTCCTAGGTCCTGGTGACCCTAATCTGAATCCTATTACTGGTGCCCATCTCCTGGTACCTATGCCCTATCCTGCACTAGTTGATCTTTCCCTCTACCTCAGTCCCCATCTCTACCTCTTTCTTGGTTGCCATCTCGGCCTCAACCTCTAGGGTATCCCCCATTGGATCTGTCAGGCGATTAGGTGGCCTGAACCATGCATCATAACTTGGGGTGGTCCCCACATCTAGTAGGCCCTGGTCATAAGCCCATAATTGGGCAACAAGCTATCTAAATTTATTGACCACCACTACGAGATCAATCTAGGCTCCCCACCGTACCTCCCTCTAGGATCTAGCAAAGCCTATAGTATAATCATCAGTGAGTGCATCATATACCTCGCCAAACTTTTGAGCAATGTGGTCTAGTAGGTATTTCTCTATCATCGTGTGCTCTCTCCCCTACATATAGTGGGTCTACCAAGTAAAATACAACTGTTGTTGATCATGGTACCAAGGTGGATCCTGCAGCCATGGCCTCCATCAAAAAATGGTCATGTCATCAATGACACGATGCCAATATGGTAAACCTATAGGGCCTGTGTGTTGGAGAGTCATTGGCACCCTGTACTTGAAGATGATGGGCTCGTCCTCATGAATTTATACCAAAACCACCAATGGCCTCAAAACTGCAATATGCTCGTAATCCCATTTATGGAGCAGTATAACACCTGCCCCTATGCTCTTGCCCTGGCAATACACTGCCTGATGCATGTCGTAGTATAGGGAAGAAAGAAGAATTGGACCCTAGGAAAACATAACATTCGTCCTGATCATATCATCCCATGTCATCTCCCAGCCAAGACTGAAGCCTCTACCCCATTGATCTGGGGCAATGATGCTAGAAATCAGTGCAATAATGAACAATTTGAATATCGGTATGCGAGCCCTATATAGATCCAAATCTATCTAAGAGCTCACCAAGATGATGTTGTCTGTATGTAGCAATTACCAACATGCATCTCTCCTAGCATTTATGCCATAGATGACATGCTCTTTGTGTATCGACAATTGCAAGATATGCCACACATCCTCCAGTGTAACAGTGGCCTCACTAGTGGGCAAGTGAAAAAAAGAGGTCTCACTATGCCACATCTCAATCAACACAGTCATCATAGCCAAATGTGTCCAAACCTCTAGAAGGAACGCAATGAAACCTAACCCCAACATCTCAAGCCACTCCACCCGACGGTCATCAAAGTCTCTTGTTGCTTCCAAAATGTTAGAATGGTGCTCTCGTGACATCAACGATGGAGGATCCTCCTGCACGCATCACACACACAATGTCAATTTTCCAAAAATTCAAAAAAGTGATCAAAATTTGAGAATTTGCATTCAAAAACATCAAAAGTGTCACTGGAATCTATAGTGTCGCTATTTTTGGTGTACGTCGTTGTATCCATTTTAGGGGTGTGTCACCAATTTAGTGACGCGTATCCCTGCACTCAATAGTGAATTGGCATTCTTATGCTTCACTATAGCTAAAAACAAGGGTGCATCACTATTTGCTACATGTGTCACCAACCGCTTTCCAGCGTCGCTAAACCTAAAAATCCTGTGTCCCAATATTAAAATCGTGACACCCTAATCAAAAGTGTCACCGGAGAAAAAAAATGATGGTGCACCGCTAAATAGTAAGTAAATCACTAAAATATCAATAGCGACACTTCCAATGCCTCTTGTGCGTCGCTATACAATGATGCACCTAAAAACCTAATTTTGACCCCCTATTAAATGCATCTAAATGTGAAAATCAAGATAGGTTTTGAGTCACATACCCGAGGTCCTACATTTTCTTAGCACTGGTACTCTCAAACCCACTCTGAAAGGTGAAGAGGAAGCAAACAGTGAGCCATTTCACCAAGATGACAGAGCTCCAAATGCACAAATCTCTAAGGGTTGAATGCATAAATGAATTGGAAATGCAACCCTTCTCACCTATTTAAGCCTAAAAATTAGGGTTTTTTGCCCTAATTTGAGCCCAAACCTAGGGTTTTGACCTGTTTTACCTATTTCCACCTTGTGCAACCTATTTTGAGCCTTTTTTTGCGTTTCTAAGGCCATTTTGGCATATGAGGCCTATTTTACCACCTACACCTATATTTAACCTTCATAAAAAAATCAACCCAAAATTCTAAATTTATGCATGATTTCTCAAGGGGCAAGGAACTAGCTCATTCCTTTAGCTGGGGCAACAATGGGGCATCCAAAAAAAAAAAAAAATTGATATGGGCAGTAGTTTTAATCTGAAAAGTGTTAGCCTTTGAACCAACATAATAGGTACCTTGCTTCAAAGAGGGGAAAGATGTAGACACTTAAAAAATGTCATGAATGATATCATGCACTTGAATATGATATACTATCACCATTTCATCCTAAAACCCATCCTCTTTTCGATTAATTGATTAAATTAGCCTAGTTATTTAATTAATTACACCATTTTCATTTATTGATCTAATTAATCTAATTAGGTTAATTCACCTCCTTTCATGATAACCTTTCACCTGTTAAATTGGATAAATCAAATTATCTAATTTAATCCCTAAGTCCTCTTATTTAATTAAATAACCCTAAGTTATTTAATTAAATATCATATCACTTCCCCTTTTCATTAAATAAAGTACTTATTTAATGAATATCCTAATTCCCCTAATTTGCATAATTGAAACTTTATTTAATTATCAAATTACTAATTAAATCTAATCCACCCACTTGCAAGGGAATATTCCTCCTTTGCACATTCCTCCAAAAAGGGAATATTCCTTCTCCTTTGCACAATTAAATTTGGTTTTAATTAACTAAATATCTAATTTTCCTCGCCCATGAGAATATTCTCTTTCTTCACTCATTTGAAAAAGGGAATATTCCTTTTTGTGACAAACTCTCAACAAGACTTCTTGTGCAAGTTTTGAAAGTGTGTTTGTTTGGATGAATGCAAGCCCTTGATTAAATATCATCTTGCATCCTCAACCCTTGATGGGAATCCATGATCCATGCCTCCATCTTCCTTCCTTTCTGACCATTGATTGATTCTTTAAATCTTGATCATCAGTTCCATTTTTCCTATTCTATAAACAGAGCTTGCCTCTATTGAATATGGATCCATCTTTTAATAGTAAACTTATGTTGTTAAAATCACTTTCATCTTGCATCCATATTTTGTGCTTTAAAAGGAATTTTAGGTTAATTTCTTGCATCATATTAGCTTAGCTTCCATTAATGGCTTTTATGGTAACTTAGGCATCCATTTAGCATATTTTATAATTATGGTTTCAATCTTTTGCATCTTGCATACATTTAGAATAACTTTGCATACACTTACATCGATTATCATAGCATTTATCATGTTAAAATAGCTTTCATCATGTTTTACAACACATCTTTCATCAGTTTCATCAATTCTCTTCAATAGAATCGATCGAAACAAGCTCATTATCCAAGGGATTGGGAAAGGGTCACTATTCCACATCAATGTGATACCACTCCCCCAATAGGATAAGTTTCAATGGATTAGAATTGATTTTTTAGAAGCTTTCATATTTTAATATGTTAGTTTTAATGGATTCTTAGTTTAGTTTACATTTAATGACCTTATTAGGACTAATGCATAGTCACTTAAATACTCTTTGAATCCTCAGGGAGGAGCACCACTCCCAGAAGTTACTTACCATGTCCAATTTTTGATTGAGGCAATAAAGAAAATGGGGAAGGGACTCCTTTGCTTGGCATGTCAAGATGGTACATTTCCTTGACATAGCCTATTTTTCCATTTCATCTTCATGGATTAATCATCTCTTAGGGGATGATGGTAAGCCTACTAAGAAACACATACCTGATCTACCTAGGATTGTAAATGTTTGTGAGTCAGTTTAACACTTGCTTGGTTCCAAAATAATTACAAACAAACATCAACAAGAATTTTCAAAATTTCAAACCCTTTGGTCTAAGTATGGATACCCTTTGAAAAAACCTTGATATTAATGCTTGTCCTAAGGATTTATTCTTAGTGACTTCTAAATATTTTGGTTTATATCTCAATCCATACTTTCCAAAGTAAACCTAGGTAACTATGCCCCTAACTTCATCCTTTTCATAAAATGGACTTTGTGAAATGAATGATGTTTTTGACATAGACATTTAGTTTGAAACTTAAGCAAGACAAGTGTTTGTGGTAAAAAGAAACTCATTTAAGCAAGATAAATTAACAAATTGAACCCTACATGACCATTTAGCATCTAATCACTTCAATTCAACAACCAAACCTTACACCCACTATCATTCAACCAAACTTTGAACTAATTGAAGGAGAATAAACAGATATAATTAGTAGTTTGAGGAGCTTCAATTTTGAAACAAAAGAAACACCAATCCAGTGGAGAAACACAACATACATCTTAGACAAACAAGAGGAACAAGCCGATATTGTGGCCAGAAAGGCCCATATTACCACCTCCCACATGGCAATAAATATCCTCTTTTCCATAATCTTGTGCTTCTCTTAATGATCTCTTGCAAAATCAAAATCCCTAAGAGAAGGTCTACATGCAACTATTTCAAACTTAGACAGCATAGTGCAAAGTATATTTGGAAACGTATCTTAAGGAATCACAGCAACCAAGATAGATCGATAAGGAGACATTTTCTATGCTATTTCATGGATGAACCAGATCTACACATTTCACAAGAACTTCTCCTTAATAATTAAGTCCTTATGGTTTGAACACTTTAGAGGTCTAGCATGTTACTCACTACCTTGGTCTTGGAAAACAAAGGTTCACTCTAGATCAACTTTGGGTCAAAATTTTCATCCACCTATTATCAATTTCATCCTTCACTTCACAAAAATTTGCAAACTTTTGAACACACCAACACTTTGGAGTTATAAATCTATCAACCCAACTCCTAACTTAGCTACTTTATATGTGAAATGAATCCTTTTCCATGCACTTAGTTAATTTAGTTATCATCTTTGGACTAGTTTATCTTGAAGGTCACAAGTCTACCCTAAAGATTCACAAGTTCATTAGCATCCTTCTTCCAAACATCAAACATCAAACTCATAGTTAAAAGTGTTGTCCTAAAGCATTTGTAAAGATCGCTCTCTGCATCATTTACCTTTTCATCTCCCATTATCATCATTTCTCCAAAACAACTTAGAACATCCCTTTTACCTATATTTGAGTCAGTTAGAGAGTTTAAACATTACAAATATCAACACAACTCTATAGGTGACCCAAAATTTATGGTAAAGACAAGATCACAACACAAGAGAATCATGGAGAAAACCAAAGTCACACTCACCTTAAGTGATCCCAATCCTCAAGAATTTGATCCAAGAAGTCATGTTACCCCATCAAAACAACCCTTGTCTCCATCAAGGCCATATGAGATAGAAGACATTACAAATAACCCATCTAGACTTACTAAGGAAGAAATCATGGAGTACATAAAAGAACATCAAACCTTTGAAAACATGGCTCCAGTCTCCCCATCTTTTGTTGTGCAATCATTGACACAAGGCTTGACTTCATCCACCATTCAAACAACTCCATTTCTAGGGATAAATCAAACACCCATTCCTAGTTTGTAGCTAGTCTTGATAAAGACTTTGGCCATACTCTTCCATTGGAAAGCAACACACTTGTGGGTACCCTAAACACCAATCCCTCTCAAAACACCACTTAGACACCTACCTTTGGTGCTCCTACCATTCTTGAACACCCCTTGCATCAAAATAAACCACTTACACTTCATGAATCCATGAAAACCTTAACTTATCGAGGTCGCCCATCTTCATCCATCCCCACAAGTACCACAATTATGCCCAACATCACACAAGGTAGTATGGATCAATAAGGGCATGTTAACACCCTCATGAAGAGTCAACCTTTAACGCAAATAGGGATATCTTTATCCAACCCCTAATTGGTTCATCCACACCATTGTTTTCACAAAACACATCCATCCCAACCATCACCAACCCAAATCAAAATAACCCATTGGTCACAAACCCCATTAACCAAGGTAGTACCTTGATCCCACCTCAAGTACAACAAGGGAAACCCCCTACTCTTAGGTCAAGGGAACCCTTTTGATCAATTACAAGGGTTGAGCATGCCATTGCCATCACAATATCTAATGGCACCATCATCATATTTCCTCTTGGCCCCCATGTCATGCAAAATCAAATGGGACCTCAAACTTGCATCCTCCATCTCAATGCACCATATTTCAAGGAATGTTAAACCAAGGGAACCCCCAACCTCATCAAAAACTTGCAACCCACTCAAAATATCAACACCCAAAACCCATCACAGATGTCCCAACAACCAACTAATCCTACAATGCAAGCACATGCATTAGCTTTACAACAAGCACAACAACCTTATCAACAAGTTGTCCAACAATAGTAGCAACAATAGGAAGCAACCCTAGTAGCACAACAACAGCAACAACAACAGCAAGTAAGCCTAGTAGCACAACAACAATAAGATTTAGCCCTAGTAACACAACAATGGTAGCAACAACAAAAAGCAACCCTAGTAGCACAACAATAACAAGACCCTAGCAGCACAACAATAGTAGCAACAACAAGCAGCCTTAGCAACATAGCAAGCAGCCTTAGCAGTACAACAACAAGCAACCTTAGCAACACAACAACAACAATCACAACAACAAGCCCTAGCAACCCAGCAACAACATCAAGTAGCCTTAACAACCCAACAACAGCAACAACAAGAACAACAAACCACTTGAGTATCCCAATAGCAACAATGAGACCAACAACAAGTCTTGTTAGCTCAACAGTATGCCCAACAACAAGTAATCACACAACAACAACAACAACAACAAGAAGGTTCCTACTATAATCCTCAATAGAAAATCATCAATAAGAACATGTTAGGGACATATACAGCTCCACCAAAATCACCTTCACAATATCCTACACCACCATACACACCATACACACCATACAACACCCCATCATATCAAAATCCCACGTATAATCCATCCACCATCCCATAATATGCAACATATGTTCCCCCACCAAACCCACGAGATGATGTAGCATACCAACTTAAGGCGTTAACATAGGAAATGTAGGATATCCGGATGGGAAAAATGAAGAAGCCCCATACACAACAAAATCTATGTCCATATCCATTCGATCAAAACATTGTAGTAGTACCATTCCCTCTCAGTTTTGAAGTCCCAAAATTTGATAAATACAAAGCAAGAGGAAGTATTGTCGACCATGTCAAAGAGTTTAACATCATGTGTATGAAGGTTGCCTACAATGAGTCCTATTTAATGCACCTCTTTCCATGAAGCTTGATAGGCCTAGCCATCGACTAGTTTTCTCAATTGCCTCTGGGAATCAAAACCTTCCAAGAAATCATTGATAGATTCATAGATCACTTCTACGTTAATCTTGATATGGGTGTAAGATTAGAAGAGTTATATACTCTCAAACAAAACAAAGGAGAATCTTACACCAATTTCTTGCAATGACAGAGATAAAGAGCTAGTAAGAGCAAATGGCCCATTACCGATGAACAACAAGTGGGGATCACCTTAGCGAATGTAGATCCAGATCTATCCTTCCACTTAAAGATGCAATGTATTACCTCTTATGACAAACTTGTCCCTAGAGCCCTTAACATTGAGAGAGCTCTTATCTTATAGGGAAATACTCAAGCACACAAAGACAACTGCCCATCAACCAATTCAAATGACAAGCCTCGATTATGGGCTAAGAAAAATAACATGACCAATGATGGCATGGTAGATGCTAAGGTGGTCCTAAGTGCTCCTAGGCCAAACAAAAATCAAATACCTAACATTCAACCAACTGTGCAACAAAACACATCACCTCAAAACAATCAAGTCAATAACACCAAAACGCAGCAACGACGAACTCCCAATATGAACAACTATCCAAAACACAAATACACATAGTTGTTGGAACCTATTGAAACCATCATGAAGAAATTGGTAGAGTCAAACTTGATAACATTGCCCAATTTTGAAAACTACCAAGAACCACTGGATAAACCACCTTGGTACAATGAAAAATATCTTTGTGACTTTCACAAAATCAAAGGACACAAAACATCGAACTACATGAGGCTCAAAAATGTTATCCAAGATCTTATTGAGAATGGAGACATATTTGTTGAGGTACTAGCTGGCAACCAGGATCTTAAGATATACAATAACCCCATGTTGGATCATAGCAAAGGAAACAACAGTGGAAAAGGTAAGGATTACACAAATGTGCAACATGTTTATTCCAATGTAATTGCTTCATGTGATAGTGTCATCACCCTCATCACCATCAAAGGGCCTAGTGTGGAGTGTGGAGTCACCACAAGATGTGGAAAAGTCACCATCCAAGGAGTCTCATCTCAATCTAGGGCACAACCTACTTTGCCAACATCAAACCCTAGAAAATACAGTCTCTTAGATCAGCTTAAGAAGACCCCCATGTAGATATCTATCTTAGAACTATTGAGGCTATCCCCCACACATAGGGAAATATTAGAAAAGGATTTGTCTTCATCATCCATCCTTGAGGATATTGATACAAAGAAGTTTCAAGATATGGTAGGGCATATCACTAATCATCTTCTCGCCTTCTTAGAACAAGACCTACCATCGCAACCATCTCATAACCATGCTTTGCACCTTGAGGTAATTATTCATAAGAACAAGGTTAAAAGAGTCTTAATGGATGGAGGTGTTGGGTTGAACATTTGTACCCTTCAATTGATCAAGAACTTGGGTTATTTAGAAGATGTTATTGAGAAAGAAAAGAGCACAACCATCAGAGCATATGACGATCAAGAGCGGGTATTGCAAGGCATCATCACACTACCCATCCAAGTGGGACCCATCATGTTGCAAAAACTACATGCCAAGTGTTAGACCTTGATCTTCCCTACAACATCCTGCTTGGCCAACCATGATCCATTCCTCCATCTTCCTTCCTTTCTGACCATTTATTGATTCTTTCAATCTTGACCATCAGTTCCATTTTGCCTATTCTATAAATAAAGCTTGCCTCTATTGAGTATGGATCCATCTTTTAATAGTAAACTTATGCTATTAAAATCATTTTCATCTTGCATCCATATTTTGTGTTTTAAAAGGCATTTTAGGTTAATTTCTTGCATCATATTAGCTTATCTTCCATTAATGGCTTCCATGGTAACTTAGGTTAATCCATTTAGCATATTTTATAACTAGGGTTTTAATTTTTTGCATCTTTCATACATTTAGAATAGATTTTCATACACTTACATAGATTATCATAGCATTTATCATGTTGAAATAGCTTTCATCATGTTCTACAACACATCTTTCATTAGTTTCATCAATTCTCTTCAATAGAATATATCAAAGCAAGCTCATTATCCAAGGGATTGGGAAAGGGTTGTCATTCCACATCAATGTGAAACCACTCCCCCAATAGGATAAGTTTCAATGAATTATAATTGATGTTTGTGAAGCTTTCGTATTTTAATATGTTAGTTTTAATGGATTCTTAGTTTAGTTTACATTGAATGATTTTATTGAGACTAATACATAGTGGCTTAAATATGCTTTGAATCCTCACGGAACAAGTGTAGTTATCCCATACTACATTCGTCGATCACACTAACCAACTCTATGATGGTAGAAAAGGAACATACATAATGGAACAAAACCTTTATTAAAAATGCATCTTAATCTATAAGATAAAAATACATTAGTACATCAAGGATGGAAGGATTGTGTGTTACAAAAGATAGGGACATGTTAAAATAAAAAATATATGCATGCATATCAACCAAAAAAATACCTAGGAAGAGCTATAGTAATAGATTATCCAAAGGTGGTGCATAGGTGGGATCAAAGAGATATATCACTATGTATTCCCAAAACTTAATCAAAGTATGATAAGCATCAACAAACAAAGGTGAATCTAAACCCTATGAAATCTAAAATGATATGCAAATATCATAGTCAATTTTGGAAACCTAATATGAATGAAGGCTAAAACCTAGCACATAAGATAAATTAAGTTCACCAAAATGTAAAGAAATAAATGTGTTCATTTATCAAAATTGCTTTTGATAAATATGGCATTCAAATAACTAATTTATAGTTGTGATGAAAGTTTTAAATTTAAAAATAACATAAATGAAAGCACCTAGCTAATTTTGGTGGTTGATAGATAGTTGTTTGTTTTTTTGAACGTAGCTTTTTTTTGGTGTGAGAGGGGTGTTTTACCTAGCTAGTTCATCACCTAGGTCCTATTGGCACTATTTACTTAATTTTACTTAGGGTACACATAGGATAGTTATCACTTTATGTCTCAAGTCATAATATTAAGACACATGTCATAATCTTATGTAATCCTATGTCTCATATTTTCCTATATAACCAAGGGGTTCTCTTTGTAATCACAATTTAGTATCATTGTATGCTTGCATCATTTGATAGAATAGAATTATTCTCTCATACTTGATCTCTCATGTGCTTTCATAGAAATTCCTAGATCTTGGGTGGCTACAATATTTAGCCAAATCTTCTTACGTGGTATTAGAGCTTATTGGATTGCTTCTTGTTAGTCTTTATTGAAAGATATAGGTTGCAAATCCTAGTGGATCTTGAAAATTTGAGTATGCTCCTATCTTGCATTTAATGACGATATAGAAAAGAAGAAAATCTTGATAGAAATATCATATTTTGGGGGTTTCCTCTTTGTGGCTTTATATTGTAGGTTCATTTGGAGCTTATTGGTGCAAATTTAAGCTTATCTTTAAGTTCAAAGTGTCCAAAAAAGTTAATTTTCCCTTTTATTTGTCCAAATTGGACATGTGAGGTCATATCTACAATATTTTGTAGTTGAGAGGTGGTTACCAGATCCACAAGGTAGCTACAATTTTGGAGTATTTTGGGCCAAAATAGACCCTGCAATCATGTCCAAAAGGCCTAAGAACCCTAAGATCAATTGTCAAATCATCAAAATCAAAGAACTTTGCCAAGGGTTTTAAAAAAAAAACCCCTAGCCATATAGATTTGGCAGAATATTTTACAAAACTAAGAAGATTCTATTGGCTTTAGCATGCATAGATGCACAAGTATGACCACAAGAAAAATTAATAAAAAATCTATTTTTTTAATTTAAAATATTTCATATTTAAAAATTAAAAAAATGTACCCTACTACCACAAAACCTATGCAACAAGGCAATGAATGGTCCAGTGGGTACCACTTGGTGCAACTCAAACATTTATTTTTGGGCATCTACCATCATTTTAGGAGACTCTACATTAAGGAGGTTGCATGTGTTGGAAAATTGGTTTGTCATTGAGAAGATTGGTGGATGTATGGTAGATAATGTTACTATGGTGTTGTCATTGATGTGAACATTCTAGTGATGTCAACATTGATGTATAGTTGATGAAAGATGAGCATGATTGAATGAAGTGTCTTCAGTTATGTAAATCCATTATAGATGTAGATGTGTTGGTCCGGTGTAGACTAGATGTGTTGGTATTTTCCTAAGTTTGGAATGCAGTTTTTCAGTGTTCAAAGAGCCTATTTTGTGGTTTTCATTGCTTCACCATGAAGAATATGGTTATGTGGTTCTAAGGTAATTTTTGTGTATGTTGGAGGAATCTAAATCGAAGGTTTCATAATTTTATGTCCTTTGTAGTTGAAGTTGGAGTTGACAGAGTATCGCTTTGGATATGGAAAAGTTACAATGATAGAGTACCTAATTAGAATTCTCCGCATTCCACCACAAACGATTGTCTCAAGCTATGCAGTTTTGAGGGAATATTTACAAGTTTCAAAAGTATGTGTGGTTCAAGTGGAAAGAGCTTTGGAGGTTTGCATTTCAGGTTGTGGATGAACAATTGGTTCATTTCCTTATTGCTTCTCTAGTGATGTTGACCTAAAGGTTTTGAGGTCATGTGAAATTAAAGGATGTATGGATTGGACATATGGGAATAATTATAGGTCCTTGCCGACCTATTTCGATTATGTATATGTTTTAGATTGTGTGTTTCTATGTTTTGAGCTGACAAGTTATGAGGATGTATGGTACATCTAACTAGGCCATCCTAATTGATGTTGTAGGTATTTTCATATGTAGTGCATATAAATGCAAGTTCATTTTAGTGTTGAAGATATAGTTGTGATGAGAAGTGTGCAAATGTGATGCATGTGTGGCAAGGTGTGGTATGGATATAATGTGATAAAGTAGAGTATCATAGAAGTGAAGCATGAAGTGTGTTAGATCAGTTTATAGAGCTTAAGTGGAACTATCTTCAACATATTGTAGATGTATTGTATCAATTCAAATCTCTGGCAGTGAGCCACCCTCTTTTCTATCCTATAAATGAGTCACTCCTTTTCTCTGGATAGTGAGTCCTCTGGATAGTGAGTCCACTTGGCAATGAGCCATTCTATAATATTGTATGACTGGTTATAATATATTGTGAGTTAATCCTCGCCGTGGTTTTTCCCTTTTTGGGTTTTCCACGTAAAATCTAGTGTTCTTGTGTTCTTTGATGTGATGCATGCTTTCTATGTTCCTTTCTATTACTACAAGTTTAATGTGATGCATTGAATGGATATTTAAGTTGATGAAGTTAATGAATTTCTGGGAATACTGATTCACCCCTCTCTATATTTTGGGTGTTCTACAACATGGTCTCTCTTCTTCTCTCTTTTAAGAGGGAACTTTTACTCACATGGGTTTTTTCCTTCTCATTCTTATTTGAGAGCATTATGTATTTTCTCTCCTTAGGGGAGGAGTTTTTTCCCACTAGGTTTTCTTCTTTTCTCCATTTGTGAGAGATTGCATTTGTACATGGGTACCTAATATGGCCTAGTATCCAAGACCCATCCTTGCATTAGTGCATCTTGTACATTTTACCTAAGTTGCATTTAAGAGGGTTTTAAGGTGTGAAAGGGGTGTTAGCTAGTTCATCTCCTAGATCTCATTCACACCATTTACTTAAGTTTAATTATGGTACACATAGGATAGTTATCATTTTATGTCTCAAGTCATTTTGGTGAATCTGACATTGTACATCATAAATTTTGATTTGGAAGTCTCTAAAACCCTAGATCTAGGATTAGCATTAGTTAGTCTTGCATCTCATTTAGGGTTTCATAATTGCATTTTGCATCCTTTAAAATTACAAAATCCAAAAATATTGCATACATATTGCATTCATTTTACATAGTAATCTACATATTAGTGTCTTTCAATCATTTACATCAGAAAATTCAATCAAAATTGTATCAAAAAGTTGTCATTTTTCTTGTTGTTTGTCATCAAATCATATTTGCATCTAATCATAAAATTCTAAAAACTTGTGACTTAAAGAATATGTCTGCAACCTAAAAGAGAGACCTTAAACGTTAATTTAGAAACTTAGACTTTAATTTTTCAAACCCCTATGCAAAGACCCATTCGCCCTAGGGTAAATTTGTCCATGTACAAGTTGTTTTCTAAATTTCTAGGCATAAGTTTTTGAAAGAGGAAAAAATGGGTTTTACAGGGACCCGAAACCACAAAGTTTACAAACAAAAGATAAGATCGTTAAAGACACCAAAAGTAGAAAGGCTGTAAAAAAACAAGACAATTCCACAGCCACCAAAAAGGCCAGTGAAGGCCACAGAACCAAAAAACTAGACAAAACGCCAGCAACAACTAAATTTGGTCCTTTAATAACTCCGCAGTTTCAACTTCCAAATCGTTCATATCCTATCTGCTTAAGTTTGTCTCTATCTGCTTTATATATTGTTGTTTGTAAATCTCAGTTTCAGTTTTTAAAATTGCAATTTTTTGTAGCTATTTGCATTCACATAAATTGGTCAAAACAAGTGCATTGTTCAAAATAAAAATTTCCATTTCAAAAGATATCATTTTCAGGTTTTTGCACTCTAAAATTAGTAAATCCTTATATATCAGACCTAAAACATTGCATCAAACTTCATTATGGATGTGTTTTGGCAACATATGGATGTCCTTAAGATCTTTGGTTGATGTTTCCAATTGTATATTTGGAGATGATCCTAATGGAATTGATAACACTCATGAATCTTCACCTCCTAATGAATGTCCCCATTAGGTAGAAATATTAGGCCAAGATGAAGATAGCATGCAACAATTCATACAAGACTCCTTACGCAACCTTGAGAAAAATACATCCTTCTATCTATCCATGCAACAACCAACACCTCCTATCATCCCATCACTTGATATGTTCAACCTTTTGCATCTTGAAATTGAAACACAAAGAAAGCCTCAACCATCAATCATGAAAGAACTTGTTAACAAGGAAAATATTGATACTCTTCTATCCTATCCTCATCGAGTTACCAACACACTTATCAACTTAGAAGAGAGTTATGGCCAAGGCTTTAAAATCTTAAACAAACAAGGATGCGACATAACTAATGAACATGAAATCCGTCAATTATTAGAACAACAACCATCAAAAGATACTAAGATACTAGGATATCAAGATTCTCCTCCCCCATCTCCACCTCAATGAGTGGCCCAATCAAGTAAGAAGCCCAAGCCCTACAAACTCAAGAAGTTACCATTTTTACATACCATAATAGAAATTGAAAAAAAAATGGATCAACTCCTCCATCTAGGATTGATTACACTACCACCTATCAATGAAAACTAAAAAGGAAAAATTACAAATATGAATTACTATGCATTTCATATAACTCTTGGGAATCTTACTAATGAGTGTCATGCTTTACAAAGAATGATATGTGAAATGGTGTTATCGATGTAATTGGATAAAATACACACACTTTACTCCTTGCCATGTGATAGTTGTAGAATCATAGCATACTCACTATTACATGTATGAAATTTCATGCAAATTATTTATATATTTCAAGGAGCACATTCTCATCACCTATCTCAGCTCATCCTTGTCCTAATAAGGCATTTAGTGTTGCCCCTTTGGATAGTCATCTGGCTTCCATATATGATGAGCAAGATTGGGATGCAGACAACTTGCTTTAAGTTGGATCACACATGTCATACTAGATTTATGTATATTCATGTTCTTTTTGTGATTGCATGTATGTAATATGATCCCCCATATTGTGTTGCTTGGTGTGTCTTTATGTTTTTGAGCTTACTTTGGATGACCTTTGTCACTCCATTGGTGCAAGAATACAAAGGAAGTGAATTTGTTGTGACATTCTTCTATTTGTATCTAGATTCTCTATCTATCATAAGCATTTTCCTTGTATTGTGTTTTCCTTTTGGGGACGATGCAAAGTGCTGAGACATTTAGGTCTCTTCCATGTTGACCCAAAAGGATTGTTTGTCTTTTATCTCTATATGTGTCATTCCTCCTTTGTGTTCATTGTTCTGTGAGATATTTGGGGAATGATGATGGTTCCAAGCTCTATTATATTATTGTAGCAAAGACATACGCTAACCCCAAATCTATGGAACCCTTATGTGTTATCTTAAGATTGCATATGGGGAGCAACCTCCTTTCTAGGATGTAGCTTCATTTGGAAATATATGTTTTGCATAGGGCTTTCCAAATAAGCTCTCATATATTGTCCTTTATCATCTTCTACTTTAAAGTAATTTCTCACAGCATGGTGTTTAGAAATTTCTTTAAAGTGGGGGGTGTTATGCCTCCCATTCATTGCTTTCTTACAGACATGACCTTTATTTAAAGTGCGGTCTTCTTATTTCACTTGATGTGTCTTCTTGATGGCGACTTTGGGTTTGATGTCCTTCAAGAGTGTGACCTTTCTTGGAATATGACATTCCTCTAGTGGTAATGTTATGGCTTGCATTCCCTAAGGTGTGAATCTTTTAGATCCCTTGGCTAGTCCTCTCTTCGTGGTGATATCAAGTGTGATGTTCCCTAAAGTGAGACTTTTCTTGAACTAAGAAAAATCCCTTTGACTATCCTAAACTAAATCTTGGCCACCAAGCATACACAACTTGCTTGTCGGTGCTGCCTTGTAAAACCTATGACCATTCAGTGTTGCACCTTATCAAATTTGTTAAGGAGTATAACATTTGGTATGGTTGATGTATGGGAGCCTGTAGACCTAACATGACTTTCCCATATACCACCTTTTTATGGGTACACACTGAGTGTATATCAGACTACACTAGACCATTGTGTGTTTCTCATATTGCCTTGGGGGTCACCTAATGTATATCAGACTACACTATCCCTTGTGAGTATATTCTTGGACAAACAACCTAGTCTTGATCCATACCTTTTGGACAAACAGTCCAAGCCCTATCCACCCCTTCTTCATCTTTGTATTGATTTTGACATTGTATGATTGTGTATCTTCTATCATTGTTACATGCATGTGTCTCTTTCTTCCTTTGTTGGTTTGCCATGGGATCTTTGATCTTGGGGGGCTTGATCATCCTCCTTGATCTTTGCCATCTCATCTTTCTAACAATTGTACAACTAGACCTCTCTTGACTTATTTGTCTACTTTAGTGTGAGTTTGAGCATGTGATCATACTCCCACTAAAGTGGGGGCTAAATGTAGTGTAGGAAATTGTACACCTTTACAATATCACACTATATTTGGATCCCATTAATTAATTGGACTTAATTAATCTTCTAATTAACTAAATTATGCATTCCAATGCCTTATTATTCTTGTTTTCTAAAAGGGAAACCTATATTAAATAATTGCCAACATTAATTTGAACACCTTGGAAATTGAATGTCTTGGACTTAGGTCCTAGGACCCATTCACCCTTGCCCAAGGGCGAATGGGTCCCCTTTAAGTGCCAAGACCCAATTTTTAATATGTTTTTGGTGGCATTTTAATGATTCAAATTCAAGTTTCAAATGTTGTCTTGTGGAATCTAATTTTTGAGAAATTAGATAAACACCTATCAATACATAGTTATTTTATCAATTCAAATATAACTAACAAGAACACACTTTAAGAGAGAAATCCTATAGAAAATATTATTGTCAAGAGCATTGAAGAGTAGATTTATCAATCATCTACAACAACAATCAAGATCATATCATCATGTCAAAGTTCATGTGTGTTCATGTGTGGTATAGGTTTCAAGCATTCAAGCATCAAATCAAGAAAATCATTCAAGCCAATTCATGCAAGATCCAGACCTTAGAGTGATGTGTTAGACTTCAATCCTCTAAGGGCAACCATTAAGGGTTTGGTGAGTTGTAGCATAGCTTTGTTCATTCATCAATTCCTTCCATTTATCATCATTTCAATATCAAGGTTTAATTACCAACATGGGGTTTTACTAAGGTAAATCCCCATTCACCCAAAAACAAACATTTTTTTTCTCTCTTTGTATGTGTAGATTTACAGATGAAGAAGGATTGAAAGTTGATCAAAGGAGAAATTTTGCAAAGTTGTCAAAGTTGTCATCATTGTTGTCAAGCTATGAAAAATTGCCTACAAATTTTATTTTCAGCTTTATGACAGTCAAACCTAGAGAAATAAGAAGCTTAGATATAGGACCTAAGGACTGCAAAATCAAGTTTTCAACCCTTGCACTAGGACGCATTCACCCTAGGGCGAACTAGTCCTGCTACAAAGCTTAGAACCTACTTTTTAGGCCAAGTGTACACCATTCTGCCCTTCTTAGATCTACCTACAAATTTTCCTTTCCGTTTTTGCTATCATAATATTCTACATTTCAAGTGTTAGGTCATGCAATTTAGTTAGTTAATGCATTTGAAATCATCTCCCAAAAGTTTCAATCAGTCATTTATGTCATAAGAAAACAACAGACCTTCCTAATAGGGTTGACTCACCTCAAGGTTGAAATTCAATCCTATCCTTGGGAGATCTCTTTTTCTAATGAAACTAGGGAAAGCGTAAGTGTGTTTAAACCCTTAGATCATTCCACACACCACACACCTTACCTTACCCTCTCCAACACTTTTCCTTCATTTCAGCAAGGGAAAGGATTCCTAAGAGTGTTGTGGAGAAGTACAAAAATGACATCATCTTCATGGTGAGCAAGGATTGTTGCATTATGGAAGTTGTTGAGCCAAGAACAACATGGATCCCTAAAATGGGATATGAGGTAACTGAAGATGTGATTACCAGTCTAGAAAATCATATGTTGAGTATTCCTAGAGACCCTAAAGAAGGAAGATATGACACTTATGAAGAAAAATCTAGTGAAGTTCATATGGAGCAAAAGAAAAAGGAAATCACAAAGAATTTAGAAAAGATGATGGCACAAGTAGTGGAGATGATGGGACTACCGAAGGGCCTTGTGGAGAAATCTAGTCCTCCAGAAGGTGCCCCCAGTACTAAAAGGTTAGGTAGGACCTCTACCCCCTCTTCTATTCCTCCTAAGTCCTTTGGGACTAAATCTATTGTTGGAGCTAAGAGGAAAGAGTCAACCAATGCCCCTGTGAAAGAACAGAGTGCTCCACAGAGAACAAGAGTAAAAAAAAAAGCTACAAGAGAAAGGTATGTTGGATATGATGATGAAGAAAAATAAGGACCTCACTTGGTCTGAAAAAGAAAATTTTATGTCTCTCAAGAGACAAGTGTAAAGAGAAACAAAATAGATATTGTTGATACCGACAATGAAGAGGAAGTCAAGAAGAAGGAAGAATTCAAAATACATGTGAGGCAAAAGAAGTCTGGAAAATAAGAAAAGCCAGCAAAAGCTATGTGGAAGAAGAAGGAAAAGTCCCCTCCATAAAGAAAACATAGCCCTCTAGGGCTAGATGGATTGTTTGATGGCATTTTTTAGCATGGAATGTTGGAAGAAACTGCCAAAATGTATTAAGTATATGGTAAATTTTTGTACTAGTTTGGCTCAAATATAAGATTAGTTACCAGATAATTTGAAGAATTTTTTGAGTGCAAGAAGGAAAGAGGCAACAGATGAGGATGCCAAAATAAGGGAAGATTCCCTAGAGAAGATTGGTTCTTCTCTTTTTGATGAAGATAGATCAAGATTGGCACAATTATATAGCAAAGAATTTAGAACAAAACAAAGGTCCAACACCCTAATGAACAAAGAAAAGAATGATATAGAGAAGTTGAAAAGTGAGACACTACAAAAGTTAGAAAAGCTTGCAAAAGAACTAAGTGTGTCTCTGGACAGTGGAAGTGAAATGCAATATGATACTTCTATCTTGGAAGTTAATGAACCTGTTGAGCATGCTTCAGAACATGAGATTGAGCAGGGAGAAGAGAAGGTGCATGGAGATGTGGCTATAGGTAATGTCTGTCCAGTAGTGGAGAATGTAAGCTAAGAAAAGGATGATGAAATGCAAAAGGAGGATGTACAAAGAGAGAAAAATTCACCTAGACTTTGGAAATGGAGAAAGATGCAGAATAAGAAGAAGAGGTTACACAAGACAACTTGGAGAATTTAGAAGAACAAAATACTGAAGACCAACCTCCTTTGGAAGATAATGAGAAATCTACTGAAGAAAAGAAGATTGAGGAAGAGTTTGAAAGTGAAAACAAGGAGAAGAATGTGGAGAAAGAAGAGGAAAGCACCAAGGCTATTGGTGAATCCTCTGGTGATTCACTCAAGGGTCTATTGGATATGTAGTTGTAGTTTGAACCTATTGTATCTACACAACTGCTACAACTACCTATGCAATAGGGTCAAGTGGACATGGGAGAAATCTCTCCCCTATAGAATCTTCAAATTGGTGATATGTTTCATGCTTCCAAAAGGAAGGAAATAGTATCCACTCACCAAAAGAGCACAAAATTGATTGAAAAAGTATTCAAAGTGTTACAAAAAGGGATTCCTAGAGCTACTATTGATGAGTCTTTGTCTAGTGTTGAAAAATTGAAGCTACTATTAGATTCCTTTAAAGGCTATTCCTCAAGTTTGGAAGAAATATTGGAAAGCGAAATGTCTAAGAAGGTCAATGATAGAAGATTGACTGAGATATCAAACAAGTGTAGTGTTTCACATGGGAAATTGCAAGAAAATCTGAGACATGTGCATAAATTTTTGGATGAAGCGCAATTTTTGTTTCAATTTTGCTTGAAATGGTCAAATTCAATGAAGAGCATCAAGGATCAGATGGGATTAATTGAGTCACAAATTTTTCAGCCCTCTAGAGTCTATGATCCAGCTAATGATAGATGGTGCTACAAGGACTACAATAGAAAATTTGCATGGGCATTTTTTCTAGTTGCAAGGATTGAAAGAAAAGTTAATCATACAATACTATCAACTGAGAGATATAGTAAGTGCAAGGCTTACCTCCTTAACTAGTGTTGTAGTACATGCAGAGAAGTTATCATAGAAGAACCCGGTACCTAGTTCACTAAATGAAGGAGAAGACCTCCTTATGCAGTTTGAGAGCCAAAGCAACACAATTATCTTTTCCCAAAAGGATTGGGATGTTGGAAAGAAGGATTGGGAGGCACACCTTGTGAAGTTGAAAGTGTCTTACAAGAGTATTTTCCCTCCTCCAGTTGATTATGTACATTTCAAATTTTTTTATGCAATTCCAAATTTCTTTGTACATATGCGGAAGTAGTTGATAATATTACAATACATATTTGACTATTTTTTATGGATAACTTTGTAAGGGGGGGCTATTCTCATGCATATATGTATATATACCTACAAAGGGGGAGAATAGTTGAAGTAGTTTCCCAAGTTTGACTTTGAGATCCCTTTTCCCTTGATGTCAAAGGGGGAGAATAGTTTAGAGAATATTTTTGGCTAGTTTGGGCATGTTTCCATTAATGAAAAAGGGGGAGATTGATGGAAGATTGATTTGTCATTGAGAAGATTGGTCCAGATGTATAGTAGATGATGTTACTATGGTGTTGTCATTGATGTCAACATTGATGTATAGATGATGTCTGATGAGCATGATTGAATGAAGTTTTGTTAGTGTTTTCAATCCATTATAGATGCATATGTGTTGGTACAATGCAAACCAAATGTGTTGGATATTTTCTTGTTTGGAATGCATATTTTTAGAGTTCAGAGAACTTGTTTTGTGGTTTGAAGCCATGATGAATCTGGTTATGTGGTTCTGAGGTAATTTTGTTGTATGTTGTAGGAATCTAAATCCAAGGTTTCATATCTTTATGTCCTCCGCAGTTGAAGTTGGAGTTGACAGAGTATCACTCTGGATATGGAAAATTTATAGTGATAGAGTGCATGATTAGAATGCTTTGCATTCCACTGCAGATTATTGTCTTGTTATGTAGTTTTGAGGGAATGCTTATAGGTGTCAAAAGTATGTGTGGTTCAAAAGGAAAGAGCTTCAAAGGTTTGCATGTCAGGTTGTGGATGAACAGTTGGTTCATTCCCTTATTACTTCTCCAATGATTCCAACCTAAAGGGTTTGAGGTCATGAAAAATTAAAGGATGCATGGATTAGACTTATGGGAATAATTATAGGTCCCTACCGACCTATTTTGATTATGTATATGTTTTAGGTTGTGTGTTTTGGTGTTTTGAGTTGACAAGTTATGAGGATGCATGATACATCTAATTAGGTCAACCTAATTGATATTGTAGATGTTTGTAGATGTAGTGCATATAAATGCAAGCTCATTTTAGTGTTGAAGTTATAGTTGTGATGAGAAGTGTGTGAATGTGATGTGAGTCTGAAAATGTGTGGTGTGAATATAATGTGATAAAGCAGAGTATGATAGCAGTGAAACATGAAGTGTGTTAGATCATTTTACAGAGCTTGAGTGGAACTATCTTCAACATATTGTAGATGCATTGTATCAATTCAAATCTTTGGCAGTGAGCCACCCTCTTTCCTATCTTGGAAGTGAGCCATTTCTTCTATTCTCTAGATAGTGAGTCCTCCAGATAGTGAGTCCACCTAGTAGTGAGCCATTCTATAATATTGTATGTTTGGTTATAATATATTGTGAGCTAATCATCACTGTGGGTTTTCCCTTTTTGGGTTTTCCATGTAAAATCTGGTGTTCTTGTGTTCTTTGATGTGATGCATGCTTTCTATGTTCCTTTCTATTACTGCACGTTTAATGTGATGCATTGAATGGATATTTAAGTTGATGAAGTTAATGAATTTTTAGGAATACAGATTCAACCCCCCTCTTAGTATTCTGGGTGTTCAACAACATGGGACCTCTCTTCTTCTCTCTTTTAAGAGGGAAATTTTCCTCACATGGTTTTTTTCCTTCTCATTCTTATTTGAGAGCATTATGCATTTTCTCTCTTGAGGGGAGGAGTTTTGTCCCACTAGGTTTTCTTCTTTTCTCCATTTGTGAGAGATTATATTTGTACATGGGTACCTAATATGGCCTAGTATCCAAGACCCATCCGTGCATTAGTGTACCTTGTACATTTTACCTAAGTTGCATTTAAGAGGGTTTGTTGGTGTGAAAGGGGTGTTTTACCTAGCTAGTTCATCTCCTAGATCTCATTCACACCATTTAATTAAGTTTAATTAGGGTACACATAGGATAGTTATCATTTTATGTCTCAAGTCATAAGATTAAGACACATGTCATAATCTTATGCAATCATGTGTCTCACCTTAGCCTATATAACCAAGGGATTCTCTTTATAATCACAATCCAATATCATTATATACTTGCATCCTTTGATAGAATAAAGTTATTCTCTCATATCTAATCTCTCTTATGGTTTCATAGGCGTTCCTATATCTTGGGTGGGTATAATCTTCAACAAAATAAGACGTATGGTATAGAGCATTCTATACCAACTCTTACACTTTTTAATTATAACTTGAAATTGTAACTTCTATCTTTTGAAAATATAATGATGAGATTTGAACTATATTGCTCTTAGAATTTGGTGGATTGACTCAAACCATCATAGGTTTGATCCTAAGTTCAATGGATGTGATTTTTTATGTGAATTTGAACTAATAGAATATTGTAATAGTGGATCTACTTGCCTTTGTATTCCTTGTAGTTGAATGTGTCAAGGCAATGTTTATGAACACCTTTCAAAAGATTGTCGAGTTGATTGTTGAATGAGTTCTCCTAGTTCAACCCCCTTGGTGGGATGAACTATAGATGAAGAGAAACATAGAAGACATCATTCACCAACATGTAGATGTCCTATATGCAAATGAGTTTCTTCGTTCCTTTAGAAAATTAAAGTGTGCTCTAAAGATTTCACCTTATAGTCTTGTATGAATTAGTTGCACATTAAATTTCTTTAAATGCAAAAGAAAATGAAAATGTACTCTAATGATTTCACCTTGTGGTCTCATATGAATTAAATTTTATCAAGGACTCTTAGGTAATTTGATCTACGAAGCCTCCCTTTTTTTGGGTGCATGTACTGACAATAAAATGAAATAGAAGCTATGATAGTAGATTTAGAGAAAAATCAAAGCAAGATGATATTTGAAGGTCATTCAATGATTATGATCAATGCTATTAATAAGGGGAAGAGCTCAAGTTGGAAACTCAATTGTTATGTAGAAGAGGTTCAAGGTCTAAAGGAGAAATTTAAAATAATCATTTCACCCATTCCAAAAGAAATATCAATATAGTAAAGCAGAATTAGTGGTCAATTAAGGCATCAATCAAAAGTTTATTACAACTATATATAGTGATAGAGCAAGCATTTTGGAAAAGTTTAGATACTATGATTGCCTTTAATATTCCTTAACTATGGCAGTTGAATAAGAGAATGATAAGCTTCTATTACTTAAGTTTAGCTAGGTTGTGCTCTTGTTTTTTGTGTTTATAAAGAGTCTAATGTAGAGACCTAATTGGAGGACCAAAGGTCCTTTTGCAATGGTAAATAATACATATAAGAATGGGGGCATTTAGTAAGTAAAATGAGGGTTGTTCATTGGATGTGGTATAGTACATTAATGATTATTAGTGTGTTTGTAATGAGGTTTGGAGGAGTAATTTTTAAGTTGCATTAGTTCTTCATGAATTACAATGATAAGATGGTGGTGGAGCAAGGCCTTCAATTTGGTCTAGTATACTATAAGGTTTGTCATTGAATATTTCTAAGATATGAAAGTCAAGTAGCAAGAGGTGCAAGGAGAGTAGGTGAACTGCAAGGGAGAATAATGAATACATAAACCCAATGTATCTTCTCTTGCAAGGAGGTAGCCCTAAGGTTTGACAAAGACATTCTAGGTGAGCAAGCCTTATTTGTTGATAAGTTGTCAAAAACAACCATATGCAAAGATTTTATTGCCCACCTTGCATTTTCCCTTTCAGATGTAATGCAAGTGACAAAAAAGTGTACCAAGTGGGTAGAATTTTTAGACAAGGCATATAGTGAATGCAGGGAAATAAGTGTTAATGTGGATAGATAAAATATCAAATGTGTGAGGTCCTACATAGTTAGGGGTGAGATAAGATCAATTGCATAGAAAAAATACAAATGAAAATATAAATGAATAAAGAAAGATACCAAATTATAAATCAAACTTAACATGAAAAAAATATCATGTGTATCAACATATACTTAAATAAAAATATTATAATCAAAATATATCCAAAACTAAACAAAAAATTGACATGGGTACACAATTTCACCTCCATATATAGATATATTGGTGGGTAATGTTAACCATTCCTACTGACTAACATGTCCATTTCCCACAAGTATCATCGCCATTACCTTCAATTACTTTCACTTGAAAATTCACCTCTACATATAGATACATTAATAGACTATGTTGAAGTCCATTTCCTCCCATTATCACCACCATTACCTTCAATTCCTTTTACTTAGAGACTCATAAACTATGTTAAGTCTATTTCCTCTCATTATCACCACCAATACCTTTGATTCCTTTCACTTGGAGACTCATAGACTTTGTTCAAGTCCCTTTCCTCTCATTATCACCACCATTACCTTCAATTCCTTTTACTTGGAGACTCATACCTATCATTATCACCACAATTACCTTCAATTCCGACTAACCCATCTCTATATATAAATATATTGGTGGATTAAGCTCACCCTTTCCACCGACTAACAAGTCCATTCCATGTAATTATCATAACCATTGCCTTCAATTACTTTCACTTGAAGACCTCGAAGCCACTCTCATCCCTTCGACCAAACAACTTAAATTTAAAATCCTAGGCCTCATCCAAGAGACCCAAGGCCATGGGTGGCATGAAAATGGTGGACCCCGATGGTGGGGTCCAAGGCAATCCTTGATAGGTAGTTGATGCCGTGAATTATTAGTTTAGTTGCCTTGTCCTTATCCCCGGGCAATCCATTGCAATTAGTTTCGCTACCACGAATATGACGTGGCGGACTGGCGGGCAGCACTCAATCGTCCATTCGGCCGCGAATTGGGGAACAGGTTGACTCCACGTCAGCAGGCAAGAGCGAGTAAAAAACACGATGTTACGGCATGCAAAGCAGATCGGCGGCGCTGACTGGCCTTCTAATGCCACGCGGCACGCCGGCGGGCCTTCTCTTTAAGTGGCTTGCCTGCCTGGCGGCAAACGCTATTTATTGTCAGTCTACAAGCGGGCCAACCGGCCGGCGATCGTGGCAGCGGCGCGGCACGCCTTTGGGCGGCAATCCCGGAGTGCCGGCCGACACTAACAAAATTTCGTTTTCAGTGGGGCCGGGCACTCCTTGTCCTTCTCCTGCCCGTGATATTCGAGGTGCTGACGTGGACTGAGCTATCATTTCTGTGGATCGTTGTGCACGCCTCGGGCAATTCGACGATGCCAGCGTGGCGGTGGCAGTGGGTTCTTTAAAGCTGTTCAACTTTTTCCCTCACTAAATCGGGTGCCACTGGCAGAGGGCCCTGCGTTTTTGGTTTCCGTTCCCCGCACGCAGGCCTGGAATTTCAAATTAATGATAATAATTTCTGAACTTCAGTATTTTTATGTATGGAGATGAAAGTCAAATCGACATGTTTGGTTGTCGAGGGATGGTTGTTTTCATAGTTTATGTGTATAATTGTATTAAATAAGGTGTGCTTGAAGAGCATTTTTGAATGGATAATTTTTTATTTTTTAAATGATATAAGATAGGGGAGCACAAGTTTTAGGTTGAAATCTTTTGAGTTGAGAATCAGGGACTGAGGGGTACCTATTTTGTTAGAGGAAACAATCTTGAAATCATCCCTTTTGGTCAAGGCCTTAGACTCAACGACACTTGATTGTTGGTGGATTCATTCAAAACCATTCAACTTCATTAGTAGACAAAAGGAACGACATTTGATCATTGGTAGGCTCATTCAAAACCATTCAATTTCATTAGTAGATGACAGAAACAACACTTGATTGTTGGTGGGTTCACTCAAAAGTATTCAACTTCATTAGTAGACGAAAGAAATGACACTTGATTGTTGCTGGGTTTATTCAAAACCATTCAATTTCATTAGTAGACAAAAGAAACAACACTTGATTGTTGGTGGATTCATTCAAAACCATTCAACTTCATCAGTAGATGAAAGAAAGGACACTTCATTATTGGTGGGCTCATTCAAAACCATTCGACTTCATTAGTAGACAAAAGAAATGACACTTGACTGGTGGTGGTTCATTCAAAACCATTCAACTTCATTTATAAACGAAAGAGCTAATGATAATTTATGTTTGGTGTATAATAACTTAGAATTTTTTTATCATTTATTATTTAATATTGTATTTGTATGAATAAAAGTTTATTAAGATGGCTAATTAGTAAAAAAACAAAAAAAAAATAGTTTTCCAAAGTTTAAAAAAAAGAAATTAAATTGGAATGTTTTTTTGGATAATTTTACATAAATTTAAAAGGAAAAAATATGGCCTTTTTTAATTCCGAAATGTTACAAAACAAATATATATATATATATATACCTATTCAACAAGAAAAATAATATACAATTTTGATGTGGGTTCTAGATATGTAGACAAAAAAATATGAATGATGAAAAAATAGTTCATCTAAAGAACGTCCCTCCAATTAATAAAAGCAGTTACCTATATTTGTTTCCATTAAGTTCAAGCAATCCTTACACCTCCCAAACAAAATGAAATTGAAGATTCTAGATACTTATGTAAAAGCAAAAAGATTGGGAATCATAAATAAAATATATATAATAAAGAATATACAAAAGATTTATTTTGATGCTAATTTTATTTTACTATAGAATTATTTTATTTATTGTATATGTACATAGAAAAATAAACTTTGATTTTCACATTAATTTTCACTTTTGAAAAAATTACCATTCATTATTTTCACATTTCTTTTTACTCTCTTTTTAGATTCAAAAGTATAGTAAAGACTATGTATTTCTTTGTTTTGTTTACCGAATGAAAAGTGTAAATATTATACTTATAGTTTTAGTTTGTTTCCAAAGGTTTGTTTTTAAGTTGAAAAGTATAGTAAATACTATAATCTTCATTGTTTTGTTTATGTTGAAAAGTGTAAATATTATATTTATAGTTTTAGTCTTTTTCCAAAATTTTATTTTTAGGTTCAAAAATATAGTAAATACTATATACTTCTTTGTTTTACATTAAAAAGTGTAAATATTATACTTATAGTTTTAGTATTTTTTCAAGTTTTTTTTTAGGTTCAAAAATATAATAAATACTATATACTTCTTTGTTTCGTTTAAGTTGAAAAGTGTAAATATTATACTTCTAGTTTTAGTTTTTTTTTTCAAAATTTAATTTTTAGATTCAAAAGTATAGTAAATACTATATACATCTTTGTTTTGTTTTAGTTTTAGGTTTTTTTTTCAAATATATATTGGTTGTGTTTTGTTGTTTACTTATGCGATTTTCATATGAGACTCTTTGTTGTCACTATAGATCACCTCTAAATATAATTAAAATCTCTTCCATATAAGAAAATTTATATAATACTTTATCATTTAATATTATTCACAATGGGGGTGGTGGGTCTAGCTCAATTGGCTAAAATATCCTATTGCAGCAAGAGGTCACGAGGTCTAGTCTCCCCACCGTCCCTGTGGTACCGGAGGTGAAAAAAGTTTACCAGTGCACTGCAGTTTATAGGCTACCGGAGGGCGTGTTGCGCCAGCGTCATCGATCATGTGAAAAAAGTTTACCAGGGAGTTTATAGGGGCATCACTGATCATGTGAAAAAAGTTCGGTGTTTCCCATTTGACAATGTAGAGTATTATTCATTACAGATCATACTCCAATTCTATTTCTACTTTGTTGCTCTCTATTCCTAATAAAGAATCATAAAAGATGATCCAAAACATTGATTAAAAACTCAACAAGATCAAATCTAGAAACAACACAACATCATAAACAACAAAAATCCAATATCTTCATTTAAAAACCATACTAATAATACAACTTACAATTTATCAAAACCAATACTTATCAAATTGACAAATCTATATATAAAGAACAAAACACAACCAAAATCAATAAAAAAAACAATGCAGAAGCCGTCAATTCCAGGCCCGCCCCCAAGACTGGTGCCGTAGAGAAAATTGTAAATTCCTTGGGTTTCTGCGCGGCTAAAAAGGCCCGTATTCCTAATTAAGCATCAAAATCCCTGCCGGTCGCTTTCGTCTAACAACCCTTCCATCCGGTCGACCAGTCCTGCCAGCAAGCATGGCGGTCCGTCTCTTTGACCAGAGCCATGAAGCGCAAATTAAGGCCCTAATCCGCAGTTAACGGCTACGGGCGGTTTCCCGGTGGGCCTGTAAATTCAATACACTTTTCAGCCAGTCACCACCCCACCAAACAGAAAGAAAATTGCAGGAGGTAAATGGATATAATTTCATTTCCTTGGTGAAAACGTAAAGGTTGTCGTGATTGAAGTTGCGTGTGTAATTTGACCGGGCAGAGGAAAAAAATTAAAATTGCACGGCTTTCGAAGGAATGCTCCCGATCTCCCACGTGCGAGGTGGCTGCCCGTATAATTTGGGGCACCATTGAATTATCATAGCCCGCAGTTTTAGCAGTTTGACGGTCACATGGAAATCCCTGTGCTGTAACTTCTCTTTCGTTCATGAAAATGATAGTTGTGTTTGGATCGAGTGAGTTCCCTCGATTTCCTCCACTTTTCTCTTTCTTGTCTGGTCGTCAAACCCTTTTGTCGGATTATCTGTCAAAACTTTTATTCTACTCTTATCTACACAATATGTCGCTGTCAAACCCAAACATTTCCCAAGGCTTGAAGGAAACCATTAGATTAGATAACTTAAATGTTAGGGAAAGCTTGAAGAAAATTGGGTGTTTTAGATTATGGTTTGATGGTTAAAGAGTACTTTTGATCAATAAAAATAGGGTTTATTTATTATTTTTTGGTATGGATGAGGTGTAATATTATTATTGATTGTTTGACTATTGATTGGAATGATGTTTGTATACAATGTGTCGTATAGTCCATTGATTGCTTCTATTATCTATCTATGTGCTATGGTTAATTTCAACAGTGTTTTTGTGAAGAAACTCATGAGAGGGGACTTTGGTTAGCAATAGAAAGGTACATATTTACCACATTTTAGTATGGATGAGGTGTAAAGTTACTATTTGATTATTTGTCTATTGAATGGGATGATGTTTATATAGAGTGTGTCATGTAGCTCATCGATTGCTTCTATTATCTATCAATTTGCTTATGGTTAATTTCAATAGTGTTCTTGTGAAGAAACTCACGAGAGGGGACTTTGGTTAGCAATAGAAAGGTAGATATTTACCACTTTTTAGTATGGATGAGGTGTAAAGTTACTATTGATTATTTGACTATTGAATGGGATGATGTTTATATAGAGTGTGTCATGTAGCTCATTGATTGCTTCTATTATCTATCAATTTGCTTCTGGTTAATTTCAACAGTGTTCTTGTGAAGAAACTCACGAGAGGGGAGTTTGGTTAGTAATAGAAAGGTAGATATTTACCACTTTTTAGTATGGATGAGGTGTAAAATTATTATTGATTATTTGACTATTGAATGGGATGATGTTTATATAGAGTGTGTCATGTAGTCCATTTATTGCGTCTATTATCTATTAATTTGCTTCTGGTTAATTTCAACAATGTTCTTGTGAAAAAACTCACGAGGGGAGTTTGGTTAGCAATAGAAAGGTAGATATTTACCACTTTTTAGTATGGATGAGGTGTAAAATTATTATTGATTATTTGACTATTGAATGGGATGATGTTTATATAGATTGTGTCCTATAGTCCATTGATTGCTTCTATTATCTTTCTATTTGATTTTGGTTAATTTCAATCTTGTTCTTGTGAAGAAACTTACAAGAGGGGACTTTGATTAGCAATAGAAGGGTTCATATTTACCACTTTTTAGTATGGATGAGGTGTAAAGTTACTATTGATTATTTGACTATTGAATGAGATGATGTTTATATAGAGTGTGTCATGTAGCCCATTGATTGCTTCTATTATCTATCAATTTGCTTCTGGCTAATTTCAACAATGTTCTTGTGGAGAAACTCACGAGAGGGGACTTTGGTTAGCAATAGAAAGGTATATATTTACCACTTTTTAGTATGGATGAGGTGTAAAATTACTATTGATTGTTTGACAAGATGATGTTTATATAGAGTGTGTCTTGTAGTCCATTGATTGCTTCTATTATCTATCTATTTGTTTCTTGTTAATTTCAACCATGTTATTGTGAAGAAACTTATGAGAGGGGAGTTTGGTTAGCAATCAAAAGGTACATATTAACAACCTTTTAGTATGGATGAGGTGTAAAATTACTATTGATTGTTTGATCATTGAATGGGATAATGTTTATATAGAGTGTGCCTTATAGCCCACTGATTGCTTTTATTATCTATATGTTTTCTTTTGGTTAATTTCAACCATATTCTTGTGAAGAAACTTTGGTTAGGAATAGAAAGGTACATATGTAATGCCCCATCTCGTAACCTAAAGAATGTTACAATGACTACTATAGTGTAATAAATTTTTTTTAAAAGTGTAAACATGAACTTCACTAATGCAAACATTCCCTAAGATACGCGACGGCGCACTACATGTAAATCTCATAGATGACAAAAGTAATTAACATAGCATGTGTTTAATTCTCATAAACTTAAGAGCATACATTCATTAACGAATAATTTACATCATTAAAGAACAAATATGATTCTTTCTTTACATTGCATTTATAATAGCATTTACAATACTCATTTCCAAATGAGGTAGGTCATACAAAAGTGTACAATTACATGTTACAAAAGTTCTCCTAGATTACAATTGAAGAGTGATACATAAATAAGGTTTCCACTGATACAAATGATAAATATGAGAAAGTTCACATTTCCACACACGAGCTCTCCAATCAAGAAGTACTCGTCGCCACGAACAAGAACTGGAGACCCAACGGTGTAAGGTGCACGTTCCACCCAACCAAGTGGTACTCATAGGCCCACCCCCCATGCTAGGAGATAGTAAAAAGGTTCCCTAGACATAACCTACAAACCCTAGACATAGGCAAAACCATAGACAATACTATACAAGTACAAACTTAATGGTTACATTGCTTCCAGAATTGAAGGATCAATTACACTAAGTTCACAAGGATACTGTTATTATAGGTGGAGTGTCATCACAATGCTGCATAGGTTACCTGGAGGTAAATCTGAAATATTCCGAGCCAATTTTTTTTCAATTTTCAAATTACAATCAGAAATGCAACACACCCGTTAGGGTTAGATAAATCAAACCAGCAGTTACAATATAACTCTTTGCCAAGAATGCACACTCAATCTCAACAAGAGAGAGGCTGTCATATGGCAAGAGGATCGTCAGTACATTAATCAGAACTGCAACTGGAAGTAACTTTAACCAAGAATGGCGCCAAGTGATGGCGAGCATATGGTCAGAGGGTCTTGATTGAAATGCTTATACAAAAACTCTAACCAAGAATGCGCCAGCAAACGACAAGCATGTGGTCAAAGGATCCCTACAATCTAATATACTGAAAGCAAACTCAACACCAAGTATGTGCTACCCAATTCCAAAATGGAAATGAGGCAACCATATGGCGGAGCAATTACATGAAATACAATACTGGAAATGGAACTCAACGCCAAGTATGTGCACTCCTATCCAAGATGAATAGGCACTATCATATGACGGAGCAACTAAAAAGTAAATACAATAGACCGAGCAAGGATCAGTCTCTTCCACGAAATGTGGGAAATATAATAAAGAGCTTACAAATGTGAATATTGGCTGGTTAGTACTACTAATAGCCTTACAATATAATATATCTCCTGCAAGCACGATGGATTATAGTGATAATCAAACTCCTAAAATGTAGAGCTACTCGAGAATGATTAATATGACTAAGACAAACAATCCCAACCCTATTAATAATTTTACTAAGTCTGATATGACAGATCTGTAGTTAAAATGGTGAAATCAGCAACTCTAGAACTCACTTAAATGCTCATATCTCTCTCAATACTCACTCATTTAACTTGAAATCAGTTGCAAAACATTCTAATGATGATGACAATGAAGATGGATCACAAAAACTTCTCACAAAGACACCTATTTATTTTGCACGACTTCCAAAGCACTTACAAAGTGAAATTGCCTGCAAGCAAGGGCGATTTACTTTAGATAATTCATAGACTTCAAATAAAATTCTGGAAACTTGCACATATGGTCACCCTACATAGGAAAATAGATTGGAACAGTACCCAGAACAATATTATTTCTGTTTCTTGAGTTGTGAGTAAAAACAACCTACCATACAAACCAGCAACTCTAAAATTGACAGAAAATACAATAACTCAACTACGAATGTGAGAAGAACCAACTACAATGAAAGGAAACCAACTACAACTAAACCTCTCAACTAGTTGTTGTCTTTCAAGCAAGAAGTCGAGCCAAGGCTAGGAGGCATTCATTCCTCGAAGCAATCCCAAAGCCAATCCGGCAGCATAACTTTGCAAATTCATCAGATGACAAAATGAGGACCCCGAGCTCCAATTTATAACTTTAGAAGAGCTTTCTAGAAACCTCCAAGAAGGGCGCCACCTCAAAGATTCTTTTAGGTCATTGACTTGTCTTTTGTCTTCACCCTTAGGATGGCGTACTTGCTTAAGAAGATAAATTTCACTTTTTAAATAAAATATTTGGCTCACCCAAAGTTGGCGTCCAAACTCCTTGAGCAATATTTGGCTTTAGAAATATTAAAATATTTCCTCCATGTGAAAATACCCTTCAATGTCCCCCTTTTAAAGACAATATTAATTCATGATGCTAGAACAAGGAATTATAATGTTAAATTATAACATTATAATATAAAATATCTTATATCACCATGGAAATGCATCAAAAGCCAAATTCAACCATACTGTCTAACAGACTGCCAAAGTGGAGCCAACTGATTAGGAGTCAACAAGTCAACTGCTAAAAAAAGAATTTACTAAAAATAGTAAATTCATGTAATTGCTCAGAATGCCGAATTGAAACCACCAACAAGAAGCTCTCAGAAAACCCAGAAGGAATCCACAATCCAAGTTCAACAATTCCAAAAGAAGACTCTGCAAAAAGACGAAAACATCCTCCAAGAAGTTTGGAAACCCTGATTCGAGCTTCTGCTTAGCCTACGAGTTTCTAGAAATAGGCTAAATCCAAATGAAGAGCGTAGGGCTAAATTGGGGACATTACAGTCCGCCCTTCCCAAAATTGCTTGTCCTCGAGCAATGCCACCACAACTCTAGAAAAACTCAAACTGCACCAAACCAAACCAAGTACAATCCCAGGGTCCCATATCCGTCTGAAAGAGGACCCACCGTGCTAATGTTGCCCTACTTTGATCACAATAGTGAAACCATAGTGGCCAAAATGCTCTGAGTCAGCAAAATCAACAATGCCACTGTCTATCACAAACCTAGGCATTGGAAAAGATAGTCTACTCAACTCAAAATTGTAATCCTCAACATGCCTCCATAAGGTATCTAACACAACCATGATTGCAAATGTGACCTCTCCAAAACTTCTTGCAAAGAGGGAAGCAATCCTTTGCAAGAGTTCATCAAACTCTAACTCATGACTCCACATGAGTCTACTATGCCTCCCCTGCATTATTCTGATGCAACCATGAAGATTACTAAAAACTCTTACAATTCCCACTCCAAGAGCCTCAGAATGGTGAACCAAAGCATGTGAGAGTCCGCTGTCCTGAACCAACACTGAGAGTAAACTGTCAAAGTTTCCATCACAAACCATCATAAGATGAATTTGGAGAGTACGAAAGGTGTGAAGGAACAAATAATTGCTGCTGATCAAGGCTGGGATCAACATACTGCAATTTGATACTAGAGTCCTACACAAAGGAAAACAACAACACCACTCAAATTCCCAAGTGTGAGCGTGTGAGATGACCATCGAGCTACAAGGTGACACCTCCAAAGTGGCAGGAAAATAAACTAGAGCAATGTCCATCTGAAAACTACCACCTCTTTGACAAGTAGTGATGGAAAAACTCTCCCAAACGAGAGTAACTCCACAAGTAAAGTGGTTGGTCTGCCTCCAATCAGCAAACTCGTGTCTCAAAATCTGCCCTTGTCTTAGCCGAGGATCACTGCCAAAAGCAACCAACTGTTTATTTCTCCAACCCATACTCAAAATTATTCTCCAATCCATTTGTTGATGAACAAACGAACCCATCAAGTGGCAAACAAAGAAACGGACAACATCAACAAATTTGGAAATTTGATCCTTATTCCTCCAATAGTCCTTTCCAAATGTAATAAGCTCTATCAAGCCAAATTGAGGATCCCAAGCACGGATACCCAACCGAAAATGATTTTCAACCCATAGCAAGGTAATCTCAATGCATCCCCAAGTGCCAGTAAGGATCAAGTGCATACAGAAGAGATTGATGCCTCCTCTAGTGAACCCTTGAAGCCTATCCATGAAAGTTTCAACAACATTGGAGCATGAAATATTAAATGACCTCAAATCCAACTCCAACAATGGTCTAATAAGTGCCAAAACATCATTCAACCAAAGGGATGGATTGACAGGCATACAAACACCAAGTTTAGGTCCATCTTTCTTCCCTATTTCATGAGTAACAAAACTGAAATCTTTGCTCCTTGCTGCTGTAATGAAGTTACCAGCCGCTACCAAGTCTTGCTTTGTTAACACCTTGGTGTCGGAGATGTTGAAATCTCCTCGAATCATCATTTCCCATGTAGAGACTCCATCCTCAAACCCACTTATGCATTAATTACTAACCAACAAACGTGGCACATCCTCATGGAGTGATATCAAAGCATCCAAGAATTGGAAACTATACTTAGTCTCATTCTCTATTTCATCCTCCATCTCATAGAGAGGATTATCATAACTTTCCTCATCATCCTCTTCAAAGAGAGGATTGTCAAAAACTTAAAAGTTATTCCTTCCATCTTGCTGATCCAAATCTGCACTTGCAACTTCAGTCCTTCTTGTGATACCTTCTAGGTCAAAGTCCTCTCAAAGACTATCAAGCTCACCAATTACTTGCTTGATTTCTTTGGCTCTATGTGCATTCTCTTGCTTCGTGAAAAATTTGAAATCAGCAAACTGATTTCCTACCTCCATTAATGCCATTTTAGTTTCTTCTAATGTAGCCTTTGTTGATTCGAGCTCCAAAGAAAGTTCATCGAACTTCCTCTCTCTATCTTGAGAAGCACAAATGGTCTTCTTTGCAACTTCAATGGCGTGATCACGATCTTCAATCAAGGGCATGTACTCTGACTTCAAGATTACCAAAGAGTTTCTGATAAGTTGCAAATTGGAAAGAGCAACTTCATCTTTCACTCCTCTTTGTCTCACTTCAAGCTGGGCCTTCCAGTAAAGCTCTTCAACCAAGCTAAGTGTGTGATCAAACAAGGATAGAGTTTTCACTTCCTTGTCAACGGACACCTTGAATTGTCTTTCCCACTCATAAGAATGCAAAGATGGTGAACTGCTGATAGGCTGCAACTGAAAATCAGACCCCTGTCCCTTGTCTTTGCTACCCTCAATGCTGCTCCAACATTCTTGTACTTCACCATCGACTAGTGGAGAATGCTCATTGTCATAAAAAGCATCATACTTCACAAATTCTTCAACACAATGCTTGCAATCAGCTTCATGCATTGAAAAATCAGATTTGTGTTTAGTAACACCTTCAAACTCTACATCTTCAAGAGCCATATGGTCTTCTAGCTCTTCTTCTTCATTAACGTCTCCATGGTCAAACATGATCGCAGCATCAAACTTGATCAATGGATCATAATTGTCCGCTGTTCGGAAAGTTTCTGTAGCAACATAATCTTCTTCTTCAAAGACAACTTCTCCTCCAAGGGCTACCTCATAGTTTTCCATGCAATTTGGTTCTTGTTCTTCACCAGGATCAAAGGGAAACTCATCCCACATAGGTTCTTTAACATAACTTGATGCCAACACACCCGAATCCCAAATGCCAAGGGGTTGACTGAGATGATCAACATGAAGAGGTTTTTCATGCTTCACTGGAAGTATTAACTCAATGAAAAAGTCAACTCCTGAATCTCTTAAGTTGATATCTTCAAAAACATTTTCCTCCAATGGTTCGGTTTGCTGGTCAAACCCAAGTCCGACAATGTCACCACCAAAAGGGAGTGAAGAATCTTCGATGCTTGTTGTTTCGAAAACTTCACCTCCATTATCTTTTATGGAACCATCATGAGAAAGTATGTCGCTGATTTCTTCAGGTGGAACTTCTTGGGAAGTTGAGACAACAACAAGAGTAAAATCTTTCATCATCAAATCTTCAATATGATCTTGCATGAACTCCGTAGAGTCATCACCAACATCATCACTACAGTCTTGGTCATAAGCTGGTTCTACGACATCACTAGCATTTTCTCCATCTTGTACTCCTTCAACGAACTCATCCCACACAACAGTACTACTAAAATTTTCTGCGAAGTCATTTCTCTCAGGACCTCCATGGGCTGAATCCAAATTAGGATTCAAGACTGCTGCTATGTTCTGATCTTCATCACTTGCTATCACATGCAAGTCTCGAAAAGTATTGTGGGGCTCTTCCACACATTCTTCAACTAAAAAAGTTTCATCAACATGCTTGTTTGTGGGCTGCAATTCACAACTAGACACTTCATCTTCTTCCTTCTTTGATCCTTCAACCAAAACTTGTTCTGCTTCCCTTTTTATCATTTTCCTGATGTGGTCCACCATCTCTGACTTTTCGGGCTTCAAAAACGCCACACAATTCAAATGGGTATCAAATGAAATATTGTTCCTATAATCATCTGGCATGTTTTGATATTGCTCACGGAGTATGGCAGCCTCATGTTCACATTGTCTTTTGTACTATTTAGCATACTCAATGAAATCTCTTGTGGTCAAACTAACCTTTCCTTCCTCAAATGCCATAATCGAATCTAACTTCTCACGATTACTGAACAAACGATGATACATCTTTGAAACTTCTGAAAACTTATCTAAGCTCGGTTCTGACCTCTGGTGTAGAAACTGATTTCTCTATCACTCAACTGTCAACTGAACTTTGATGGGTATAGGATGGCAGGATCTTGGCTCTGATACCACTGAAATATTCTGAGCCAAATTTTTTTCAATTTTCAAATTACAATCAGAAATGCAACACACCCGTTAGGGTTAGATAAATCAAACCAGCAGTTACAATATAACTCTTTGCCAAGAATGCGCACTCAATCTCAACAAGAGAGAGGCTTTCATATGGCAAGAGGATCGTTAGTACATTAATCAGAACTGCAACTGGAAGTAACTTTAACCAAGAATGGCGCCAAGTGATGGCGAGCATATGGTCAGAGGGTCTTGATTGAAATGCTTATACAAAAAACTCTAACCAAGAATGCGCCGGCGAACGACAAGCATGTGGTCAGAGGATCCCTACCATCTAATATACTGAAAGCAAACTCAACACCAAGTATGTGCTACCCAATTCCAAAATGGAAATGAGGCGACCATATGGCGGAGCAATTACATGAAATACAATACTGGAAATGGAACTCAACGCCAAGTATGTGCACTCCTATCCAAGATGAATAGGCGCTATCATATGACGGAGCAACTAAAAAGTAAATACAATAGACTGAGCAAGGATCAGTCTCTTCCACAAAATGTGGGAAATATAATAAAGAGCTTACAAATGTGAATATTGGCTGGTTAGTACTACTAACAGCCTTACAATATAATATATCTCCTGCAAGCACGATGGATTATAGTGATAATCAAACTCCTGAAATGTAGAGCTACTCGAGAATGATTAATATGACTAAGACAAACAATCCCAGCCCTATTAATAATTTTACTAAGTCTGATATGACAGATCTGCAGTTAAAATGGTGAAATCAGCAACTCCAGAACTCACTTAAATGCTCATATCTCTCTCAATACTCACTCATTTAACTTGAAATCAGTTGCAAAACATTCTAATGATGATGACAATGAAGATGGATCACAAAAACTTCTCACAAAGACACCTATTTATTTTGCACGACTTCCAAAGCACTTACAAAGTGAAATTGCCTGCAAGCAAGGGCGATTTACTTTAGATAATTCATAGACTTCAAATAAAATTCTGGAAACTTGCACATATGGTCACCCTACATAGGAAAATAGATTGGAACAGTACCCAGAACAATATTATTTTTGTTTCTTGAGTTGTGAGTAAAAACAACCTATAGCCATACAAACCAGCAACTCTAAAATTGACAGAAAATACAATAACTCAACTACAGAATGTGAGAAGAACCAACTACAATGAAAGGAAACCAACTACAACTAAACCTCTCAACTAGTTGCTGTCTTTCAAGCAAGAAGTCGAGCCAAGGCTAGGAGGCATTCATTCCTCGAAGCAATCCCAAAGCCAATCCAGCAACATAACTTTGCAAATTCATCAGCTGACAAAATGAGGACCCAGAGCTCCAATTCATAACTTCAGAAGAGCTTTCTAGAAACCTCCAAGAAGGGCACCACCTCAAAGATTCTTTTAGATCATTGACTTGTCTTTTGTCTTCACCCTTAGGATGGCGTACTTGCTTAAGAAGATAAATTTCACTTTTTAAATAAAATATTTGGCTCACCCAAAGTTGGCGTCCAAACTCCTTGAGCAAAATTTGGCTTTAGAAATATTAAAATATTTCCTCCATGTGAAAATACCCTTCAATGTCCCCCTTTTAAAGACAATATTAATTCATGATGCTAGAACAAGGAATTATAATGTTAAATTATAACATTATAATATAAAATATCTTATATCACCATGGAAATGCATCAAAAGCCAAATTCAACCATACCGTCTGAACAAACTGCCAAAGTGGAGCCAACTGATTAGGAGTCAACAAGTCAACTGCTAAAAAAAGAATTTACTAAAAATAATAAATTCATGTAATTGCTCAGAATGTCGAACTGAAACCACCAACGCGAAGCTCTCAAAAAACCCAGAAGGAATCCACAATCCAAGTTCAACAATTCCAAAAGAAGACTCCGCAAAAAGACGAAAACATCCTCCAAGAAGTTTGGAAACCCTGATTCGAGCTTCTGCTTAGCCTACGAGTTTCCAGAAATAGGCTAAATCCAAATGAAGAGCATAGGGCTAAATTGGGGACATTACAAAATCTTCCTAGGTTCCGGCCCCCATATTGGGTTACCTTAGTAACCTCTTACAAAACCTGGCCCCACATGCAATATGTTGCGGAATCAAATATCTTTCATAATGACTAGATATCGATTTTGCCATTCCAGGCCTTCTTGACTCATCCCCAAGTCTGAACTAGCCCTTGAGTCCATGAGTGAGGCTTATTTAATCTAGTTAAAGGTTTTAGACTACTTAATGTGTTGATTTAGTTTTCACTGACTAACTAACTCTACATGAGTTACCCTGGCACCACTTTGTGTGCCAACCCTCATAAAGAGCCACTCCCCTAATAACAACATAAGGAAACTAATTCCACTAACTAAGGGTAGACAAGGTGCACATAAACTAACATCAAAATAAACAACAATATAACAATATACATCATAACCTGTTCATAAAACCAGGTGTCTAATCCGAATAAAACTATGTGCACTACCCTAGTTTGTTCAAAATACAGAATCATCATAAATACAAAACAACTCCCTTTCAGAGAAACAGTATCTGGAAGACTTATAACCCAATATAACCAATTTTGCCCATACAACGTGCAAAGAGAAAATATAAATAACTCAAACACAATTCAGACAAATAAATATTCTACATCTTAAATCCAAACAATCTAGTTATATAATACACGAAATTTAATCAACTTGTCTAAAATTATTTTCTCAAACAATAAAAAAGAAATTGAAACAAATAGTCTAATTCCGATTTTCTCAATTTCATATAAAAAAAATATCAATTTTCTCTTTTCAATTTCATTGTTTGAAAATAGTTATTTTTTATACATTTACAAACATCTATCAAAGAGATCTTATTTAAATACTAAATTATGTTCCAAAAACTTCAAATATATATATATTTAAAATTTAATCTTAATAATTTGAAATTCACTTTTCATAGAGCAAATCGTATTTAATAATCAAATTATACATATGGGCGAATGAAGTTTTAAAGAAGAATAGGGGTCTATATTCACACACAGCTGCCGGCTCCATACATGGGCGCCGACCTGTGTGGGTGGGGCGGCACTGGGCTGCTCCCACCGTCGCCTCCCTTAGGGGCGGCGGCTGTGGGGACAGCCGCAGCCCTTCCCCCATGATTTTTTTTTAAAACCAAAAGTTTTATTACAAAACAAACAAAATAAATCCGTAAATTTTAATCCTGCTATTTTTAAAGAATTCGCGTACGAATTTTTCAATTTATTGAAAATAAATTTCCACACAATAAAATTACATGTGTATATTTGTATAAGTATATGTATATATATTATTTATATACATATATATATATAAATATATATACATTTTAATCAATAAATAAAGATATAATAATCAGGAAAATATTCTCAGAGAGGGTTTTCTATAGGAAACTGTGAGATTTATCAATTTACACAATTTTCAATAATAGAGGGTTTCATTTTCAATCCAAGTTCTAAAAATATTTTTTACAGTAAATATTTAGCAAAGTTCTTCCCAGAGGTTTCTGTTTCCTCAAATTTAACAGAGAACTTCATTTATAAATCTACTAAGATTTCTTCTGTTTCCTTTTGAGAATTTTATATTGTTTAACAAAACCTTCTATGTTGCTCTCTGATTTTACTATAACTTTTTGTTTCAAAATTTTACACAGAGAGGTAACAAATTTTCAATAAAATTTCACCGAGAAAAACAGAAGCTTCAATCAAAATTTCTTCTATAGGGAATCTTTTATTTTAAAATTTTAACAAAACTTCTACAAAATTAAATCTTTAAACAGACAATCTTTTCAAAACACAATAAACTAAATAAACAGCAAAGAACTTGTAGCTTGAAGAATTGAAAGTTGAAGAAAAGCTTTGCCTGCTGCGTGCAATCTCCAAAGCCCTTTTTAAATCTCCACTTTCAAAAGAGTGCAAATTACTGAACCAGAAATAATCCCGAAATCTTCTTCCAGAATTTTCAAAATCAAAACCCCAAAAAGACAATAACAATTTTTCTAGCAATTCTCTATTTCTTTTTTTTTCCCGTGAAGTGCCTTCTTGCCTTTTTCCAATTCTGGCAATATTCTCTCCAAGAAAATCCTCAATGAGAATTTGCATTTAATTTTACTAACACACATGGCAAATCAAGAAAATATCTTCTAACAAACTCACGGATATTTTCTTTTAACAATTTTAAAGAATTATTCTATTTTATAGAATTTAAAATTTCAAAAACTAATTTCATTTTTTTAATACATATTTAAAATTCCCATTCACACAAAAGCATTTAAACAATATTTAATCTATTCACTCAATAATAGGAAATTTAATCAATTAATTAATTTATTTAATAAAATAACTTTAATCACAATGACTAAATTATCTTACCAAATAAACTAATTTAATTAATTAAATAAAATAAGAAGCTTTTATCTACAATATTTAAAATTAAAATAAATAAGCACTAAATTATAAAGAACATTAATCTAACATTAAATTCACAAAATAAACCTTGCATAACAAATAACAAGACAAACAAAGATGTGACAACCAAACATACCAGACCTAAACTGGCGACATACTATGACTAGGTTTGAGGCTAAACTAGGAAAAACCTCGTTACCATCTCCCAATCAACATTACCGTTGAGTCTGGACAAGCTCAGACCTGTGAAACCAGGTGGAGTCGATGTCATGTACCTGCAATCCTGCAATCAAACATATAACATACATGTATATAATCCATGATTCAAACACACCATGAAGAGAAAATCACGGAAATCACAAGGCACTCGCAAGCGAGTGATGCAACTTCGTACTCTTCACCAATACAATATCACATCAAACTGACAAAATAAATATCAATTTAAACTACCATGAGCATATATAGAAATATCATCTCAAGTAATCATCTATGCTAACATAAAGCATGTCAGAAACAATCACCACCAAACAGTGTATCACCACATCATAAAATAAATCCACAATCACTCTTCTGTTAGCAATCAAATACATCAAAACAAAGTATCAAGGTCTATCATAGTAAAAACATACTGTTGGAAAATATAAACAAAATGGAGGGGTACTACAACATATTTACCACTTTTTAGTATGTATGAGGTGTAAAATTACTATTGATTATTTGACTATTGAATGGGATGATGTTTATAGAGAGTGTGTTTTATAGTCCATTGATTGCTTATATTATCTATCTATTTGCTTCTGGTTAATTTCAACCATGTTCTTGTGAAGAAACTTATGGTAGGGGACTCTGGTTAGCAATATAAAGGTACATGTTTATCACTTTTTAGTATGGATGAGGTGTAAAATTACTATTGATTGTTTGATCATTGAATGGGATGATGTTTATATAGAGTGTGTCTTATAGCTCGTCGATTGCTTATATTATTAATTTTAACCATGTTCTTGTGAAGAAACTTATGAGAGGGGACTCTAATTAACAATAGAAATGTACATATTTACCACTTTTTAGTATGGATGGGGTGTAAATTACTATTGATTATTTGACTATTGAATGGGATGATGTTTATATAGAGTGTTTCATATAGCCCATCGATTGCTTCTATTATATATCTATTTGATTTTGGTTAATTTCAACCATGTTCTTTTGAAGAAACTTACGAGAGGGGACTCTAGTTAGCAATAGAAAGGTACATATTTACCACTTTTTAGTATGGATGAGGTATAAATTTACTATTGATTGTTTGACTATTGAATGGGATGATGTTTATATAGAGTGTCATGTATCCCATTAATTGCTTCTATTATCTATCTAGTTGCTTATGATTAATTTCAACCATGTTCTTGTGAAGAAACTTGTGAGAGGGGACTCTGGTTAGCAATAGAAAGGTACATATTTACCACTTTTTACTTGGATAAGATGTAAAATTATTATTGATTATTTGATTGTTGAATGGGATGATGTTTATATAGAGTATATATTATAGCCCATTGATTGCTTCTATTATTTATCTAATTGCTTTTGGTTAATTTCAAGTTTGTTCTTGAGTATTTGACCATTGAATCAAATGATGTTTAAGCAGAGTGTGTGCCCCACAATTTATTGCTTGCTTCTATTGTCTATTATTTGTTTGATTCTCATTAATTCAAGCATATTCTTGTGAAGAGACTTATGAGAGGGACTTTGGTTAGCAATAGAAAGGTTAGCCAACAAAATTGCGGTGCTAATAAAGTTTGTGTGTTTTATAATTTAGTAGGTGTAGCATCGTAAATTGTCACCCTTGAAAATTTCACACTATGTTTTGCTCCCCCTAAATTATTGAGCCTAATTGGATCCCTAATTTCCTAAATTATACGTTCCATAGCCCATTTGTACCACTTTCCAAGAAATTACAAGCATTGAACAAATGCAAGTAATTAATATTTTCCCTCGATACATCGTGTCTTAGAAAATAGGGCCAAGACCCATATGTCCATGGACGTATGAGTGCCCTATTCTAATGAGGACCAATTTTTAATATGTTAGAGTGACCATTTTAACATTCAAATTTCAAATTTCAAATGCCGACTATCAAGATTTAATTCTTGGGAAATTAGAGAAATGCCTATAAATACCTAGTTATTGCATCATTTGAAATCCATCTAGCATTAAGTGAAATTACATTGGCAAACATATGATCAAGGGCACTATCAACCAAGTCAAGAGTAGCATTTCAGAGCATTAAATTGCAACAATTCAAGATCCTAGCATCATGTCAAATCCTATGTGAGTTTATGTGTGTTCATGTTATCATTATTTTGTGAAGACTAACATAGGTCTCCAAAGCATTCAAGTAAATCAAGAAAGCAAGATAAATACCTTGAGGTGATGTGCATGACTTTAGTCCTTCAAGGAAGCCATTAAAGGGTGGTTAGTTGCAACACTTTGCGATTTCATCGTTCCTTCCATTATCATTTTATCGTTGACATTGTCATTTGTGGAAGTGGAAACATTTACATGGGGTTTGACTGAGACAAGCCCATAAATGGCCCAAATTTTTCCCTCTCTTTGAATGTGTATATTTTAGGTTTAAATAAGATTGAAGAGAGCTTGAAGATAAATTGTTTATTCTTGCATTCAAAGCCATACATCTTGTCAAGACACTAAAACTCACCTACATAAATATTCAATAGCATTCTGACAACTCTGCAATAAAAAATTAGAAGCTCAAATTTTTCATTAGAGGACCCCAAAAGAAAAACAAGACACCCTATCAAAAACCCATATGCTCCTAGGCATCCCAGTCCTCTTATGCACACTAGAACCAATTTTTCAAGACAGGTACACAATCTCTTGCACTTTCTAGATCTAGTTGCAATTTATTGTTTCAGTCTGTTATTTGTCAGGATGTTGCATTTTTCATATTAGGTCATATAGCCTAATTAGATTAATCATAACAAATCATTTCCAGTCCATTTCCAAGATTCAAAAGGATCATATCCAGACCTAATTGACTCAACCTTATGGTTGATTTCAATCTATTTTCCTTGTTGATTTGCATCCTAATGAAACCCTAGGAAAAGGTGGAATTGACTTTAGGTTTTATACACTAAACCTAGGGCTCCCCCCTCTTTTTATATGTTTTAGTAGGAATGACTAATATGGTTGAAACACCTTTTGGTCCTCCTACTTATGAGTCATAATCCATCCCTTATCAATTTCTATGTTATAGTTGATGAATTTTGTTTCAAAATCACTAGAAATGTTGTTGGCTTCATAACATTTAATGAAGGGTATGAATTTTTTTTTCTAACACATTAGACATATTGGTGGCTTCATAACTTTCAATGGAGATGATAGGGGTGAAACCTTCTATGTTACACCCCACTTCTGAATTACTAGATTAGTTTTACTTTTATGAGTAAATATGATTTTAAATGCAAGATTGTGACTTTAATATGTTCAATGGATGAATGAAATGTATGAACATGCATTACGATGAGATTACTTTTCAAATACTTTAATGATGCAAATGATTATTATGAATATGATTTTCATGTTATCGGCTAACTATGTTTATGATACACTAAGTTGGATGCAAGAAAGAATCAAGCCCTCTAGTAAGGAGAGGGAGAGTATCACCCATGAGAGGAGTTTGGTATGGTAACCACTAATGTATCTACTTGAGCTATCACACACTCATGACCTAGGTTAGACAAGTTATAAAGTCAAGTCAGTTTGAGATATGTGTCAATAAGTAAACCCTTGGTCATAGTTTTTGGGATGATTGGAATGTTTGAGTAATTGTCTTTTATTTCCTTTGGTTGTTTCTTTGGTTTGTATTAAAGTGACTAAATCTCTGTATTGGGTATATGTTCTACTTTGTGTATTTAATATATATATGAATGGATAAGTATATACATTAAATGTTGTAGTGTAGAAAAATGTACTCTTTTACATTTTCACAGTTTGTTTGGGTCCCTTCAATTAAATTGGACTTAATTATGCCTTAATAAGCCCTATTTTACATCTACAAGCCTAATAAATTGTATTTTTCGAAGGGGAAACTCGACAACAATTAATTCCAACACATAATACTTTACCTTGAGTAATGTGTGTTCCAGGAATAGGGACCTGGGACCCATTGGGCAAATGGGTCCTCCCTAGGCCTTTGAACCTAAATTTAAAACATGTTTTTGTGATATTTTTTATAATCCCAAATTCAAATTTTAATGTCGGCTTGTGATGTTTAATTTTAGGTAAATTAAGGATAGATAGCTATAAATACAAGGTCTTTTTATCAAATCAAGCCTAGAAGTTTTCCTAAGAAGTCTAAGTTGCATAATTCAAGTTTACAAGAGCAAAGATTATGATCAAGGGCATTCAAGAGCAAATTTATCAGTGATTTCTTGCAGCAAGCAAGATCTCAAGCATCATGTCAAAGTCTTTTGCAATCATGCATGTTTTCAAAGCTAACATTGTGATGTAGGTTTCAAGATCCAAGTCAACATTCAAGTTAAAATTCAAGTATCAAGATCCACACCCATTGAAGAAATTTCATGCAAGATCAATATCAAGATTTCAGCCCTCCAAAGGTTTATTCAAGGGTTTGGTGAGTTGCAACATTGTATTGTTCATTCATCAATGCAACATTTCATTCATGTTTCATTATTTTAATCCAAGCTTTAATTACCAAACTAGGGTTTGACCAAGGAAATCCCTTATCCACCAAAAAAAGATATTTTTCTCCCCTTATGTTTATGTTTCAGATCTTAGGTTGAAGAAAGATTGAAGATCTCTTAAAGAAAAAAATTGGAAAAGTTATCAGCATTGTTGTTAATTCATGAAAACTCACCTACAAACTTCATTTCCGACTTTTTGACACTGAAGCCTAGATCAAATAAAAGCTACAAATTGACACCAGAGGATCCCAAAAGTTGTTTGAAACCTTTGCACAAATACCAATTCACCTATAGGAGAATGAGTCCCAGTTAGCCTCCTGAAACTATATTTTGGTGACAAGTACACATCACTCTAGTGCCATTTCCAGATCTGTCAGAAATTTGTTGTTTCTGTCTATATTATGCTTTAAATTGATGTTTCAAGTTTGAATGGGCATAATTGAGTTGATTTACTATTTTTAGTTTTTCTTCCAAAAGTGTTGTTCAGGCTTATACCCCCATCCTAGTCATAAGGAAATCAGTAAGTTCCCTCATTGAGTTGACTCACCTAAGGGTTGTAAGTCAATTCTTTGTGTCGATCTCATTTACTAATGAAATAAAGGAAAATAGGTCCATCATATCATCCCAACACACATATCACTTTGATTCACACACACCCCCCTATTTTTCTTCATTTCATTTTGGTGAACCTGACTTTGGAACATCATAATTTTTTATTTGGACCCTTAGATCTAGATTTTCATTCTTTTGCATTTTTAGATCTCTCAAATTTGCATTAGTGTGATTTACATTTTAGGGTGTTAAATTGCATTTTGGCTTTATTGAAAATTTGAAATTCATAAAAAATGGCATAGTGTTAGACTCATTTTGCATAGTGCTTACATAACATTGCATGATCAATCACTTATACTACAAAATTGAATCAAAATTGCATATCAAATTAGGTCTTTTTGCTTGTCATTTACCATCATTTCACACTTGCATTTAGATTTGATTTACTAGAAATCTGAAATTGTAACTATCTGTTTGCAACCAAAATCTGGAAACATAAACATCAACTCATTAATTTTTTATTTAATTTTTCAAAACCTTGACCAAAGACACATTCGCCCATGGGAAAATGAGTCCCTAATCAGGCTTGTTTCTAGATTTTTGGGCACTAAAAACTCTCTGTCTGCATATGTGTTTCTGCATTCATCTTTTTGTTTCAATTTCCAAAATTTCTATTTTTCTACAATCATTTGCATTAAGATTAATTGATCAATTCAATTGCATTTCAAACATAAATTGGAGTTACAAGACATCATTTTCAAGTTTTTGCTTAGTATAATCAGAAAATCATCTTGTTTAAAATCTGGAAATTGCTATCTCTTTTTACATATTTGCATTGCACTTCCTATTGCTGATTGTTCCTTGCTTATTCTCCATTTTGGGTGCACCTTAGGTTTGGTGAAACTTGTATGAGCTTCACAACCTAGTGTCCTATTTCCAGTACTCTAGTGATACGTAGCTCTAGAATCATGCCATTATGTGCTAGTACATCTGCTATGGATCTTGAGTTCTCTAGCTCTTTCACTCATAGTGTTGACACTAGTTAACCCATCATGGACCATACCCTTGACACCTCATTTCCTATGACCTGTTTACCAACAACCAATATTGATAATGTTGAATCAATGGTTGCTAATGTCTCTTAAGAAGAACTAAGACAAATGGATGAAAAATTAGATAAATTGCAAAACTTTGTGAGTTCTGAATACATTGCTAGTACTATGATTCCTACCATAGATAACATGAATAAGATGCTTGATAATGAACAAGGAATATAAATTTTGCATAAAATTTCTCACATCATTAATCATCACATGAAAAAGTATGAGAATTATTATACAAATCCTACAGTCAACTTCATTAAAGTTCAACCTCATAGGGGCCAAACCAATATGTCCCTTGATCCCCCATATTGTGTTGCTTGGTGTGTCTTTATGCTTGTGATCCTACTTTGGATGACCTTTGTCACTTCGTTGGTGCAAGAATACAAAGGAAGTGAATCTGTTGTGACATTCTTCTATTTGTATCTACATTCTTCTATCTATCATAAACATTGTCCTTGTCTTTTGTTTTCCTTTTGGGGACGATGCAAAGTGTTGAGACATTTAGGTCTCTACCATGTTGACCCAAAAGGATTTTTTTTCTTCTATCTCTATATGTGTCATTCCTCCTTTTTGTTCTTTGTTTTGTGAGATATTTGGGGAATGATGATGGTTCCAAGCTCTATTATATCATTTTATCATTGTCATTGCCATTGTGGAAGTGAAAACACTTACATGGGGTTTGATTGAGACAAGCCCCTAAATGGCCAAACATTTTCCCTCTCTTTGAATGTGTATATTTTAGGTTTAAAGATGACTGAATATTTTAGGTTTAAATATGATTGAAGAGAGCTTGAAGATAAATATTTTACGTAGTTAAGACACTAAAACTCACCTACAAAAATATATGATAGCATTTTGACAACTCTGCAATCAGAAATTAGAAGCTCAAATCTGTCATCAGAGGACTCCAAAAGCAAAGCAGGACACCCTATCAAAGACCCATATGCCCCTAGGCATCCCAGTCCTCTTATGCACACTGGAAACAATGTTTTAGTATAGGTACATAGTCTCTTGCACTTTCTAGATCTGCCTACAATTTAATGTTTCAATTTTTTATTTGCCGGGATCTTGCATTTTTCATATTAGGTCATATAGTCTAATTAGGTTAATCATAACACATAATTTTTAGTCCATTTCCAACACTCAAAAGGATAAGATCCGGACCTGATTGACTCACTTTTATGGTTGAAATTCAATTTATTTTCCTTGTTGATTTGAATCCTAATGAAACCCTAGGAAAAGGTGGAATTGACTTTAGGTTTATACACTAAACCTAGGGCTCCCCCCTCTTTTTCTATGTTTTAGTAGGAATGACTAATATGGTTGGCACACCTTTTGGTCCTCCTTCTTATGAGTCATAATCCATCCCTTATCAATTTCTATGTTATAGGTGATGAATTGTTTTTCAAGTTCACTAGAAATGTTGTTGGCTTCATAACATTTAATGAAGGGGGTGAAATTTTTGTTTCTAACACATTAGACATATTGGTGGATTCACAACTTTCAGTGGAGATGATAGGGGTGAAACCTTCTATGTTACACCCCATTTCTGAATTACCAGATTAATTTTACTTTTATGAGTAAATATGATTTTAAATGCAAGATTATGAATTTAATATGTTTAATGGATGAATGAAATGTATGAACATGCATTACAATGATATTACTTTTCAAATACTTTAATGATGCAAATGGTATATGATGAATATGATTTTCATGTTATCGACTAACTACGTTTATGATGCACTAAGTTGGATGCAAGAAAAAATCAAGCCCTCTAGTGAGGAGAGGGAGAGTATCATCTAGAAGAGGAGTTTGGTATGGCAACCACTAATGTATCTACTTGAGGTATCACACACTCACGACCTAGGTTAGAAAAGTTAAGTCAAGTTAGTTTGAGATATGTGTCAGTAAGTAAACCCTTGGTCATAGTTTTTGGGATGATCAGAATGTTTGAGTAATTGTCTTTGATTTCCTTTGGTTTTTTCTTTGGTTTGTTTTAAAGTGACTAAATCTTTGTATTGGGTATATGTTCTACTTTATGTATTTATTATATATATGAATGGATAAGTATATACATTAAATGTTGTAGTGTAGAAAAACACACTCCTTTACATTTTCACACTTTGTTTGGGTCCCTTCGATTAAATTGGACTTAATTATGCCTTAATAAGCCCTATTTTACATCTACAAGCCTAATAAATTACATTTTCTAAAGGGGAAACCTGACAACAATTAATGCCAACACATAACACTTTACCTTGAGCAATGTGTGTTCTAGGAATAGGGACTTGGGACCCATTTGCCCATGGGAAAATGGGTTTTCCCTAGGCCTTTCACCTAAATTTAAAACATGTTTTTGGTGATATTTTTATAATCCCAAATTCAACTTTTAATGTCGGCTTGTGATGTTTAATTTTTGGGAAATCAAGGATAGATACCTATAAATACAAGGTTTTTTTTATCAAATCAAGCCTAGAAGTTTTCCTAAGAAGTCTAAGTTGCATAATTTAAGTTTACAAGAGAAAAGATTATGATCAAGTGAATTCAAGAGAAGATTTATTAGTGATTTATTGTAGCAAGCAAGATCTCAAGCATCATGTCAAAGTCTTTTACAATCATGTGTGTTTTCAGAGCTAACATTGTGATGTAGGTTTCAAGATCCAAGTCAACATTCAAGTCAAGATTCAAGTATCAAGATTCACATCCATTGAAGCCATTTCATGCAAGATCAAGATCAAGATTTCAGCCCTCCAAAGGTTTATTCAATGGTTTGGTGAGTTGCAACATTGTATTGTTCATTCATCATTTCATTCATGTTTCATTATTTCAATTCAAGGTTTAATTACCAAACTAGGGTTTGACCAAGGAAAACCCTAATCCACCAAAAACAAATATTTTTCTCCTCTTATGTTTGTGTTGCATATTTTAGGTTGAAGAAGGATTGAAGATCCCTTGAAGAGAAAAATTGGAAAAGTTGTCAAAGTTGCAAAAAGTTGTCAACATTGTTGTCAATTCACGAAAACTCGCCTACAAACGTCATTTTTGACTTTTCAACACTGAAACCTGGATCAAAGGGAAGCTACAAATTGACACCAGAGGATCCTGAAAGTTGTTTGAAACCTTTGCACAAAGACCAATTCACCTATAGGTGAATGAGTCCTAGTTAGCCTCCTAAAACTACATTTTGGTGACAGGTACACATCACTTTGCCATTTCTAGATCTGTTAGAACTTTTTTGTTTTTGTCTGTATTATGCTTTAAATTGATGTTTCAAGTTTGAATGGGCATAATTTAGTTGATTTACTATTTTTAATTTTTCTCCCAAAAGTGTTGTTCAGACTAATACCCCTGTCCTCAGTCATAAGGAAATCAGTAGATTCCCTCATTGAGTTGACTCACCTAAGGGTTGTAAGTCAATTCTTTGTGTGGATCTCATTTCCTAATGAAATAAAGGAAATAGGTCTATCATATCATCCCAACAAACATGTCACTTTGATTCACACACACCCCCTATTTTTTGTTCATTTCATTTTGGTGAACCTGACTTTTGAATATCATAATTTTTTATTTGGGCCCTTAGATCTAGATTTGCATTCTTTTGCATTTTTAGATCTCTCAAATTTACATTAGTGTGATTTACATTTTAGGGTGTTAAATTGCATTTTGGTATTATTAAAATTTTAGAAATTCACAAAAATTGGCATAATGTTAGACTCATTTTGCATAGTGCTTACATAACATTGCATGATCAATCACTCAAATCAGAAAAATGAATCAAAATTGTATCTCAAATTAGGTCTTTTTTCTTGTCATTTACCATCATTTCACACTTGCATTTATATTTGATTTACTAGAAATTTGAAATTGTAACTACTTGTTTGAAACCAGAATCTGTAAACATAAACATCAACTCCAAAATTTGTAATTTAAAATTTCAAAACCTTGACCAAAGACTCGTTCGCCCATGGGAAAATGAGCCCCTAATCAAGCTTGTTTCTAAATTTTTGGGCACTAAAAACTCTCTGTTTGCATTCTGTGTTTCAACATTCAACTTTCTGTTTCAATTTCTAGAATTTATATTTTTCTACAATCATTTGCATTGGTTAATTGATCAATTCAAGTGCATTTCAAACATAAATTGGAATTACAAGACATCATTTTCAAGTTTTTGCATAGTATAATTAGAAAATTATCTTGTTTAAAATCTGGAAATTTCTCTCTTTTTACATATTTGCATTGCACTTCCTATTGTTGATTGTTCCTTTCTTATTCTCCATTTTTGGTGCCCCTTAGGTTTGGTGAAACTTGTATGAGCTTCACAACCTAGTGTCCTATTGCCAATACTCTAGTGAGATGTAGCTCTAGACTCATGCCATCTTGTGCTAGTACATCCGTTGTGGATCTTGAGTTCTCTAGCTCTTTCACTCATAGTGTTGATGCTAGTCAACCCATCATGGACCATACCCTTGATACCTCATTTCCTATGACATTTTTACCAACAACCAATGTTGAGATAATTTTTAATCAATGGTTGCTAATGTCCCTCAAGAAGAACTAAAACAAATGGATAAAGAATTAGAGAAATTGCAAAAAATTGTGAGTTCTGAATACATTGTTGGTAATGTGATTCCTACCATAGATAACATGGGGAAGATGCTTGACAATGAACAAGGAATATAAATTCTGCATAGCATTGCTCACATCATTAATCATCACAAGAAAAAGTATGAGAATGATTATACAAAATCCTACGGTCAACTTCATTGAAGTTCAACCTTGTAAGGGCCAAACCAATATGTCCCTTGACATTGCTTTCTCACAAAATGACATAATTAAACATGCACCTGATGCTCCTCTTTACATTTTTGAAAGAATCAATGACAAGCCTCCTCATGGGATACTAATTGATCCCATCTATGTAGAGAATGTGATAACTGAAGAATTCTTGTTTGTGCATGAACTTTACCAAGATACTTATGAACAACTGAAAGCATGGATCAAAACACATAATGGTTTTGCTTTCCCTATGATAGGTTCAATAACTCTTCATCTAAAATTTGGACTGAAATAATTGAATTTCTCATTCTTCATCATCCCGACATCGAATCAATTTCGTGTGAAGTTAGGCTGCCCATGGCTTCACTCCATGAAATTCGTCCCAATGGTCATTCACAAATGCTAAAGTTTCCCTTTAATAATCAAATCTTTACCATGCATCATAGTATTTTTAATCTTGTGTCTTCCTATGGGAATTTCTCAGAGGATTTCTTTTGGCCCAAACCTATGGAACCTATTAGGCCTCGTGAGGACTTCTTTTTCAAATCTTATCAAAATTTTAAGGCAAAGTGCATAGCAGAATTATCCCTTAGCAATATGCCTCAACCCATGATTGAGCCTCCTATCCTTGATGAGAAAATGATTGAACCAAAAGCCCTTCCAAGTAACGAAGACCAAACCATAGAAAATATTTCACCCATTTCCTATAAGAGACCACGAGATAACCAAATAAGTTTCGTTGTGCCTCCTAAAATCAAACAATTTTATAAAGTTAAAGAGAAAGTGGTTGAACAACCTTCCATGGTTCCTTTTGTTCCTCCCTTACAGGAAGAAAAGAAACAAATGGTTGATAAACCCATTCCTACACAATCACAACTTGAAAATTATACAAAAAGAAATTGAAATGCTAGAGAGTGTAGGTGTAGACATCGTGCTATTGCTCATCAATTACAAGCAAAAGATGAATCAATAACTAAAGATCAAATAACAACTCAAGGAATGCATGATGATTCTCCACCTTCACCACAATAAGAAAATCCTATATCTCAAACACAACAAGTACAAATACCTTCCATGGATATTATTATTAAACCTCCTATTATGATTAACTTGGACGATGATGATGAGACTGCTAAGATTGATGAAGAAGTGCATAATGAGCTGAATTTATTATTTTCCTCTTCCACGAGCTTAGATAATAACAACTATGACGATCCTCCTAAAAAGAGTGACTCACCACGTGTTGAACTTGGTGATGTTCCTAGTACAATACTTGTTGTTGTCCCTTTGGCTAGTTATTTTCCTTCCGCATATGATTCAAACAATACTGGGATGCAAACATCTTGCTATAGGTTGATTCACATGTGCTTTAATAGTCTTGTATTTGTCTTCTTTTGATGTTCTTTGTGTGTGATTGCATGTGCATAATGTGATCACCCGTATTGTTCTATTTGACATGTCTTTATGTTCATTCCTCAATATTTTTTACCTGCATTCTTCTATATGTCGTAAAAATTTATCTTTTCTCTTGTCTTGTATTTTTCTTTTGGGGATGATGCAAGGCGTTGAGATATTTAGGTCTCTTCCATGCTAACCCAAAATATTTTCTTTGTTTTCACTCTCTATGTGTCATTCTTCTAGTTCTACGAGTATTTGGGGAATGATGACATTTCTGAGCTCTATAATAACATTGTAGAAAAGACATACACTGACCCCAAATCTGTGGATCCCTTATGTGTTTGGGATTTCATTTTGGGGGCAACCCCTTTTTCATGATGCAACTTCATTTGGAAACATATGCTTGAAATCTAGGGCTTTCCAAATAAGCTCTCATGTCTTCTTTATTGTTAAGCATTTATCACTTTCTACTTTAATGTAATTGCTCACAACATGGTGTCTAGCAATTTATTTAAAGTGGGGCATACATTGGCATTATCATTTTGACATTTTGACTATAACTCATGTTTTCTTAGTGCCATCTTCTTGATTCTTGTGACATGTCTTCTTCTTGGTGACATTGGGAATGATGTGCTTCAAGAGTGTGACCTTTCTTTGCATATGGAATTCCTCTTAGTGGTAATGTTATGGCTTGCATTCCCTAAGTTGCGAATCTTTTATCCTTCGACTTGTCCTCTCTTGGTGGTGGTGTCAAGTGTGATGTTCCCTAAGGAGAGACCTTACATGAACTAAGAAAAACCCATTTGAACATGTCTTATCCTATTTTCATTTTGTTCATAAGTGTCTAGCATAATGAAGCTTTCTTTCCTTGTGAAGCTCGAAGTTACACCCCTTTTCATGACCACCAAGCATAACACACCTTGCTTGCCAATGGAGCCGTGTTTGTTCATGAGTGTCTAGCATAATGGAGTTTGCTAGCCTTATGAAGCTCAAAGTTCATATTGTGTGGAACCTTATCAAATTTATCAGGAGGTCTATCTTTGGTATGGTTAGTACATGGGAGCTTGTAGACCTGGCATGAATTTCCCATTAGCCACCTTTTGGGGCTCACCTAGTGGATAGCTGATTTTCACTAGCCCGTGTGAGCACATGTTGTTTGCATAGTGGACAATGGGTTTCCACTTGTAAACGCTTTTGGACAAACAACTAAGGCTTGATCCATATCCAGATGGAAAAATAGTCGAGGCTTGATCCACCTCTTTTTTCTTTATTTCTTTAAGTCTTTGACATTGTACGATTGAGTATCTAGTCATTGTTGCTGCATATTTAACAAAGGTATCTATCTCTTTGTGCCTTTGTTGGTTTGTCATAAGATCTTAGATCTTGGGGGCTCGATTGTCCTCCTTGATCTTTGTCATCTTATCTTTCCAATAGTTGTACAATTAGACCTCTCTTGATTGTCTACCTTAGTGTGAGTTTGATGCAATGCCATCCTCTCACTAAAGTGGGAGCTAAATGTAGTGTAGAAAAATGTACTCATTTACATGTTTTCACACTTTATTTGGGTCCCCTCAATTAAATTGGATTAAGTATATGCCTTAATAAGACCTATTTTACATCTAGAAGCCTAATAAATTACATTTTCTAAAGGGGAAACCTGACAACAATTAATACCAACACATAATACTTTACCTTGAGCAATGTGTATTCTAGGAATAGGGACCTCAAACCCATTCGCCCATGGGAAAATGGGTCCTCCCTAGGCCTTTGAACCTAAATTTAAAGCATGTTTTTGGTGGTATTTTTAAAATCCAAAATTCAAAGTTCAATGTCGATTTGTGATGTTTAATTTTTGGGAAATTAAAATAGATACCTATAAATACAAGGTCTTTTTATCAAATCAATCCTAGAAGTTTTCCTAAAAAGTCTAAGTTGCATAATTAAAGCTTACAAGAGCAAAGATTATGATAAAGGGAATTCAAGAGCAGAATTATTAGTGATTTATTACAACAAGAAAGATCTCAAGCATCATGTCAAGGTATTTTACAATCATGCATGTTTTTGGAGCTAACATTGTGATGTAGGTTTCAAGATCCAAGTCAACATTCAAGTCAAGATCCAAGTATCAAGATCCACATCCATTGAATCCATTTCATGCAAGATCAAGATCAAGATTTCAGCTCTCCAAAGGTTTATTCAAGGGTTTGGTGAACTTTGAAACATTGTATTGTTCATTCATCATTCCATTCATGTTTCATTATTTCAATTCAAGGTTTAATTACCAAACTAGGGTTTGACCGAGGCAAACCCTTATCCACCAAAAACAAATATTTTTCTCCTCTTATGTTTATGTTTCAGATCTTAGGTTGAAGAAGGATTGAAGATCTCTTGAAGAGAAAAATTGGAAAATTTGTCAAAGTTGCAAAAAGTTGTCAACATTGTTGTCAATTCATGAAAACTCATTTACAAACTTCATTTCCAACTTTTTGACACTAAAACTTGGATCAAACATAAGCTACAGACTGACACCAGAGGATCCCAAAAGCTTTTTGAAACCTCTACACAAAAACCCATTCGACTATAGGCGAATGAGTCCGAGTTAGCCTCCCAAAAGTACATTTTGGTGATAGGTACGCATCACTCTGCCATTTCCAAGCCTATCAGAACTTTGTTGTTTTTATTTGTACATTATGCTTTAAATTGATGTTTCAAGTATGAATGGACATAATTGAGTTGATTTACTATTTTTTAGTTTTTCTCCCAAAAGTGATGTTCAGGGCGATACCCCCATCCTCAATCATAAGGAAATTATTAGATTCCCTCATTGAGTTGACTCACCTAAGGGTTGTAAGTCAATTCTTTGTGTGGATCTCATTTCCTAATGAAATAAAGGAAAAGAGGTCCATCATATCATCCCAACACACATATCACTTTGATTCACACACTCCCCCCTATTTTTTCTTCATTTCAAATGTACATATGTATATATGTATATCTACAATAACTCATGTATGTGAGCATACATGCGTGTGTGCATACGTAGGTAGAAATACCTATCCATACTCATACATGGATACATCATACATACGGGAAATTGATTGGACATATATACACACACTTTGTATATATACTTATTGATAAATATATATATGTATAAGATGTTAAAAGAATAATATATGTATATATTAATATATAAGTATATATGTATGTATTAAATAATATGTACATGCATACACACGTATATATTAATGTACATATATATATTTATAAATATATAATTAGAAAATGAATGATTTTAATATATATGTTAATACGTATATATATCAGAAACACTTCTAATCCTCATCTTAATATATCATTATGAAATCAATTCTGCTGATAGCAACTATACTCAATACTTTTTTGATTGACATCAAACAAGGCATGAAATTCGATCATGAACTTCAACAACACAATCATACATCAATATTAGCTCAAATTGAATGTTGTCAACAATGACAACCAATTCCAAGTAGCAATCACTGCAACAATATCCCTTACTTCTGAAGTGTTGACATTAATAACAACAAGCTCATCAATGACAACCACTGTCAAACATATAACAATTTTTGAATCAAGTGTTGACATCAACAACTGCCATCAATCTCACAAACATATGGCAACCAACAATCAGTATTGACATCAATGACAACCACTGTCAACCATCTTACACAATTTCCCTCAAGTGTTGACATCAATGACAACAACTGCCAACAATGTCACCATGGCACACATTTAAGAGGTATAAACATTTTCCTCTTCCCAAATGAGTGCCCATGTGACAAGTGTCACATTCTTACACTTTGCACATTGCATGTAGGAAGCCAACTAACTGTTGGGTCCCATAAAGTGCCTTAGCAACTTGGAAACTTATATTTTTGCATTTAATAAATTAAATCAACAACATAGGGGTGAATAAATTAATTATTTTAACATGAGACTCTCTAAGGTTGAGACACCTTAATCTCAATATAATTTACCTAATTGACTATACCTTTACAGTATATAGCATGGATTCAATGGATGAGAAGTACCCACTCTATCATTGATCTCACCCATTTTCTTGAACAATTTTTCTTGATTCCTTTCCAAGACTAGGAGTTGTTATTGAAGAGTAGGGACCTTTTTACTTAGATCTACATCATTTTGAAGAGATTCTAGCATAAAATAGAAAAAGGTTTACCATCTACAACATAATGTTAGATGAGAGTACTTGAATGACAACTTCAAAAGAATAAATTTAATTGTAAAACATAGTTGAACATCTTAGTCTTCATATATTATTGTTTATCTAGAGACATAATGATATGAAGACATGTAGCTTTCCAAGCAAGGGGTTGGTCAAAGTTGGTGAGAACCTATTTAAAGATTAAATGTTAGGTGTGTTTAACTCTTGTTTAGCTAGGAGCAATACCAAAAATTTGTGCTTGATGTAGTCTTTTTTGCATAAGGGACACAAATGGGAGGTTGTTGGAAGTAGATATGATTCCCTATGGGGAGTTTGGAATGGAGGAGCTTCTAGGCAAGAAGCTAGGCTTGGGAATCAATTTTGGACTTTCAAATGGTCAAGCTAAGCTTAATCCCTTTGGGGTTGGGGAGAATATTTCAACATATTATCAACTTTTGGTCAAATTGAAAAGGTGGAATGAGAGATTTGTAGATAGCTTTGATAGGGAACATAGTAAGTTTGTTTACAAATAGCAACACTAGTCTTTGAGAGAATTACCAACACATAAAGTTGAATTTAGTTGGAGGTGGGGAAGCATTGAGGATTGAATGAGGGAAATGACACATACATCAGTAGGTAAGGGGTGAAATTTCACTTGAAGTTGCCTAGAATTTTTCCAAAAGAGCTTAGGCAAATGCGAAAGGTCTTTAAAGAGCTTAATTCATTTTTTGAAAAAAGTACCCTCAACATTGTTTAACAAGAGTGAGAGGTTGGTTATCAATTTGAATCAACCATTTCCATCAGATGTGTGAAGTGGGAAAACTAAACTCATGATGGATATAGATTGATCATGCCAATGCAAAAGAGGAGAGGCCTCTTCCAAGACCTTCTAAACGTTGTTGAATTACAGTGAAACATGAAACTAAAAGAAAGAAGCTAGAAGAACATTATCTTTCCAACTAACATCAATCCATGATCTCTTTTTAGTAACAAATTCAATCTTGTATTTGATAAAAACTTTCCAAAGCTATCCCTTTAAGTCCTCTAAAAACTTTTATAGAGTTGAGATAAGATTTAGTAGTGTACCTTAATTGTCCATAAATGATTTGTAGTAACATTTTCAATCTTGTATTTGATAAAAACTTTCCAAAGCTATCCCTTTAAGACCTCTAAAAACTCTTTTAAAATTGAACTGGAGTAGTATTGGGATGGGTGACCTCTCGGGAAGGCCTAGTGCTTCACCTCTGTGAGCATCACCTAGATGCAATGAGTGCTAAGTGGAACATTCATTATCATGAGAGATGGGTTCTTGTGAATCACTATTCATAAAACAGGGGTCAATGAGTTTTGACTCGTAAAACTACATGATTAAATCCTGATAACAATAATATAATATCCATAAACAATTACCCTCCAATAAATATATCATGTAAATAAACATTCTCTTACAAAACAAACAACATTTGAATCATTCTTACAACCCACTAATCTCAAGGACTGTACAAGCTTTCAACCTATTTCAATATAGAGCCAAAAACTGAAGAATATCCCAGCATTTTCAATATCACATTCATAGTATATATAATATCCACCATTATCAAAAAAACAATTCCAGCCCCTGCAAAAGAACCATGCTGTGGTATTGATAGGTATTGAATGTAGAATTGTTAATTTTATATAAACAATACTTCCGGGAATCAATCAAGTCACGCACCAGAGGCCCAAAATACATATTTAAAATGCTTTCAAAATCCACCCGTGACAGGGCATCGATTCTCATTTCATACCAGAAGGTACGGCCCGCCATTCCTTCATGGCAGGACCAGTCACTGCCAGCCCATATTTTGCCCGTGATGAAAGCGACAATCGGTGGGCTTGCTGTTAAATTAGGAATACATTTCCCCGGCAGTAATCTCGGGGACTCCAGTCCAAACACAGACAGCACCCCTGCCATACGATTTACGAAGGGGAAAAGGTCTTAACAGCTTTAAAGTACAGGGTGGAATGGCCGGGTCAAGTTATAAAAGCACCCCTGTCCCATCTGGATCGACCTTCGCCTGCCCAATACTCTGCCTTTGATGAGACCATATGCCTCAACCACTGGTTGGGGCATTGGGGGTACTGAATGGCCCCCATCCAATGGTCCCCACTCAATTCCCCCTACCCAATGGTCCCCACCCAATTCCAGTGCTCACTGTCAATAAGGGCAAGCATTGGTTAAATTTGATAGTCATATTTTGAAGTTTTTTTTGGGGGAGTACGAGTTTAAGATGGGAGTACGAGTTCAAGTTGAGAAGTTTTGGTTAAAATTTGGGAGTACGAGTTCAAGTTGATACTTTTTTGTTAAGAGTTGGGAGTGCGAGTTTAAGTTGAGATTTATTGGCTAAGACTTAGGAGTATGAGTTCGAGTTGATGTTTTTCGTTAAGAGTTGGGTGTGAGTTCATGTTGAGATTTATTGGTTAAGACTTGGGAGTATGAGTTCAAGTAGATATTTTTTGTTAAGAGTTGGGAGTACGATTTCAAGTTGAGATTTATTGGTTAAGATTTGGGAGTAGGAGTTCAAGTTGATATTTTTGATTAAGAGTTGGGAGTGCGAGTTCATGTTGAGATTTATTGGTTAAGACTTGGGAGTACGAGTTCAAGTTGATACTTTTCGTTAAGAGTTGGGAGTGTGAGTTCATGTTGAGATTTATTGGTTAAGACTTGGGAGTACGAGTTCAAGTTGATATTTTTCGTTAAGAGTTGGGAGTGCGAGTTCAAGTTGAGATCTATTGGTTAAGATTTGGGAGTACGAGTTCAAGTTGACACTTTTCGTTAAGAGTTGGGAGTGGAGTTCAAGTTGAGATCTAATGGTTAAGATTTGGAAGTACGAGTTCAAGTTGATACTTTTTCGTTAAGAGTTGAGAGTGCGAGTTTAAGTTGAGATTTTTTGGTTAAGACTTAGGAGTACGAGTTCAAGTTGATATTTTTCATTAAGAGTTGGGAGTGCGAGTTCGAGTTGATATTGTTTTTGCTAAGAGTTTGTGTTTAAGATTGAGAAGTTTTTTAAAATCATTAAAGAGGTAAAAAAATTTGACCCAAAGCTATGGACCATCAAGGCACAAATAGAGGACCTCATCCCCAACATAAACACTCAACAAGAACACCCCAATAGGGTTTGAACTTGATGGCAAGAATTGCGACACCACAATTTAACCATCATACTATGCCACTAGTGGCATACAAAAAGGGGAGAGGACTCGGTAGTTGGGCACCCTAACTTCACGCTTCACAAAATCCTACATTGAAATTTCAAATCACTCCCAATTTTTTACAACTTACTTGGCAAGTCCCCTGCTTATAACTAAGGTTTTAGGGTCACATCATCAAATATGATGCCACATCAACATGCTTTTTGTCAAGGTTTCCAAAAAGGCCCAAAAAAAAGTGAGACTGATAGTTGTGCACTAAATCATGTTTTATTGGTGCATTGATGTGGCATCACATGATTTGTTGCTTTTTAGATTTAAGGAATACATTTTATTCAATTATGGGTAGTCATCATCAACACTAACAACTTAAAGTCACAACTATTGGTCAAATATTGTTAAAAATATTGGACATTAAATCAACAAATGCTACAACTATTTTGACAAGCTCACTGAATTTTGATCTTATCCCTTATATTGTAGCTTTCGAGCAATTGAACCTTGGTAGATGGTGGAATCAAGGAAACATACCATCACCCTCACCAATTGTGTTCAAGCAATTAAGTTACAACTCTTTGGTGTTCTTTTTTTGCCATTCATTTAGAGTTTAGGAGAGATGGCCCAATAGTTGAGTGGATACAAATAATTGTGATGCTACTTGTACATTTAAAGCTCAATTTTTAACTAGTACTATTAGTTGTGAGGGAGGTCCCCATAGTTGAACATCCCATACCAATAATTGAATAAAATGTGTCCACTAGATTCATAGAGCAATAAATCATATGATGTGACATTGCCATATTGTAATGCATAATTGTCAATTCTTAATGTACAACTATTGTTCTAACTCTTTATTTGGGTCTATTATGATACCTCAAAAAAAACATGTTGATAACAAAATTTGACAAGCCATGATGGTGAAACAAAAGATTTAAATTGTCCCACATCCCTAACTACTCAGCAATATAAATTTTTAGTGTCAAACTATCAATAAAATTAATAAAATTAGGATGCATCACATTCTGGGTCCTCTCCCTCATTTTAACTTTATCCTTTAAAAGTGTAAAGGATTTGTATTACCAAAATTTGATTAATAAATTCTCCTATTTTTTATCTTATAATACTTGATATAAAATTTAAACTATATTATAATAAATATATTTTATAAAATAGTAATACTTGATATAAACTTTTAAGTATATTATAATAAACATATTTTATAAAATAAATGAAAAAGGGTAATGTCCATATCAAGCTCTATGTTATTAATATATCAAAATGGTCCCTTTTTAAGTTGCTTTAAGTTGAGGAGCAACTTGAAAGGTTTGGTCATTTTCATTGGTTGTCTTGTTCTTGCTTGTCACATTGCTTCTTGGATTTTATTTAATGTGGGGAGTACAAAGTTATTAACAATTAGAAATCTCTAGAGAGGTCAAAATAAGTTCTGGATGCAAGTATGTGTATTCATTCCAAGTATTTTAACTTTTTTTATGGTTTTTAACAAGTTTTATAATAATTGATTTGTTTTGAAATGTGGGTTAGTATTAAATGTTTATGTTTTGTTTTAATAAGTGTAAATGTCTATTTATTTGACTTAATAAATATGATGGAAGATTGATGAATAAGCAACACATTATGTAATCAAATGTAAAATATTTTTGAAAGAGTACATATAGATTTTTTTTGGAAGAAATTAGGATCATTTATCAAGGAGATTTGTTTAAATGTCTTGAATATGTATCCATTCTCTTTAGTTTTATAAATGAATATGATATGTATTTCTTATTATTTATTTTTATTTTATATTTTATATGAACCACACACTTCCACATCAAAACCTTCAAATGAATACAATTAGTTGTGTACTCTAACCAATATTTTGACTCAAGTTAATTTTTATCTAAGATATTGATAGAACCATAATGTTTTAACTAGAGAGCAATTCATACAACTTTTAATTGAGTAATGAGATATTCATTGAACATAAAAAATATAAGAAACACATACTCTTTTTTCTTTCTAAGCTATCCATTTCCAATTTGTATCTAGATAAATTGAAATAAATTACTATGTTTTTTATTAGGACATGTTTACAAGAAAGACTATTTATATATACATCTATAATTAAATCATTGAACATAAAAAATATAAGAAACACATACTCTTTTTTCTTTCTAAGATCCATTTCCAATTTGTATCTAGATAAATCAAAATAAATTACTATGTTTTTTATTAGGACATGTTTACAAGAAAGACTATTTATATATACATCTATAATTAAATCACAAAATAGAAAGATTTAAGTTAAGTTTGAACTCAAAAAATCTCTAGCCTTTAGATTTAATTTGACTCTCATGTTCTAACACTAATTCCTAACCTTTAAGAGATAAAATAGATAAATACAATAAAATAAAAAATAGAGTGATGTGATAGAATAGTTAGATTGATTCCTCAATTTACAATATTCAATTAATAATGAAAAATGGTTAAAAATATTAAGAGATATGGTGAATGAAATACAAAAGGTGAGAACCCAATAAAATAACAAATTAAACATTAAAAGAGCACACGATGCTTATAGCTAAAATACACTATTAAAAATTATATTGTAGTGCTTCAAAAATACTTAATTACATTTAGATTCAAAAGTTAAGAAACTACAAAATAACAAACCACTAAAGCTAATATACAATTGTAACTATTGAATCAATAACATCCTTACTACATAGTCAAATAATTTATTAATACAATTCACATATACATTCAATGTATCAAATCATTCCATATCAAAATTTATCCATTATTATCTATAGGCCAATTAAAATTTTGTGAATGAAATATAGCTAAATTTATCCTCTGTTTTACTTCATTATTGCTTACTTTATAAGTAATTTTAACTCTTGGAAAGTGTCATTATCCATTAGCAGTAATGGTTTGCCATTATTGTGGGCACTTACAAAAGATTAAGTTGTTAAGTACTTCCTAATTATCTTTCTTATAGGAAAGCTGTGTAGTGTCCCTCTAGTCGTGCTACTATGCGTTTAGATTTGTATATGTTGTAAGACAGTAGTTTTACTATGATAGAACTTGATATTTGTTACTGTTTATGATTGCTGGCTTTAGAGCGATGTGGATGTTTTACTATGATGAGATGATGCACTATATGGACGTTATGTTTCATGTTATGCTTTGGATTAGCATAGTTGTTAATATCGATATATGTTTATCTGTTGATTAATGATGCTTTACTTTTGCCAGTTTGGATGTGACTGTATTGGTGAAGGGGACAGGATTACATCACTCGCATGTGAGTGCCCTGTGATTCCGTGATCTCTCTTCACGGTGTGACTATTATGATTATCCATGTACGACATTCGTTTTGGTTACAGGATTGCAAGTATAGGACATCGTCTCCACCTGGTTTCACAGGTTTGAGTGTGTCCACATCCCAACGGTATTGTTTATTGGGAGATAGTAATGAAGTTTCCTTGTCAAACCACAACCCTGTCATAGTGTGTCATCAGTTTGTGTCTAGTATGTTGTTGAGTTATGTCGTATTTGATATTTTGATCATTTATTATCAGTGGAAATTATATGTGGGAATTAATATTTAAGAGGTAGAAATGTTAATTTGTGTATTTTAGATTAAATTGTTATTTAATTTAATTAAATTTATTTTATTAAATGGATAAAGTAATTAAGTAAATTTCATTTATGTGGTAAAGCAAGTTAATCTTCGTGGTTAAATTTATTTTATTAAGTCAATAAACTAATTAATTAAATTTATTTTGTTGAGTAAATAAATTGATAAATTAAACTTATGTTGTTGACTAAATAAATTAAATAGTTAAAGTTGTTTTGAAAAGGCATAAATTAAAAGATTTAAATCTATTTGAAATTAAAATTTGTTTTTAAATGATTTAAAAGTAAATATCTTGGAAATGCATGAAAATGTCTATGGTGTTGAAAGGGAGATAGTTTGGAAAATGTTGACTAAGTGTGGAGAGAAAAAGAAAATATATTTAATTTATTTTTGGTTGCAAAAATAGAAGAGGGTTTTCAGGGTTTTCATCTATTTTTGGATTTTGAAAGTGGAGATCTTGGAAGGGAGGAAAATTGGATCTTGCAGAGAAGCTCAACCCCAATTTTAATTTCTTCAAACTTCAGAACACAGGTTATTTCTTGTTTTATTATTTTGAAGTTTTGGATTTTAAATTTGAAAGCTTTAATTCTTAGAAAATCTCTGTAGAGAAATTGAGAAATTCTTAGATTTTCTGTAGGGAAAACAAATTTTAACAATGAAAAATTGAAAGGAAAAACAAACTCTTATAACAAAATTTCTGGCAAATCAAATTTTAGCAATAGAAAAATTGAAAGACAAAAGAAAATTTTGAATTAACCTCTGTATTTGAATTTAGAATTTTCCATTTTGATTTAGAAATTGAAATTTTCTGTGTAGTTATTTCTATAGAAAATTTGCCTAATTTGTCTCTGAAATGGATATATATATATATATATATATGCATATATATATATATATATGCATATATATATATATATGCATATATATATATATATATGCATATACATATATATGCATATACATATATATGCATCTGTGTATTAAATTGCCTGTAGCTGATTAATTTAAAAACAAAAAATTACCAAAGGTTTGTAGATTTCACTTGCGGAATTGACAGGGGAATTTTTTTTATTAAAAAAAATAAATTTAAAAGCAAGTTTAGGGGTGCTGGGGGAGCTACCCCCACAACCACCCCCATATGGGAGGCGCTGGCTGTGGAGGCATCGCCCAGCTGCTCCCACAGGCATCCCCCCATAAGGGGGAGGTTGCGTAGCAGCCACCACAGCAGGGGCATGGTTTGACCCTGCGTCCCCTGCTGTGACGTGTGGGTTATTGTTATAAAATATTTTTTTTATTGTTTAATATATATAATATAAATTTTATAAATAAATATATATATATTATATAATATTTATAATATATATATATATGTGTGTGTGTGTGTGTTTTATAATTTTATAAATATATGGATATATATATATTTTATATATTATTTTTAATATATATATTATATATATAAACACTAATTACATATTTAATTAGTAAGTAATTGGATTGGATTTAAATGTTTTAGAATTTAAATGGATTTTATAAATATATATACATTAAGTATATAATTATATATATGTTTGATATATATTTATATTTAATTATAATGATTTTAAGATTACTTTATTATAATGGATGAAAACATTTATTTTATAATAAAATGATTTCAATGGGGAAATGAGATTTTTTTTATATTTAAATATTATCAGGAAACTAAAGTAGACCCTTAGATTTAATTTATCATTTCTTGTCAAATGCTTAAGTAGTTATTTAATAAGGGAATGATTCTAAGGGAAATGATTATTCATTTTAAGTGAAATGAAAATTTTTAAGAATACAATTTTATGATAGTTTAAATATTATTTGGTTGCAAACAAATTTATGATAAGACTAGTTATCTTCATGTAATGTGTAATTGGAGAAATTATAGAGTTAAACAATTAGTTAGGATTGGTTCTTATCTTATGAATAAAATTGTCTCGAATTAGAAATAATTGAGCAAAGTATTATTGTTAAATTGGATTTAGGAAATCCGAATATTAGATGTTTTACTTGCTTGAGTTGCTTTTAACTTGTGTTTCTTCTATTATGTCTGTTGGGAAAAATGGGCTAATCAAGTTAGTAAGTCTTCCAGAGGAGTTATACTAGGTTGGGATGTTTTATGTGATGGTTCAATTTGTGAATTACTTTGGGTAGTGCACGTGGATTTAGTTATTTGAGCACCCGATTACTATGAACGGGTTGTGTGACCTTATGTCTTAAGGTTGATATTTGTTTTCAGTTTTGTGCATCTTGTCTACCATGGAATTGTGGTTTTGTACCGAGTGTTGTCCATAGGGGAGTGGCTCTTTGTGGGGGTTTGACACACAGAGGGGCGCCAGGGTAACTCACTTAGGGTTTAAGTAAGTGATAACTTAAAAAGAATTAATGAAAAAACTTTTAGACTAATTAAGATAATGAATGACTCTCTCATGACTCATGCACTTATTAAGGCTTGAGATGAGACGAGAAGAACAATTTGTATGGGGGTCCGGTGGCTGGTAGAGGCAAGCCAACCTAGGAAGGTTGAGCCAGGTAACTCATAGCAAATGATTTGTGACACTCTCTCTATGACAACCATAAATTAGTTTTGTTGTACTATGTAGTTGCTCATTGGTATCTGGAAGCATTGTAATCATGTTATTAGTATTGTACTTGTTTGGTTTAGTATTGTTTTGCCTATGTCTAGAGGTTGTAGGTTTTTCCTTGGAAGCGTTTTACTATCTCCTAGCATGGGGGTTGGTCCTTCGGGTACCATATGGTTGGGTGGAACATGCACCTTACACCGCTGGGTTCCCAGTTCTTGTTCATGTGGATGAGATTTCTAGTTGGAGAGCTCGTAGGATCCAGTTACTTTTCAGGTTTCAATCATTTCAGTTGAATCTTGTAATTTATTACCCCTCATTTGTTATCGAGGTGGAAGATGTATTATGTAACCATTCTTATTGGATTTACCTCATTCGGGGAATGAGAGTTGTAATCTTATTGTTTAATTATGTTATTTGAAATCATGTGGTATCTCTTATTCTTTGATGTAATTTTTCATGTATGGAATGTATGTGTCTTAATTTCTTAAGTAAATTGATGTTATGGTTTCAATTCATGTTGATTGTTTGGGTTTTAAAGTAATCTCAGTCTCGTAACCTTAGAGGTTGCTGGCTATGGGTAGCGAACTTGCATGTTAATTGTTCTTAAGCAAAAAAAAAAAATTGTGTGTTTGAGTAGTTAATTGCAACTTCCTCAAGGGTTGCGTGGCAGGGCGTTACGAGATAATTATCAATACCCTAGTCACTTTCTATGTAATAATCTTCAAATTTATCTTCAGTGTAGATTGAATTCTCCATGGAAACTCCTATTTTGAAATAGATGGTCCAACATCCACTTTTGTAGAATTTGATGGCTCATGCATCTAGCTTTCTCTAGCATTATCTAACATCATATCATGTACTTGTAAATTTTTCAAATAAAATTTATGTTATAAACCCCAAGCCATGTGCCAATTCTTTAATGGCCTTAACATGTTTAACATTTTTATTTTGTAATTAACACTACCCATCAAACATTGGCAAAGCTTTATATCAATAATAGATGTAATTATTTTCTAATAGTGTTCATTATACCTTCGAATTTCTTCTTATAGACTATAATTATAAGGAGTATTTAGGGTGGACATAACCTTTTAGCTTGACTTTACTCCTAAGATTTAGATAACCCTTCAATAAAGTTTTTGAGATGCATATCAACAATCGACACATCTTCTTGGAATATTGGAAATATAAGCCTTTAGATAATGTTAGATTACACCATCTCAATAAGATTTTTTTATCAATGATAAGTGTAGTTGTCACACTTACCCTTCGGTTACAAATTTACTAAGAATTTATGCTACTTTTTCTTCCTCCACAATTATAGTTTAGATACCTAAGTTTGCTAAATTTTTAACATCTTAGGATACAAATTCATTAACTAGGAAAAATCATACAAAGTCATTTACATAGTATTAGGAACAATGTTAAATGAATTTTTGAATGTAAATCTATATTCTAAATATAAAAAATATTTTATTAATACCAATGCAATAATATTATGACATGACTAAAATATAAAATTTGATTAGTTTCAATTTGAATATTAACTTTCATAATTCTTTGTAAAGTATAATCATTTCCTTTTTCCAACTATTTATATATAATATACATAATATAAGAACTTGTAAATCTGCAAACAACATTAGTTAGTATCAAGTAATAAAAATGTACTACTATAATTAATTAAAAAATACATCAAATCTGGAAAAGTACATGCATTGTTCAATCAATATCAACTAAAATATTTAAGTAAATATTTTATACCTAAAGTGATCATATCAATTATTAGTTAAATGCTAATATGAGTCCAAGAGAGGAAAAAGAGCATCTTGCATGCACTTTTCCACCACCTAAAGAGCTTGGAGGGATCCCCCATTCACCACCTAAAATAGGTGGGACCCTAGCCTTCATGGGCGAGGTTATGGAGGAGAATTGTTTTAGCAAGAAAGTTGAGGTGTCTAGTTTGGGTGACTTTAAGATTGGCTCTCTAATAATAAAAATCACCTTGGCTAAGAACTTGATAATGATGTACAACTATATCTTCATTTCCTAGTATTTAAGATGACACAAAGCATTGTGACCCTTACTATAATGTAGGTTTAACTACACAAATATGTATGATATAATTATAATATTATACAAAGGATAAGAGCACATACTTTCTCTTTAGAGATGTTCAGATGTCGCTAAATACAACCTACAATTTATCTTATATAGATTTAGTGAATTTGATAATTTTTCTACATATAGGATGATTAGAAACACATGAAGGAATGTGACTCCTATAAGCATCACCTAGATCTTAGAGTTTACAAACATGCTGCATGTAATAGTTATTTATTCAAACAAAAATAAATTGACACAATTCAAATGATAGCATAATAGTTATGAGAAAATGATTAGTATAACTAAAATTCACTCTTTAATAATTAATTTTAATTGTTAGATTCAATTTGATTTTAAATGAACTTATTTACTATAATATTTCTTTTCATAGTTTCATCACATGCTATCTATTAATCATAGGGAATCTCAAATTCAATTATTTTCGTACTCGTTTAGACTTTAGCATGATATTGTGAGTAAAGGGTAGATAGCATATTTAGTTTGCAATGGTAATTTATTTTCAATTATCCACCTTCAATTCCCAATGGTATCCAAAGACCTACTTTAGTTTAGGTTAAATAAGGTACGGACAAACAAAAATTGAACCAACTAAATGCTAGTTATTTTTTGTTTCACTTAGAATATTAAATGTTTCTTAGAATATATTCCTATCTTAGATAAAACTAATGGAAAATAAGAAGTAAAAAGGACAAGGGAATTGGATATTTAAAAGTAAATGTCATAAAGGATTCTTATACGAATTGATTGAGACATAAATGTTGGATTACGACATGATTAAATTAGGTTGTTGTTAGGAGGAACAAAGAAACATTATTCTAGTAGAATTTCAATGTATCTATGGGGATGTTTGTGCAATTGTGCTCTAGCCCATTATGCAGAAAAACTAGTGAATGTTCATAAAATTAAAAAATAATAAGAAAGGAATGAACATAATACTGATGATTTATAAGAAATGATGTTGCTGACATAAAGTAATTTGAGATAAATTAAATTTTGGTGAATCAGATTGTTTATGAGAATAAATTTTTCAACATGCCAAAAATGTCTCAAGTATTTCACCTACATAAAAAGGGAGTAGTTGCATAAACGATGGCCAAGGTGATCAAACCCCTATTTTGGTCTTTCCACCTCCATGGATAGACAAATAGATTTTGATATTTGTGTGTACTTATCCTAAATGCATCTAGGACCAAGAGCATAAATACATCATGTAAATAATGTAAATAGTACAACAATATTATGTAATTCTATTAGTAAGGTGGAATCACTAGTATTGCCATGAATGAAGTATAATTGGGATAAATACATAATTTAAATTTATGATCTCTAAAATAATAGATATTATTGAAAGTAAAAATAAATGAAAGATTTTAAAATTCTTAGAAAGGAAAGGGAAATAATCAAAAGGAAAATCCCAAAGATGACCAAGGAGGAAGGATAGTCTTTTTGGATTTTTTTGAGAACTATGAGAGATTCCCAAATAAGATGGAAGTTTAAGAAAAGAAAAGAAATGTTTAAAGTAAATAAGAATTGACATATATGTTTTCTTTAAATTAAATAAGAATTGACATATTATTGCTTCAAAGAGAAGGGGGACAACAATGAAAAAATTTAAATGTTCTTGAGGAGTCAAGGAAATGACTATACCTCAATCATATAGATTTCTACAAGAGAAAATCCATACATGGTAATGAGAGGCCAAAAAGAGAGCCTCTACCCAAAATCATAACTATTTTATTTTAATAAAATATTGTTAATATACATAAATCTCATATAAAATATCATTAAATGACAAGTTACCAACAATCTTACAAAATTTATGAACTAGGATTACATAGCTTGAAAATTAGGATCAAAAGTGTAAGACCTATCCATTAAATGACAAGATACCAACAATCTTACAAAATTTATGAACTAGGATACATAGCTTGAAAATTAGGATCAAAAGTGTAAGACTTATCCAATGGTATTGCCTCCAAAGATATTGAAAATATGTGTAGAGTTTTTGAATAAAAATGTAGACAAGAGGAAATAGAGGGAGGAATGTGTGAGAATAAGAGAGAAGAGAGAGGAAGGTAATAATAATTAACCATAAAAATGATCCATAAGGGCCTTTTATCAATAAAATAGTAATTTTAAAAAGGTGTTGTTTGAAAAGGAAATAAGATTTACAATTTAAAAATTTAATTAGTCATGGATGTATCCATGACCATGTAAATGTTGACATTGTAAGATGGGTTAAAATGAGCCAACCTAGATTATAGTGACAACCACAACACTGCTAAGCCAAAATCCAATCCAAAATAAGATAAAACAATCAAAACATAAGGAAAATGAAAGCATCAAATGAAAGCACTCCCCATATTTGAACTTGAATCACTTTCCTTGTCTCTCCTCATTCTTCTTTTGCAAATATACCCTCAGATTTGTAGTAGAAATGTGCAAATACCTACAAATTGTAAGCAAGAAAGTTGGAAATGAGTGGTTGTTAAGGAAAAAATAGAGGAGAAAGGCTTCTCTTATAGATAGCAATTTGAACAAATGGTCAAGATCGATCTTCTAGAAAGATTCCAAGATCGACGGATTAGAAGACATGCAACACAAGAAAGGGGAGGTTACAAAAGAAATAGTCAATATTAGAAAGATCCCAAAGACGATCGACAACTAAGATTCGATGATGAGATAGTGGAGGGAGAATATAGAGAAATTAAAAATTAAAATCATTTAATTCATGAGAAGGAATCTTTGACCAAGTGGAGGCATAAATAATTTATTTTAAATAATTTATTTGAGGAAAAGACAAGTGGGAGAAAATGGACATTTAATTAAAATGATTTATAAAATCAATTAAATAATTAAATGAGGAAAATGGATATGAGGCATTAAATAATTAATTTAAGTTAATTATTTAATGGAGGGAAGAAGTGTCATTAGATAATTAAATAATTTTGATAATTATTTAATTATGGAAGAATGGGAGACAGATCAATGAATAGACAAATAATAATAATTATCAATTTTTGACTATAGACAGACAATAAAAAGACAAATAATTAAATAAATAATGATTTATTTAATTACTGAAGAAAGGGAGTGTTAGTGATACAATTATTTTTATTTAATTGATCAAGATAGAATAAAGGTTAAGAAGTGAATTAATTAAATAATTAAAATTATTTAATTATGCAAGGAAGAAGACCCAGACAATGGAAAAATGACGCTCGCAAACCAAGACATTTTTCAGTGTCTACTTTTTGCCCCTCTTTGACATAATGTGATTTGAGCATTGTGTCAAAGAATAAAGAAGAAAATCAGGTTCAAATCATGCCCCAATGTGCTCCGGTGAAGGTGGGATAGACCTATGCCCCCTCGAAAAATTTCTCAAAATTTCTCAAAATTTGAGAAATTATTCCGAAAAGCCACTTTGATGCATTGACAGGAGAAAAATTCAGCTTGCAGGCCATCAAGATGATTGTGGATGGAAGATGTTAGTGCAAAGAAGATGGATGTTAGTATGGAGAAGACATATATTAGCATGGAATTAGTCAAATGAAAAGGGATGGACATTCTTGCTTTATAGATGTCAACTTGCATGTTTATCATCATTGGGCCGTAAAAAAATATGGCAAATTGATCATAAACACTATGGTGTGACATAGAACAAGGTGTGCAATGTTAACACTGGCAAAAGACAAATAGTCAAAAAGACAAGGAATGCCATGACTCATACTAAGGACTTGATTGCCCCAATATTTTTGTCAAGACAAACCTCAAACCACAAGCAAAGAAAAGAGATCATGATCCATCATCACTCTTCTAAATCCTTCATGGGACATCCTCAAGGTGTATAGTAACATGACCAAAAACTAATAAAAAAAATAAGAAAAACTCAGACCAACAAAGTGTTTGCCAGAGAGATAATGTTTGGTGATAGGATTGACAAGATTGATTGATATACTTGATTAGGTTTAGTTTCAGGATGATTGAAATGACTGATTTTATTGATTGCTTGTCTAAAGGTGATTGATAAGTGGACAACGTGTGATTAACTAATTTGCTTGATTGCGCCTAGTTTCAAGAAAGACACATCTTGATTAAGGCAAGATTAATTGACCAAAGATGATAAAGTTGATTGACCAAGTGACAAATTTGAATTGATTTGATAAAGTTTGATTGATATGATTAATCGATGTGATGAAACCTGGTTTCAGGGAATACATATCCTATTTAAGGCAAAGGACACACCTAATAAAATTGACACATTGACCACTGTTGATAAAGCACATAACTGCAAGAAAGACATTTCTTGCTTAAGGTGAATGACCATATTGACCAAAGACAAAGTCTAATCTCAGGAAGGACGCATTCTGATAAAAGATAAGAGATAGGACTAAATAAGACAAATGACATAATGTCTCATTCCAATACAAGACCAATGACATGATCAATTAATTGATGATAATATGATTGATTGATTGAAGATGAAATATTTGTTGGTTATGTTTTCCTATTGATTCATGATTTGGTTTGAATGATGATTTCTTATGGACAAAAACCAAACTCAAAAAACCCTAAAGGACTGACCTAGGGCTTTAGGGGCTCATCGATTGATGGGCCTTGCCTACATTATACATGCAAATACCTCATAGTTCGACATGACTTGACCTTATTGTACTTGAAAAATGACCAAACCTAAAAGTATTGACCTAATGTCTCGGCCCATTGAAGATGAGTCTTGCCTACATAGAAAATGCGTAGAGATAACGTAGTTTGACCCTACTAACACAAACTGACTCAGAATCAGACTTTGACCTTGACTTTGTTTTTGGAAGTTTTGATGTTTTTGGATTTTGAAGTTTTATGATTTTTTTGGATTTTTGATGGTTTTATGATTTTTTTTTAGTTTGATGTTTTTATATTTTTTTTGGATTTTGATGATTTGATTTTTTTGGATTTTGATATTTTATGATTTTTTTGGATTTTGATGTTTTATGATTTTTTTGGATTTTGATGTTTTTATATATTTTTAGATTTTGATGATTTATGATTAAAGATATCACATTTCCACAATCCATATTGATTATTGCTAGATGACCTCTGGATTTTATTGTCCATCATTCTCTTTTAATTTTATTTCCTTTTTGGAACCTTGATATTTATTTGTCTTTTTAACCTATTTTCTAGCCTCTCCCGTTTTTCGTTTGTTCCTTTTCTAATTTTAATTAATTAATCAAGTTCTTTTTTTTTAAATTATTTTTCTCCCTAGCGTATCTTTTAAACCTTGTTTGGGTGTTTAGTCCTTTATACTTTATTGATGTGTGTTTTTCATAGTTATATATAAATAATATACATTATTTATTTATTCAATTGTTTATTTATATTCACTTTGATATTTAATATTATATATATTTCTAATTTCTTTTGTTTCTTTTATATATAGTGTGTGTGTGTTTTTTCATAGATATATATAAACAATATACATTATTTATTTATTCAATTGTTTATTTATATTCACTTTAATATATAATAATATATATTTCTAATTTCTTTTGTTACCTTTTTATATAAATTCAACCTTTTATGTGTTTAGTCTTTATTTTTATATATTTTGGTGTGTTTTTCTTATAAATGAATAATATATATGCATTATTTATTTATTTAAGCTTATATATATATATATATATATATATATATATATATATCATTTGTCTCTTATTGTAGGGGTTTTTATTTGTTTCTCATTAGTGGTCCCTTTCAAATTTTCTTTTTGTTTTTGTCTTTTTAAAAAGAATTTAGAAATTTCTATTGTTTGGACAATTTTAATTTTCCTTTTGTTTTCTTCTAATTTTTTCTTTTTCTCTTGTGTCTTTTTTATCCCTTTGGTCCGAGTAGTCTATTTGGTAGCTCCTTGGTTTTCATTTTATGTGCCCCTCATCCCTCCCCTTGGTCTTTTTAGCTAGCTCTTGGTCTGCAACTTATCATTTTTCTCCTTAAGCTCTTAACTATCCTGATGATTTATGATTTTTTTTGGGATTTTGACATTTTATGATTTTTTTAGATTTTTGATGTTTTATGATTTTTTTGGATTTTTGATGTTATATGTTTTTTTTGGATTTTTGATGTTTTATGATTTTTTTGGATTTTGATATTTTATGATTTTTTTGGGATTTTGATGTTTTATGATTTTTTTTTTGGATTTTTGATGTTTTAAAAGGCTGATACCATGTGTTATTTCCCATGAAGATGCAAGTCAAGGAATTTCCCCCAGTCAAGTATATGACCAAATTATTATGTGAAAGGGGAAGCAGGGGATGAACACAAATGAGGGTCATGAAAGCGAAGGAAGCTAAATGTTGGTAGTTCTCAGGCCATGAGAAGGATGATGAAGCTTTATTATGGATGAATGAGACTTTGTTATGGATGTGACTATAAGGATTGTGGAAAATGCATGTGAAAGATACCCACAATCAACCAAGCAAGCATGCATAAGGATCCAAGGACAAACATGATCTTGCCCCTAGTAAAGCTAAAAACCAATTTATAGGTGATGATGATGATGACAATGATGTTTGATATGGGAAGGACACATCCCAAAATAATGCGAGGATTTGGAAAGACATATATTGTTGATGATAATGTGACTAAAGGATCAAGGTCTACAACAAGGCTAGGAACAAGGCCAAGGAATATTTTGGATGATGTGCTAGATTGCATAACAAGATTGTATGGATTAGGCTTGTTTCATTTAGAATGACTAACCTTAGGGATAGATGGGATTAAGGAGGGAACTTGGATAAGTGGATTAGAATCTTTAAACCAATGACAAGGGAAAACCAAGCCTAGTGATAGGTATGAAAGGATAATGGATTTATTTTGGTAAAGGATACGAGACGTGAGGATTATTAGCTAGAAGAAATAGCATATGATCTCCAGGGACGAATTCGCATAAGAATAACTTGTTTTCTCTAAGATATGGGTTTGGATGGATCTTATGAAGGAAATGATATTTCATGGATAGTGTATGACCAAAGGATACACATGTCAAGAATTTTCCCAAACCATGATTTATGTTTGTGCCCCATTTCTTATCAAGATCAAGGTAGGTGGGAGAATGGATGGAAAGGGATATGGATTAGATGGATAGATGGAAACATCATGAGAAAGGCATGGGAGATGAGGTAACTTACTCCCAAGTGTAATGGTCCACATAGATAATTTATCTTACACATGACACCTGTTTGCCAGGTTTTCATCATGATACTTATCCAAAGCGCCATAAAAAATGGTTTTCATTATTGGATGAAATTTTTCTTTACTTTTTCTTATTTTCTTTTTCTCTTTTGATGTCACACGAGACACTTGTTTGTTAGGTTTTCATCAAGGTGATAATTTTTTTATTTTTTTATATCGACTTGATGTTATGGATGATCACTAATTGTTTTGAATCCTTTGATGGTGTTGATGTAGATACTGGCGTCATGATATGCCAATAGTGACCTTTATGGAGTAGTTTTCTTGTCAGGATCATAGAAAATGCATACAATTGATCAATGCCATTATGATCCTCTTTGATACTAGGGTTGACCTTATTGACATACATACATCGTGATAAAGTTCCATGTGAGTCCTTATGATAAAGAGTTGTTGCCAAGATGCGACAAATTTGTGAAGTAGGATTTTTAGACTTTAGGTGAGATGTAGGATTATGATGGATGATGGTGGCTGTGGAAGGATTATTTGGATGTTTGGATGTAGCAATTTTTATTTTCGAAACTTGGGATGGTGGATGGTGGAGTTTAGAATTTTGATTGGGATAGTGTTTGGAACCAACACTTTTATATGCCTTGCAAGAGGACCATTTTGAAGGAGGTGGATATTTGTTACATGTGGGAGACCTCTTTTCTCGTGGCTCCACATTTTGATTGGATATTGGAATTGAAATATTTTCTTTACTTGATCCATTTTTCTTTGGGATCCATTTTAGCTTTATTTGTCCACTTGGATTTTTGCATTCAATGACCCTTGATATTTGATTTTGGACTTTAGACTTGTAATAATTTTGTTTCTGTTGGTTCCAATTAATGGGATTAATTATGTTGGAATGATTTTTTATAGTGTGGATGGAAGGAGTGTTGGTAGCAACCTTATGACAAGGACTACTCATGGCCCCCATTTTGATGTTTGTATTGGATAAAGTTGTCCCCAATATCATTAAGGTATCACTAACATCATTTGATTTTATGATTGAAGAATAGCCAAGACCTTGATGTCTAGGATTTTCATAAAATTGTATTGGTTCTAGAATGCCTTGCTCATGTAGGCCTAGTCCTCTTCCTTGATACTGCATGCTCTGAAAAGTTCTATTTGTGATGGGGTATTTGTTGTTTTGAAAGCAAGATTCTAACCCATCATTATTTAGTTGGAAACCATTACTCAGAATTTTCTCATCTGCAAGAAGGCCTGCTTTGAAAAGGGTGGATGATCCTAGTTGGTAGGATATTTTAGCTTTATCATTCATCATGCTTGTGTCTTCTTGGTCATTTGGGATGTCGATTTGATCCATGGTAGATTTTGCATCTTCTTCTTTGATCCAATCTATGGTAGCTTCTTTATGTTTTGTTTGATCCATAGTAACTCTTTTATGTTCTTCTTTGACTTGATCAATAGTAGCTTCTTTATGCTCTTCTTTGATGTTATCCATATCATTCATTTAATTATCTATATGTCCAAAGGAGGAAAGTGTACCAACCTCAAATGTTTGATCATGGATGGTATAAAGGTCAATGAGAGGATCATTTTGGATTTCTTGTTTAATGGTAGGATTTTGATCAAGGATAGGTTTATCTTGGATGACATGATTGGGAATGGGACCTTGATTAGAGATTGGATTAACTTGGATATCATGAGCATCTATAGGTGATATTTGGGTAACTTGATCTTGATTTATCATGGAGTTCATTTCATCATGCTTTGGTCTTTTCTTTGGACGTATATCCCAAGGTTTAGGTGATAGAATATGGTCTTGGGAAATGGTAGGATTTTCTTTGATATAATCAAGATTTTGATATGGAAATAATGGAGTTTCAATAGCAAGATATTTTTTAGTATTAGTAAGCGATGGATGAAATGATGGTGAAAAATGGTTGGATGGTGTAGGATTAGCATTGTGATTGGATTTCATAACTTTGTTTTCATTTAGGAGTCAAACAAATTCCTTTGCTAGTTCTTCTTGGAGAGCATTAATTAATGTGATTTTATTGGATGGTATTGTAATTTGGGATGAAATGGATGGAAATGGATTAGTGGACAATAGATTAGGATAATATGTGGAGGATTGGAATGGACTAGTGGAAGGTTGATTTCCCTTGTCAAGGTTAGGATAAGGATGATTAATGGATGTTTGATGGGGATTAATGGTATGGATTGTCAAGCGACTCTTGATAATAGGGGTAGATAGATGGAGGACTAGAGCTTATGGATTATTGGTAAAATGGGTAGATGGATGGATGACTCAAGACTATGGGTGATTGGTATTGACAATTGAGGAAAGATTGGTATTCAACTTGACTATGAAGAAGATCAAGGTAAAGTGAAGTGATGGTCATGAATTTGGATTAGGATGGATAAGGAAAAATTAGTGAGGACCATATAAAACTTGTGACCTTTGGATGACAATGCAAGGTGCCAATGCCAAATGGGTATGAAACTATACTATGTTTTAAGATTTTTTGGTTATAAGGATGCAAGGTGATCATGCAAGGATAATGATGATGCTAGATAAAACTAATGGATGCAAAGAATACCAAAGTTATACTAATTATGATGAAGGATAATGAAAAGGAGACTAAATGATGCTAAGTTAATGATCAAGGGTAGTGGAGCAACTACAGCTAAGATGAAATTAAACTATATTTTTTGTATTTTTGGGATATAAAGATGCAAAATGAAAGTTCAATTTAAGTCCAAGACTAAGGATTGGTAGGATGATAATGAAATTATGGTCAAAGGGTATGATATGAATCTAAATGAAACTAAGATAATGCGAAGGATGTGAATCGTAAAATTTAAGACAAAGGATGATAATCAAGCTAATGTAGGTCCAAGATAACAAACCCAAATGCTATTGGACTTTGTGATAATCAAGATGATATTTTGACAAGGTGAGTCTAAACTAGGACATAAGTTTGAGACTCAAATTTGACCAAGATGAAAATGACAAAGGTTGATAAAATAAAAGATGAAGGTCAATGACAAGTTGGATAAGCAACCATGGACTATCCAAAGGCTTGATAGTCTTCCTATGTTTGAAATCTAAAAGGGATATGCAACCTAAGGTTTAGGATAAATTTATGTAAGGAAAAAGGATGAGGAAAGCAACCTAGAATGCAATGCAATCCTAAATGAGGATGATGGAATGGATTGGTAAAACTTTGCAAGTCTAAGGTTTAGATAACAAGATCTCTGTCAAGATGAATTGGTTCAATTTTGGACAATGATTTTTAAAATTTTGGTAATCAGGCAGTTGTGGCTCTATTTCAAGTAGTTGTGGTTCACAGAGAGTTTGATTTGCAATTTGGTGGTTTTTTGATTGGTTTTTGACTGGTTTTGATGAAATTTTGTTGGAAAACATAGAATACAGTCTCAAAAACTTGTTTTGATCTAGTTTTGGTTGTGAAAAAGTTTGATTTCAAGATAAAAACACTTATAGACAACATGCACAATCCTAGGGTTAGTAAGGAAATCATTGGTTGATATCCCCACTTGGATTGCTCCAACCACTTGAACAAGGTAGACAACTAGAGAATTGGTGGCACTAGCTCCCTCTTAAACGAAACTCACTTCTTGGGCTCACCAAGTCTCATTCCCCAAAGAGGAATTTTTGTCTCTACACATGAATAGTGAAAACATGGGGCGACCTCAAAGGTCCAACCTCCTACGATCAACGAGCATATAAAAGGTTTTTAGCTACTAAAATAATTGGTTCTTAGTAAGGGAATTTTTTCAAGGTGGCCACACACATGGAAAGATTAGCTCAAGATTATGGTCAATCAAGAGGCCTCCCAATCCCTTCCTAAGAAAGGATTTTGACATAGCTCATGGGGCTACTAAGGGTGACACTTCTCGGTATGACACATTTGCACCTTGTTACTTGTGACTTTCATCACAAACACTTTTCTTATATAGTAGTTCAAAAGAGCTTGGATTTAGCTTGTTACCGCTTGGGTTGTTCCCACCTTTTGAAGTGAGGTGGCAAACCCTCTACAAGAAAAGGTACACAATAGTAAGGAGATACATTGTTTTTGATCTCCCAGATTGCACAAAGCACAAGGAGAGAGCATACACAACATCTTTTCCTCACACTCACATGGGGTTTATTTTAATTAAAAAATTCAAATGTGGGGGTGGTTATACAAGTGCTAAAGAAATGCTTTTGATCTTCAAGATTTCCAAGCGGCATGAGAGGAGAGCATTCACATCCTATGACAAATTGCAAACCACAAAACACAAAAGACACTTGTCAATTTTAACTCTTTGATTATGATTTGAAGAAACTTGGATTATTTTTAGGCCAATGACATGTGATGCATGCTCATTTTAAAACTCATGAGTGAGAAAACACATTTTTTTGTTCATTTTAAACCCTTATGAATGAAAAATGCATGCTCATTTTAACCTTATGAATGTGATGCAAGTTGTAGTTGTAAATTTTAGGCCCAATGAATGATTCATGCAAATTTGTTGTTCATTTTAAGCCCCATGAATGAAATATGCAATTTTTTGTTCATTTTAAACCCATAAATGAAAAATACAATTTTTTGTTCATTTTAAGTCCATGAATAAAATATGCAATTTGTTCATTTTAAACCTATGAATGAAATTTAATGCAATTTGTTCATTTTAAACCCATGAATGGAATATGCAATTTGTTGTTGTTTGTAAAACAAAATGAGATAATGATAAAACAAAGCTAAGTAAATGAAATGATAGGGAAACAAATAATTATGTTTCAAAAGAAAACAATTTTTAGAACTCCCTCCAAGATTGATGCCACATGTTGAAAACAAGAGATTATTAAACAAAAAAAAACTTTAATGATAACAACAAATTAAAAATGGTGATAACTTTCTCCAAATCAAACAAAATTTTAAACCGTAAAAATATATGGAAAGCTAAGACATAAACCTTCAAAACCCAGAGAGAGTTTGGCAAAATTCTGCACGACAAAAGCGTTATAAACAAAAGAAAATGTGGGTCTTAACATCTAAATTTTAAAAATCCGTGATCACTAAAATGGCCATAAATTTCTCAAAATGTATTGAAATTTAAAACCATTTGAAGTTATGGAAAGATAAGAGTGAGACCTACAAAACCCAAATAATGATTTTTTAAGATTTTATGCACCCATTTTTCTGTGCTCAAAAGAATATGATGGGATTTTGTGCAAATTCTTGGCTATAACCTGCAAAACAACAAAAGCAAACAAGAAAACAAATGGATTTCTCTACAAAATTGTAAGATTCACATCTGGTTCACCAAATGTAAAATGGGTTAAAATGAGCCAGCCTAGATTATTGTGACAACCACAACACTACTAAGCCAAAAACCAATCTAAAACAAGAGAAAACAATCAAAACATAAGGAAAATGAAAGCATCAAATGGAAGCACTCCTCATGTTTGAACTTGAATCACTTCCCTTGTCTCTCCTCATTCTTGTTTTTCAAATATGCCCTTAGATTTGTAGTAGAAATGTGCAAATACTTGTAAATTGTAAGCAAGAAAGTTGGAGATAAGTGGTTGTTAAGGAAAAAATGGAGGAGAAAGGCTTCTCTTATAGACAACAATTCGAATGGACAGTCAAGATCGATCTTCTAGAAAGATTCCAAGATCGACGGATGAGAAGACATGCAACACAGGAAATGGGAGGTTACAAAACGAACGGTCAAAATTAGAAAGAGCCTAGAGATGATCGACGACCGAGATTCAAAAATGAGATAGTGGAGGGAGAATATGGAGACATTAAAAATAAAAATCATTTAATTCATGAGAATAAATCTTTGACCAAGTGGAGGAATAAATTGAGGAAAAGACAAGTGGGAGAAAATGGACATTTAATTAAAATGATTTATAAAATCAATTTAATTAAATAGGGAAAATGGATATGAGGCATTAAATAATTAACTTAAGTTAATTATTTAATGGAGGGAAGAAGTGTCATTAGATAATTAAATAATTTTGACAATTTTTTAATTATGGGATAATGGGAGATAGATTAGTGAATAGATTAATAATAATTATCATTTTTTGACTATAGACAGATGATAGAAAAGACAAATAATTAAATAAATAATGATTTATTTAATTACCGAAGAAAGGGGGTGTCAGTGACATAATTATTTTTATTTACTTGATCAAGGTAGAATAAAGGTTAAGAAGTGAATTAATTAAATAATTAAAATTATTTAATTAATAGAGGAATGTGACAAAAAATAATTAAATAATTAAAATCATTTAATTATGCGGAGACAAAGACCAAGAAAAATGATGCTTGTAGAATTAGGGCATTTTTCAGTGTCTACAGACATGACTACACTTGTCCAAATGAAAATATGATAATGTAATGTTATAAAAATAAAATAAAAAATAATTCAAGATTAGAACTTGGAAATATGGTGAGGGAAAGGGATTGGATGATAAATTAAGTGCAATCAATAATTATATTGTTGAAATAGACATTAAGGAAAGTACATGTAAAGTAGAAATTATAGGGTATGCAATTTCTAAGTGTTAGAGTAATCATTTATTAGCTACTAATTAATGAATCTTTAATTAATCCTAAGATTAATTTTACTTTATGCACTTAAGCTAAACTTAGGATTTTTTTTTTCTTTTATTAGATTAAGCTATTATTAGATCATTATGTCTCATCACATAGGATGTTGAAAATTGTCTTGATCTAATCCCTTTATCAACTAGGGTCTACTCTTATAAGCATTCTCCTTCTTTGTATTATTCTATTATGTAAGTTTTTCTTTTTGAGGAAATAACAAATCATTGTTTGTAGTTCTCGTGTGTGGAAGGTGTTCTTTCTTGTTGTTTGATCCTTCTTTGTGTGTGTTTCACAATTTCAACATGGTATCAAAGCATGGATTCTGCAGACCCCTTCTTGAATTTTGAGGGTTTTCTTCAACTAGGGTTATAGGAGCATCAAATTTGGAATCTTCATATTTTTTTTTTGTAGGTTTTGGACTTGGATATTTTTTTGGTGCATGCTGGAGCAAAATGAACCTCACCATTATACTCAAGAGGCTAAAAAATATTGATTATAAATTTTCTTATATTCATCAATGAGAGCTTTTGAGGAAAATATTTTTAGGCACATAGGTCGTACAACCCTTGTACAATTTGTACATGTACTACAATTTCCAATAAAGAGAATTAAAAAAAAAGGCATTGCTAGCACCTGTCACTCATACAATAGCTTGCCACCAAGCATGACCACCATGAAAATGGCGCTAACAAAAACATTGCTTCCCGAGACTCGCGATACCCTTTGGTCTTGGCTTTGGTCATATTAGTGACCACCAACACCCCTTTCACTCCTTGTGGGCATTTAGCACTCACCTTAGGTCATGTGAGTGACCACAGGTCCTCTAACCCAACCTCCTACACCTAGTAGTGGTCACCCAGGTGATCAAGGACCTAATTTTTTAGCCCCCAACCTGCCGTGAAGGCCAAATTGTGCAATTTTTATGGAATCAAGTATAAATTTTTCCTTGGTTGTCTATTTTTTACAAAATAAATACCATTGGAAAGATGGTTCCAAGACCATTCCAAAGGTGCAACCAATTTTTCTAGATTTTTTCCTAGAATTTTATATTTCCTATTGAAGTCATATGTATTGTTTTCACTCCCAAGCTCACAAATTTTGAGCAATTCCTCCATTTTTTGTGATTCTTGAGATGTTGGAAAAGTATTTCAAGGCTCTTCATAGTTATCCATGCACTTTTTCTAAATTTTTTCCAAATATATTTTACATTTTTTTGTCTTTTCACAGTTTGGTAAATTCATTGGACGTTTTGACTCCTAAAAACTTTATGTTTGCATGGGATGAATTATTTTGGGCTATTCTACATGTATTTCTAGCATTTTTTCCTATTTAGGCATTATAGACATCTTTTATAAGCACTTTATCTTTAGTAGATGCATTGAGATAAAGTGCCACTCATGTGTATCTTTTTTTGGGGATTTTACACATCTTGTTGTGCCTTTTTGTACTCACATTATGTTATAAAGTGTCATTGGGGGGTTGTGTAGTGCCTTTGTTTTTCCATCACACCTTTTTTAAGTAAGTGTTTGTTTCATGACAACATTGAATTCTAGTGATTCTTGCCTCATGTGTGTGTGCCTTGGTTTGCACACCCCTTTTTAGTTGCATGTACTCCTTTGTGCACATTTAAATGTTTATTCTCCTTCATGCACTACTTGGTGACACATAATTTTAGTGGACCTTTCTTGCCTCTCCCTTGTCAATAGTATGGGGGAGTTTCTATAGTTGGTGCTAATGCTTCCATGGTTTTTTTTGGAGTGAGCTATGTATCTAGTATTTATTCCTATGTACTAGGTAGATGCAGTGGTCTGTTACTCATGCATTTTGGTGAGATAGAAAAATTACCATATGAACACTCTTGCTTTCTTATTTTTTGGAGGAAAACTTATATTTTCACTTGATTAGTGCTCTTCTAACTATTGGTACTTATATTTTTCACTTGCATCATGCATGGTTGAGTAGCGTCATTGGGGTCACTCATGAAAATTCATGTGTTATTTGTATCTTTCAATGTTAATTTTTTTTCCTTTATTTTCCATTTGATCATTGTTTGAGTAGTCTAATTGGGGCACTCATGCAAATTATTGTCTTCTTGATCTTGATCATCATTTATTTTCAGAGGAGGTTCTTTATTTTAACACTATAGTAGTCATGTTTCGATAGTTGTCTACAATTTCTTCATGCTTTAGTGATTTTCTTCATGTTTCCATTCTTTTTGGGACATTGGTTTGGAGGCTTCTTATTCCTTCATTCACTTTTATCTCTTTTAGAGAGGAGTTTTTCCCATGAGGTTTTCTCCTTTTCTCCAGTTATGAGAGATTAAATTTTTTGTACATGGGTACCTCATTAGGCCTTATTGTCGGAATCCATTCATGTATTCTTTACTTATTTATGCATTCTCTTTTAGATTTTTTATCTATTCTATAAGTTACAATTACGGGGGGTATTAGAGTAATCATTTATTAGCTAACAATTAATTAAGCTTTAATTAATTATTAGGATAATTTCACTTTATGCACTTAAGATAAACTTAGGAGTGTTTTTTTCTTTTATTATATTAAGCTATTGTTAGATCATTATGTCTCACCACATATAATGTCAACAGTTGCCACGATTTAATCCCTTTATCATCTAGGGTAAATTCTCTTATAAGAATTCTGCTTCATTGTATTATTTTATTATGCTTTTATTTTTGAGGAAACCAAAAATCATTGTTTGCAGCTCTCATGTGTGGAAGGTGTTCTTATTTACTATTTGATCCTATTTTGTGTGTGTTTCACAATTTCAACACTAAAACTATGTGTTACACCCACTTTAGTGACCTAATTCACTAAGTGATATATCTACTATGTAAAGTAAATGTTGAAAATAAATTGTATATATTTGACTTATTAGGATCTACATAAAAAGGATACACAATGACATCTTTGAATAGATGGATTTCATGCTCCTAGGCTAGAATCACTTAGATAAGTATATTAAGAAACAATGAATAACATAAAAGATATATATGTTAGAGGAAATCATAGAATTACAAGACAAATATCCTACATAAAATTAAATCTTGGGAAACGTGTGTTTGTTGGGCCAAGTCTTGTAACCAAAAACATGATAACAAGACAAAGTTCTACAAAATAAGTTTTAGTACCTCATATCAGATATGTAATATTATTCTGAGAAATATTTTACATGGTTTGGGAGAAAGGTTTTTATAAAGGTGTAGGAGAAATAATGGTGTGATGCTAATGTTCATGTAGATAACAAGACTAATAGAGTATATATGGGAATTAAAAGAGCTTAGAGGATGGAGAGGACATTAATTTTGTGAAAAATTCAAATGACGAAGAAGATGAATAGGTCATGTCAAGATTTAAATCTATAGCAATTATCAAAGAGAGGAATCAAGTTATCCTTACTTTCTCCATGATTCAACAAACCCATTTCATTCTGGAGGTAGCCTCACTTTTACCCAATTCGTATATTTTTTCTACATGCCCAATATATTTATAATAAAAGTACATGAAAATTAAGAATTTGTAATCCAAATATTGAGTCTAAGAGAAAATACTCACCACATGGTGGGGTCATATTGATCAAAACACAAATTCTAGTATAAAAGTGTAATTGCTTCTCAATAGTGGTATTCAAGAAAAAAATGAATGTGTTTATGCTGAAAACTGAAGAAGCTAAGTGATTTAATCTATAAATTCAAATCAAAATTTTAGCATATCATCAATAAAGCCTTTCCAAATGAATACAAATGCAAAATGCAAACTAAACTATGCAAAACTAAAATAAATGCATTCAAAGGAAAATCAACTCCATTGTTTTCCTATTTCACCATGATTCTTGATTTATGCATTTGATGCTCTCAGATTTTTATGAGCACAAGTGCAACAAGAAGTTGTGATGAGTGGAAGAGAGATTGAAATTGAATTTTTAAATAAAAAATGTGTATCCCCAAAAAGTGAGAAGGAGGAGGCTTTTATAGATGAATGCATAATGTAAATTGAGATTGTTTTCTCTCTATAAAAAATATCTTCTACCTTCTTTGTAATTATGTGGCAGTGAGTCCTCTGGGTGGTTAATCCTTGTTGGACAGTGAGTCTTGATCTAGACAATAAGTCTTATTTTGTTAGTGAGCCTTCTCTGGTAATGAGACTTTGTATTCGGTTTTGATATTCTCTATATGGCGAACTGATCTTCATTGTGATTTTTCTATTATTTTATTTTCCACATAAATTTGGTGTTATTGTGTGTGATGTTTTTCAGTTTCTACTTTTGCAGTTAATGATTAATCATAGTAGCAGAGTAAAGGATTTGTGAATGACAATTGATCTAATCTCTGGTGGAAGTTCTTAAAGGTTAAAATTTGTTACAATTGATTCACCCCCCTCTTAGTTTTCTTGTTCAATAATTGGTATTAGAGCTTGGTTCCTTGAAGAAGATCTTAACCGCTTAAGAAAGGTCCGATATGTCAAGAAAGATTACTATTGAGTATCCTAGGTTCAATGGGTTGACATGCCCTCTGGAAGATAAAGATGGAAGGATATCTAGAGTACTGTGGATATGATATTGAGAAAGCTTATAAAATTGCTTCCACTCCTCCTACAAATGGTTTGAGTACAACTGATAAGATCAAGGCACATGAAGTGAACAATAAGGAAAAGTTTATTATGAAGAATAGTCTTTCACATTTCAAGTTAATTAAAGTTGCAAATTCGAAGATTGCAAAAGAGTTCTGGGACAAATTGGAAAAGATTCATGAAGGAGATGAAAATGTGAAAGAAGGAAAGTTTCAAATTTTGGAGGCACAATTTGAGCTCCTACATAGGTCTGAAGATGCAAACATTAAATCCTATGTACAAAGAATGGAGGAGATAGTAGGTGGAATGTGAGGAGTTGGTGCTATAGTGGATGAATCCAGGATTGTGAAAAATATGCTCCGAAATCTCCCTAATATGTATAGTAAAAAGGTATTAGTTATTGAGGAATATATAGATTATAAGACATATACCGAAGATAAGTTGTTGGGTACTCTAACATCTTATGAAATGAGAAATCCTATCTTGAGAAATGGTTCAAAGATAGAAACTACTTTTAGGGAAACAAGAGTTGAAGATTCAGATGAATAAAACTTTGATGATGTAGAAGCTAACTTTGTAAGAAGAATGAAAAAGGGCTCTTGTAAGTATGGAGGTAAGTTACCTTTTAAATTCTTTAGTTGTGGAGGAATTATTCATTATGATTCGAGATGTCTAGAAAGAGATAAGAAGAATAAACATAGATTAAGCAAAGAAAACAAAGGGAAGATGATGAAGAGAGCATGTTATGTAAATGAAGATGCTGGTATTTTTGATGAAGAGTCTAATTATGGAGATTTTGATGATAATGAATGATTGTTCTTGGCTAAAAAGATGAATCTAATCTTTCTAATACTAAAAGATAGGTGAAGGAAAGTCCTCCAGAGAAAGTTGAAGATACTATGATCTCTGGGCCCTTCTTTCTAAAAAAGAAAATAACTATTGGGTTGTTGACAGTGGTTGTTCACATCACATGACTAGTGATAAGAGTAAGTTTGTTAAACTTAAAAAATATGATGGAGGCTTAGTTAAATTTGGAGATGATACTAGTGTTAAGATTTGTGGGATAGGTTTAGTAAGTTTTGATGGAAAGCATAATACTGATGATGTCTACTATGTTACGGTTTAAGCTATAATCTCGTAAGTGTTGGAAAGATGTGTAGTAAAGCATATAATCTTGTATTTGAGGATGAGAGATGTGAAATCAGGAAAGGATCCGAAATAGTGATTGTTGCTGGTAAGAATTCTAAAGGAAATATTTATCAACTTAAGGGTGTTGATGGACATTTGTTTATGTCTAAAATTAATGACAATTGGTTATGGCATCAAATAATGTGTCACATGAATTTTGATAATATGGTGAGAATCAGTGTAGTACAAGCTATGAGAGATTTACTGAGTATAATAAAGCCTATTTATACTATTTGCAAGAATTTTTAGTTTAGAAAGCGAGCTAGAAACTGCTTTAGGTCAAAGGAACAATATACTACTAGACTACTAGATTTGGTTCATATAGATCTTTGTGGTCCTACAAGAGTGAGAAGTTTACAAGGTGATAGGTATTTTATGCTTCTGATTCATGATTACTCTAGATATGCATGGGTTACCTTTCTTAGAGATAATTTTGATGCATTAGATAGATTCAAGCATTTAAGGCTATGGTAGAGAATAAATAAATTTTGAGAATAAAATTCTTTAGGTCTGACAGAGGTGGTGATTCACCTCCAATGAGTTTAATATGTTTTGTGAGTTTCATGGAATAAAAAGAAAATTATCTTCTCCTAGAACTTCTTAGCAGAACAAAGTTGTTGAGAGAAAGAAAAAAATAATTCAAGAAGCTACTAGATAAATGATTATAGTCTACCAGAAGTTTATTGGAGAGAAGGTATTCACACTAGTGTTTATGTGTTCAATTGAGTTCAAGCAAAAGCTAACAGAACTAAGACTCCCTAAGAGCTATGGCATGGAAGAATTCCTACTATCAAATATTTCAAGGTATTTGGAAGCAAAATATATATAAAATGGGATGAAGATAATTTAGGGAAGTTTGATGATAGATGTGATGAAGGCATCTTCCTTGAATACTCTACTAGAAGCAAAGCTTACAAATGTTTCAATAAAATACTGAGAAATATTGTAGAGAGCACAAATGTCAAGGTTGATGAAGCTTTGAAGAATTCAATTGAAGTTGATGGATATGTATTTGATGAACCTGATTTCATAAGAGTAGAAGAAGTTGTGGAAGAATAGGAGAAGTAGAATGAAGAAGAAGAAGCTCTATTGGTGTCCCTAAAGACACTTAAATATGTGTAGAAAAATCATTCAGAAAGTCAAATCATTGGAGACAAGAGAAAAGGAGTATTGACAAGAAGGAGAGTTGTTGCTGGTGAAATAAATCTATGCTTACTTTATGAAGTTGAATCGAAGACAGTGAGTGAATCGTGTAATGATGAGCATTGGATGAAAGGTATGGAAGAAGAACTTATGCAGATTGAGAAGAATCAAACTTGGGAATTGGTCCCTAGACCAATAGATAAAAACATAATTAGATCAAAATGGGTATTCAAAAACAAGGTGAATGAGAATGGAGAAGTGGTTAGAAATAAAGCAAGACTTGTGTGTAAGGGTCACTCACAAGTAGAAGGTATAGTTTTTTAGGAAACCTTTGCTCCAGTGGCAAGGATGGAAGCTATCAAAATGTTTTTAGAATTTGCTACTTATAAAGATTTTAAAGTTTATCAAATGGATGTTAAGTCTACATTTCTGAATAGTGAGTTAAAGGAAGAAGTCTACATGAAAAAACCAAAAAGCTTTCAGTTGTCAGATCAACTGGATATGGTCTACAGATTAAAGAAAGATTTATACATATTGAAGCAAGCTCCTAGAGCTTGGTATGCAAGGTTAGATAGATTTTTGATTCTACATTAATAAAGGTACAACATATAGTAATTTGTATTTCAAAATTGAAAATGACAAAATCTTGATAGTGGTTGTATATGTTGATGATATTATCTTTGGAGAGAATTACTAATAATTGTGGCCCCTCTCTTGAGATGATAGAAGTGATGAGATTGTGTATAAGAGGAGTCCTTGTTGTTGTAATTGTGATAGAATTTTGACAAAGTTTTTTCTAATAGTGAGAAGTGGAGAGCTACAAGTAAAAAAAACATTCAAGAATCCCCCCAAAAAATAAGAGAAAGGAATTTTTTGTTCTTGAACTAGGTGGGAATAGCCGTAATAGACACTTTAGACATTCAAACATGCATCACAAATAAATTGTATGAAATATTCTTGTTTGAATTTTGGATTTAGCAAGATGTTTGCACACTGTGAAGATGTCTTCATACTATGCTACCATCTGATCAATTTCATTCAAATTTGAACCACAGGATACAAAGGCTTCATCATTGCTATCCATGAGATCAAAATCATGAAACCTTGATTATAGATTTTTTCATAAATGTATCAAGCATCATGTGTAAGTGTGAAATTGACCTAGGGTGTAATTTTTGACACAATAGTAGTAGGCTCCATGCCTTTGGATCAATAAATTTTGTATTTTCACCTCTTCTCACCCCTATCATACTATGCATACTTCCTTTCCTCTATCATTGAATTAATTTTTCCACATTTTCTAAGCATATGTGATGTGTAAAATTTATTTTTAGGGACTATATATAGATATCTTCTTCCCTCTTAGTTCTTGTAAAATACCTTACCTCCATGTATGTCTTCAAGAGTTGTGAAATAGAGACTTGTATGAGATCTAATAAATTCTAGTAATTTCCCATGTTGTAGTAGGTAGGAGGAAACACCATTAATCTATGTGCAACATCGCCCTTTATTTTTTATGTATTCATTCTTCTCCTTTTCCCTAGAGAATTAGTAGAATAAGATCATTTGTAAATTTACTTAGTTTCAAGTCGGGCCAACACTTTTATAGAAATATTAGAGAGGAAGTTGGCATTCTCTAAAGGTTTAATCTTCATTGCAAGGGTCTCACACCTAAAGATCAATCACATATTTCACTAGAATAATGAATAGCAGGTTCAATAAGGATCCAAGTGAAAATAATTTATAGCATGCTCGATGAGACGTTTTTAATGATCTCTACTTCATTCTACTGAGAAATTTGTTTTTTCCTTAGTATATTTAGCCTTATAAGAGGCATCCTACAATACTTGGAAACTCTACAAATCCTAGTTTTATATTAGACATCAAATTTCATGCTAATGATTTATACTAGAGAATATTCAAAAGTTAACTTCTAGTACACTCATCTATTATTTTCTACTCGAAGAATAAGAAATAGAAAATTTCTATCTCCACCAGGGAGAAGGGATAGAGGTTTTGTAACACCATATATTAAGGCTCAATATACACCTCCATTCAATAGACTATCATAGCCTAGGAAACTTGCTATTTATATAAACATGACATTATTTCACATGGATTTACCTAGAACTCAAGTGTTTGTAACTTTCAATGGTGGAAACCCCTTTGTGTTGGCTTAGAGGGATGATATACTAGTAGCTACCTTAAAAAGCACACCTTATTTCACTAGTGAAATAGCCACTACCCCAATAGAACACATTCAAGAAATTCCCAATATATGCTTTGTACATAATATCATAGAATACAATGTGGCTATTAAACTCCTAGCCACATCCTTGAAAGGAAAAAATTATAATGTTACAATTTTTTGTAAACTAAATTCTTTCACAATTAAAATCAGTTAGGTGAAAACTTATGTGAACAAATTGAGGACAAGAGTGATCGGTTATCCTTGGTAGAGTAGTTGAGAACAATTAAGAGGGATCAACATGAATTCACAGGAGATTTTAACTTCATATTTCAAAAGGCCTAGGATAAAATCCCTTCCTTGGTGAAACCATGTCCAAATAATTCCTTCTTATACTACTTAAGGGATCTCAATAGTGATGTTTTTGTTATGATATAGTCTATGGTGGAGTGACTCTACCAAATGTGTATGAGATTTCCATCAAGGTAGAAAAATAATTAACACATTCAAATAAAATACCTCCAAGGTCACAAATGACTATTCTCATAATTTCTACCCCAACAACCCACATTAGCTCCTATTCCCATTGCATCTACCAGTTAGCCATCTATATCTTCTACAACTTCAAATGAATTGCATGGGGTTAAAACAATACTGCAAAATTTTGGTAATTATTTAGTGACAATAAAGAGGAAACAACTTAAAAATAGTGGACCTTACCAACCTTAAAGTAAAAATTGCTAGAAAAATAGGCATCCATAATGTTAGCAAGAAATTTGGGGAAGCACAGATCGAAGTTCTAAGCCCTAAGTATTTTTTCTAAGTGTTGTAGTTTATACCACAAACTTAATCATATAAAGGTGAACATCAATAGGATTAGAAATAGGATTAACTACTATATATTCAGAGAATTACATATAACAATGTATAGATAGAATTTTAGTATCTATTGTATTAATCAAATAAAAAATATTATATTATTATATTTCCTCCAATACTCTTGCTTAAATCTAATCTAACCTCTATACATTTGTCCTTCCATGCATTAATCTCTTATGCATTTATTTATCCTTATCTATTACACACATATACTACATTCATTCCTTACCCTTTGTTATTCACATATTCTTTTATACATATATCTATGAGATGAGACATGACCCATCTATGATACCCCTAATCTAGATGACATCTTTACAATATTATACTCCACAAGTGTTTTGCGCCAAGATGTGGTATGTTTTATTAGTCGATGTCTTTACTATCCTTCTTTTTGGCTAACATCATTCCCCCTTTCAAAATGTTGACTTGTCCTCAAGTCAACACTACTTTGTTGAAATATGATATTTTTTGAATCATATCCATTGACAAAGCATTGGAGTATGCTTCCATCTAATGTTTTGAGTTGTGCTACTCTAAATTTAACGATATGATTGATTTGATAAGGGCCCCGCCATCCAAATTTGAGTTTACCCTATTTCTTGAATTTACTATCATAGAGAAAAACTATATCATCAACCTTAAATTGTTTAAACCTAAGTTTTCAATCATGCCATGCTTTATGTATCCATATTTCTATCCACAAGCGGTGTATTTCTAGTTTTATTTCTTCACCTACTTTATCTAGTTCCTCAAGGAAGTTCTTGATGGATTCATCATTAGTGAGTCATAAGGGAAATGCCAACTGAAGATTATGTACCATGAAATTTATTGGTATTTTCACTTCCATGCTAGACAAGAGATCAAATGGAGTGTGTTTGGTAGCTCATTTATATGTAGTGTGGTATATGCCCAAATTACCAGAGGAATTTTAATATCCCATCCATCCTATTAGTATTACACATCCTGGTTAAATTAGTACCTTAAATATTATTAAGATATTTGCTTTCCTCATTGGATTACAGATGGTATGGTGTGTTTTGGTTATGTGTAATCATGAATTTTGCTAATAATTCCTTTATTATTTTTTTAACAAACTATTTTCCCTAATCATTGGTTATACTAAGAGGACACCAAAATCTAGTAACAATGTTATGGAAAAGGAATCTTACTATAGTATACATGATGTAATCCTTAGTTGGTTTAGCTTCTACCCATTTGGTTAAATAGTCAACACTAGTGATGATGAATCTAGCTTTGGATTATTTCAATGGAGGGTCTATCAATCCTATAAAGTCAATAGACCATTTATTAAATGGGACTTGTAGCAAGACTTGATGGAGGGTCATCTCATCTCTAGCCATAGGGCTTCCTATTCTCTAGTAAATATCACAAAATCTTGTGTAGTTTTTGGCATCCTTATATATAGTAGGCCACCATAATCTAGCTAGTAGTATTTTTTGAGTAGTAGCATCTCTGCAGTTATGGCCTCTTGATATGCCTTGATGTGCTTCACTTAATATTTATTCCAATTCATGTTAAAAAACTACTCTTCAAAGAACATCATCTCTTTGTCTTTTGTATAGTGCCCCTTAATTAAGGTGAATGGAATCATATTCGTAGGATATTTCCCTGTGGAAAGTAATTGTGCTAAATCATAAAATCCTTCTAGTGTTAGGGTTATCCAAAATAGATGAACACTTGGTAGGTCTTCATCGTTTACCTCCTTAAGCTCTTCACATGTATCAATTCTCGATAAATAATTGGTACCTTGATTGTTCCTTCTTGGTTTAACCATTATTGTAAAATTAAATTCTTGAAATAGTAGGAGCCATTGGAATATTCCTTCCTTTATTACTAGTTTATTTAGGAGAAATTTTGAAGGTTCATGATCAATGCAAAAGGTGAAGGGTGTAGATAGGAGATAATGGAAAAAATTATGTAATGCATAGACCATAGCTATTCCTCCCATTCAATGGTGGTATAATTTTTCTCAGCATGGGATAGTTTGTGGCTGGAAAAAGCAATATGGTGATCCTTATTTCCTCTTGTTTAAGCTAGAACTACTCCTATTTCTATTTTGGAGGTGTCTACATGAACGTGGAAAGGGATTGACCAATCCAAAAATATAAGAATGGGGGATTTTAAAATTTTATGTTTTAATGTATCAAATTATTGTTGGCATTATTTGGTCCATCTAATTGCTTTGTTGGTCTTATTTTTGAGAAGATTTTCTAAGTGAGCTGCTGGATTGACATATTCTTTGATGAATTTCCTATGGTATCTGATGTAGCCTAAATAAATGTTAACCTTCAGTATTGTTTTAGGTGGAGGTAGCGTTAGAATTAAAGAAAATTCCATTGAATTGATCATTAATCCTTCTTTACATATGATATGTCCTAATAATGTGCCAAAGGGTATCACAAAAATGCATTTCTTTATATTCAAGGAAATAAATACATACTTCTACATTTCTCCAACATAGCTCAGAGGGATTGAATGTGGTTTTTGACTAACCCATACATAGTCCAATCATCTTGGTAAACTTCTAAAAATTCATGTATAAACTCTTTAAATATATTTACCATGATTTTATTGAAGATTATTGGTTTATTTTTAAGTAAAAGGGCATGATAGTATACATGAATGATCCCAAATTTGTAGCAAATGTTGTTTTAGGTTGATCTTCTTCTCAAATTTAGACTTGATGGTATCTGAAAAACCCATTAGTGAATGAATATATCTCTCTTCTTGCTAAAAATTTAAGTATTTCTTTGGTGAATGGGGTAGGGTAGGGGTCATGGATGTATGCTTTATTAATTCTAGGAAATCTACACATATCCAGATTTCTCCAATCTTCTTATTCTATACTCTTAGTGGGTGGGCTAATCCATGTTAGAAACCAAGATCAGATTTGCAAACCGAAAAGACCTTCCACAGAAGAGAAAATCAGAAAAAGCAGAGAGGTTGAAAAAGAATGTGCAACATAATATTATTCGAGAATTCAATAATTACATGATAAAGATTTGCTTTATAAAAGAAAAGATGCCTAAACCTAATCTTATCTTGAGCAACAATATAGCTCGATAAGATAAAGATAAGATCCTAAAACTTAGGAATTAAATATGCCTAAGTAAACTTATGCAAATGTGTAATTAATAATTAATTACACCAACAACCCCCCATAAGTGCAACTTAGGGAGAAGCAGATTATTATGCAAATATGAGTCCTGACAACAAGGCCTGATCAGGTTCTCATTTACAAATGCAATGATGAAGTAGAGAAGGAAAACCCAGTGGGACAAAACCCCCCTACAATGAGTTGACTGCTGCAAAGAAGCACTAGAAGAACACTGTGGAGTAACACTGGAACCACAATCTGACAAGCAAGGAAAGATACTTTTGTCTACAACTGAAACCAAAAATGGAATCATGATAAAGCAATAGCAGACCCGATGCCACGAAACACTGGAAAACTCACAAACTGGAACAACCCTGGAATCTATGAAGCAATAGGAGATGAGATGATGAAAAAATCTGGAAGTTGTGTATCTCGATGCCGATGCCAAACTGTGACTGAAACTCTTCCATGGGAAGGAGTACCATGAAGACTCTGGAACATTAACCATTAAAACATGGCCCTCAAACTGAGATGGATCCAATGTGGATCATTAACCATAGGCTCTCAATCTAAAGTGTAAACCGGATGCGAATCTGATATGTGTCAAGCAAGAGAAAAAATGTGGCAAAAAGAAACTAAGAGACCAAATAGACTCATGCGAGTTGCCATAAAAACAAAATGGATATGGTGATCAAATTGAAAACTACACTCTAATCAGATTTATTATGCAAGAAACCCCCCTGAATGGAACTTTATCATAGTTCATTTATTACAATAACCCGACGATTGTAAAAGGAGAGCATCATAAACATGCATAAATATAAAAAAAATAGACCTTATATCTGTGTAGAGGACTGAATCATCTTTCCAACGCCGCAAGAATGATGAAAAATGGATCACCAAGTCAAAAGATATGCCCTCTAGAGTGAAAACAGTAACATCTAAGTTCAAAGGCCTTCAAAATAAATCTGGACCAAGATCTGGTAAAAAAAAACCTGCACCAATGGATCGGCGTCATAATTAGCTTTCCAATGGTATCTCGTTTGCGAAAAATGGAGATTATATGCAAAAAATACACCCGATTTCGTGAACACTGCTCCAAAATGGGGAAAAACCAGTGAGACATTAAATTTGATGGCCAAACACCCGTCGCAGCAAACCGGTGAGTCTAAAAATGATGGCCAAACACCCGTTGGCACTTTTTCCCAATTTGGCTTATTACAAAAATAATTGTTTTTTTATAAAAAAAGCAATAATTTTTTTTTACATATATATATATATATTTTAAAAAAATATATGAAAAAGGCATTGATTTTTTTTTTAAAATCATAAAAAAAGGCCACCACCGGTGACTTTGAAAGCCACCGCCGGTGACTTTGAAAGCCACCGCCGGTGACTTTGAAAGTCACCACCGGTGGCTTCAAAGCCGTCGGCTGACGACATTAATGGGTCGGTCGGGTAGGGTACGGGTCCTTGCCATAGCAGGGTACCTCGTACCCTGCAAAAACTTTTTGCACACAAAAAAAATTGCCCAAAAAAAAAACCTGCGCCTTTTTTTAAAGGCTTTTCAAAATATTTTTTAATATATATTTTTTTTAAAAATGGGTTTGCAGGAAAAATATTAGATATTTTTTTTGAAAGAAAATTTCACCTCGAACTGCATGCTGGGGAGGCCGTACAACCCCTCAGACAAATTTTTTTGCCTTTCAGACCAACTATTCAGAAATTGACAAAATGAGGGGCATTCTTAAGGTTTTTGGCCGCTGTAAATGTAATGGTGACCTCCGTTTCTTCTCAAATTGCTCCAAAAATTCAGCTACCCCTAGATCTTGCAAAAAATCTCTAAGCTTGAAACCCTCACAGATCTGACAAATGATGGCCAAAATCTGCAAAACAAAAGTCAATCCTGACCTTTTCTAGCTCTCTAAATCCAATGGTGAAGCTCGATTTGATTCAAAACACCTCATAAATGAACTCAAGGCATGATACCCTCGAGGAATCTCAAATGAACCCTGCAATGATTTTCTCAAAAATATGAGAAGAGGCTGCAAATCAAGGCTCTGATACCATGTTAGAAACCAAGATCAGATTTGCAAACCGAAAAGACCTTCCATAAAAGAGAAAATCAGAAAAAGCAGAGAGGTTGCAAAAGAATGTGCAACATAATATTATTCGAGAATTCAATAATTACATGATAAAGATTTTCTTTATAAAAGCAAAGATGCCTAAACCTAATCTTATCTTGAGCAACAAGATAGCTCCATAAGATAAAGATAAGATCCTAAAACTTAGGAATTAAATATGCCTAAGTAAACTTCTGCAAATGTGTAATTAATAATTAATTACACCAACAATCCATTTAAAATCTTCCACCAATTTAATAATTCCTATTGTTAACATTTTATCAATTTTTGTCTTGACACTTTTCTTCATGTTATGATTGAGGTGATAAGGTCTTTTTTGGTGGGGTTTAGTGCTTTATTTTAACTAAATTTTCATTTCCCTTACTTTTTCTTTTATGCCTTTCATTTCTATAAATGTGTGTGGGAATAGTTCTTGATATTCTATCAATATTGTAGTAACTGATGCTATCAATAACTCATCCCAATAATCCCCAAGTTTGGACAATTTAGGGATTCCTTCATGAGCTATATTTTCTTCCCTTAATTAGAGAGGTTGTTTATAGCAATATTCTTTAGGTTATTTGTTCATTTGTATTTCCCTTTCCCCTTCTTCTAGCACAATCTCCAGTTTTGGGTTTGGCTCTTCTTCATCTTTTTGTATGGTACAATATTGATTTGATACCTATTGTGTTTTTTTATCCATCCATTGAATTAGTTTATGAATCCCTTGACTTTGGGGTGGTGGGTTTGTTGGTTGTAGGAAATGGGTACTTTCTAGGGATGAGGTGAATATGATTTCCTTAATTTTTCTTAATGTGGTACATATGTTCTTGTTTTCATCCTAAAAGGAAAATGTATGGATGAAGTTATTTTGGAGTTCCTTCCAATCCTTGGTTTCTCCTCTTTCTTAGTTGATGTACTAGATTTGTACTATTGGTGTTAGGATCCAATAAAATATTTGTATATAGAGACGATGGTCATATTCTCCATATTTTTCCCGTATGTCGATGCAAGTTTGAATATGTTCATTTAGGGTGATGGTTCCTTCATATGCCAGGATTAGATTGTTTTCAAAGTCTACTTATAGATATCAAGCATTCATTAAGATTAAAAATGCATTCCATGTGGGAATAATATGTTTGTATGTATACCACCAACATACCACATTACATACTAGAGTGTCTTGAAGGGTAGTGATCCTGATAGTTTCATTTTGAAATGTCTCTTTGAATGTGGTTGATGCGGTTTAGATTCATTGTCCTTTCTGATTATTTTTTTGGATGTGGTGAGTGAATGGCTATGTATCATGAATAACCTTCTAGATCTATATAGCTTATGTTGTGGTAATGTGTAGGGTTTAGAAATGAAATAGAGGTTCTTTGGATCTTCTTCTTCTTTGTCTTGTGTAATTTCCTTTATAGATGGCTTGTCTCCTCTTTTCCCTAGGGGGTGTGTACTATTATATTAAATCATTTGCCAAAGATATTTCCTCCTTCCTAGAATCTATTGTGCAATTGGAATTAACAAACCATTTCATTCCAAGAAATTCTCTAAACGTGTTGAAAGGATCCTTCATCTCCACAATTTTAAAGTCAACAATTTGTGTGATCCATTTGATGTTTAGTTCTACGTTCTTCCATGTTCCTAATGTTCATAGGTGTTCTAATGAGCCTAGTTCTACCTAAACTCTCCCAAGTGTTCAACAGAATGATATTAAGGTCCACACCTAGATATGTTATTACATGTTTAACTCCATTGTTGTTCAAATTTGTGGTAATTAATAGGGGACCATTTTTCTAATTTAGGTCTTAAATAATATGATATACCTATTTTTGTTTATTCCAATACTTTCCTAATTGTTTCAATTTTATTAAAAGACATTTTTGCTAAACCAATGAGGCTAAAATATTCAACATCATTACTTCTCTCTTTTGAAAAGCATGTTATTCCATCCTTCTACTATTGTATAATCTATGTCCTTGATTTTTCCACTATTTTTTCATGTTGTTTCTTACTTGGCCAAAAGTGGTCATACTCTTCTTCTAGTTATGTTTCTTCAATAATTTCTTCAATATCCCTTCTATTATTTTTGGTATTTATTCCCTATTTAGTTAGTACTGTAGCTTTTTTTTTTTGTTTCAGATTTATTCTTTTCGTTTATTTGCAGTAGTTTTTCTTCTCTATAATAATCTTCATTTGATGTGTTTGATGACCAATTGTCTATTATTTGAAATATTTTAACTACTTTTGGTACTTCTCTTATCACTCTTTCTCCTTTATTTTCTTGTAGGTCATCACTTCTAAAACGTGTTGTATTTTGATAATATTGTTGAGCCCTACCATATTAGAATATATCATGGGAATTATCTCCATAAAAAGAACATTTTCTCCTCTTTTTGGATCAATATTTTGTGGCATAATGACCTATTTTTCTGTAACTCTAACATGTTTCATCACTCCTATAGTAGTTGTTTCTATTGCATCCTCTTCTTCCTTTGTAATTAGACTATCTTTTATCTCTCATGTAGTCTTGTGGTTGGTTATTTTGTAATGCATATGTATTTTTGTTATCCTCCGTGGTGGTTTCCTATATCTTGCATCATATAGATGTCTTTTCGCTGGTCCTTTTACATATGCCATGTTCCTATCTATATTTATATCATATTTTTTTTCATAAGACATCTAGGATCAAGATTATTTTGTGAATTCTGGATTTAAAATTGGCTTGCATGACAATCCTCAATGAGCTGACTATCCCACTCTTAGCATGCCCCACAATATATTGAGTTTGTTCTAGATAGAACTATCTTTAGTTCTACATGTAGTATGACAATGGTTCTCTCTCCTTGAGCCTTAGGATAGTCATTTCAGAGGTGAACTTCTCTTGAGTAGTATGTGCACCCAATTTCTTTGGTTTTATTTGTTTCTCATCTTGCTAATATTGAATTATGTATTATTAGTTGTTCTATTACAAGTTGTAACTTCTCAATATTATCCTTCTGGGGTCTATGCCATGATTGGGATTCAATGTGGTATGCCATGGTGATTAGGTATGTATAAGTACCGAATATTTTTCCATCCAAAGTTGCTCTTATGTCTTTTTGAAGTATGAAAATAAACCACTCCATCTTCTATCTTTTTGTCAATGGTTCTTCTAACTTGTGGAAAAATTCTTTGAATCATTTATCATATTATTTTAATGATTCATCTTCCCTATGTACTAGATCTCTCATTTTACTTATGCTCTTTGTTGGAATATTTAGAGTGTCAAAATTAGCTCAGAAATCTTGTTTTACCTCATTCTAGTTTTTTCCATGTTTAGGATAGGTCTTCTTATACTAGTCTAATACATCTTTTTGAAGTGAGGATAAAAATTCAAGTAGTTTTAGCTTAGCTTCATCTATATCCATCCTATCCTATAGGGGTTCTAATAAAAATATGTGTTGTATAGCTTCTATTATATCTTTTCCAAATATTGGGATCCAAATTGAGGATTCCATCTTGTCTTTTCTTTCTCTATTTTCAACTTTATGGATTTGAAGATTAGGGTTTTCTTCTTTCTCTTTCTTTATCTTTCTAACAATAGAAGATTATTGTTCTCTATCTTTGTCTCTTGCTAATTTTATATCAAAATATTCTTTTCCAAGTATTTCTTCCCACTCTTTCTCTTTCTTCTTCCTTTCTTGTTTCCTTGTCTTGTAGTATCTCTTATTTTAGAATTCTTCAACTCTTAATTGGCTGAAGGGATGGATCCTAACTAGGGGGTTATGACTCTTCAATGTTTTCATTTTCTTATTTACTAATGTCATTTTATTTTTTTGCAAAGATAACTCTTTACCCAAATTCAATCTATTTTATTTTATTTTTCTTATTTATTCTTCTTTTAATTTCCTTATACTTTTATTGACTAATTCTTCTAAATATTCTTCTTAAATTGATGGTGTCTTCTTTGGGTTTTTAGAAATTTCATAAACTAGTCATCTAGGTTAATTGTTAAATTTGATAGATCTAGTTTAATTGTGAGATTTTTAAAAGGTTGTGGTGATACTAGATTTTCGATATTATTGTAGGGCTCTAATAAAAATCTTTTAGAATCTCCATAATCCTTGAAATTCTTTGTTAAATTGGTTAGGAGTTTTCCTTCTTTTTCCCAACATAATTTTGGTTTCTCTAGAGCTTTCCCTTCTTCTCTACCTTCTTTTCTTTTCTTTTAGAACACCCCATTTGGTGCACTCAACAACACCCTCATTGGCGTGCTCCACTCTCGTATTCTCTGTAATTTCCATCCTTTTGTGGTGTATTTCTTGTTGCAAGGTTGTTGCAGATGTTGACATTGATGAACAAAATGGATATTGTTGCTAGTATTGTATTTGATGTCAATAGTGTTTTCATTGATGTCAGTAGAATGGTAGTGTGTGGGTGGTTTCATGTGATACAATTAGTATGAAAGTATTTTGTATGATGATGGATGTCATGAGCTTGCTATAATATTTGTCCTATATTTCATAATGATCATGAATAGGTGAATGATGTTGTGGATGTTGTATTCACTATTTATTGTTGTAAAATGTATAAGAGATTCCCATACAGTCAGTGGCTTAAGAACTGGTACTAAAAATTTCTAGAGAATGCTCCACATTCCTCCACATTTGAAGATAGTGCCTTGAGTTTTGGAATTTTGTCAGATTCAGATGTGAAGTTTGTATGTTCTTGATTTGATAACATAAAAGTTACCACAAAGGTTTCCAAAACTCGTAGTACAAGGACTACATTGTCACAGTCAAGAAGGTTTAGAGAAATGCTCTCTATTTATCTATAGTCAATGTTGTGGTCTTACGGTTTGGAGGATGTGTTTAAAATTTCTATCTATCTTCTCCCTTCAAGTTACAGATGTTGTGGTGTACTAAAACTCAATTTTTCAATGTTTTGTCTCAAGAATATATTGTTTGGGTATGGAAATGTTTTTGAATATTATTTAATTATTGTAATGTAATTTTCATAATGTTATCTAGTCTCTCTAGTACCGCTTGTGGTCTAGAGTTAATATTTGGAGGGTTGAGTGTTTGTTGGGTTGACTTGGTGGTTTGTGGTATTTGCACCACATTTTTGTTGCATGCATTAGCATGTCATTGTGTGTAGATGTGAAATAGGTCCTAATTATCTCTTGGCTTATACCACATTCAATTTCTATTTCCTACAAATGATTTGGAGTTGAATCATTATGGATATTGCACATTTCATGTTTACACATTTTAGTTTGGCCAACAAGGAGAATTTTTTTTTATGCTGGTGAAAGGTATAAATGAAGGATCAAGTGTGTAATACAGTGTGAGATAGTAGTGTGAGTATGTTCAATGTGCTAAAAGTGATATATGCTGAAAATAGTGAGCTAAAGGAAAAAAGTGTGTGTGATTGTGCGAAGAAGTATTTTAAGTGTGTTGAACATAGTGAGCTGAAGGAAAAAGTGTGTGTATAAAGTGCTAAAGGAAGTGAGTTGAAGGAAAAGGTGTGTGAATTCAAACCGTTGAAGGCAGTAAGCCAAAGGAAAAAGTGTGTGGGTGGAATGCTGAAGGAAGTGAGGTGAAAGAAAAAGTGAAGTGTGAATGTTAAAGGTAGTGAACTAGAGGTAACAAAGGTGTTGTGGTGGCAGTGGACCACCATAATTTATCAAGGGTTGTTTATTGAGGTTGTAGCCTCTTTTTGTAAGTGTTTTAATAATAGGGAGTTGTAAATTTCCTTTGGTTGAAGTTGTAAAATTGTGTTGTAAATCTTGTTTCATTTTTGTGAGGCTTGATTTGGAGAGTATCTCAAAGCAGCTTTCTCAACATGGTTTTTACCTTGTTGGGTTTTCCAAATAAATATAGTGTTGTGGTTTTGTGCTTTTGATTTGATTGCTTTATCTAGTTAAGGTAGTGATACATTTTGATTGTTAAAATTGAATTGGATTAATTTGAGGGATATACTAGTTCACCCCCCTCTCAATGTGTTCTAACAATTGGTATTAGAGACGAGTTCCTTGGTGCAACCTAATAGCTAAAGGTAGTTCTTGGATTAGAACACATGTCTTAGAAGGAGTCCTCTTCTAAAGCATGACTATTTTATGGAAGCAACTATGTATTCTAGAGTGTGAGGATGGAATCCTACCTTGCTTTGCTAGGGTATGATGTTTGGAGAGCTGGTAATGATGACTATATTAAACCTAATCATACTATTACTAATGCTAAGGAAAAGAAGGATCATGAGAATAATGCTAAAGTAAATAATGCCATCCTAAGTGGTCTAAAAATTTTGAATTTGTGAAATTAGTACAATGTAAAACTGCCAAGGAGATTTGGAATAAGCTCAAAAATCTATATGAAGGGAATGACAATATGAAGTAGGCAAAGTTGCAATCTTACCACACATTGTTTAAGAATCTAAAAATGAAAAAAGAGGAGAACTAGCTAGCTACTTGATCTGGGTAGATGAAAAAATTAATGGGATCATAGGACTTGGTGAAAATATAATCAATTCATTTGTTATGAAGAAATTTCTAAGGACTCCCCCCCATCAGTTTGATTCAATCTGCTATTAAGCCAAATATTTGACAAAGCTTACAATGGAGGAGATATTTGGATCCCTTACAACCTATGAGATGAGGAATGGTGTTTGAGGTACACAAAAAAGAGAAGCTACATTCAAAGTGTAGAACCAAGATCCTATACCTACACAAGCACAAGAAACAAACACAATATTAGATCAAATGAAAGTAAGAACCAAGATTTCCCATGAAATTCATTTGCAATGCTCAAATAGGAAAGAAAATGAAGAAATGAACCAAGAAAGCAATGAACTCATATTTTAAGATGCAACTCTCAATCCCATGGGGGAATTGGTGCCAATTTGATGTGGAAATTGGCCCTTTCCCAACTCCTATGCAAGCTTGATGAAGATTTGTGGATGATTGAAGCTCCTTGATGAAATTTTGGCATAGCCTAGCTATGAAATGATAAAAATGGAGACTTGGATGAACAATGGATAAACTTGGCTTTGAATTTGCAAATAATGACTTTGCCTCAAGTTTTCTCCCCTAAATAAATATAATAGCTTCTTATTTATAGATGTGAATGATGGAGGATTGCAAAACATGGAGGATGTGGGAAAAAAGATAAGCCAATGATAAAGCGCCACTTGTCATCATGCCAATGGAAGGAGGATGAGCACATTTTGAAGAATGTGCAAAGAGGGGGAAATTCAAAATTCAAAAGATGGCTTGAAGTATGAGATGAAAGGTCATGCAAATGCACATGGCTCAAGAAAAGGACATGTAAGAGATTTTAAATGCTTTGTTGGATGTACAAACCCTTTTGGAGGGATTTTTCAAACTTGAGGAATATTCCAACATTGATGCCTTTTTTGAAAGTAATTGAGGATTTAATAAATAAAATAAATGATTTTCATGAGCAAGTTGCAAAATCTAGAGGATTTAGGTGATTAAGATTAAGATTAATCAAGATTTGATTAATCTTAAAAGGAGATTAGTTTATTTGACCATTTGATTTATATTTTTGGATTGAAATAAATCAAAATGAGAGGAATATGATTTAGACTTAATTAAATAAATATTTTGATTTATTTAACTAAAGAGGGATGATGTTAGATTAAATCAAATAAAAGTTAATTTATTTAATTTAATAGAATGACTTTATAAATTTAATTAAATAAAGTGAATTATTTAATTAAAGGGAGACTATAGAATTAATTAAATAAAATTGATTTATTTAATTAATAGGAGATGATGACTTAATTAGATAAAATTGATTTATTTAAGTGATGGAATGTGATGAATTTAATCAAATAAGGGATATTTAATTAAATGACTAGCAAAGGAGATGATTTAGGATGAAATGGTGTTAATAAAATCAGGATCAAGTGCACAAGATCAATCGGTATATTTTTTGTGTCTACATTTTTCCCCTCTTTGAAGCAACGTACTTGTTGTGTTGGTTCAAAGAATAAACTATCAAGATCAAAATTCAAAAATTCTTCAATTTTTTTGGATGCCCCACTGCTGCCCCAGTGAAAGAATTATGCTAGTACACTGCCCCCTCGAGAGATCAAACAAAAAGTTCAATTTGAGGGTCGATCTCACAACAAAGAGGTTCAAGATTAGTTCTGCTTGAATGTTTGATGTTGACAGATTTGATGATGTATATAGTTCATCAGCCATGGGTAGCCTCATTTATATTTTGATATATTACACACACTTGATCCTGATTCTGTACCATGATAGTTACATTATTGATGATATATATATATATATATAGATGATTATGATGTTTATATGCAATGGATTATATGATGATGCATGGCTGATATGGATGCACATGATATGATATGATGATGCTTTTATGATTATGCAACACGAATGATAAATGTATGGTTTATGAGATGCCCAGAATAACCAATCTATATTATGCAATGCATGTGGTATGATTAATGCTTTTTATATGATATGATATGCATTATGCAGTATGCTAATGGTTTGTGGATGCAAGATAGATGCAATAGTGATGATTTATTATTAACTATCATAGTACCAACATGGAAAGAAGATAGAAGAAAGAAAGAGACTCCAACAAGTCATGAGATGATGATGATGATGATAATGCATACTCAGAAGTTGGGATTTTCAAAGGGCCAATTACCATATAATTGATAATACACATAGATACAATGCATCAAGGTATAAAGAACCAGGATGTCATTGTACCTAGTGCAATGGACTGTGACTGGACAAAACAATAGGAGTATTCTTGTTCACACTTGACATACGAAAACCTTGCTAGGATGAACCTAACAAAGCAAGTATTCACCAAGTTATATTACAAGAACATCCAACAAGCACAACAAACAAAAAGATAATGATCGATGCCCCATTCCTTTCTAAATCGCTTTGATTAGACATCATTGAGAGGTCATTGGAATGAGTGCAATAAGATAAATCAAAAAGAACAAATCAAGTACACAAACAAGCCAATGTTCTTCATACCTCTAGCAAAAGGGATTTGTTTTGATTAGGATAAGAATCCAAAGTGATTTTTCCAAAGATAATGCCCATTGTAGGATGGATGCATCCTAGGGCATGTTAGTGGATGGTGGAAAGTTGATAGGTTGTTTGAAAGGTTGTTGATATAAGGTCGATTAACATGTTTGCGAATGATCAAGAGTATGATTTTGCATTTAAAAGTTTGTTGTTTCAATTTTGATTTTGCATTTGAAGTTTGCTTTTGCTGATTGTTGTGGTTGTTTCTGTTTGTGTTGCCAAAGGATGAAGGTGATGATTGTTTTATTGTGGGTGAAAGAGAAATGGGGCAGATGGATTTTTTCAAATATTTGGATGTTTTTGATGTTTTGAAATTTTTTGAGGTTGTTTTTGGTATTTTCAATATTTTACAAATGTTTTGATTTTCCAAATTTTTTTTTTGGATTTCTGAGATTTTATGAATGTTTTTTGGATTTTGGTGTTTTTTGAATGTTTTTATGTTTTTGAGATTTTATGAATGTTTTTGTATTTTGGTATGTTTTGAATGTTTTTGTATTTTTGTATGATTTTGATAATTTGGATATGAATATGTGTGATGATATCAATGTTTTGTTTGGGGATTTTGTTGAAAACCAAGCTAAGGTTGATTGATCGAATCGATGGATTGCTGATGATAACATTGTTGAGGATACACAACAATGCAAGGATAGTGTTAATCAACACAAGGGCTGGGAAGGATATCCCAAGATGATGAAGGATTGATGATGATAACATTGTTGAGAATACACAACAATGCAAGGATAGTGTCAAGCAACACAAGGACTGGGAAGGATATCTCGAGATGATGATTTTTTGATTAGATTTGATTGATCAGGATTTTGAAGCTTGGTTTGGAATAAAATTTGGTTTTGGATGATTTTATGTGATGTTTGAAGCACACATTAGATGCAACCCATATTGAGTGTTTGGATTGATGTTCGATGAAAGATAAAGCTTGACAAAGAACATGTTCTCGTCAAAATATGCCATGGGCTAGTGATTTGGACTTTTTGCTCACAACTACTTAACCAATTTGATTTCACATTTTCCCAATGTTTGGATCACCACATAAGTTGGAGGATATATGTCAAGATTTATTCCTGAAGCAAGATGTACATATCTGGACCTAGTGTCTAGCAATGTATGAAATGCCATGGGTGGATGCTAGGATAGGTGTGTGGATGGATGGATATGGATTATCTTTCAATAAGATAAGGTGTTTGGACAGAGGATGGTTATTTGGATAGTGCCTCATGGCTTAGATAATGTTGGATAGGATAGGATCAATGAAAATGACCCATGTCAAGATGTTTACCATAAGCAAGTGTAAAGTGTGCACCAAAGTTTTATCGAGATCAAGATAATTTGGACTATGGATGCAATGGATGAAAAATGGATTGGATAAATGGGTCATGGATGAATGGATTTATTATGGATAAGATGGATGGAATGTTGGATTTATTATGGATGGGATGGATGGGATGTTGGATTTATCATGGATGATATGGATGGGATGTTGAATTTATTATGGATAAGATGGATGTAATGTTGGATTTATTATGGATGGGATGTTGGATTTATCATGGATGATATGGATGGGATGCTGGATTTATTATGGATAAGATGGATGGAATGTTGGATTTATCATGGATGGGATGGATGGGATGCTAGATTTATTATGGATGAGATGAGATTCTTTCACCTGAACTAGCGCACGTAGATGCTCAATTCTACACATGACACCTATTTTCTAGGTTTTCATCATGGTACCTGTCCAAAGCACTGCCTATGCGGTTTTCACTGGAGGATGATTTTTTTCTTTACTATTTTCAATCCTTTTTTTTTTGGATTTTCATATTTTTTGATTTTTTTTACTTTTTTTGAAAGATTTTAAGCTCATGTTGGACCACCTAATTGTGTCGATGTAGATGCTTTTTTCATAATGTGCCATTTATATCCTGCTTGAAGAAGCTGGATTACTAAGATACGTGCACCTGAATACAACTTTTGAGACTCCTGATCTGCTTTGTTGATATCAGAGTTAACTTTTTCTTTATGTGCACATCGTAATAGAGTTTCTTCTAAATCATTATGATGAAGGGTGGCTACCAATACATGGTCAATGTGAGAATTGGATATCATGCGTGGAGGCATGGATGGAGTGTGTTTAGGAATAAAAGATGGATTGGTTGATAGTTTGGAACCTTTGACTCTCCAAACTTGGGAAGATGAGAAATGATGGGTGGATACAAAAGTGTGCATGGAATTAGGACCAATTGCTTGATACACTTTGTACGTCACTTGAAAATCCTACTTTTGCTTTTTTGGACATCTTTGATGGATACTTTTCCCCTTTTTATTTTTCCCCATAGTTTCTTTGACTAATGGAGTTTGATAGGGATAATATTTCTTTGTATTCTTTGGTATCCATTTGTATTTGATTTGTCCATTATGCTTCTCAACTTCTTTTTCTTTGATAATGTTCTTTGTGCTTTGATTCAAATCTTTCCTTTGATATTGGTCCCAACTTATGGATGGGGTGATGGTTGGATGAAGAGTCATAACATGGCTGGTTGTAGTATTGGCATAAGTTTCATCATAAGGATTCTTCATGCCCCCCATGTTGACATTTGCTCGAGACAAAGTTTCGCCCAGTATGGTGGTAGTAGCATCTTTGTTCTTTGATTCTCCCTATTTTGAGATGTCTTGTTCAAAATGTATTCTCTAATAAATGACCACAATAGATGACATTATTTCACTTTGTTGCTCTACTGAATCTAGAATATCTTATTCTATCTGACCTATTTCCTTGAGTGGATAATGTTGGATATCTCCATACATGATGTCCTCAATCTGAATTTTGGATATATCTAATCCTGATGTTGACAATTTAGTTTGACTATAGGAATCAATATCCTATTCTTTTTGTGTAATAATGTCAGGAGTAAAGGAATCTTGTTCTAAATGAAGATCATCTATGTGTCCATCCAAAGAAAGTATCTCATGGGTAGATGGAGGAGTATGTGCTATGTGGATGTGATCATCTTGTATAGATAGGAGAGTGTCCATTATATCATTGTAGTAGCTTGGAGATAAAAATTCTTGATCTCAAATGATTGTGGACTTGCTTTCGACATGCTTTGGATCAAGTTCAAAGAATGGATTGCTTATAAAGGGTTCTTGGATATCTTCATTAGGCATAGGAAGTGGCTCAAATTTCATGAGGTCAAAGGATGTCCATATGTCTTGGAAAGGATCATTGCTAGACCTTGGTGAAAGATGTTGACCATGCTTTGGAATAAGTTCTTGAGATATGTCCCCTAACTCATTAGGTGATGTAGAGATATTTTCAACATGATCATTGGTGGATGAGGTAGAAACATCTCCAAGGTGTTCATTGATGGATAGATCTTGATCACTGTTTTCAACGATTGTGGTGGAGAGATTGCCAATGTTTTCACTAGTGATTGAATCTTGATCATTGTCCCCAATAATTATTACTTTTTTATCAATAAGGTCTTGGATGAGATTTTTGAGTTGAATACAATCTTATGTTGTGTGTCCCTTGATTTTATGGAAATCACAAAGGTTATTTTCATTGTACCATGATGGTTTCACTAAAGGCTCTTGATAATTTTCATAGGTGGGAATTGTGATGAGTTTTTCCTGCACCAACTGCTGCATGATTGATTTGATTGGTTTCCCAAGTGGTGTGTATTTTCGTCTATTACCTTGTGATATTTGACTTTGTGGAGATTGATTTTGGATAATGTTCTAATTTGGGATGATGTTTAGACTTGACATGATAGGTTGAAATTGAACATTGTTGTGGTTGGGAATCGCATTGCCTTGATTTAGGTAACTTTGATTTTGCATGGTGTCACCTTGACTTGGATCAATGTGTGGAGTTAACATATTGTTTGTAATTTGAATAAAATTGGTATGATTTGAAAACATATCCATCCCAAATTTCACCAAGTGTGGATTTGAAATTTTCACATTTGGTACAATTGTACTTGGTATATTCACATTTGACATGTATGGATTTGGTGGGATAATGTTGTTTTGTTGAAGATTCATGCATTGATTGTTTGGTTGATAGATTTGTAGGTTTGGACTTTGGTTTAAATCTACCATAGGGAAAGGTGTTCCAAAATTTGGATTGGGCATACTCACATTTGTTGTACCATTGAGGTTTGTAGGAGATAATGATTCTATGTATGGATTGTATAAATGTGAGTTTTGATAATCAATTGGTGTTGTAAGGCTTTGATAGTTTGGTTGACTTAGATCACTCATGATGTATGGGGCAAGTTTATAATCCATGTTCCTCTTGTGTTTTGATCTTGTTGACCTCTAAGGGATTTAGGACCAATGATGATATGAAGGATGAAAGGGGTGAATTATATGGGTGTCAAACTTTTAGGACCTTTGGATCAATATTGGACTTTAGGATTTTAGGATTTTTTATTTTTGAATTTGATTTGGTTTTTGGTTTGGATTTGATTTGATAATGAACTCATAAACTCCAAGAGGTTAGATGTTGTCTTGGAATAAATTTGTCCACAAGGTGATAATCTAACTAGATGTATGAAGAAGGATTCATCCACACACACTTAGCCAAACAAGGTGATTTTGATGTTGATTTGAAGGATTTTACCAAAAGTCTAGTATGAATGATTTTTCCAATGGTTCAAAAGTTGTTTGTGAGATGGGATTTGAAGGATGTATGACGGTTGATTTTGATCCTAAATGAACCTAAGAGGGACTTGTTTACAAGACCAAGATATTGAAGAACATGCTTTTCCAAAAAAGTATTTCAAACCAAAATACCAATGTTTGCATGAAAACCATATGACCAAAAAATACCAAGCACATGTGTGGGGTCCAATTGTTTCTTATCTTTTCTTAGTGAATTATTTTTACCACAAACACTCTCTTGATTAGCTTTCAAATTGAATGTCTATTTCTCAATTTCTTTTCATCCCACAAAGTACATTATGTGGAAGTCAAGAAAATAAAAGCAATAGTTCCCTAATGTTGACTTTAGGAAAATAAAATTGAGATATAAATCCAAATACTTAGAAGCCTCCAAGGATGAAATCCCAAGGGCAAGAAATAGCACTTGGGTTTTTTCAAAGATATTTGCTCCTCCTAAAGGGTTTGAAATTTGATGTTCATGTTGAATGTTTGTTTTCCAATGTTTTAGATCAAGCAAAGTGTTTTGATTCCCAAGTAATGCACAATCCTATGGATGAAAGACAATATTTGTTGGGTTCCCACTTGGATAAATCCAGTTGCGCCTACTTTTAGCAGATGGTTAGATGCTTGACCACACAGGGTCCCCCTTACAATGCACTCTCTTCTCAGGTCAGCAAAGCATTAGTACCCATGAATCTCCCATGGAATACTTTCCATATCTTCTAAAATCCATAAAAATGTGGGGAAGATTTAGAACAATTGTTCTTGCACCAACAAATAGATAGGGATTTTGGCCTTTCTACACAAGGGTTTTAATTAGAGCATTCTGTTCATGGGGGACCATCCATATGATGAGAGACCATTACTACCCTTCTCGTCAGAATAATCCTCATGATATTGGCCTTTGTTCCAATATCCACACTTATATCCTGGGTGGAAGTCGCTTTCCTTTAGCATGTTCCCAGTTGGTTCGTTCCCTTGGGTGAGTAATTTTTCCCACAAGGTAGGCCCTCTAAGATAAACAAAATGAATAAAAAATATCCGTAACTCAATCGATCTTTGTTGCAAGCCAAAGAGAGAGAATGTACGCAATATGCTCCACTCACACTCGCAAGAATTGTTCAATTTTAAAATCCAAATTGAAGTATGTGGGAAATTACGTACACAACTTAATGTCACCAAAAGGCCTTTTGATCCTCAAGATCATCATGAGGCACGAGAGAAGTGCATGTGTTCTTTTAATGATATTACTTTGAGTAACTAATTACAAAATAAAGAAACACTTGTTCATTTTAAGTCCACAAAGCAATGATTTGATTCATTTTAGTGCACCAAAAAAAAATATGGAGATTTCCTTGTTCAATTGTTAATCCTCAACCAAATCTAGTGAGTTTGTCCTAAAGTTCTTTTAAAACCCTTTTGTAGCAAAAATTGAATTATTCTTTTTAGAGCCCAAAATAAATTCAGTGGGTCCTAAGCTTATAAAGATAACAAATTTTTAAGAGAAATTGTGAATCCTCTAAGAGTGTTAAAAAAACACTAAAGTGTTCAAAAACACTTGGTATCATGAGATAATGATGTCATTATGAGACCTCCACTAGATTTCCTTTATTCACCTTGAATAAGCCAACCTGCCAAGAAACTAGTTAGAATTGCAAAACAAAGGTCAGGAAATCAATTAATAACCCAAATGATCATAATTAAAAAAAAGCAAATGTCATAAAAAACTAAGATTTCACTTTTTTGTTTACTCCAGTGGTGGAACCTGCACAGGTGGTGCAGTTTAAATGACCCAGCAATGCTATATGATGCTGCTAATTCTGCAAGCGTCACTCTGCAGCAAAACATAGAAGGTGATTGCATCGCTATTTTTCCTAGCAGTACAGTTTAGAATTTAAAAATTCTAGCGCATGAAAATAGAACCAGCAGTGTAGTTTAATTTTTTGAATTTTGGGCAGGAACATCATAGCATCGTAGTTTGAAATTTGGAGCGGTGCTATATGGTGACACTAGTGGGGTAGCAGTTTTGAATAGCAATGCTAGTCTGCGAGTGGTGCACTTTACTATAGACACCAAAAAAACACAAAAAGCATGGAATTTTTGATAAAAAAGTGATTAGAAAATGAGATCAACCCTCCTTCTAGTGCCAAAATGTAGAACCAAGATCCTATACCTACACAAACACAAGAAAAGAATACACTATTAGATCAAATGCAAGTAAGAACCAAGATTCCCCATGAAATTCATTTGCAATGCTCAAATAGGAAAGAAAATGAAGAAATGAACCAAGAAAGCAATGAAATCCTATTTTAAGATGCAAACTCTCAATCCCATGGGGGAATTGGTGCCAATTTGATGTGGAAATTGGCCCTTTCCCAACTCCTATGCAAGCTTGATGAAGATTTGTGGATGATTGAAGCTCCTTGATGAAATTTTGGCACAACCTAGCTATGAAATGATAAAAATGGAGACTTGGATGAACAATGGATAAACTTGGCTTTGAATTTGCAAATAATGACTTTGCCTCAAGTTGTCTCCCCTAAATCAATATAATAGCTTCTTATTTATAGATGTGAATGATGGAGGATTGCAAAACATGGAGGATGTGGGAAAAAAGATAAGCCAATGATAAAGTGCCACTTGTCATCATGCCAATGGAAGGAGGATGAACACATTTTGAAGAATGTGCAAAGAGGGGGTGTAGTACCCCTCCATTTTGCTTATGTTTATTGTTAGCATGTTTTCACTTTGATAGACCCTGGTACTTTATTTTGGATGTACCGATTGTTGACATTGGAGCGATGGTGGATTTATTTTGTGATATGATGATACATTGTATGGTGATAATTAATTTCTGACATGCTTTATGCTAGCATAGCTGATTACTTCAGATGTTATTGCTATATGTATGCTCATGGTAAACTAATTATTATTTATTTTGTCAGTTTGATGTGATGTGTATTGGTGTGGAGAATGGAGTTACATCACTCGCTCGTGAGTGCCCTGTGATTTCCGTGATTTTCTCCGCACGGTGTGTTTGAATCATGGATTATATATATGTATGTTATTTGTCTGAATTGTAGGATTGTAGGTACATGACATCGACTCCACCTGGTTTGACAGGTTTGAGTGTGTCAAGACTCAACGGAAATGTTGATTGGGAAGTAGTAACAAGGTTTTTCCTAGTCTAGTCTCAAACCCAGTCATAGTATGTCATTAGTTTAGGATTGGTATTTCTGGATGTTTCATTTGTGTCTATTTGGATTATTTGATATGAAAGGTTAATTTTGTAAATTTAAATGGTAGATTAATGTTCTTTTTAATTTAATGCTTATTTTAATTAAGTTTAGATAAAAGTTTTATATTTTATTTAATTAATTAAATTAGTTTATTTGGTTAAAATAATTTTAATCATGTATACAGAAATGTGTATACATATACATATATATATATATGTGAATTTGATCTATTGAATTTTAATATAAATTATAGATGAAATGGACGAACATGTTTTTTTTAAAAATCGCAGAAATTTTATTAAAAATTAATAGGTTGCGATTATTATGAAAATCGCAGGGTTTGTATTTGAATGGAGGGTGCAGGGGGTTACCCCCACGACGACCCCCATAGGGGAGCCAGCTGTGAGGGCAGCACCCAGCGCTGCCTTCACAGGCAGCGCCAGCATGCCTGCACAGCCGAGCCCTCCCATGGAGGGGTTCGGTTGTGTGGGCAGTCGGGCCCTGCCCAATGAAATATATGATATAAAGTTTATTTTTTTTATAAATTAGTTTTATTTCGTACTTTTCTTTTAATATAAATATATATAATATCTATAATATATATATATTATATATATAATGTATATTATTTATAATATATTTTATATATATAGTATATATGTATATATTATATATATAAATATATATATAAATGCATTTTAAATTAAAGAATTTTTAAATGCATAATTTGATTAAAATATTAATGTGAATAAGTTTATTTCAGGCAAATGAGAAGTAAATACATATATATATTTAAATAATTAAGCAAATAATGATTTGAACGGGTATATTTATTTAAAATGTATTAAATACTATTGTTAAGTATAAGAAAACTAGAAATAGATATTTTATTTTATTTAATGAAATGCATTAAGAAAAGAAACTGGAAGTTTCGTTATAATGCATGAAAGTGGAATTGGAATTAATTGTTAACTTAAAGATTTCATATTGATTGAAAAATGAATTACGTTTTAGTTGATTAATTTCATACTTCACGTTATTGATTGACTGGATTTAGTAAATCCTAATAATAGATTTTTATTTATGCCTGATGTGTTTCAAGTTGTTTTATATTTTATTGGGCAAATTGGAATTATATTAGAATACAAGTCTTCTAGATAAGTTTGTTTTAATGTGGGAGTTGTTATTTGTTTAAATACAATCCTTTGAGTTAACTAGGGTAGTGCACATGATTTTTGTATGGTTTTTGACATGTGGTTTTATGAACAAGAGGTGTTGTCTGTTGTGATATATTTGGTATTAGATTTTGGTATATGTGCACCTTATTTACCCTTAGTAAAATTAGTTTCCTTGTGTTATTTTTAGGGGAGTGGCTTTGTGTGAGGGTTGACACACAAAGTGGTGCCTGGGTAACTCATGCAGAGTTAGTAAGTCAGTGAAAACTAAATCTACACATTGGATATTCTAAAATATTTAACTGGATCAATTATGCCTCACTCATGGAATCAAGAGCTAGTTCAGTCTTGGGAATGAGTCGAGAAGGCCTGGAATGGCAAAGTTGATATCTTGTTATTTTAAAAGATATTTGATTCCGCAATAGTTTGCATGAGGGGCCAGGTTTCATAAGAGGTTACCAGGGTAACCCAAGTTGGGGGGCCGAAACCTAGGAAGAAACACCAGGGTAACCTATGAAACATTGTGATGACACCCCACCTAAAATAACAGTTACTTTGTGAACTTAGTATATTTGATCATTATGTTCTGGAAGCAATGTAACCAATAAGTTAAGCTTGTACTTGTATAGTTTTGTTTATGGTTTTTACTTGTGTCTAGGGTTTGTAGGTTATGTCTAGGGAACCTTTTATCTATCTCCTAGCACAGGGGGTGGACCTATGGGTACCACATGGTTGGGTGGAATGTGCACCTTACTTCGTTGGGTCCCCAGTTTCTTGTTCGTGGCAACGAGTACTTCTTGGATGGAGAGCTCGTATGTGGATAAATGTACTTTCTTAATTGTATCAGTGGAAACTTTTTATATGTAACACTCCTCAATTGTTAATGAGGTGAACATTTGTAATATGTAATTGTAAACTTCTATTTGATCAACCTCATTTGGAAAATGAGTATTGTAAATGATATTTCAAATACAATGTAAGAAAGAATCATATTTGCTCTCTTTATCTTTAATGATGTAATTTAAATGTTATTCAATGTATGCTTTTAAGTTTATGTAAATTAAATACTTGCAATGTTAAATACTATTGTCATCTATGGGATTTTCAAGTAGTGTGTCGTCGTGTTACTTAGAGAATGTTTACAATTAGTTAAGTAAATGTTTATAATTTTAAAAAAATTTATTACACTATCGTAGTCAATGCAACATTCTTTAGGTTACAAGACGAGGAATTACAAGGGGAAATTCAAAATTCAAAAGATGGCTTGAAGTATGAGATGAAAGGTGAAACAAATGCACATGGCTCAAGAAAAGGACATGTAAGAGATTTTAAATGCTTTGTTGGATGTACAAACCCTTTTGGAGGGATTTTTCAAACTTGAGGAATATTCCAACATTGATGCCTTTTTTGAAAGTAATTGAAGATTTAATAAATAAAATAAATGATTTTCATGAGCAAGTTGCAAAATCTAGAGGATTTAGGTGATTAAGATTAAGATTAATTAAGATTTGATTAATCTTAAAAGGAGATTAGTTTATTTGACCATTTGATTTAGATTTTTGGATTGAAATAAATCAAAATGAGAGGAATATGATTTAGACTTAATTAAATAAATATTTTGATTTATTTAACTAAAGAGGGATGATGTTAGATTAAATCAAATAAATGTTAATTTATTTAATTTAATAGAATGACTTTAGAAATTTAATTAAATAAAGTGAATTATTTAATTAAAGGGAGACTATAGAATTAATTAAATAAAATTGATTTATTTAATTAATAGGAGATGATGACTTAATTAGATAAAATTGATTTATTTAATTAAGGGATGGAATGTGATGAATAGGGATATTTAATTAAATGACTAGAAAAGGAGATGATTTAGGATGAAATGGTGTTACTAAAATCAGGATCAGGTGCATGAGATCAATCATTATATTTTCCATGTCTACACAAAGTTATGAAGAAAGAGGAAGCATCTAGTTCACATGGTAATTCTAAGGAAGAGGAAGAAAACTTTGCAAGGAAGCTGAAAAGGGCCTAGGAAAGTACAAAGAAAAACTACCTTCAAAATTTTTTAATTGTGGAATAATTGGTCATTATGCATCTAAACATCCTTATGGAGAAAATTAAAATAAAAAGAGGAGTTCAAAGGAAACAATTTCAAGAGGAACCATCTCTCCAAAGAAGAATACTAGTCCTTAGATGAAGGAGATCACTGCACATCAGATGATGACGGAGAAGAATCCATATTCATGGCCACTATGATCTTTGGGAGTTCAAGAAAAAATGTAGATGAAGAAGGAGGTGAAGTTTATTTTGAAGGTGAATTTGTTTCTTCTCTTGAAGACCTAGAATGTGCAAGGAAAGAGAACAAAAGACAAAAGGCTGTGATTGAGTCTAAGATAAAAGAATGTACAAAGCTTGTGAAGGAAATATTTTTTCTCAAAAAGGAGTTGGAGAAAGAAATGACTAGAAGTTTGGAAGTTGATATTAGACCTCAAGGAAGATCTCACCAGGTAAGAAATATCTCCAAAACTAGGTTCAATCATGTAGGTTTTTTTTATTGTTTCATTTACAATAAGTATGGTCATAAGGATGTAGAGTGCAAATCTGAAATGAATAGAAGGAATTTTTTAAGTAGAAATTCTCTTGCTTCTCTGGTGAATATAAATGTGGTATGTAAAATTTTCAATAATGTTGGGCATATTGAATTTTTTTGTAGAAGTGATCTGGTAGAAAAAGTAGATGCTATTGAGAAATTCAAGGGGAATGAAACCTCCAAAAGAGAGGAATTAAATAATGAGGTTGAAAAAGAAATGGTTTTCCAAACAAAATTTCATGCTCAAGGAAAAAAAATCTCTAGGTGATAGACAATGGTTTTTCAAATCACATGACTGGTGACAAAAGAAAATTCATCAATCTGGTAAGTGGAATGGTGGATCAACAAAGTTTGGAGATAGTTCATCAACAAAAATCTATCGAAATGGAACCATAAGTATTGATAGAAAACCCAAGGTAGAAGATGTTCTCTATGTCGAAGGTATCAAGAAAAATATTCTCAGTGTAAGTTAGATGTGTAGCACATGATACAATATATTTTATTTTATGATCAATAATGTGAAATCAGAAAAGAAAAATTTGGTAGATTGGTGGTAGAAGGGTTAAGGACTATAATAAATCTATATAATTTGAAGGATGTCAATGGAAGAATTTGTCTTCTAGGCTAGACAAGTGAAGGCTAGTTGTGACACAAAAGGATGGGACATATCAACTTTAAAAATCTTATGAAGATCAGCTCCATGCTAGCAATTAGAGATATGCCGAGGATTACCAAAGTTGCAAGCACCATTTGTAAAGAATGTAAAATTAGGAATAAAACAAGAATAAGATTCAAGACCAAGGAGTATTCTAATACAATACCAGTGGAATTGCTCCATACTAATTTTTGTGAACCTACTCAATGGTTTCTCTAGGATATCGTGGGTTACATTCTTAAAATAAAAAACAAAATCTTTTAGTAGATTTAAGATTTTAAAGTCAATGGTTGAGAATGAAATGAATGCTAGAATCACACTTTTTATGGCTTGATAGAGGCGGTGAATTCACATCAAGTGAATTTGAGGAATTTTTTGAAGAGTATGGAATAAAGAGGCATTTTTCTGCTACTAGAACTCCTCAACAAAATTGAGTTGTGGAAAGGAAAAATAGAACTGTTCAAGAAATGGCAAGGACAATGTTGAATGAAACCAAGTTACCTGATGCATATTGGAAAGAAGAAGTCGATACTTCTATCTATATTCTTAACAGAGGCCAACTAAGGGTGGATAGCACCAAAAATCCTATGAGATTTGGTATGGAAGACATGAAACTATCAAGTATTTTAGAATTTTTAGAAGTAAATGTTATATTAGAAGATATGAAGAAGGATTGGGAAATTTTGACCAAAGATCTGATGAATGAATCTTTCTTGGATACTCTACCAGGAGAAAATCCTACAAGTGCTACAATAAAATTTTAAGGAATATTGTTGAAAGTACAAATGTTAGATTTGATGAAGAGTCACATCAAAAAAATCATGAGAAAGAAGACTGTTAGTCAAATGAGCCTGCCTACTTAGAGAAAGAAGAAGAAGAAGAAATTGTAGAAAAAGAAAAAGCATAGGAGAAAGTCCCCAAGACTCCAGCCAAGTATGTTCAAAAGAACCATTTAGAAGATCAAAAAATTGGAGACAAGAATAAAGGTGTGCAGACCAAAAAAAGATTTGCAAGAGAAAATAAATAGGTAAATTTCTCTTTGTTATGAAGAATAGAACCTAAGACTTTTGTTGATGCTAGGAAAGATGAAGTGCAATGGAAGAAGAGATAAGTTAGATAGAGAAAAATAAGACTTGGCACTTAGTGCCAAGACCTCTAGACAAGAATATGATAGGAACAAAATGGTTATTCAGAAACAAACTAAATGAAGATGGAGAAGTTGCAAGAAATAAAGAAAGTTTGGTGTGTAAAGGTTATTCACATGTGGAAGGAATAGAATTTGGGGAAATATTTTCTCTAGTTGCAAGAATGGAGGCTATTAGAATGTTTTTGGAATTTTCTATTCACAAGAACTTCAAAGTATAACAAATGGATGTAAAATATGCTTCCTTGAATGGTGACTTGGAAGAAGTGTATATAGAGCAGCCTAATGGTTTTCTACTATAAGAAGATCAAAAAATGGTGTGTAGAATCAATAAGGATTTGTATGGCCTAAAAAATCCCCTAGGGCTTGGTATACAGGGTTACACAAGTACCTACTCCAACAGGGCTTCAAGAAAGGTATCATAGATAGTAATCTGTATATCAAATTTGAGGATGAAAGAATTCTAATTGTTGTAGTGTATATTGATGATATAATATTTGGTGGCAATGATGAAATGTGTAAGAAGTTTTATGAAGAGATGCAGGAAGAATTTGAAATGTCTATAATAGGTGAACTATCTTTCTTTCTTGGACTTCAAATTATATAGTCAAATAATGGCATCTTTATCTCAAGAAAATATGTCAAGGAGATGTTGAATAAGTTTGGTATAGAGGACTGTAAACCAGTGAGTACTCTAATGGTAACAGGTTGCCATTTGAGTAAATATGATGAGTCACCTAAGTTTTATCAGACTTTGTAGAGGTTTATGATTGGGGGCCTATTGTACATAACTACATCAAGGCTTGATATTATGCAAATTTTCTATTTGGTTGTAAGATTTCAAGCTGATCCAAGAGAAACTCATGTGAAGGCTATCAAAATAATTTTCAAGTATTTGAAGAGCACTCCAAACTATGGAATATGGTATCAAAAATATGATATCTTTTCTCTAAGTACTTATACTGATGTTGAATAGGTTGTTAGTATTGATGATAGAAGAAGCACTAGTGGTGGAGATTTATTTTTGGGAGATAGATTGGTCTCATGGTTTAGTAAGAAGCAAGAATCATTGTCCTTATTTATAATAGGAGTGTATATTACTGCAACATCTTGATGCACACATGTGTTATGGATAAAGAAAACTTTTAAGGACATACAGGTGATGTATGATGAACCCATTTAATTCTATGCGATAATACAAGTTCCATCAATATTTCAAAGAATCAAGTGATGCATGCAAGAACCAAGCATATATCTATTAGGTATCACTTCCTAAGAGAGAAATTTGTGGATCAAGAAGTAATATTGGAGTATGTTCCTACAAAGGAACTAGTTGCAGACATATTTAATAAGGCACTTTTGAAGTATACATTTGAGTATCTCAATTAGAAGTTTAGTTTCCCCTCCTTCTAACTAAATGCATAGTTGATGCATTTGTACAAGGGGAGTAATTCAAGACATATTTTTATCCCTAGATTAAAGAAGGCTACCTCTCAGGGGGAGTAGGTAGAAGGAAGACAAGGTTTGTGAAGATAGGGGGAGCTTGTATGTTGATGCAAGAATAGTTGAAGAAAGCTATCCCCTTTCACTTGATTTCAAAGGGGGATAGAATTTCATATCAGGTCAGTGTTGCCATCAACACCGAAGGGGGAGATTATTTCAAGGTTATTGTAGGTGTTGTCATTGATGTCAACTGAATGGAGATTATTACTGGTATTGTCTTTGATGTCAACAATGTTGTCATTGATGTCAAAAAAATGGTAGTGTGTGGGTGGTTTCATGTGCTACAATCAATATGAAAAGTACTTGGTATGATGATGGATGTCATGAGCTTATTTTAACAATTTTCTTATATTTCATATTGCTCATGAATAGGTAAATAATGTTATGGATGTTATATTCATTGTATGTTTTTGTAAAATGTTTAAAATAATCTCTTACATTCAGTGGCTCAAAAATTGGCACTAAAAAGCTTCAGATAATGCTCCACATTTCTCCACATTTGAAGATATGGCCTTGTGGTTTGGAATTTTGTTAGATACAGATGTATAGTGTGTATGTTCCTAATTTTAGAACATAAAATTTACCATAGTAAATGTTGTGGTCTTGTGGTTTGGAGGATATGTTAAAAATTTCTATCTATCTTCTCCCTTCAAGTTTCAAATGTTTTGGTGTACCACAAGTTGAATTTTCAATGTTCTATGTCAAGATTGTGTTGTTTGGGTATGCAAGGGATATTGGTTTTGTGTTTGTTTGCTTGCACCAACATAATGTTGTAAAAATTTGTAAAAGGAGGGCATGGAAATTTTTTTGAATATCATTTAATTCTTGTAATGTAATCCACTTAATGTTATTTGGTCTATCTGATATCGCTTGTGGTTTGGAGTTAATATTTAGAGGGATGAGTGTTTGTTGGGACGACTTGCTAGTTTGTGATGTTTGTGCCAAGTTTTTTTTGCATGTGCAAATGTAAAATAGGCCTTTCTTATCTCCTTCATAGACTGCATTCAATTTTCCTTTCCCATGGATGATTTGGAGTTGACTCATTATGGTCATTTCATGTTTCATGTTTACATGTTTTAGTTTAGATAACAAGGATAAACTTTTTATGCTTGTAGAAGGTATAAATGAAGGATCAAGTATGATCCAGTGTGAGATAGTAGTGTGAGTATGTTCAATGTGTTGAAAGTGATATATACCTAAAGTAGTGAGTTGAAGGAAGAAGAATGTGTGTGGATGTGTGAAAGGAGTATTTGAAGTGTGTTGAAGGTAGTGAGCCAAAGGAAAAAGTGTGTGTATGAAGTGTTGAAGGAAGTGAGATGAAGGAAAAGGTGTGTGAATGAAGTGCTTGTTGATCCTTAAAGATTACACTTCATGGGAACAAACTTATGGGAAGTTTAGTGGATGGGGGATGAATTGCACTCCATTGGACAACCTCTAGGATTTTAGAAGCTGAATCTTCATTCTTGGTTTGGAGAGGAAAGGGGAAGAAGGAAAATAACATAAGAAAATCTAATCTAAGGTGATGCAGCAAATATTTTACAACATTTCAAATCTCTCCCTCAAATAACAAAAGAATAAGACTCTAAAGAAATGAGAACAGAGTGCCACATTATCTTCATTTTTGAAAAGAGAATGAAATGCTTAAGGCCAAGTAGGCGCAAGGCATAAAATTCAGACATTTTCGTGAGAAGCACCTATGAAGATCAGTAGAGTATGATGCAACCTAGTTATTCTACTAAAAATTTAAATCTTTTACAAATATTGATCAACAACAAATAATATAATGGCTAACCACAAATCATTGAAGAAAACAAAAGAGTACAAAACATGATTCTATTATCCACAATATTATGCTAGAAACCATAAAAGCTAAAACTCAAAATGATCAATTATTAATATCCATTCTCAAATGATACAAAGCATTGATAATAGCATAAACATAAATGAAACACATAGTAGAGGAAAACTGGGCACAATCTAATATGTTATGCTTTCTATTGATTGATTTGAGAGATACAAAATGCTAAGATCGAAGGAATATAAATTTTACTTTTAAATGATATTCTAAGTACTCCTTTTTTACAAAGGTGATGACCAACCATTTTATAAAGTGCAAGCAAGCTTATATAGATAAAAATACTTAGGCATAAGAAAAGAAAATGCAACTGAAAAGATTCCCCACTACTCACCAACTGTGGATCGTCATCATGGTGATTGTTGTAGTTGTTTCTTTGACAGACATCATGCTCCTGATCTCATGACCACACTGACACTTGGATGGTCAATGAATTCTTATTGTATCTACTTGGATGAGTGGGATTTATGTTAAATGGTATGCGCACTTCAAGCTTCGACACATGACCCCCTTTGATGCCCTTTTGTTGTAAAGACAACCAATAGAACACATTCAACTCCCTTTCGAACTTAAAATATGTTTGGGCTTCCACCGAGATGACAAGTGACACCTTTTTCCGCTTCTCTACTTCCTTTCAATTTTCCCCTTAGGAAACTCCACTTTCTAGACACATGGCATGTAGAAAATAATTGTTAAGGTTTTCCTTCCTCTAACCTTCATTAAACTCCATGGTGTCGACACGTGGTGCTCTTTGCTTTCAAAATCCTTAAAGAACATAAGCCTTTATAAAGACCACACAAGGCCACCACGTGGCACCCTCACATGCCTTTATAGGAATGGGAGGCCACAATCTTGCTAGAAACCGCACCACACTGACACATGGCACCTTTCGACATCGATAAGCAAAGAATTTATATAAGTCCACAAGCCACTTAGAAATAAGCCAAAAATGAAGGAAAAGGCTATAGAGTATCCCAAAATCATGGAAAACTTGCAAGGAAAATAATTTGCAATGAAAATAGTTTGATCTATGAGGGGTGTGAGATTAAATCTATAGTGTTGAAGGTAGTGATCTAAAGGAAAAAGTGTGTGGGTGGAATACTGAAGGAAGTGAGCTGGGGGTAGCAGAGGTATTGTGGTGGCAATGGATCACCAAAATTTATCAAGGGTTTTTTTTTGAGGTTGTAGCCTCTTTCTGTAAGTGTTGTATTGACATGGAGTTATAAACTTCCTTTGGTTGAAGCCATAAAACTATGTTGTAAATCTTATTTCATTTTTGTGAGGCTAGATTTAGATGGTAGCTCCAAGAAAATTTGTCATCGTGGTTTTTATCTTGTTGTTTTTTCCACGTAACTTTGGTGTTGTGGTTGTGTGATTGTGCTTTGGTTGCTTTAAGCAAGAAAAGGGGTTAGGAAATGACAAATCCAATTTCCAAAAAAATGAAAGGCCCCCGAGATTACAAGATTTCCCATTAATACAAATTGGCACAAATATAGTAAATTGGTGCACAAAAATCTAAAGAATTCACAAGGTCAAGTTCCACTTGATCCACTGTAGAAACATTCTACTAATTTCACTGATGAAACCCCATGGTCTGTGTCCTGTTAGTTTCCACATTCTCCTCACCAATGTGTAGTTGTGAAGTCCTTGGAGGAGGAAAAAATTATATCTACTAATTACAATTCATCTCATGACCATAGTGAAGGGATAAATGTTCTTATGAATAGATCTATTTTTTCTAATGATGAATGTTCTTTTAAACAAGAGTATCATGAGCTTGATATTGATAATCGAGGACAAAGGGAAAGTACATACCAATAGTAGGTATTATTTGATGAAGATAGTGAAAAGGATTATAATGTTTGTAATCTAGAAATAGATGAGTGTGATATATGTCTCAAAAGATCATCCAATGAAGAGATTGAAAGAATGATAGCTACCCTAGTTGCACAAGCAAGAAATACTTACCATCTCAGAAACAAAGTTGTTAATGTTGATCAAGGTAAGGTAGGAAACATGTTTATCAAAGAGCGGAATACAAACAATAAGGGGTCAAAAGCATAGGGTAAGGTGGATGAGGCCAAAGTCAAAGAGAATAAGGGAATTAAGATTTGGTCCAAGAAGAGTGGCATAACCAAAGTGGATGGTGAAGTTATTTCCCTAGCTATGAAGGAAAAATCTTAAAAGAAAAACACTAAGGAAGAAAAGAAAGAAGATAGGAAAAAGGTTGAGTGAAAATGTGAATAGTAGAAGGAAAACATTGTTGAGCAAGGTACAGTATCTCATGACCTCCCTAAATATAATTATGTAGACATGTTCCAATTAATTTCACAAGTTAAGGTCACAATTCCTCTACTAGAAATGATGATAATTGATGAACATAAGAAAAATGAAGTCACCCTTATCAATGACATGACTACAACTTGTAATGAATAGATGATGTCTACTCCACCTAAAGTGAGTAGAAGTGAATGGAATGATAAGGATGTGGATGGAGTAATCACTAAAATCCCTCAAATCTACTTGGGTATCACTATTACTGCTTGTCCCAATAACCTAATTCCTTTTTATGTAACTCCAATTTTTGATGGGAAGCTAATGAGAAATTGTATGATAGACTCAGGAGATTCATCCAATACCATGCCAATGGAAATTATGAAGGAAATGGGGTTAAATATTAAAAGTGTCTATGGCAAGTGTTATGCCATGGATTCAAGGGAGGTACCTATCATTGGGGTTATCAAAGATGTCCCATTCAAACTTGTTACCTTTCCTAATAAGGAATTCACAATGAGTATCACAATGGTGTATATTCCACCTAATTATGGAATGTTGTTAACCAAGAAGTGGAGTGCATCTATGGGAGGTAGTATGCAATGTGACATGTCATATGCCACATTTCCAATAGATGGTTAAGATATCAAACTTTCCAAGTAATCTCGGTTTCCACATATGATAGAATTTTCCACTCTTGAAGATAGGGTTCATTTTGTTGACATTGGTATTAACAATTTCATAATTGAAAAGTTGCAAGAAGAAGATGACTAGTATCCTGCACCTCTAGATAGAGAGATGATGAAGTTATCAAATTATAATGACCTTTGTACAATTTATTTTGATGGAGTATGTTCAAAGGAGGGATCAAGTGTAGGAGTGACTTTAATCTCTCCCAATGGTAAAACTTTCAAGTTTTCATTCTCATTATTGTTTGGGTGCACAAAAAATGTTGTTGAATATGAAGCCTTATTGTTGGGATTGAGACTAGCTAAAAACATAGGATAAATAAATTGAAAGTGATTGGTCATTCTGAATTGGTTGTATCCCAAATTAGATCAAAGTTTGCATCACAGAACAAAAAACTGGAGTAGTATAGGAATGTTGTTTGGGATTATATAGAACAATTTTTTGTCTTTGGTATTGACTGGTTAGAGAGAGGAAAAAATCAAGTGGAAAATTTACTAGCCAATATTGCACTCAAACTAGAGATGACATAACATTTGTAGGCATTTCCAAGGTGGAGGTGCAAACTAGACCATCAATTCCTGATAATACATAGAATTGGTAAGTTTTCAAGAATGATGAAGACATTCTAAAGTTCTTGCACTGCGTAGACCAGTATGAAGGTCAAGAAATTTATTTTTGGGTGTTTGTGGAAGTAGTGGATGGAAAGGAAATACTATTTGTCAATGAGATAATTCAGCTCAAGAATAGCAAGATCCCAAAGGGTCTAGTAGGCTTGGGAAGCATTTTTTATGGCCCTGATAAGACTGATGCTAAACAAGCATCTACTCACAAAGAGGATTTGGAAGAAGTGAATCTTGGAACTAAGAATGCCCCAAAGAAGGTCTATGTGGGAAAAAAGATGAAGCCACAAATTAAAGCAATGTTAATTGATTTTCTTAGAAAATATAGGCATGTATTTTCCTGGTCATATGATGATTTAAAGGACTATAGAGAGGATTTATTTCAATATGAAATCCCTCTAAAACCTAATTTATGTATATCAGGGTATCAAAGATCTACAACACTCAATCAATGCTTTCCCAAAGTCTTAGCACAACAAACAAGATGGGTTTCTTCACAAGTTGACAATATGCCATGTAGCACAACAAACGAGGTATTTTTGTCATAATTTTCAGATAACCCACAACATAAAACCTATTTGGGATACCCATTAAACCCTTTAATACCATATCTCAAAAGAAAAATGGGTTTCTTTGTAACATAACCCTCAAAAAATTCTACTACACTTGCATAAATGCCTAATTAGGCTTGTTTTGATAGGTCACTTTGTGATTTTCATGACCCAGACCTCAAACTCAAATACCACCATACCAAACATGTTAAATATGGTCTACACAAATATTTTCCATCACCAAAAACAACTTCCCCAATATTTTTCCACAAACCCTATCACCTATACATCTAAATTTCTTGAAAACATGACTTTAATCAACTAGGGCATCAACCCATTTTCTCAAATCCTTAACCCCTGCTCCTATAAACCTCATAAAATAAAATCACATCCTAATTACTTCATCCCACCAGTTTTTAGGCTATTTCACTAGTGGAATGGCTCAAAACTCCATTTTATTCACTCAAAGCACCAAAACCTAGGTTTTCAAAGTGATTTGGAGTAAATTGCTTCTAAAATGCTCAAAACTGAATGAAATTCAATGAGACCAAGTTTTTCAAAAACTATATTAAATTCCACATCACCTCCAATCAATTTGAGGCCACTTGTAGGATGTACAAATCCATACAACGTCCTATAGCAGCAAATTACAATAGGAAAATGTAGAAAACAAGCTTTATTGATGTTCAACTTTTCAAAAATGACCACTAGAACCTTGGTTCAACCATTACATGATTCATTTATGCTTTTACAACCAAAAAAAACCAACTACAACTACCTTTTTAATTTCTAACTATTCAACTTTCTCCAAATGCAAAAAATGCAAAGTTGCATAACAACTTTTTGCAACTTTTAACAAATTAGAGCAACTTTTACAATTCAACTACAAATGATCCAAAAACCTCACAAAGACATATAACATGGTATAAATAGACCTTATTCAATTAAAAACATGACTCAAAAACCAAAAACATAACATTAGACTCTTGATGTATCAAGGAGGCCTATGGTGCCCTGCACCACGACACATTAATTGAGAATCCATCTTTGTGTTCTTCTTGGAATCCATTTGTAAAAGAGAGAAGAGAGAAGCAAGACAACAAAGTATGTCAGAGTAAAGCTTTAGAACTATAAATTCCTGGTGATCATTACTAGTATTGAACACTGCTTTAGATCTATTTCTCCATAGATGCAACAAGATAACATGACAAACCCCATCAACAATAATATTATTATGTAACTCGACTCCAAGCGAGGCCTCTTTCCAATTAATTTTATGTTCAAAAATAACAGGAAAGGTATTAAACATAGAGTTCCATTATTTTTTCACAACTTGGCATCCCCAAAAAATGTACCACATATCATCATGTTTCTAGTAAAAAGGGAAATTAAGGGGTTGGACCATTATACACTTCAGCTTGCCCCCAATGGGCAGTTTGTAATGTAAAATTTTCCAAGCCATTAATTGAGCCTTAGAATTGAATTTTCACTTCCCAATTTGAACAGAAAGTTTAGCCCAATTTTTTTTCACCTAATTTGCAACTCCATTTCAAGATTAGGCAAGATTTCATGGGAATATGAGGGAGAAACTACAATTTTAAAGGAAATGTTGGTGTGAATAGTCTTATACCTAGTTAATTCCTTACTAGGGATTTAGGGGGACTTACTCACATGTTAAGTTTACTTAGGATATAACCTTTCTTCTAGAAGTCTTAGTTTTATTTTCTAGATTTTATATTATCCTAGGTAGGTAGTTATGAGTTAGTCCTCTCATGTGATAGTATTAAGACACTTGTCATGATCTTTTCTAATCCTATCTCTCACCTTGCCTTTATAACCAAGGCATCTCATGCATATTTTACAAAATCTTGATCACATCTTTCATCATATTGTATCATATTGTAATTCTTGTTTGGTGGAATAACATCTTTTATTTTTGCTTCTCTCTATTGTATGTGGAGGTTATTTGGTGTTGTAGATTGATAATCTTGGTTTCTCAGTTCAACATGGTATCAGAGCTTTGAATCTGGCAAGCCCCTTCCTTTTTTCATAGAGAGTTTCCATCATCAAGTTTTTTACTATTATTTGAGTTTCTTTTGTGATCTTGTAAATTCCTATATGCTCTTCTCTTGCATTTTAATACAATCTGGAGAATCATAAAGGATTTGTAAAGATCTATTTTTTGGTGATATTTGGTGATTGCAACACTTTTGGATATAGTGGCAGTATTTTTGGCTATCCCATTATGTCCAGGAGGCTCGAGAAATTCAAATTTGGCTTTTGTTTCACTAAATTTGGTCACCATTTGCAACTTTAGCAAACAAGGGTTTGAAGCTCAAATCTCGAAAACAACTTTTTACAGGGGCATTTTTGGCCAAAAAAAACCTTTCCATTGCATCAAGGAGGCCGATTCTACGAATTTTGATATAAAATTTTCCTATATTTTGAAAAGTTTATTTATGAGGATTTTTTTTGTTGGGCGTAGCCTTTTGCAGTCTGCCCCTAGTTGCATCCATGTAACTAGTGCCCAGAATGGAGGGCTTAATTTTTTTTCCTTTTTTGGGGATTTTTAGCATGATCGAGAAAGTCGTCATAAATTGTGATCCAGGAGTCAGTTTTTTACGAATGAGATATCTACGGAAAGCTGGTTTCGAGAACTATGCAATGGTGCATATTTTTTTTAGATTTTTCTATTGGTGCATTTTATAGCCTATTGAAGTCATATTTCCATTTTTGGCTCCCAAGCTCATAAATTTTGCTTCATTCCTCCATTTTGTCATTATCTTGCAGCATTGGAAAGGTCTGTTAGAGCTCTTCATAGTTACTTATGAAATTTTTCTATATTTAACCCCTAGTATAATTAATTCATATTTTTGTGTTTAACACTCTAGTTAATTACTTGGATATTTTGGCACCTGGAATCCTACTATTTACATGTGATGGCTTCATTTTGGTTGCTTTATATATATTTTTAGAATTTTTTACTTTTTGGATATTTTGAGCATCATTTGTAAGCACTTTCTTATATATAAATGCATTGAGATAAAGTGCCACACTATTGTACATGTATTTTGGGGATTTTGCACATAAGGTTGTGCCATTTTTTGTACTTGCATTGTATTATAAAGTTCCATGGGGGGTTTTGTAGTGCTTTATTTATTTTCCATCACACCTTTTTCAAGTGTTTCCGTCCAAGACAACAACGAATCCATGTGATTCTTTCCTCATGTGTGTGCCTTGTTTTTACACATCCTTTTTTCAGTTGCAGGTACTTTCTTGTGCACTTTTAGATGTTGCTTCTTCTCCTTCATGCACTACATGGTGATACACAAAGTTTCAATGGATCTGTCATGCCTCTCCTAGGTCAACATTATGGGGGGATATTATACCGTTCATGCTAATGCTTCCCTGGTTTCACTTTGGAGTGAATTATGTATCTATTATTGTTCCTATGTATTAGGCAAATGCAGTGACTGGTTACCCATGCATTTTAGAGAGATGGAGTATTTACCATATGGACACTCTTGCATTCCTATTTTGTAGAGGAAACCTTCCATCTTCAATTTATTAGTGTTCTTTAGAGTAGTGGCACATGTATTTTTAACTTGCATTGGTTGAGTAGTGTCATTGGGATCACTTGTGCAAATTCATGTGCCATATATATCTTTGATTGACAAAATTTTTACCTTTATTTTCCATCTAATCATTGTTCGAGTAGCATCATTGGGGAAACTCATGCAAATTCTTGTCTTCTTGATCTTGATCATCATTAAGCCTTTAGAGGAGGTTATTTAGTTCATGACACTATAAAAGTTATCTTTTGACAATTTTTTACAACTTCTTCATGCTTCAATGATGTTCAAGTCATGTTCCTATTTTTTTGGGACATTGTTTTCGAGGCTTCTTAGTCCTTCATCTTGTTTTCTCTTTCTTAGAGAGGAGTTTTTTCCCACAAGGTTTTTCTTCACTTGTGAGAGTTTGTTTTGTACATGGGTACCTCATCATGACTTGGTGTCATGACCCATCTTTTTCATCTTGTATTTGTTTTTTCCTCCCTAAGTTGCACTTAAGGGGGGGTGTTGGTGTGAATAAATTCTTGCACCTAGTTAATTCCTTACTAGGGATTTAGGGGAATTGTTCACATGTTAAGTTTACTTAGGGTATAAGCTTTCTTCTAGAATTCTTAGTTGTCTTTTCTAGATTTTACATTATCCTAGGTAGTTATGAGTTATTTGTCTCATGTGATAGGATTAAGACACATGTCATGATCTTGTATAATCCTATCTCTCACTTTCCCTTTATAAGCAAGGCATCTCATGCATATTTTATAACATCTTGATCATATTGTAATTCTTGTTTGGTGGAATAATATCTTTCATTGTTGCTTCTCACTATTGTATCTAGAAGATATTTGGTGTTGCGGATTTAAGATCTTGGTTTCTCACTTCAACAGGAAAAACTAAGAAAGGATAAGTCAATAACCATAATTAGTCTTTGAAAAAGTTGTATTGAATGGGGGTGCATAGCTTCATGAAATTTTCGGCAATGTTAATGACCGCTTTAAAATCTCATCAAGTGGTCAAGGCTGTAGTCCATCTGCCAAAAAGTGAAACTGGTATATTGCCACACCTTCCAAATTGATTGAAAGGGAAATGATTCTTTAATAAATAAAAAAGGATGCATGAAGGATTTTATCTAACCAACTGATGACCTACCATTTTCCTTTAGTTGAAGCAAGGTGAATTTTGTTTCATATAAGAATTTTCCAAGGTTCATCACCTTTGATATCTCTAATAATCTATTTGGTTGCTAAACATATCCTTTGTGTTTTAGGGTCTATTAAACCCAAGCCTCCTTTACATTTGGGTTGAATGCAATGATTACAAGAAGTGGTGATAAAGCCAATATTTCCATCTCATTTAGTCCATAAAAATTGTTGGATAATTTTAACTAAGTCCTCATAACCTTTATTGGAAGGAATCCAATAGGATGAGTAGTAAACATGAGTGGCCAAGAATATTTTTTGGCAACTTGGATTTTTCCAACTAAAGAAAGGAACTTGTTTCCCCAGTTCAAAAGTTTAGTTTTGACTCTATTAAGATACCAATTCCACATATTAGAGAGAGAAACCCCAAAACCTAAATCGTGTTGGAAGTAGAACCTTATTTGTGTAACTTGCAACCTGAATCATGTGTTCATTAATGAGTATCTAGAATGAGTGAGTTGAAGGATTTTCGTACTAAAGGCTCTAAGATTGATATTCTCCAAATAATTTCTAATTATGCCCTCGGCTCTCACACATGTAAGGGGTCAGATCACTCGTATCGTTTATTATAAAATAATGCCATATAGCTAGCAAGGGGATAATTGAATGGGGAGAAAATTTTAGATGTGCCATGTATGCTTACACATGGCCTAAAAAGGAAAGCCACTATTACAGGGTGGCATGCGTGTTAAGTCCTAGATCCCATTAGCAAGTCTTTAAATTTTAACTTATCGTCATGAAAGATGAACCATAAAAAAGAGGACTTTCCTTAAGTCTATTAACATACTAAAGATGGGTCTACTGAGTTACAAATGTTTTATCCTAAAAAATGAATAAGGGCCAAAGTTGGTCTACTGCTATATTCCTTTGTTTGAAAGAATTGGCAAATGTTCGAGAAGACATCAAGAAGGATCAAAACTTAAGGAAGCCAATGAAATGGAAATCATAACATTGTAGTGTAGGAGTCAATTAATTTTTTTGGAAAATGGAACTAAATCCATATTGCATGCTATGTAAAGATTTTGAATAGGAGTTACCCGTACTAGTAACACTTACCTTATAAAAAAAACAAAGTCACAATGTTACCTTAAGTGGAACTTTTCTTGGGTTGTTGTACTCTTCATATCTAAATCAACATTGATCGATAAATAAATGGTTTTGATTATCATTTAGAAAATGATACAATTGCTAGGAAAAATCACATTATTTTATTTTCTAAAATCTTTTGATATATATAGAATTAGTTTCATCTAAATAATCTTAATTATCCTTAACTAGTTGGAAACCTAACAAACTAGATTGCAGTTGTCAACTCATTACTAGAAAATAGGTAGATGATTGTTTTTATTTTGAAAACATAGATAGGAAACTTCAAAATAATTAAAACTTTAGGAAATAGAATCCTAATACAATTCTTTAAGTGTGACTAGAGAATTGGAATTATTGACATGTACAAAAAAATGTCATAATAGATATAATAGCATAATTGTTGTAGTGTTTTCCATTATCTACTAATGGGGAATTCCTTCCCCATTCTTTATGAAAAAAATTATTGTTGATGGATGAAATTATAGCTACATATTCTGGCTCTGACATGGCTATGAGCATCCTACTTCCTTGGTTGCAGGTGTTTGATCCCTCAACTACACCTGGTTGGTCTAGTAGTTGTGGGTCTACAATATTCCTTTGGCTACGTTTTTTCTACTACTCTTGCTACATGAGGGTTTAGTTCCTCCAAGACATATAATACAATTACTATATTATCATAATATGCTACCATATTTCAAAAATAATTGTCTAAACATGCAAACATTTATCAAAATATTATTTATCAATTTTAGTGCTTAGGCTTTAAATATTAGTCATAGAGTCTAAGAATGTTTGAGGAGATGTTTCATGGAATAGGAATAAACATAGTTAACAAGAAAATTTTGTGTACTCATCAAAAACAATGACTAACAATTACCAAATTCAAATACAAAACATGAAAATAATGATTGATACTATCAAATTCAATTTAAAAACATGCAATTTCAACTTCTACATTAATAAGAGAAGAAAATGTGATAGACTAGTGAAACAACTATTGAAATTTTTCAAAACCATGAAAAGTGTATTTGTGTGTCAAAGAATGCACATTTTTTAGGGTAAAAAATAGCATGTGAGTGCAAAATCATAGGATGCACATACTTTTTGACCCTTTTTTACATACAAAGAAATGTTCTCATGTTATAGTGTGAGCATGTTATAACACAAGTGGCTTTAGGAAAATTCACCACCAACAATTCACTACTAACAAATTCACCTCCAATAATTCATCGCCATGACAAATTCCTCGTGGAAAAAAATCACTGTCATGAATTGTTGGTGAATTGTTGGCGGTGAATTTTACACGAGATGAATTTGACATGGCGATGAATTATTGATGATGAATTGTTGGAGGTGAATTTGTTGGCGATGAATTTTTCTAGAGCCAACACAAGTATGTTATAGCACACTCACACTATAACTTGGTTTAGATATTGCAAACCCTTAGGGTTGGATTTTCTTTGGGCATCAAACCCAAAGGGTTCGACTTGCATGTCCATGCCCAAAAATATTATTTTTGTAAAATATAGAAACATAACTAAATGTCAAGCACACTCTCTAGTAAGTTTGCACATTTTTTGATGTTGATATGAGAAAATATCACAATAACGCCAATCTTCCTCTTACCTTTCTAACCATATAATTTTTTCTACATTTCAAATACTTAAGGTTTTGATCTTCAATTTCTTTTGCTAGTGTCTTCCTTTTTGCAATTTATGTATAGTTTTATTGGTGTCATTTTTTATTTGTTCATCCAAATTTAAAACAAATTACATTGTTGCATTCTAGTATCTATTCTATACATATTTAAAAAATTAACTTTCAATTAGTTTTCAAAAAAAGGGAGTGCATGCTCAACTTTTCATTTTTCAGGACGTGTCTAATTTAAAATTTAGTAAAAAAACATATATTCATTAAAAAATTAGTAGAAAAATTAACCATAAACTACATTATGTTTGATAATTTCCCACAGAAGTGATTTGTGAAATACTTTAAAAAGTCAACATTTTATGGGGAGCACATTGAATGCTATGTTATATTATTCTAAAAAAATAGGAGCATGTTGTGTGCTCCCCTATCCACCATATACATATGATAGAGATAATGATAGAGAGAGAAGAAGATATAAGGAAAGATAAAGAGATAGAATATGTAAAAATCATTAAAGTAATTTAAGCTATGAATACATACAAAATATTTATATATGTCTTGATAACACTGTGAAGGCATACATAATGTCATCAAAATTTCATATATATTGCTATGAGACTTATATTGTCTCTTGAACTATAAAATGTCATCAATCTATAGCCTTACAATTTTTTATGAATACATCATAAAGGAATATAAAAAAATTCATCTATATAGAAAAAATTATTAATGAAACATTTTTCCTCTCTTTCTTTGATTAGAAAGTGAATGTATATAAAATTTATAAAATACCAAACTCTATAAATAAAAAAAATATTATTTTAAATAAAATAAAAACACAAAATTATTAACATACAAAATATTTATATATGTCTTGATAACACTGTGAAGGCATACATAATGTCATCAAAATTTCATATATATTGCTATGAGACTTATATTGTCTCTTGAACTATAAAATGTCATCAATCTATAGCCTTACATTTTTTATGAATACATCATAAAGGAATATAAAAAAATTCATCTATATAGAAAAAATTATTAATGAAACATTTTTCCTCTCTTTCTTTGATTAGAAAGTGAATGTATATAAAATTTATAAAATACCAAACTCTATAAATAAAAAAAATATTATTTTAAATAACATAAAAAATAAAATAAAAACACACACACACAACAAATTCATAGTCTAATTATTCTTGCATGTGATATATTAAACATCATCAAGAGAGATATCTATCCTTGAACATGAGCACTTGAATCAATCTATAGCATACAAAAATAGTATATATCGATTGTTTATAAATACCTAATTATGTAAATTGAAACAAAATAATAATAATAAAATATATGTATTCATACTCATAACTATGGTAGACACATTGAAGATGAAATTGTTTTGATTATATTGGAAAAATGGGTTTTGAAGGGACCCGAAACCCTTTACAACACAAAAGAGGGAAAAATACTCAAAGAGAAAGACATTGAAGCATCAACAACAGCCAAAAGTAAACCAACAGCCAAAAAACAATGACCCAACAACAAAGAAATAGAAACAGAAAACAACACAAAAAAAGACACCATTTCATATTCTCCAAGGTGTTAGCCACCTCAATCTCCTGGTTGTGATGCAGATTGACCATGTCCATTAATTCTTGCTTTTCCTCCTCAAAGGTCTTCCTAAGGTTTCCCCTAATTTTGGTATCCTAAGGTTTCCCCTAATTTTGGTACATGAGCCTTTTGCCTCATTTTTACTGAACTTCTTCCGCTTACCCTTTGAGGACTAGTCCTTCTCCATTATCTCCACAAAGTATTTAATAACTGATCCTCCCTGAGCTAACTAATCTTACCAAATAAGACCTCCAAAGAATCCACACTATTCTTGATCGAACTGTGACTAACCTACAATAATTTCTTGATGTCCACATTTGTTTCATTATTATTTGCCTCCATTTCAGAAAGGATTTCTCAACGGGGTCTTGAAGTTCATAAAGGAACACTCTAAATCAACCAATCTCTCAATCAGAATATCCAAAGAAGAAACCTTCAGCAGGTTTTGCATATTCTCTTTCAGACCTTGGTGGAACCCTCAAATTTTCACGTTCCACTGGTCTAAATGTCTTTTCTTGGGTGGCTTCTTGGTTTGAAATGTTGCAAGGGTTTAGGGTTTTATGACATTGGGTGGGTTTTACTTAGCATATTTTCCCCTTTTTGTAAATCCTTGTGCTTTGGTCTAATTTTCTTAGTTGACCTACTGGGTAGGTTCCTGGTTGTCAAAGTTATATCTTGAGCCTTTGTACTCATGTGGTCACCGACCCCTTATGCTGGGGATTCTCGTTTACCCCGTCGTATGGTGTTTTCTATTATTTTGGTCTAGGGTTTTAATATTTTATAAAGTTGGGGCTTTGAAATATTTCACCTTTATATCTTTGGTTGAATGTGGTCTTAAATCCTTTTAATTCCCTTTTCCTCATCTCACCTAGGTGGCCCCTCTTTATGAACAACTTTTTAAGCATGTGCTCAAATACCGCCATGTAAAGTCTTTGTATCACTCTTCAATGAAACCTTATGACTCATTGGTTTCATTTCCATGATGAGCGATGAACCATATTTCTTTTCCATCACATATCGTTGAAGGCTTTTGGCCTTTTCATTCCAGTTCTATGATGCGCGATGGCTTGTATTATCCTTGCATCATTGCTATCCTTTGTATCGTTGAATTCTTTCTTCTCAATAAATCCTTATAACAATGCTCAATGGCCTATGCATCCTCTTTGCATCGTAGAAAACTTTTCTTGCTCAATTCATCTACAATGATGAGTGATAAAAGGTAAGAAACCATGGGTTGTGATTGTGCCACTTGTCAGCATTCTATGCCATCACCTACATTGCCCGTCGCTGAAAGCCTGTTCATTTCAAATAAACTACAGTGATGAGCAATGGGCAGAGACAAGCTTCTTTACATCACATGTGGTCCTCACATCATTGAAGTATAAGTGTAACTTTGAAACATTACAATGACAAGCGATGGTCGATGGGTGAATATTCTAGTGAATATTCCCTCCATCAGGGCTACTCTTCACATCGCTCTTCCATTTGATCAAGTGATAGAATTATAGTGATGAGCGATGGAGTTCAAGAGGACTATTGAGAAATGTGGAGCAGTTACGTGGAAAATTCTTATGGTGTCATCGTTGTTTAAAGCACAAAAGTGGAAACCAAATGGCAATGAAGAAGGAGAACTGTTGATATTGTTTTAAATCAGAGAGATTGACGACCTGAATTCAAACCTAAACGGCTAAATGTCAGTTCACTCGCACGAGCTTTCTTTCAGGAATTAATGGTGAAGATGCTCCATTTTTGAGCTTTAAAGGAGGTAGTTGGTCCTTTTCTTTCACAATTACAATTATTTGAAAGCAAAATAATTGGTCAAGTTTAGAAGAAAGGAGAAGGCGAACTTTAGGTGAAGAGATTTTGAAGAGAAAATTATCGGTTATCCCAGGTAAGTCAATTTTATATGCCTCTGTGAGTAATTTTATAGCACTGGGTAGTTTGAGAGTTGGGTAAATTTCTAGGGTTTGCAGATAGGGTTACTATTTCTTCGTTCGAAAGGGAATTGTAATTATTTCGCGCAGGGTTTGGGGAATAGGATAAAATTTGTTGAAATTAAGTATAAACCCTATGAGTTTGAGAATTAAGGCTGAAATTATTAGTTATTTTGAAACCCTAGTTCCATAATACCATGCAAAATGAGTGCACCCAGTGAGTCTGTCGCACCTGAGAAAAAACTTAAGCAAAAAAGAGTTAAAATACCAAAACCCTAGGATGATAAACCTAAGCCAGAAGTGCCTGAAACATCTAGTATGAAAAGGACTATGAAGAGAGATTACTATAGGTTTATGGAGGAGGTTGCTAAAGATCTAGCTACATATGTCAAACCAGTTGGGAAGAGGAAAACTAGTGAGGGTGTACTAACAAGCCATTTTCAAGACTTGGCTTCTAGGGTTGGTGATGTTGTGGTACCTCAGAGTGGTTGGGACTTATTTCTTTATGCTTTCAACAGAATATTTGCTAGTCACCCCACATGTCATCTCTAGACTTGTGATATTGGCAAGCTAGTTGTCCCAAATGTGTCCGTGGAGGTGGATTTGATTATGGAATTGGCTAGGTGTTACGACCCTAATGATAGGGAAATCAAGAGATTTCCAGATGGAGCTCCCATGTTGGCTATTACAAGGAGCAAAATAGTTGAGGTTTTCAATTTGAACCCTTTTGCTACTGAGTCAATCAAGTTCCATACTTTGCATTAGGAATATGAGAAAAATAAATTTGGTTATAGAAAGGACGTTCTGCGAAGGCATAGAAGGCAAGAATTGAACAAGAGAGGTGTGTCGTTTGGGCCTAAGGAGTTTGAGCCTTTTGATTGTGATGAATTTGAGGATTGCTTTAAGAACATAGATTATGCATTGTGCCAAGTTTTGCACAATAAATTTGATATCAAGATGGATATTGCTCTAATGGTTATGGCTATTGACATACATAACAAATATTAGAATAGTACTTTTGATTATGCTTCCTACATAGCTAATCAACTCCATGATGATTTGATAAAATTGAAAGATGCAAAGCCTCCATTGCCTTGCATGCATTATTCATTGCTAATGCACATTTTATTGTGGAGAGGCAGAAAGTTAAGGAGCAGAAACTGATGTAGATTAGGGGTAATAAAAACAAAAACCTTAAACAAGTGCCTTTGTTCATAAAAAAAAAGGGTTTTCCTTCACAAACCCTCATTCTTGCTTGTAACCTTTTAAAAATGCAAATTGGACATATCTTTTGACTCAGACCTGATCTACATAAAAGGAGACCCATTTGGCCATTATTACACATATCCAAAAATAAGGTAGGGTTTCTTTGTATGGAGGGGCTCAAAATTTGATTGTCCAACTTCTAAGAGGGTCTTTTTTTTGGACTGTCTACACCCAAATGCAAGCAAACTTTCATTAGTAACTTCATCAAAAAGAAAAAATATGAAATATTCTCTAAATGGTTTTTATATACCCTCAAAATATAAATTTTCACTAAGTTTTAGATATTTTTGATGGAGGGAAGAAAAGATATGGAATTTTCTTGTTCACTGGAAACCCTAAGGCAGATTTAGACCTGTTGTTACAAAAAATGTTATAACTTTCTCTAAACTTTATTGAATTTAACCAAACCAAAACAAAATGAAAGCTAACTCGATTAGCTTTCCAACCATACCATGTCTAGGTTATAAAAGGATGGTACAGTTCCATACCAATTGAAAGAACATGACTATTACAAGAAAAATGCATAGAAAACAAGGGTTTCATTTATCAAAACTTCAAATACACAATGTTTCCTCATCCTTTCATCATCCTAACCTTTTGGTCGACCATACAAGGCCTTTTGAAACATTTACAACCATTTTCCAATAGTTTTCAACCAACTTTTCAACTTACAACCATTCATATTCCAACCAAACTTTAATTTGACAACAAAATGCAAACATTGTTTTTTACAACATTGTGCAACTTTGATAATTTCTTACAGCTAGACCATAACTCACCCTTGATAACTCAAAACTGACTCAAACACATAAGAAATGGTCTTATAATACCTTATTACATTCAACCATATCAAACAAAGCAAAAGATCAACTTTTGACCCCCTAGAGGCATGAAAGCAATTTAAAACTTCATTAGATTGAGAGAGAGGGACAATCAAGATAATGAATTTCCAGTACAAATGTGGATACATGTTTGGGATATACACTGTCCAGACTCCAATTATGTTACATTCTTCAACTGTTTCAAATTTGGTGTGATGGAGAAATTGGGATTGAAGCCCATATATAGGATATCAAAGGGTGTAAAGGAAATCTTGAGGCTTATGGAGTTTGAAGAAAACACAACACAAAAGTTTAATTGGGGGGACCGATATTTACATATCGGTTACACTACAATCAAGATCTATGGATCTCCAGTGCCACCCCATCGGTCACCTTTATATGTATCTGATAGGCTTGCATTTATGGAAATAATGTCGCAATTGGATGCCATGGACAAAGAGCATTTTAGAAATGCTAGGAAGACACCACTAATAAACCCCAAGTGTGGATTTGCATATTTTGTATGTTTATCAAAGGAAAGGATTGAGAATTTTGGCACTCTCCTAAACAACTATAGGATGAAACAAGATATTGTAAGATACTATGATCATAAGGGAGTGATTGATACAAAAAGGAGAGCTAGAGGAAGGTCTGTCAAGCAACATCAGTTCCTATATATAGAAGATGTAATAAAAAATTTGTCTTATGATGTAGAGGATGCAAAAATGAAAAATGAATGGAGAAAGATATATGACATAGAAGAAAAGATATTAAATGAGAATCCCTTTTATGCGAGTTGTTATTATGTAATAAAGGACCAATATGTTCAAGCTAAGGTGATGTTGGGGGATTTTAAGGATAAAATATTTTTTGATAAAGTTAAGTGGGTTGAGATAAAAGCAAAAGTTGCCAAGGAGCATTACGATGCACAAGTGGGGAGCCAACTGGATCACTCTATAACTCAAGGCATTCAAGTACAGACAAAGGAGACATGAAAGAAACCTACAGTCGCCCCATTGTTGACTTATTCAACAACTAAGCAAGGTGGTGAAGAGTATGCACTAGAAGAATCTGTTGAGCTCATGTTCCTATGGAACAAGAAGTTGATCAAAGATTCCCCTCCCCTGAAAAGGAGGATGATCTAAATGTTGTTGTTCCTGCTAGCAAAATAGTAAAATGGGAATATGATGAAGATCAAGATGATGATGTCAGAATCAAGGCTTGTAGGTATTTTATCAGTGATGACACCTTTGTCCAGACTAAGGAGTTCAGGGACTTTGTAATCCAATTGAGAAGCTCTGACATTAAGAAGAGGATAGAAGAAGCAAAAGCAAATGTTGATCCTTCACTTCAAAAGGAAGCTGAAAAGGAAGTAGAAGATAAAATAATGAAAGAAATTGTTGTTATATCACCCTAAGAGGCAAGAGATTTGGTCAAAGGGAGTGGAGTTTTATTATTTCTTGGGTGGGAGCTTACATCTGCTATTCCCTTAGATGCAATAAGAGAGGATCCCAATGCCTCTATTTCTGAAGAAAATTTTGACAACAAGGTATTTGGTTCAGGGTTTAGCCAAAAACTACATACCCTTGCAATTTGTTCTATGGCACTAAACACTAGGAAACTCAAGGTGATCAAGTCTATGGAGCAAGAAATTGGTGATGTGGTTGTAAAAAGAGCTACTGAGATGATTTCCATTGTAGCTGCACAACTAACTATGTATGCTACTATGTTAAGTGTGGACACAACTCACATTTCATAAGATATATAAGAGAAATTGTTGGATAAGTACAAAAGTTGTTGGATGAATTTAACATAGGGGTTGTTATTGTTGCTAGCTCAACACAAAGAGATTTTTCTTCTCCAACAACTTCTTCCTCTGATCTGTTTACACAAGATATGGAAACATTATCATTGAGAATCCATAATTTAAAGTAGGAATCGCAAGTAGAAAAAGATAATGTTAAGAGAGCCAAAGAGGAAACTGCCAAGGTTGTTGATAATATTTTTTATGACATTCTGAAGCACAGGGTTACAAAATTGGTGCTCAAGTTTGACAATGTATGGTATGTTTATAAAAGCATTCATGAGGCCTACAAGAGATATGTGCAGGTCCAAAGAGCATTTTAGAACGACTAGAGCAAGTGGAGTGCTAGGTTCAGAGCACTTAAAGAAATGATGCCTAATATGCAAGAAGACCCCGAGGATCCAACTAACATTCTTGATTTGATAAAGGCAATACATTTGTTAAGTGAAATTACAACATTTCATGGTAAGTTGGGTATGCAGCTACAAAATAAATTGAAAATGTTTAGAGACATGGAGGTGCATGGTATGCCAAAAATATTGAATGATGAGGGCAGGCTGAAATATTTTGCTACTTGGAAAGATGATTTGGGAGGTCTTCTCCCATATTTTAAGAGAGCAATCAACTTAGCAAATTATACCATGTTGAATGTTGTTGTGGATAACATGACAAGAATTGAGGTGTACTTGGATACATTTGTGAAGGAGGCCAGGATACTGATGGATGCTAGATACAACCAACACAATACTGAGATGCAAAAATTGTTGGATATGCAATGGCCTACTGAAGAGGAGTGCATATTTGGTTTATAATATTCCCTTTTATTGCTTTCTTGTTTTAGTTTATGTTGACTTGGTGTGCATGTGGACTACATTTTTGCTCGTGGAAAAGATGCTTGGCTCACGGTTGGTGCTACTACAATGATGAAAGATTCCCTTTGGAGGGCGGGAATTATCTTCTCCAGGAAAAGGAATTTTGTCTCATATATTTTTCCCCCTTTTGGAAATGCAAATATAATTTCTTTGGGAATGTTTTGAAATTGAAATTGAAATGTAAGTCAAATGTAAATGTGACTAAATTTGCAATTTGGCCTGAAGCTTGTTGCTCCCTTGTTCTTATAAAAGGGAATTCAAGGCCAATTGCACGGGTCTTTGGTTGGTGAAGTTTTGAACCCATTGTAAATAATTTTGTAATACAAGCACAAGGAAATAGAATTAGTGTTGAGTCATAGGTTGAATTTGAGTCTATAATAGGCATAATGGTTTTATAATAGTGATTACATTTGAATAAGAAAATGTAAGTTCTGAAACATATTCTCTCCTTCTGTATTTTGTCACATGAATTATTAATAAAATGAACGAGAATCTTTTATTGGTCTTCAATCGTTTTGGTTGAATGTATGATTTTTTCTCTACTCTAATTCAAGGAATTAATTAAAATGTTTTGATGGAATCATAGGTTTATGTGATTAAGTATGAGGATTTGATAAGTAGTTTCTATTATGGGATATCTTGAGTTATTTTATTGTAATTCAATATCACAATGGTCTATAAATGTTGAGCTTATTCATTTTTTTATTACAGTTTATTTCAAATTTGAACTCGTAACCCAATGGATAAGCCACTATTCTATTGATTCGATTAAATTTGAAATCATTGAGTCGGCCATTCCTTTCAAAGAAAAAATTCTTATAGAAAATCATTCATACACCTTAAATTGTTTCAAAGTTTCTTGAGAGGTCATCCATTTTCCACTTTAGATGATTATTTGTTAGAGAATTAACTAGATTCTTGAAGGATTTCATCTAATTTTCAATCTATGGGAATGTATCTATTATTTTCAATGTATGTGGTAAATGACACAAGAGTATTATTAAGTACATTGTAAGGATCACCCTCTTGGGTCTTGTAGAGCCTAAATTGTAGAGGAAAAGCCTAGCAAGCTTTCACCTA
>VDFB02379711.1:646950-782355 GCA_007258455.2 Sequoia sempervirens | reverse complement strand
AATGGAGATTGCCTTGTTCAATTGTTAATCCTCAACCAAATCTAGTGAGTTTGTCCTAAAGTTCTTTTTAAACCCTTTTGTAGAAAAAATTGAATTGTTCTTTTTAGAGCCCAAAATAAATTCAGTGGGTCCTAAGCTTATAAAGATAACAAATTTTTAAGAAAAATTGTGAATCCTCTAAGAGTGTTAAACAAACACTAAAGTGTTCAAAAACACTTGGTATCATGAGATAATGATGTCATTATGAGACCTCCACTAGATTTCCTTTATTCACCTTGAATAAGCCAACCTACCAAGAAACTAGTTAGAATTGCAAAACAAAGGTCATGAAATCAATTAATAACCCAAATGATCAGAATTAAAAAAAAAGCACATGTCATAAAAAACTAAGATTTCACTTTTTCATTTACTCCAGCTGTGGAACCTGCACAGGTGGTGCAGTTTAAATGACCCAGCAGTGCTATATGATGCTGCTAATTCTGCAAGCATCACTCTGCAGCAAAACATAGAAGGTGATTGCATCGCTATTTTTCCTAGCAGTACAGTTTAGAATTTAAAAATTCTAGCACATGAAAATAGAACCAGTAGTGTAGTTTAAATTTTTGAATTTTGGGCAGGAACATCAGAGCATCGTAGTTTGAAATTTGGAGCGGTGCTATATAGTGACGCTGGTGGGGTAGCGGTTCTGAATAGCAATGCTAGTTTGCGAGTGGTGCACTTTACTATAGACACCAAAAAAACACAAAAAGCATGGAATTTTTGATAAAAAAGTGATTAGAAAATGAGATCAACCCTCCTTCTAGTGCCAAAATGTAGAACCAAGATCCTATACCTACACAAACACAAGAAAAGAATACACTATTAGATCAAATAAAAGTAAGAACCAAGATTCCCCATGAAATTCATTTGCAATGCTCAAATAGGAAAGAAAATCAAGAAATGAACCAAGAAAGCAATGAAATCCTATTTTAAGATGCAAACTCTCAATCCCATGGGGGAATTGGTGCCAATTTGATGTGGAAATTGGCCCTTTCCCAACTCCTATGCAAGCTTGATGAAGATTTGTGGATGATTGAAGCTCCTTGATGAAATTTTGGCATAGCCTAGCTATGAAATGATAAAAATGGAGACTTGGATGAACAATGGATAAACTTGGCTTTGAATTTGCAAATAATGACTTTGCCTCAAGTTGTCTCCCCTAAATCAATATAATAGCTTCTTATTTATAGATGTGAATGATGGAGGATTGCAAAACATGGAGGATGTGGGAAAAAAGATAAGCCAATGATAAAGTGCCACTTGTCATCATGCCAATGGAAGGAGGATGAACACATTTTGAAGAATGTGCAAAGAGGGGGTGTAGTACCCCTCCATTTTGCTTATGTTTATTGTTAGCATGTTTTCACTTTGATAGACCTTGGTACTTTGTTTTGGATGTACTGATTGCTGACATTAGAGCGATGGTGGATTTATTTTGTGATATGATGATACATTGTATGGTGATAATTAATTTCTGACATGCTTTATGCTAGCATAGCTGATTACTTCAAATGTTATTGCTATATGTATGCTCATGGTAAACTAATTATTATTTATTTTGTCAGTTTGATGTGATGTGTATTGGTGTGGAGAATGGAGTTACATCACTCGCTCGTGAGTGCCCCGTGATTTTCTCCGCACGGTGTGTTTGAATCATGGATTATATATATGTATGTTATTTGTCTGAATTGCAGGATTGCAGGTACATGACACCGACTCCACCTGGTTTCACAGGTCTGAGTGTGTCAAGACTCAACGAAAATGTTGATTGGGAGGTAGTAACAAGGTTTTTCCTAGTCTAGTCTCAAACCCACTCACAGTATGTCATCAGTTTAGGATTGGTATTTCTGGATGTTTCATTTGTGTCTATTTGGATTATTTGATATGAAAGGTTAATTTTGTAAATTTAAATGGTAGATTAATGTTCTTTTTAATTTAATGCTTATTTTAATTAAGTTTAGATAAAAGTTTTATATTTTATTTAATTAATTAAATTAGTTTATTTGGTTAAAATAATTTTAATCATGTATACAGAAATGTGTATACATATACATATATATATATATATATATATATGTGAATTTGATCTATTGAATTTTAATATAAATTATAGATGAAATGGACGAACATGTTTTTTTTTTTAAATCGCATAAATTTTATTAAAAATTAATAGGTCGCGATTATTATGAAAATCGCAGGGTTTGTATTTGAATGGAGGGTGCAGGGGGTTACCCCCACGACTGACCCCCATAGGGGAGCCAGCTGTGAGGGCAGCACCCAGCGCTGCCTTCACAGGCAGCGCCAGCACTGCCTGCACAGCCGAGCCCTCCCATGGAGGGGTTCGGTTGTGTGGGCAGTCGGGCCCTGCCCAATGAAATATATGATATAAAGTTTATTTTTTTTATAAATTAAGTTTTATTTCGTACTTTTCTTTTAATATAAATATATATAATATCTATAATATATATATATTATATATATAATGTATATTATTTATAATATATATTATATATATAGTATATATGTATATATTATATATATAAATATATATATAAATGCATTTTAAATTAAAGAATTTTTAAATGCATAATTTGATTAAAATATTAATGTGAATAAGTTTATTTCAGGCAAATGAGAAGTAAATACATATATATATTTAAATAATTAAGCAAATAATGATTTGAACGGGTATATTTATTTAAAATGTATTAAATACTATTGTTAAGTATAAGAAAACTAGAAATAGATATTTTATTTTATTTAATGAAATGCATTAAGAAAAGAAACTGGAAGTTTCGTTATAATGCATGAAAGTGGAATTGGAATTAATTGTTAACTTAAAGATTTCATATTGATTGAAAAATGAATTACGTTTTAGTTGATTAATTTCATACTTCACGTTATTGATTGACTGGATTTAGTAAATCCTAATAATAGATTTTTATTTATGCCTGATGTGTTTCAAGTTGTTTTATATTTTATTGGGCAAATTGGAATTATATTAGAATACAAGTCTTCTAGATAAGTTTGTTTTAATGTGGGAGTTGTTATTTGTTTAAAACCAATCCTTTGAGTCAACTAGGGTAGTGCACATGATTTTTGTATGGTTTTTGACACGTGGTTCTATGAACAAGAGGTGTTGTCTGTTGTGATATTTTTGGTATTAGATTTTGGTATATGTGCACCTTATTTACCCTTAGTAAAATTAGTTTCCTTGTGTTATTTTTAGGGGAGTGGCTTTGTGTGAGGGTTGACACACAAAGTGGTGCCTGGGTAACTCATGCAGAGTTAGTAAGTCAGTGAAAACTAAATCTACACATTGGATATTCTAAAATATTTAACTGGATCAATTATGCCTCACTCATGGAATCAAGAGCTAGTTCAGTCTTGGGAATGAGTCGAGAAGGCCTGGAATGGCAAAGTTGATATCTTGTTATTTTAAAAGATATTTGATTCCGCAATAGTTTGCATGAGGGGCCAGGTTTCATAAGAGGTTACCAGGGTAACCCAAGTTGGGGGGCCGAAACCTAGGAAGAAACACCAGGGTAACCTATGAAACATTGTGATGACACCCCACCTAAAATAACAGTTACTTTGTGAACTTAGTATATTTGATCATTATGTTCTGGAAGCAATGTAACCAATAAGTTAAGCTTGTACTTGTATAGTTTTGTTTATGGTTTTTACTTGTGTCTAGGGTTTGTAGGTTATGTCTAGGGAACCTTTTATCTATCTCCTAGCACAGGGGGTGGACCTATGGGTACCACATGGTTGGGTGGAATGTGCACCTTACTTCGTTGGGTCCCCAGTTTCTTGTTCGTGGCAACGAGTACTTCTTGGATGGAGAGCTCGTATGTGGATAAATGTACTTTCTTAATTGTATCAGTGGAAACTTTTTATATGTAACACTCCTCAATTGTTAATGAGGTGAACATTTGTAATATGTAATTGTAAACTTCTATTTGATCAACCTCATTTGGAAAATGAGTATTGTAAATGATATTTCAAATACAATGTAAGAAAGAATCATATTTGCTCTCTTTATCTTTAATGATGTAATTTAAATGTTATTCAATGTATGCTTTTAAGTTTATGTAAATTAAATACTTGCAATGTTAAATACTATTGTCATCTATGGGATTTTCAAGTAGTGTGTCGTCGTGTTACTTAGAGAATGTTTACAATTAGTTAAGTAAATGTTTATAATTTTAAAAAAATTTATTACACTATCGTAGTCAATGCAACATTCTTTAGGTTACAAGACGAGGAATTACAAGGGGAAATTCAAAATTCAAAAGATGGCTTGAAGTATGAGATGAAAGGTGAAACAAATGCACATGGCTCAAGAAAAGGACATGTAAGAGATTTTAAATGCTTTGTTGGATGTACAAACCCTTTTGGAGGGATTTTTCAAACTTGAGGAATATTCCAACATTGATGCCTTTTTTGAAAGTAATTGAAGATTTAATAAATAAAATAAATGATTTTCATGAGCAAGTTGCAAAATCTAGAGGATTTAGGTGATTAAGATTAAGATTAATTAAGATTTGATTAATCTTAAAAGGAGATTAGTTTATTTGACCATTTGATTTAGATTTTTGGATTGAAATAAATCAAAATGAGAGGAATATGATTTAGACTTAATTAAATAAATATTTTGATTTATTTAACTAAAGAGGGATGATGTTAGATTAAATCAAATAAATGTTAATTTATTTAATTTAATAGAATGACTTTAGAAATTTAATTAAATAAAGTGAATTATTTAATTAAAGGGAGACTATAGAATTAATTAAATAAAATTGATTTATTTAATTAATAGGAGATGATGACTTAATTAGATAAAATTGATTTATTTAATTAAGGGATGGAATGTGATGAATAGGGATATTTAATTAAATGACTAGAAAAGGAGATGATTTAGGATGAAATGGTGTTACTAAAATCAGGATCAGGTGCATGAGATCAATCATTATATTTTCCATGTCTACACAAAGTTATGAAGAAAGAGGAAGCATCTAGTTCACATGGTAATTCTAAGGAAGAGGAAGAAAACTTTGCAAGGAAGCTGAAAAGGGCCTAGGAAAGTACAAAGAAAAACTACCTTCAAAATTTTTTAATTGTGGAATAATTGGTCATTATGCATCTAAACATCCTTATGGAGAAAATTAAAATAAAAAGAGGAGTTCAAAGGAAACAATTTCAAGAGGAACCATCTCTCCAAAGAAGAATACTAGTCCTTAGATGAAGGAGATCACTGCACATCAGATGATGACGGAGAAGAATCCATATTCATGGCCACTATGATCTTTGGGAGTTCAAGAAAAAATGTAGATGAAGAAGGAGGTGAAGTTTATTTTGAAGGTGAATTTGTTTCTTCTCTTGAAGACCTAGAATGTGCAAGGAAAGAGAACAAAAGACAAAAGGCTGTGATTGAGTCTAAGATAAAAGAATGTACAAAGCTTGTGAAGGAAATATTTTTTCTCAAAAAGGAGTTGGAGAAAGAAATGACTAGAAGTTTGGAAGTTGATATTAGACCTCAAGGAAGATCTCACCAGGTAAGAAATATCTCCAAAACTAGGTTCAATCATGTAGGTTTTTTTTATTGTTTCATTTACAATAAGTATGGTCATAAGGATGTAGAGTGCAAATCTGAAATGAATAGAAGGAATTTTTTAAGTAGAAATTCTCTTGCTTCTCTGGTGAATATAAATGTGGTATGTAAAATTTTCAATAATGTTGGGCATATTGAATTTTTTTGTAGAAGTGATCTGGTAGAAAAAGTAGATGCTATTGAGAAATTCAAGGGGAATGAAACCTCCAAAAGAGAGGAATTAAATAATGAGGTTGAAAAAGAAATGGTTTTCCAAACAAAATTTCATGCTCAAGGAAAAAAAATCTCTAGGTGATAGACAATGGTTTTTCAAATCACATGACTGGTGACAAAAGAAAATTCATCAATCTGGTAAGTGGAATGGTGGATCAACAAAGTTTGGAGATAGTTCATCAACAAAAATCTATCGAAATGGAACCATAAGTATTGATAGAAAACCCAAGGTAGAAGATGTTCTCTATGTCGAAGGTATCAAGAAAAATATTCTCAGTGTAAGTTAGATGTGTAGCACATGATACAATATATTTTATTTTATGATCAATAATGTGAAATCAGAAAAGAAAAATTTGGTAGATTGGTGGTAGAAGGGTTAAGGACTATAATAAATCTATATAATTTGAAGGATGTCAATGGAAGAATTTGTCTTCTAGGCTAGACAAGTGAAGGCTAGTTGTGACACAAAAGGATGGGACATATCAACTTTAAAAATCTTATGAAGATCAGCTCCATGCTAGCAATTAGAGATATGCCGAGGATTACCAAAGTTGCAAGCACCATTTGTAAAGAATGTAAAATTAGGAATAAAACAAGAATAAGATTCAAGACCAAGGAGTATTCTAATACAATACCAGTGGAATTGCTCCATACTAATTTTTGTGAACCTACTCAATGGTTTCTCTAGGATATCGTGGGTTACATTCTTAAAATAAAAAACAAAATCTTTTAGTAGATTTAAGATTTTAAAGTCAATGGTTGAGAATGAAATGAATGCTAGAATCACACTTTTTATGGCTTGATAGAGGCGGTGAATTCACATCAAGTGAATTTGAGGAATTTTTTGAAGAGTATGGAATAAAGAGGCATTTTTCTGCTACTAGAACTCCTCAACAAAATTGAGTTGTGGAAAGGAAAAATAGAACTGTTCAAGAAATGGCAAGGACAATGTTGAATGAAACCAAGTTACCTGATGCATATTGGAAAGAAGAAGTCGATACTTCTATCTATATTCTTAACAGAGGCCAACTAAGGGTGGATAGCACCAAAAATCCTATGAGATTTGGTATGGAAGACATGAAACTATCAAGTATTTTAGAATTTTTAGAAGTAAATGTTATATTAGAAGATATGAAGAAGGATTGGGAAATTTTGACCAAAGATCTGATGAATGAATCTTTCTTGGATACTCTACCAGGAGAAAATCCTACAAGTGCTACAATAAAATTTTAAGGAATATTGTTGAAAGTACAAATGTTAGATTTGATGAAGAGTCACATCAAAAAAATCATGAGAAAGAAGACTGTTAGTCAAATGAGCCTGCCTACTTAGAGAAAGAAGAAGAAGAAGAAATTGTAGAAAAAGAAAAAGCATAGGAGAAAGTCCCCAAGACTCCAGCCAAGTATGTTCAAAAGAACCATTTAGAAGATCAAAAAATTGGAGACAAGAATAAAGGTGTGCAGACCAAAAAAAGATTTGCAAGAGAAAATAAATAGGTAAATTTCTCTTTGTTATGAAGAATAGAACCTAAGACTTTTGTTGATGCTAGGAAAGATGAAGTGCAATGGAAGAAGAGATAAGTTAGATAGAGAAAAATAAGACTTGGCACTTAGTGCCAAGACCTCTAGACAAGAATATGATAGGAACAAAATGGTTATTCAGAAACAAACTAAATGAAGATGGAGAAGTTGCAAGAAATAAAGAAAGTTTGGTGTGTAAAGGTTATTCACATGTGGAAGGAATAGAATTTGGGGAAATATTTTCTCTAGTTGCAAGAATGGAGGCTATTAGAATGTTTTTGGAATTTTCTATTCACAAGAACTTCAAAGTATAACAAATGGATGTAAAATATGCTTCCTTGAATGGTGACTTGGAAGAAGTGTATATAGAGCAGCCTAATGGTTTTCTACTATAAGAAGATCCAAAAATGGTGTGTAGAATCAATAAGGATTTGTATGGCCTAAAAAATCCCCTAGGGCTTGGTATATAGGGTTACACAAGTACCTACTCCAACAGGGCTTCAAGAAAGGTATCATAGATAGTAATCTGTATATCAAATTTGAGGATGAAAGAATTCTAATTGTTGTAGTGTATATTGATGATATAATATTTGGTGGCAATGATGAAATGTGTAAGAAGTTTTATGAAGAGATGCAGGAAGAATTTGAAATTTCTATAATAGGTGAACTATCTTTCTTTCTTGGACTTCAAATTATATAGTCAAATAATGGCATCTTTATCTCAAGAAAATATGTCAAGGAGATGTTGAATAAGTTTGGTATAGAGGACTATAAACCAGTGAGTACTCTAATGGTAACAAGTTGCCATTTGAGTAAATATGATGAGTCACCTAAGTTTTATCAGACTTTGTAGAGGTTTATGATTGGGGGCCTATTGTACATAACTACATCAAGGCTTGATATTATGCAAATTTTCTATTTGGTTGTAAGATTTCAAGCTGATCCAAGAGAAACTCATGTGAAGGCTATCAAAATAATTTTCAAGTATTTGAAGAGCACTCCAAACTATGGAATATGGTATCAAAAATATGATATCTTTTCTCTAAGTACTTATACTGATGTTGAATAGGTTGTTAGTATTGATGATAGAAGAAGCACTAGTGGTGGAGATTTATTTTTGGGAGATAGATTGGTCTCATGGTTTAGTAAGAAGCAAGAATCATTGTCCTTATTTATAATAGGAGTGTATATTACTGCAACATCTTGATGCACACATGTGTTATGGATAAAGAAAACTTTTAAGGACATACAGGTGATGTATGATGAACCCATTTAATTCTATGCGATAATACAAGTTCCATCAATATTTCAAAGAATCAAGTGATGCATGCAAGAACCAAGCATATATCTATTAGGTATCACTTCCTAAGAGAGAAATTTGTGGATCAAGAAGTAATATTGGAGTATGTTCCTACAAAGGAACTAGTTGCAGACATATTTAATAAGGCACTTTTGAAGTATACATTTGAGTATCTCAATTAGAAGTTTAGTTTCCCCTCCTTCTAACTAAATGCATAGTTGATGCATTTGTACAAGGGGAGTAATTCAAGACATATTTTTATCCCTAGATTAAAGAAGGCTACCTCTCAGGGGGAGTAGGTAGAAGGAAGACAAGGTTTGTGAAGATAGGGGGAGCTTGTATGTTGATGCAAGAATAGTTGAAGAAAACTATCCCCTTTCACTTGATTTCAAAGGGGGATAGAATTTCATATCAGGTCAGTGTTGCCATCAACACCGAAGGGGGAGATTATTTCAAGGTTATTGCAGGTGTTTTCATTGATGTCAACTGAATGGAGATTATTACTGGTATTGTCTTTGATGTCAACAATGTTGTCATTGATGTCAAAAAAATGGTAGTGTGTGGGTGGTTTCATGTGCTACAATCAATATGAAAAGTACTTGGTATGATGATGGATGTCATGAGCTTATTTTAACAATTTTCTTATATTTCATATTGCTCATGAATAGGTAAATAATGTTATGGATGTTATATTCATTGTATGTTTTTGTAAAATGTTTAAAATAATCTCTTACATTCAGTGGCTCAAAAATTGGCACTAAAAAGCTTCAGATAATGCTCCACATTTCTCCACATTTGAAGATATGGCCTTGTGGTTTGGAATTTTGTTAGATACAGATGTATAGTGTGTATGTTCCTAATTTTAGAACATAAAATTTACCATAGTAAATGTTGTGGTCTTGTGGTTTGGAGGATATGTTAAAAATTTCTATCTATCTTCTCCCTTCAAGTTTCAAATGTTTTGGTGTACCACAAGTTGAATTTTCAATGTTCTATGTCAAGATTGTGTTGTTTGGGTATGCAAGGGATATTGGTTTTGTGTTTGTTTGCTTGCACCAACATAATGTTGTAAAAATTTGTAAAAGGAGGGCATGGAAATGTTTTTGAATATCATTTAATTCTTGTAATGTAATCCACTTAATGTTAATTGGTCTATCTGATATCGCTTGTGGTTTGGAGTTAATATTTAGAGGGATGAGTGTCTGTTGGGATGACTTGCTAGTTTGTGATGTTTGTGCCAAGTTTTTTTTGCATGTGCAAATGTAAAATAGGTCTTTCTTATCTCCTTCATAGACTGCATTCAATTTTCCTTTCCCATGGATGATTTGGAGTTGACTCATTATGGTCATTTCATGTTTCATGTTTACATGTTTTAGTTTGGATAAAAAGGATAAACTTTTTATACTTGTAGAAGGTATAAATGAAGGATCAAGTATGATCCAGTGTGAGATAGTAGTGTGAGTATGTTCAATGTGTTGAAAGTGATATATACCTAAAGTAGTGAGTTGAAGGAAGAAGAATGTGTGTGGATGTGTGAAAGGAGTATTTGAAGTGTGTTGAAGGTAGTGAGCCAAAGGAAAAAGTGTGTGTATGAAGTGTTGAAGGAAGTGAGATGAAGGAAAAGGTGTGTGAATGAAGTGCTTGTTGATCCTTAAAGATTACACTTCATGGGAACAAACTTATGGGAAGTTTAGTGGATGGGGGATGAATTGCACTCCATTGGACAACCTCTAGGATTTTAGAAGCTGAATCTTCATTCTTGGTTTGGAGAGGAAAGGGGAAGAAGGAAAATAACATAAGAAAATCTAATCTAAGGTGATGCAGCAAATATTTTACAACATTTCAAATCTCTCCCTCAAATAACAAAAGAATAAGACTCCAAAGAAATGAGAACAGAGTGCCACATACTCTTCATTTTTGAAAAGAGAATGAAATGCTTAAGGCCAAGTAGGCGCAAGGCATAAAATTCAGACATTTTCGTGAGAAGCACCTATCAAGATCAGTAGAGTGTGATGCAACCTAGTTATTCTACTAAAAATTTAAATCTTTTACAAATATTGATCAACAACAAATAATATAATGGCTAACCACAAATCATTGAAGAAAACAAAAGAGTACAAAACATGATTCTATTATCCACAATATTATGCTAGAAACCATAAAAGCTAAAACTCAAAATGATCAATTATTAATATCCATTCTCAAATGATACAAAGCATTGATAATAGCATAAACATAAATGAAACACACAGTAGAGGAAAAATGGGCACAATCTAATATGTTATGCTTTCTATTGATTGATTTGAGAGATACAAAATTCTAAGATCGAAGGAATATAAATTTTACTTTTAAATGATATTCTAAGTACTCCTTTTTTGCAAAGGTGATGACCAACCATTTTATAAAGTGCAAGCAAGCTTATATAGAGAAAAATACTTAGGCATAAGAAAAGAAAATGCAACTGAAAAGATTCCCCACTACTCACCAACTGTGGATCATCATCATGGTGATTGTTGTAGTTGTTTCTTTGACATACATCATGCTCCTGATCTCATGACCACACTGACACTTGGATAGTCAATGAATTCTTATTGTATCTGCTTGGATGAGTGGGATTTATGTTAAATGGTATGCACACTTCAAGCTTCGACACATGACCCCCTTTGATGCCCTTTTGTTGTAAAGACAACCAATAGAACACATTCAACTCCCTTTCGAGCTTAAAATATGTTTGGGCTTCCACTAAGATGACAAGTGACACCTTTTTCCGCTTCTCTACTTCCTTTCAATTTTCCCCTTAGGAAACTCCACTTTCTAGACACATGGCATGTAGAAAATAATTGTTAAGGTTTTCCTTCCTCTAACCTTCATGAAACTCCATGGTGTCGACACGTGGTGCTCTTTGCTTTCAAAATCCTTAAAGAACATAAGCCTTTATAAAGACCACACAAGGCCACCACGTGGCACCCTCGCATGCCTTTATAGGAATGGGAGGCCACAATCTTGCTAGAAACTACACCACACTGACACATGGCACCTTTTGACATCGATAGCAAAGAATTTATATAAGTCCACAAGCCACTTAGAAACAAGCCAAAAATGAAGGAAAAGGCTATAGAGTATCCCAAAATCATGGAAAACTTGCAAGGAAAAGAATTTGCAATGAAAATAGTTTGATCTATGAGGGGTGTGAGATTAAATCTATAGTGTTGAAGGTAGTGATCTAAAGGAAAAAGTGTGTGGGTGGAATACTGAAGGAAGTGAGCTGGGGGTAGCAGAGGTATTGTGGTGGCAATGGATCACCAAAATTTATCAAGGGTTTTTTTTTTTTAGGTTGTAGCCTCTTTCTATAAGTGTTGTATTGACATGGAGTTATAAACTTCCTTGGTTGAAGCCATAAAACTATGTTGTAAATCTTATTTCATTTTTGTGAGGCTAGATTTAGATGGTAGCTCCAAGAAAATTTGTCATCGTGGTTTTTATCTTGTTGTTTTTTCCACGTAACTTTGGTGTTGTGGTTGTGTGATTGTGCTTTGGTTGCTTTAAGCAAGAAAAGGGGTTAGGAAATGACAAATCCAATTTCTAAAAAAATGAAAGGCCCCCGAGATTACAAGATTTACCATTAATACAAATTGGCACAAATATAGTAAATCGGTGCACAACAATCTAAAGAATTCACAAGGTCAAGTTCCACTTGATCCACTATAGAAACATTCTACTAATTTCACTGATGAAACCCCATGGTCTGTGTCCTGTTAGTTGCCACATTCTCCTCACCAATGTGTAGTTGTGAAGTCCTTGGAGGAGGAAAAAATTATATCTACTAATTACAATTCATCTCATGACCATAGTGAAGGGATAAATGTTCTTATGAATAGATCTAATTTTTCTAATGATGAATGTTCTTTTAAACAAGAGTATCATGAGCTTGATATTGATAATCAAGGACAAAGGGAAAGTACATACCAATAGTAGGTATTATTTGATGAAGATAGTGAAAAGGATTATAATGTTTGTAATCTAGAAATAGATGAGTGTGATATATGTCTCAAAAGATCATCCAATGAAGAGATTGAAAGAATGATAGCTACCCTAGTTGCACAAACAAGAAATACTTACCATCTCAGAAACAAAGTTGTTAATGTTGATCAAGGTAAGGTAGGAAACATGTTTATCAAACAGCGGAATACAAAAAATAAGGGGTCAAAAGCATAGGGTAAGGTGGATGAGGCCAAAGTCAAAGAGAATAAGGGAATTAAGATTTGGTCCAAGAAGAGTGGCATAACTAAAGTGGATGGTGAAGTTATTTCCCTAGCTATGAAGGAAAAATCTTAAAAGAAAAACACTAAGGAAGAAAAGAAAGAAGACAAGAAAAAGGTTGAGTGAAAATGTGAATAGTAGAAGGAAAATATTGTTGAGCAAGGTACAGTATCTCATGACCTCCCTAAATATAATTATGTAGGCATGTTCCAATTAATTTCACAAGTTAAGGTCACAATTCCTCTACTAGAAATGATGATAATTGATGAACATAAGAAAAAGGAAGTCACCCTTATCAATGACATGACTACAACTTGTAATGAATAGATGATGTCTACTCCACCTAAAGTGAGTAGAAGTGAATGGAATGATAAGGATGTGGAGGGAGTAATCACTAAAATCCCTCAAATCTACTTGGGTATCACTATTACTACTTGTCCCAACAACCTAAATCCTTTTTATGTAACTCTAATTTTTGATGGGAAGCTAATGAGAAATTGGATGATAGACTCAGGAGCTTCATCCAATACCATGCCAATGGAAATTATGAAGGAAATGGGGTTAAATATTAAAAGTGTCTATGGCAAGTGTTATGCCATGGATTCAAGGGAGGTACTTATCATTGGGGTTATCAAAGATGTCCCATTCAAACTTGTTACCTTTCCTAATAAGGAATTCACAATGAGTATCACAATGGTGTATATTCCACCTAATTATGGAATGTTGTTAACCAAGAAGTGGAGTGCATCTATGGGAGGTAGTATGCAATGTGACATGTCATATGCCACATTTCCAATAGATGGTTAAGATATCAAACTTGCCAAGTAATCTCGGTTTCCACATATGATAGAATTTTTCACTCTTGAAGATAGGGTTCATTTTGTTTACACTGGTATTAACAATTTCATAATTGAAAAGTTGCAAGAAGAAGATGACAAGTATCCTGAACCTCTAGATAGAGAGATGATGAAGTTATCAAATTATAATGACCTTTGTACAATTTATTTTGATGGAGTATGTTCAAAGGAGGGATCAAGTGTAGGAGTGACTTTAATCTCTCCCAATGGTAAAAATTTCAAGTTTTCATTCTCATTATTGTTTGGGTGCACAAAAAATGTTGTTAAATATGAAGCCTTATTGTTGGGATTGAGACTAGCTAAAAACATAGGATAAATAAATTGAAAGTGATTGGTCATTCTGAATTGGTTGTATCCCAAATTAGATCAAAGTTTGCATCACAGAACAAAATACTGGAGTAGTATAGGAATGTTGTTTGGGATTATATAGAACAATTTTTTGTCTTTGGTATTGACTGGTTAGAGAGAGGAAAAAATCAAGTGGAAAATTTACTAGCCAATATTGCACTCAAACTAGAGATGACATAACATTTGTAGGCATTTCGAAGGTGGAGGTGCAAACTAGACCATCAATTCCTAATAATACATAGAATTGGTAAGTTTTCAAGAATGATGAAGATATTCTAAAGTTATTGCACTGCGTAGACCAGTATGAAGGTCAAGAAATTTATTTTTGGGTGTTTGTGGAAGTAGTGGATGGAAAGGAAATACTATTTGTCAATGAGATCATTCAGCTCAAGAATAGCAAGATCCCAAAGGGTCTAGTAGGCTTGGAAAGCATTTTTTATGGCCCTGATAAGACTGATGCTAAACAAGCATCTACTCACAAAGAGGATTTGGAAGAATTGAACCTTGGAACTAAGAATTCCCCAAAGAAGGTCTATGTGGGAAAAAAGATGAAGCCACAAATTAAAGTAATGTTAATTGATTTTCTTAGAAAATATAGGCATGTATTTTCCTGGTCATCTGATGATTTAAAGGAATATAGAGAGGATTTATTTCAATATGAAATCCCTCTAAAACCTAATTGATGTAGATCAGGGTATCAAAGATCTACAACACCCAATCAATGCTTTCCCAAAGTCTTAGCACAACAAACAAGATGGGTTTCTTCACAAGTTGACAATATGCCATGTAGCACAACAAACGAGGTATTTTTGTCATAATTTTCAGATAACCCACAACATAAAACCTGTTTGGAATACCCATTAAACCCTTTAATACCATATTTCAAAAGAAAAAGGGGTTTCTTTGTAACATAACCCTCAAAAAATTCTACTACACTTGCATAAATGCCTAATTAGGCTTGTTTTGATAGGTCACTTTGTGGTTTTCACGACCCAGACCTCAAACTCAAATACCACCACACCAAACATGTTAAATATGGTCTACACAAATATTTTCCATCACCAAAAACAACTTCCCCAATATTTTTCCACAAACCCTATCACCTATACATCTAAATTGCCTGAAAACATGACTTTAATCAACTAGAGCATCAACCCATTTTCTCAAATCCTTAACCCTTGCTCTTGTAAACCTCATAAAATAAAATCACATCCTAATTACTTCATCCCACCAGTTTTTAGGCTATTTCACTAGTGGAATGGCTCAAAACTCCATTTTATTCACTCAAAGCACCAAAACCTAGGTTTTCAAAGTGATTTGGAGTAAATTGCTTCTAAAATGCTCAAAACTGAATGAAATTCAATGAGACCAAGTTTTTCAAAAACTATATTAAATTCCACATCACCTCCAATCAATTTGAGGCCACTTGTAGGATGTACAAATCCATACAACGTCCTATAGCAGCAAATTACAATAGGAAAATGTAGAAAACAAGCTTTATTGATGTTCAACTTTTCAAAAATGACCACTAGAACCTTGGTTCAACCATTACATGATTCATTTATGCTTTTACAACCAAAAAAAACCAACTACAACTACCTTTTTAATTTCTAACTATTCAACTTTCTCCAAATGCAAAAAATGCAAAGTTGCATAACAACTTTTTGCAACTTTTAACAAATTAGAGCAACTTTTACAATTCAACTACAAATGATCCAAAAACCTCACAAAGACATATAACATGGTATAAATAGACCTTATTCAATTAAAAACATGACTCAAAAACCAAAAACATAACATTAGACTCTTGATGTATCAAGGAGGCCTATGGTGCCCTGCAACATACTCCCCGGGCAAAAGGAACTCAAGTCCCCTTGAGGATAGTGATGCCACATTAGATCCAGGTTTGATTCCATCATCCTCTAATCTCCAAGTGATACCTTCAACTGGTAATCCTTCCATTGAATCAAATATTGAAAATTAGCATTATTCTTTGCATTCTTGAACTCTTTGCCACTTAAGTTATGCTCCAACTACTGAGGATTGCTTGATGGATGCTCCCTAACCTATTTGTCACTTGCACCTACCTCTTTAACTACTACCAAACCTCTTCCATGCTTGTAATGGATCTCCTTATGCTTCACTTTTGATGTATTTTTGATCTTACTCTTTTTCCCTTCTAGTTTAGCTTTGAGCTCTTCACCTTTATTTTTCACCTCTTCCATCTGATATTCTGCCTCTAGGACTGTTGCTTTCTTAGATTTACCAACCCTTGATATGAAAGGATTTGAATGACCACCATCCTCTTTAGAAAGTATTGAGTGAATCGCCTCTTCTATCTTCACATCAACATACCTTTTAAGCCAACCTTGAATCCCAAGAATCAAGTCATCTTTGACCTTCAACAAATCTGATTTTGACACCAACTCAATATCATTTCCCTCCAAAATCTGATCACTCTTCATGTCTATTTTCATACTACTTCCAAGTCTAGGAGTAGCTGCAAGGTTCCTATCCTTCTTTTCCTACCTTTATAAACTCTTTTCTACCAACCATCATCAGATTAGCTTGCTTAGTTTTCCCTTTATCTTCTTTCAAGGGTGTCAAGGTATAAGATATCCCATCCTTTTCTATTTCATATGTATTTCTTCTCCCATCATACAAAGCATGCCTATCAAATTTACAAGGCCTCCCTAGGAACAAATGACACACATACATAGGTAACACATGACATAGAATTTTATCTTTGTACCCTCCTATATTGAACTCCACCCAAGCTTTCTCATTAACCAAAACATATTGACCCTCATTCAACCAACAAACTTTATAAGGAGTATCATGTGGTATTCTAGGAAATCTAAGTCTCTCAACCATCTCATTAGAAACCATGTTATCTATGCTTCCTGAATCAATCATACATACCTTACCCATGCAATTACAAGTGGTTTTGAAGAGTGTCCTTCTTTGTCATGGCTCCTTCTCCTTTGATGCTTTAATGAGTGTTCTCCTTACCATTAGTGATTCTCAAATTTTAGGAGTAGCATGTTGTGATGGAGAGTTTACACTCTCATTATCCTCTTCTTGCACCAATTGAGCTCTTCTTTCACCTCCATGTGAACTAGAGGCTTGACCTTCATTACATGGTCATGCTTGGTGTCCAAACTTGTTGCATTGATAGCACCTACATGTGAATCCTTGTGAGCCTCTTCCTTGACCTCCAAATCTTCCTCTAAAGCCTGATCTACCACCTCTAAATCCACCTCTTGTATCAACTTGTTCTTTGTCCTTGCTTGTATCTTCTTAACTCTCATATGGCTGCCTTGGTGTAGAAAATGTCCCTCTTCATCTTGAATTGCTGCCTCTGCCCCTTGTTTGTTTTTCTTGCCTTCTCTTTAACTTTTCTTCTGCCCTTATTGCCATTTGATAGCACTCCTCAACCATTCATAGATTTTCCAAAGTTAACTCATCTTGGATGTTGAATCTTAATACACTCAGATATCTAGTAACCTTCTCCACATCATCGTCCATATGACCTGCCCTTATACTCAACTTATAAAATTATTTAGTATAGGGTTTGACATTCATTTATTTTTGTTTCAAACCTTGAAGTTTCTTAAACATTTGAATTGCATAATTAGATGGTAAGAACTTAACTTTAAGTTTGGTCACAATTTTGTCCCAAGAAACAATCTTTGACTTACCTCTCTTTCTCCTTTTATATTTCTCATAGTCCCACCATAATAGTGCATGACCCTTCAACTTTTTTTTTGCGTCTTCACCTTTTGCTCCTCAAGTACATCTTCACACTCAAAAAATTGCAAGTGTTGCAATCCAATCTAAAATTTCTTCATCATGCAAATTACCTCCATACTTAGGTACATCAATCTTCACCTTAGGTTTATCTTCCTTGAATGCTCTCAGCAACTTAGCCATCCTCAGATCATCAAGATCCAATTCCTCTTCTTCTTCTTCGGAGTCACTCTCATCACCCATGATCATACCTCTTTTATAACTTGTTTCCAATGTAGAAAGCCTCTCTTTCAACTCTCTCATCTCTCTAGCATTCTTGTCCTTCAACTCATTCATTTCTCTAACAATGGTTTTCCCTTTTGGAGGCATTTTGTTCACTTCTTGCTTCACACTTTCTTTCTTGTTTCACACTTTCTCTCCCTTATTTAAATCAAACCTATGTTCTGATACCAATTTGATGTAGAGTAGGGTATCAAATGTCTACAAAACTTAATCAATGCTTTCCAAAATTCTTAGCACAATGAACAAGATGGGTTTCTTCACAAGTTGACAATATGCCTTGTAGCACAACAAACAAGGTATTTTTGTCATAATTTTCAGATAAGGCCTCGAAACCACAACCTAAAACCTATTTGGAATACCCATTAATCTATTTAATATCATATCTAAAAATAAGAAGGGGTTTCTTTGGAACATAACCCTCAAAAAACTATTGCTACACTTGCATAAAGGCCTAATTAGGCTTGTTTTGATAGGTCACTTTGTGGTTTTCACAACCTAGACCTCAAACTCAAATACCACCAGCCTAGACATGTTAAATATTGTCTGAATTTTTTTTTTCCATCACCCAAAACAACTTTCCCAATGTTTTTCCACAAACCCTATCACCTATGCATCTAAATTGCTTAAAAATATGACTTTAATCAACTAAGGCATCAACCCATTTTCTCATATCCTTAACCTTGCTCTTGCAAACCTCATAAAATCAAAGCACATCCTAATTACTTCCATTCCACTAGTTTTTAGGCCATTTCACTAACGGAATGACTCAAAACTCCATTTTATTCATTCAAAGCACCAAAACCTAGGTTTTCAAAGTGGTTTGGAGTAAAATGCTTCTAAAATTCTCAAAACTGAATGAAATTCAATGAGACCAAGTTTTTCATAAACTAGATTCAATTTTTCATCACCTCCAATCAATTTGAGACCACTTGTAGGCCATATAATTCCATACAACCTCATGTAGAAGAAAATTTCAATAGGAAAATGCAGAAAACAAGCTTTATTGATGTTCAACTTTTCAAAAATCACCACCAGAACCTCGGTTCAACCATTATATGATGTATTTATGTTTTTCCAACAAAAAAAACTTACATTTTCTACTCCTTTGGGGACATATGTGTATGTAAAAATTCCATTTGGCTTGACAAATGCAAGTACCACATCTTAGAAGGCTATGGATGTAGTCTTTGTTTATTTCATAGATATCTTCTTAGCACTGTATCAAGATGACTTAACAACTTATTCAAAAAAAGAGGAGGATCACTGCATGCAACTTGATAAGATATTTGTTAGAGCATTAGAATATGGCATATCTCTCAACCCCAAAAAATGTTTTTTTGGTGTCAAAAGAAGGAAAACTATTGGGTCACAATATTTTTAAGGATGGGGTGTGAAACATAAAAAAATAGGGGTAGTGTTCAAACACAGGGTTTTATACTAAATTTGGGATATTTCATCAAACTTACTTTAAATAGAAAGGGGAAAATGGGGTGAATAAACCTACCTATTCTTCTATTTCATTCAGGAAATGAGATCCCTCAAATCAAAATCCACTTTCAATCCTTAGGTGAGTGAATTCTTTACGAAATCTTGCAATTTCCCTTTTTGTGTTAGGACGAGGTTCTAATTCAAACAACACTTTGGGGAGAAAGATTAAAAATAGAAAATCAAGTCCAAAATACAATATATCACTTGGATTTAGTAGATTAAACATAAAACTAAAGGAACCAACAAAGTTTCTAGAAAATATGGAAGGGATAAATGTTGTGTAGCTCTCACAAAATGATATTTTCAAAAGTCGTCTAAGGACTCATTTCCAAATTCTCGATTTTCATGGTCAAATAGTCAGAAATAAATCCAAAATGCAATTTTGTACTTTGAGATCTTCAACTTTTCTTCAACCTACAAATCTGCAACACAAAAAGAGAAGGGAGAAATGTTTGTTTTTGGTGAATGGGGGTTTTCCTTGGTAAAACCCCATTTTGGTAATTAAACCTTGAAATGAATAAAAATAGCATGAAAGGAATCATGAATGAACAACTCAATGTCACAACTCACCAAACCCTTGAATAAACCTTGGAATGTAAATCTCCAACTTGCATGAAATGACTTCAATGGATGTGGATCTTGAATGTTGAATATTGACTTGAGATAATTCTTTGAATAATTGAATGGATCATGAAGCCTACATCATCATATTAGCTCCAAAAACATACATGATGCAAGAAGAATTGGATGTGACAATTGGATCTTGATTGCTACAATAATTCTTCAATATATCTACCTTTGAATGCCTTGAATTTCTCTTGATCATCAACTTCACTATACTTTTTATCACTTGAAAATGTTAGATGAAACATAATGAAATGATCTCATATTTATAGATATGTATCCTTAATTTCTTGAAATTCAAATATCACAAGCCGAGATCTGAATATGGATTTGAATATGTTAAAATACCACCAAAAACATAATTTAAATTTAAGTCTTAGGTCTCTAACTCTAGGACACACATTGCTCAATGAGAAGTGTTATGTTAAGGCATTAATGAATGTCAAGTTTCCTCTTCAAAAAATGTGATTAAATAGCCTTGGATTTGAATTAAAGGGGCCAATTAAGGAAAATTAAGCTCAATTAATTAAAGCAGCCCTAGATAAGTGTGAAAGTGTAAAGAGGTGCACTTTACAACACCAAAAATAAGGCACAATTAAGTCTATTTTAATATTAATTCCAAATTAAGTGGGAAAATGTAAAAGGGGTACATTTTTCTACACTAAAGGGTAAAAATTGATCCAAAGAGAGTACTAGCCATAGATAAAATTCCATAATTAAAGAATGTCAAAGGAATGTAATCATTCTTTGGACGAGTTAATTTCTTGAGGGGATTTCTGACAATTTTTTGTCGAGACTACTCGACCAATCTCCAAGATGTTGAAGAAGGGAGAAAAGGTTGTTTGGAGTGAAGAACCAACCAAGGAATTTTAGAGTATAAAGTAGTCAATCAAAGAAGCTCATATTCTTAAATCACCTAATCTATCTAATCCATTCCAACTATTTTCTTTTGCCTCATTCCATACAATTGTTGCAGTACTCCTAGAGAAAAATAATTAAGCATTTGAATATCCTATTGCATTTTTTTAGTAAATCCTTGTAAGCGGATGAATTGAAGTATGGCATGAATGAGAAACAAGCTTATGCTCTAGTTAAAGCAGTGAAATTTTTTAGAACATATCTTGTTGGTGTGACCTTTATTGATTATGTACCTAGTGTTGTCATTAAAGATATATTCACTCAACAAGAGGTTATAGGTAGGAGATGTAGACTGATCAATATGATCCAATAATTTAATATTGATGTTCAAATCACCAAATTGGTAAGAGGCCAGGGCTTGGCCAAATTGATGGCTAAAACTAACTTGAAGGCCAATAAAATCAACCAAGTTGAGTGTGTTGATGTATCTTCTATTTGTGATATGTATACATGTTATTGGTATAGGCATACTATTCACTACTTGCAGACTATGCAATGTCCTACAGGACTAAGAAACAATGAGAAAAGGACTTTAAAGTTCAAGGAAATCAAATATGTGATCGTTGATAAATAATTGAGGTGGAGAATTCTAGATGGAGTTTTACTAAAATGTGTTGATGGTAAGAAGGATTTGCAACTTTTGACTGAAATACATAGTGGAGTATGTGGGGGTCACTATATGAAAAATCCAATTGCTCACAAAATATTGAGAGCAAGCTTCTAATGGCCTACCATGTTTAAAGATGCCCATAAAATGGTAAAGGCATGTGATGCATGCTAGAGGTTCTCTAGAAAACTTAAATTCTCAGGGAACTTGACACTTAGACCAATATCAGTCCAAGCACATTTCCAACAATGGGGAATAGATTTCATATGAGAAATCGTAGAGAAATCAAGTGGAGGAAACTCTTGGATTCTAGTTTCCACCAATTATTTCATAAAGAGGGTTGAGGCAATTCCCATTAAGAAAGAAACAAGTAAAGTGGTGACTGATTTCTTCTTGAACAAAATCTTGATCAAATTTGGGGTGCCTAAAAATATCATCTCAGACAATGCAATGTGTTTTATATTAGATGAGCTCAGAGATTTTTGTGATAAATATGGAATTCTTATGTCTTATTCTTCCCCATACCATCCACAAGGAAATGGCCAAGAAAATAAAGTAATAAAAGCTTGATGAAAATCATCAAGAGGGTGGAAAAGAACAAGAAAGTTTGGGACTCCAAATTGAGGTTAGCACTCTGGGTAGATAGAGTTACAATCAAGAAAGCCACAGGGTATTCTCCATTTTGTCTAGTATATAGCATAGAGGCAAGGCTGCCACAAAAAAAATATGACGAAAATGTACAAATTTTTCTAGGAATATGATGATGACATCTATGATGAGATACAACATAGGATAAATGTTTTGGATGAGATGGATGAAATGAGGAGAGAAGCTCAAAAGAAGAATGCAAAGTTGCAGCCGCAAGTAAAAAAATTATATAAAAAAATGTTTCTCCAAGAAAATTTGAAGTTGGAAGTATGGTTTTAATGTGGAATGCAAGATCTTAAGATAAGGGAAAACATTGAAAGTTTGAAGCCTTATGGGTAGGCCCTTATTTGGTGAGTAACACGCGTGGTGAGGATTCATACTTCCTTTAAATTTTAACAAGTGAATTTATTGAAATACAAGTACATGGAAATTTCTTGAAAACATACTTTTCATAAAGTATGATCTCTTCCATGTACAATGTATTCTATGTATTTTTCTATGTATATGTTTGGTGTGCTTTTCTTTCCTCTAGTTTAGTCTGCTTTGTCTAGGCTTGCTTTCTAGTTTTTGGTTCTCTATGTTTGGTCTACTTCACCAGAGATAGATAGAATCTTTCCATTTCTACAAGAGGCATGCGTCCCCAATTAGAGCCACTGGTGGAACCCTTAAAAAAAATTGTGTTCTTCTGATTTTTAGTCCATATTTGGTTGGTCTTATTGGTTTCCTCATGGGTAGAGTTTATGCTTCACTATTTAGGGTTTATCATCCTTCAAGGAGAAACCTTAATTCATTTTAACCTTGCTACTTTTGGTCTAATTCTTTACTAACCTGTCATAGTTGATCTTCGGTTATCTAAGTCACTACTTAAGTCATTGGATACATGTGTTAATCTAACCCTGCACCTAGAGTTACTAATTGGTTCATTTGCATGAATAATTCTTTTATTTTGGTCTAGGGGTTTTATTTTTTTCCTATGATCGATGGTCCTAAAAAATTTCCCTCATTATCCTAAGTTTGGCCTATGCCTTAGGTTTCCTTATGTCTTATTTATTCATGTTACCTAAGCAGCCCTTCACTACATGATGAAGTTGAGAAGAAAGAGGAATAAAATATAATACAAGAAATTGTTGCAATCACTCCTATTTAGGTTAGGAAATTGGTCAAAGAGAGTGGCATTATTCTATTGTATGGAAGGAATCTTACCTCAGCTATTACATTGGATACAATAAGGAATGATCCTAAGGCCTTTAAATCTAAACAACAATATGATGATAAGGTTTTTGGCTCAGGTTTTAGTCCAAGATTGCATACTCTAGCAATCTAGTCAATGGTACCCAATATAGGAAAACCAAAACTTATTAGATTAGTGGAAAATATTATTGGAGATGTTGTAGTCAAGAGAGCCTCAGAGATCACACCAACACAAGCAAATAAACTCACTGTGCATGCAACTATGCTAAGTTCTAATACTACAAAGATATCATAGGAGAGATATGATAAGTTGTTGGAAAAACATAATAGACTATTGGATGAGTACAATAAGCTAAGGGAAACCATTGTAGCTCAAGGGAAACCATAAAAATTTCCCCTACCACCTTCTACTTCCACACAAGAACTCTCTACACAAGACAAAGAAATGTTATCTCTGAGAACTCAAAGTTTGAAGAGAGAGCTTAAAATAACTAAGAAGGTTGTGACAGATGTTATAGATGATACTCTTGAACACAAAATTATGTGGATTCTGCATAAATTGGACAATGTATAGAATGTTTACAAAAAAAATCATGAATCTTATAAGAAGCATGCATAGGTTCAAGAAGCCTTTCAAAATACTTGGATTAAGTCGAGCACAAGGGTAGGAGCATTAAAGGAAATGGAGATAGCTATGGAAGGTGATCTAGAAGTCTCCACTAATGTGCCACAATTGATCAAAGGAATTGGATTGCTTGGAGACATTTCTTCTTTCCAAAGCAAGCTTGATTTGCAATTCAAGGGTAAGCTAAAGTTGTTCAGAGATATGAAGGAGAATAAATTGCCCAAGATTCTAAATGATGCAATAGAAGTGAAAGAGTTCACTAAATGGAAGGATAAATTTAGGACAATTGTCTCATCAATGTCAACATTCATATGCAAAGATGGAAAAGTAGAGTTGTCTTAGTTAAATAATTCTCTAGGTGAGTTATTTAAATTTGATATAATGGATTGTGGAATACCATAACAGAAAATGATATAGTTGAGGATGAATTTAGAGATTTTCTTCCTAGCTATGTAAGTCATTGGGATTCCCCCAATCCACTTTGTAAAGTACTCCATGGCGGTAATTATAAATTTATGCTCATTTGAGGAGGTAGGAGTAATCTTCACTATGAGGTCGATCTCCCATTGTGAAAAAGGCCATGGAGTGGTGATTGATCAAAGCTCCTAAGATAGAGCATGGATGAGGTCTCCATGTTGGCACTACAAACACTTCTTTACAAACTGAATGAACTCTTGCTCCATAGTCAGCTAGTAGTATCCCATCCTTAATAACTTCTTATCCAAGGTAAGGCCACTCAAGTGTGAGCCAAAAATTCCCTTGTGCACCTCTTTAAAGGCAATGCAAGCTTCTTCCTGGTTAAGGAATTGATGGATTAAGTTCTGTCATCAATTTTAGGTTGAATTCACCTACTTTTGTGTCCATTATAAGCATACCTTTTTACCCTTTTTCACTTAAGTTTCCATGATATTTGTGAAAGATTAAAGTTAATTAATATGAATAGAATGATAAAAACATTTGTTAATTAACTAATCTTGAGTACTAATTTTGGTGGATATTGTGAACAGGGGTTTTTGGAGGTTGAAGGAACTCATAATGGAGATTTCCTAGAGGATCTAATGGTCTTTTTAGTTAATGTCTTCTAATTTTTGTTTAGTTAATGGTCTGGTAATTAGGATGCATAGTTGGTTTTGGAATATTTGGAAAATAGTAGGCCATAGGCCACACTACTATTTTCCAAAACTGATTAAATAATTCTAGTTATAAACTTGTAATCAATGGACATCCTATTTTAATATTTTGTTCTATATTGAGACTTATATATGCTCTCTTTCGAGCATGGAAAAAATCTTACTCTTGAAGTTGAAATTAATATAAGAAAAACTATTGAAGTGTTGAATCTATGTGTGGTCTAAACATTCTCCTCCATTCAGTTGGTTGAGAGAAAAGGGCTCACTCCTTAGCCATCGTTTGGACTTATTTTTCTATTGTTGTGTGAGGTATTATCTATGTTTGCTCTGTAATTTCATATGTTTTTTATTTTATTAAGTTTAGTAATCTTGTATACATGTTATTGAATTGATTTCAATAGGTATGGTTGTATTTACTAAAGTGTGAAGTAAACTCTTTTTGAGAAATATTGTTAATGCATGGAATAAGTATAGACTACAAGGATGACATGTATAAGTGAATTTTTTAAGTGTACTCTATAATTTTCATAACACCAAAATAACCTACGCAACTTCACCAATTCCTATAACCAAGAATACCACAGGTCTTGTCACCTAGATTGTGCAACTCCTGTCACCCAAACTGTTTAATGGACTTTTTGGCATTAGATCCTTTCTGTCATTATTATTAATATGTAAAAACATTGTATAATCCCAAGATATTGATTCTAAGAAGTTTGTGTAATTCCAAGATAGTGATTTGAAATTATTAATGTTTAGATGAGGATTCAAAGATATATGTGTGTTGATTTAGAATAAGAAGGTAATAATTAAAAATAGGATTTTATTAAAGTTGTAGATTAAAGGTGTATTTTGATTTAATTCATAAATTAAGAAGTGTGTTTTGATTTAATACCCAAAAGCATTCATCCCCACTTGATTTACTATTTTCAGCCCTTAGGTAAACAACCCCAATACCTTTTTTCATTTTACATTCCTTGAATTAACACATAGGAATGAACTGAGGAAAATTCATACCAATTGGATTCATCGAACAGTTCAACAAGATTATAAGAGATAAAAATTTACCTTATTTATAGTCCATAGTTTTTCCCAAAACCATAGTAAGTTGAGTTAGGACTAATATTTCAAGAGGAAAGCCTACATAATTGTTGACCTTGTCAAGGTTAATACTCCTAATTTGTGTTATTATAAGTCATATAGGTGCATGAATCATAGTAGAGATAATAGAGGTAGATTTGTTAAAAAAGAGAAAGGAAATAGTTCACAACCCAAAAAATCAAAAAACAAAGCAAAACCATCCATTGAAGGAAGTAGCTCACAATGGGAACAATTAAAAAACAAATTACAATAATTAGTTGTGTACACTTCACCTAAGGAAGAATTAGTAAAACTATTAGTTGTGCACCCATCACCTGAGAAAGAGCTACCCAAAACAGATATTGAGAAGTGTGTTATTGAGTCTACAATTGTTGAGACCCCTTCTGGTATCCATCTAGAGACTTCTAAAGAATTACGAAAAAGGGTAACGAAGTTATTTCAAGAATCTTACGAGTCTAGAGTTGGTCCATCCTTAGGAAACAAAAATCCATTTAAAACATTCTTCACTCCTTGGGCATCTCAAGTCATGGCTAATCTCAACAAAAACAACAAGAATAACAAAAATGATAGCAATGCAAGAGAATTATCCCACAACAACTTGGCCACTTTTGATTTTTTCAATTGCACATCCTAAAGAGGATGCTCTTATGAAAAATATTCCCCATTCCACTTTGCCAGTTTTTTGTGGTCTTTTTGTTGACGATCCTAATATGTTTTTATTTGATTTTGATGTGTTGTTCCATAGTTATGACTATCAAAGTGATGCACAGAAGCTCAAGTTATTCCTAGCCACATTGAAGGATGCAACCTTAAATTAGTTCTTGAACCTCATGAACATTAGAACATGGGATGAAATGCATGAGGTATTCTTGACAAAATACTAGGAGTGTTGTAAAACAAAAGAGGTTTGGGATGAGATCTTCCATATGACACAAAAAGAAGATGAGTTTGTGGAAGATTATCTTGAATGCTTCATGTTTAGCCTACAATGATCATGACAACCAGGGCTAACTCTTGATACTATTAAAATGTTGTTTCTTAGGGGAATAAGAGATTATGCTATGGATGCATTGAATTTAAAAAGAAAAGGTAAAGTCTCTAAATTGAGCTTTGGCAATATTTGTGACATTTGTAGGAATTACTTGAGGTCTCAACATTTGGAGAGGAGTTATTCAAGTAAGCTTTCTTCTCTAGGAAATTCCACAGGCATAACAATGCATGAAATAGGTAATTTACTTGACAATCTTAAAACTTATTTGTCAAATCATATGGGTAAACAAATAGATACTTTGTATTCTCATAGGAAGCAAGAGGATGCTAAAAAGGCCTTGGTTGTATCCTGTCCAACTTTCTGCAAGAGACATAGTAGCAAGGATTTCCCCTATAATAGAACAATATTTCATCCTTAGAAGAAGTCAGTAAAAGTTATACCTTAAGGAATCTTCCCATAGGTGCACTTGATATTGAATATTCTAAGGAACCTGTCTACTACATGACCTTAGGAAACCTTTTCCACCTCAAGTAATGCATCCTGGAATGATGAATGATTATTTTGCTTCGAAACCTAGCCAATCTAATTCTTTTTCCATTCAATCTGGATGGTATGGAGGTTGGAAACAACCTCCACCATATCCTCAATGGATTCCACAATACCAATATGGTTCACAACCATGGCAACATGCATGGAGGTTACAATTGCCACAACCTTCACCATACCAACAATGATATCCATCACAATCATAATTTCCACCTCCTCCTATGATCAACCCATATCAATAGCTACAATAATTTCTTCCACCCATACCATCATCATCTACCAAGCCAACCAATCCAACATAACCACCAATGCCAACTCAACCAAACCTAAATCCCAACAATAAGACAACACAACCCATGTATAATAATGAGGAAAAAGGTTATTCTGCTTATCTTTTTAATACTGTAGAAATAAATAGAGTCCAATTATAATTAGGGAAGGCTCTTCAGGGACCCACTATCACTAAAATTCATGAAGATCCTAAAGCGAATCCCGTAAAATAACCTCCCTTCCCTAACTGATTTCAGTCAGAACTAGTACAAAGGGAAGTCTCCCAACCTAAATTTTATTTTGTCAATGAGTACACAATGTTAACATTAATATTCCTTTGTTGCGGGCCATCAAGGATATCCTCATATATACAAAAATAGTCTGAGATTTGTGTACTTAGAAGTAGAAGAAGCAAGATCTAAAGACCATCCAAGTTATTGGACAGCTGGAAGACATCATGCTTGGGAACATAACCATTCCTAAGTACTCAAATCCATGGAGTCCTATCATCAAGGTATATATTGGTAAAGTTATTATTCCTAACACACTTGTTGATTTGGGTGCTACAATTAATGTTATGAAAAATTAAACAAAGGAAAGATTGTCACTTAAGGGAATTGGACCTACTCCCACAGTTCTCCAAATGGTAGAATGGTCTTTGGTCATACCAGAGGGTATGATTGAATACATAGTCCTTTCTATTGATTCATGGGAATATCCAGCTGACTTTATAAGGTAGAATGGTCTTTGGTCATACCAGAGGGTATGATTGAATACGTAGTCCTTTCTATTGATTCATGGGAATATCCAACTGACTTTATAAGCGAGCAGGATACCCCTTGATTTTGGGATGACCTTGGTTAGTTGTTGTGAATGCATTCATCAATTGTAAATTGAGAAACATAGTCATTTCTAATGGAGAGGACACAAAATAGTTGACTTTATACCCACCGGTACAACCCTTGTTGGAGATAGAAGATCTAGTGTGGGTTGATAGCGACTTGGATGAGTCATTACCAATCTTGACAATTGATCAAGTTTTAGATATTGAAGAACCTACTGAGGATAATATTCTTGTTAATTTTCTTCAGAATAGATATGCATCTAATGAATCCTTTGAAAGCATGGTTCTTCATGCAGGTATAAATACTCCTTGTCCTTTTGGAAATTTTCCATCGGTAGGTAGCTCACAAAATGTACAACACTTTGTTACATTACATCAATTTCTACCTCATAATTGTTTGTATAGTCCATTTTAATCCTCTATAAATTCTAGCAATACACCATCCACTTCATAAGTACTAGCCATTAATTCACCCATACAATTAGAGGTGATGGAGATTTTACCTAATCACACACTTAATATTAATCCACATTTGACCATTGAACAAATGCAAGATCTCATTACCATGTTTAGAACTAATAAAGATGCATTTTCTTGGAAATACCAAGATATGTGAGGCATTCATCCTAACACTTGCACCCACCATATTTACATTGAAGAAGGTAGTCCTCCAATTAGGAAACCACAGTGACAACTCAATCCCATCTTGTGTGAAATAGTTAAAGAGGGGTTACAAAATCTATTAAATGTTGGGTTTATATATCCTATATTAGATAGTCAGTGGGTATCTCCGCTAGTTGTGGTTCCTAAGAAAAATGTTAAGTGGAGAATTTTTGTTGATTATAGGGAACTTAATAAAGCTACTAAAAAGGATCACTTTCCATTACCATTTATTGATTAAGTGTTGGACACTCTTGCAGGTAAAAAGTTCTTTTCTTTTCTAGATGGGTTCAACAACTACAACTAGATTCCCATAGCACCTGAAGATCAAGAAAAGACTACCTTCACTTGTCCTTGGGGCACTTTTTCTTATAACATTTTTCCATTTGGTTTATGTAATGCCCCCGCCACTTTTCATAGGGAAATTTTGAGTATTTTTGTGGATCTTGTAAATGATTGCATTGAGGTGTATATGGACAATTTTACTATCCATTGTAATACTTATGAAGAGGCTAAAACAAATTTAGAAAAGGTACTTAAACATTGTATAGACACTAATTTATCATTAAGTCATGAAAAGTGTCATATGCTTATAATAGAAGGGATAATACTTAGTTATTATATTTCTTCCAAGGGTATTCAAGTTGATCCCAAAAAGATACAAATCATTCAGGACTTGCCTACACCCACTAGCCAAAAGGATGTGTGTAGCTTTCTAGGCCATGCAGGGTATTATAGGAGGTTTATCCAGAATTTTAGTAAGATTTCCTCCCTCTTGTTTTCCCTGTTAGCAAAAGATGTTTTCTCTTGGACACTAGAATGTCAAGAAGCCTTCAAAACCATTAAGAATAAGCTTGTAATCAAACATGTACTTAGAGGTCCAAACTAGGAAATTCCTTTTCATATTCATACAAATGCCTCAAATTGTTCCATGGGAGTTGTCCTTGGACAAAAAGAAGATAGCATTTTCTATTCCATCTACTACATCAGCAAGAATTTTATGGGAGCTAAGGTAAACTATATGATAATTGAAAAGGAGTTTCTAGTTGTTGTTTATGTAGTCAATAAGTTTTGTCATTATATTACCAGATATAAAGTGTTTGTTCATACTAATCATTCTGCAATTTGATTCTTAATGAACAAACCTGTCATAACTGGTAGAGTTATTATATGGCCACTTTTTCTTCAATAATTTGACATTACTATACTTGATAAGTCTGGTCGAGAGAATGTGGTTGTAGGATTTTTTTCCAGGTTACAACAACATGATGATGAACCAATTCTAGTTGATGATTCCTTTCTAGAAGAGCATCTCTTTGCTATATTAGCAAAAAAATTATGGTACATTGACATGGTGAATTACTTGGTCACTTGCAAGTTCCCACCTCCTTTCTCTTTGAGGGAATACTAAAAATTGGTTGGAATCAGTGGTGACTATACATGGATTAATGGATTTCTCTTTTGGCATGGCATTGACAACATCATGCGTTAGTGTGTACCCAGAGACGATGTCTTTGAAATACTTCATGCATGCCACACAGAACCCTACGAAGGACATTTCGCTGATCGAAGGACTACCCAGAAGGTCTTAACTATAGGATACTATTGGCCTACACTTCATAAGAATTGTAAGCATTACATTCAACACTATGATAAATGTCAATGGATGGGCTTCCCCATGTGCTCAGATGAAATGCCTCTACATCCTCAACTATCCATTGAGCCCTTTGAAAAATGGGGACTTGATTTTGTGGGACCAATCAACCCACCATCTGGAAACAAGGAATACATCCTTGTTTGCACAGACTATGTAACCAAGTGGGTTGAGGTCGTTTCCTTGAAGCATGCAAGAGACACCAAGGTAGTTGACTTCCTCTATTCTAATATTTTTACCAAATTCAATGTTCCATGAGAGATAGTCATGGATCAGGGTCCGTAATTTACATCCAATCTCATTTCTACTTTGGTTCATGAGTATGAGATCGGACATCACAAATATTCACCCTATCATCCTCAATCCAATGGACAGGTTGAGGTTACCAATAGAGAAATTCAGAACATTTTTATGAAGACAGTTTCCCTCCATAAGCAAGATTGGGTCTCATGACTTCTTGAAGTAGTGTGGACCCACTGCACAATGTGGAAAACCACAACTAGTTTGACACCTTACGAACTTGTCTATGGTAAAAAAGTTGTTCTTCTTATTGAGTTTGAGGTAAATACTCTTTGTACCACACTCCAACTAGGTATGAACCTAATTGATGCACAAAAAGAATGAATTGCACAACTTCATTCACTAGATGAACTTCGTCAACAAACACTCTTCCATGCAGAGATTGTCCAGAAACAACATGCTCTCTAGTATGACCATTTCATTTGACAACGATCATTTTAACCTTGTGATTGGGCACTCTTGTATGATTCTTATTTCCAATATTTCAAGGGTAAGTTCCACACTCAGTGGCTTGGGTCGTATGATATTGAGATAGTCTACAACATTAGTTCAGTTAAGCTTCACACCATGGATTTTGACCATATGGATCTAGTCATCAATAGCCACCATTTGAAGTTGTACAAGAAGCCCATTTCTAGGGAGGATTTCATTTTGAATCTACCAAAGGAACACCATCTTCTTGATAGAGTTCATGTGGCCTCTTCATGTACCTTTTAGGTACTTTCTGAAATGTTTTAAAAAAAGAGAGAAATAACAAAGAAAAAACAAAAAAAATTACAATAAACCTAGATGTGAAAACCAGTTCTTCGGTGCCTATAGGCAATGATCAACTGAAAACTGGGATATCGATAGTCTATTATTGTAAAAAATAAATGCATTGTGGTAGGAGGTGGTATACTCTAGTTGAAATCCTATCACATGACAAGATGTTGATTCTTTAGACCTCCTATCTATTGATGACAATGTCACTTGTAGCAACAGTGCAGATAAAATCCTCATAGGAAAACTACGAAGAACCTATCCTTAGTTGAAAGACTGAACTAGGGAAACCTAAGGTGTCTATGTAATAGGAAAAAGGTTGAATTAGCTTAATCCCAAGGCTCTGGTAGTTAGGTCTTGACCATACTAGGTTCACTCCAGGGTATGATGTGATATTGCTGTTAATCTCAAGGAGTCTATGGTTATCTTTAGTTTCATTAAGAATATATCTAGTTTCATTAAGAATCATAAGCATTAGATACAAGATTCCTAGTTCGATCATAAAATAATCTCATGAAATCAAAAGATTTGTAATAACATTTCATGAATATCAAACAATTTTTCTATCACTTAAGTAGATCTAGATTTAAGCATTCAACAATTTCATAGAAAATGAAATATTTTCAATAAATTTCCATTCGTTCATCTATTTTTTGGAACATTTTCATGAATTTAAACATCTGATTTAAAATAAAGCATAAAAATACTGAAAAATAAAATTTCTCCCAGTTATTCTCCACACATGCCCCAAGATTTAATCAAATCAAAGCAAACCACTTTATACTTCACTAGATTTCTCTACAACTAGGTACAAAATGATGTGAGCCTTTAAAGAAGGGGGTTTTAGTTTGGACACCGAGTAGGTTCTGTATGCACCCTTAAACGATGCAACATACAGTCTTGTTTGGCTGAACTAACAAAACCAGCTACAAAAATACATGAGATAGGTAGCTATCAAATTGGCTTCGATATTGATTAAGTTCTATGTGCATATAATTTTTTAGTCCAGAAATATTCAAAAAATAGGAAAAAAGAACAAAACTTAGAGAAGTTTTGGCTCTTTTGACATCCATAAATTATGAATTTAACTTAAAAAAGAGTATCCATTGGTCTTTTATAGAAGTAAGGCACAGGTAGGATAAGAAAAATATATGAGAGGAAATCCAAGGGATGAATCACATCAAGACACGTGGAATGTGGGGATTGGTAAGAGAATTGCAAACAAAGTCAACGAAGGTCAACCTTCATCTACATGTTGAAATCCTTTAGGTTTTTCATCTTCTTATTATCACCAAGATAATAACTTGAATCAGGATAGTGTGTAGAAACATTCTCATATATTTAGAATGATCAAGTTATCATCATATTCCTACACTTTTGTTCTACCTCGAGCTTTCTACTCTCGAGAATGAGCTTCCTCAAAGGTTGGTGCTTTCTATAGCTATATTTAAAATACCAAGATCCCTGGTATTCTAGTGGATTCAAGCCCCTCTACATATAAGTTCCCAGAATAGGCAACCCGATCTGGATATGATTCTATCTGTGATTCAAATTTTCCTAACCGTCCATACTCAAACTCTGCATCGCAATCTGCTTCTCCTATAATCACAAATTCCACCTATTAAATCCCTTTAAAAAAAAACATTTATAAAAATATCATGTAAATAAAACCATCAATAAATTGTTATCATGTATATCCCTCATAAATAACACGCTTTCAAGAAAACCACATATTCTTGCATAGTTATCCTTTTATATACTGAGTTATTGGACTATCAAACATCTTATAGATAACATTACAATTTTAAAATTTTGATTTGCATCATTACCCAATACCTGGTATCCAGTATTCAACTTTACCCATGATTTTCCCATAATTCGGTTTTATTGAGACTTTCATCTTTATCAGACCTTGACTATCGGATTGGAACACTTTTCTTAACACTTGCGTTACCTTTTTCCTTTCTAACATTCTTGGTTCCCAGTACCTGGTACCCAAAACTCTTGAATTACAAATCACTCTTCCAAAAAGATTTCTCTTTGCTTTTCACTTCTAATGATCTTTCCAACTATCCAACACCTACCATAAGTGTTAGTTTTCACTTGGGGTCCCCAAGTTTGTTGTGATACCACACAACAACTTGCAACCAATAAAATCAAATTTAAACCAAAACTTGAGATTCAATCACCAGTCGTAAATTACAATTTATGCATATTTTAAAACAATAACTCTTTATCTTTACCTAGATTCTGACATAAAAATAGTAAAATTCCTCCAGAAATATTTGTGTGCTTTGATTCCAATTTTTGGAACTAAGTGAAAAAAATCAATTCATTGGCATTTAACTACATAATTTGGTAATCCTCCAAAGCCAACCAGGGATAGAGCCTTGATGCCAGTCAAGCGTCTATAGCCCCGACAAAGTTATATCTATAATTCCCCCAAACATAGCTCTACTGCAAGCCAGGTGTCTATAGCCTCAATAGAGATATTTGGATAGCCTAAAGAGTTTATATATATATATATATATATATATCTTTGGATATTTCATTGATAGCTCATTTCAACTTGCAAGCAATGAAGCCCACTATTAGGTTGGGAATTATAGTGGTAGCGAAGGTTACCTTTTGATTTTTCATTCAATGCAAATACCTCCATCATTTCATTACTTCCGAAAAACTCATTTAATAATTCCCTGTTGGTGTGTTTTCCCAGCTAAACTTTGCCACTTTTGTGCCAAATCCTAGCTAACTGCAACTCGCTATATGTTAGAAAATATGCATAAATTAAAATTTAGCTGCAAACAATTTAATAACCAAATTTAAATCTAAATTTAGAACCATTAGTTACCACCCTTCTGATCAAATTTTATGGCATCTACTAAATACTTGGCTAGCAATTCTGATTTGATGGCTTTGCACCACATTAATGGATCAAAAATGTCATGATGACACTTAAACATGATTGCATTATTTTGCATTAAATTCACACACCTCAATGTGCACATATCATTTCTTTCAAATTTCCCAAGTGATGATGTGTGCTGCCTTACCGGCTTCATTTTCCTTTCCACTTCACACACATGGGAACCTTCATGATTAATATGGCTTGATAAAAAAGAATGAAATGACCACCATTAATTTCAAAATCTTTAACTTGCTTGATTTGTAATCTTTGTATTGGCCAAATTTAAAGCAAATTGTCACCAATCATGTGTAAAAATTAATTTGATTTAACATTTCACTATGGAGAAATTCATCTAGTTGCCACCTTACAATTTCCAAGATTTTAATCCAAACAACTATGTACCACAACTTCTTCATGGTTTTCTATAAATTTTGCACTTCTCTGGAATTCTCCACACTTTTTCTTTTCCTTCTTTTTTTATTTTTCATTTTCTATTTTGCTAGTGCTTGGTTGCTTCCAGGTCATGGATAGTCCAATTTTCCTGACCTACTCTTGTTGCCAGAATGTTTTCTTGGGTTGTATCACGACTCAAATGCTTGAAAAGGTTTTCTTCATTTGGACTACCAATTTCACTACGTCAAACTTGTGCTTAGTCCTTGGGGAACAATATGTGGAATCTAAAGCTTACTACCAATTCTATTCTGACTTGGCTTCTCACTTTGTAGCATCACTCCTGGATATTGGGCTTCCCGTTCAAGATGTTTTCTCATCTGTGAATTGGATAGTGTGGCCTAAATATTTGGAGAATATGGATATGGTTCTATCTATTGCACATCCACCCATTGGAATCCCTTCCATGGATGATATTCCTCGGTTCCTAGAACACGGGGAAGTAGTTCCACTCTGGCCATTCCTTACTAACCTTCATACTTCTGACTTTGAAGTTCACTACGAAATTTCCTACATAGGGTATTTAGCCCTAATGGATGAGGCATCCAAGATTGACTGAATGGATACTCCTATCTACAACTCAGTTCTCTCTTTTTTTAGCAAGAATTTTGATACTTCTATGTATATATGTGATATATATATATATCTATATATATATACATATGTTGTACATTTTAAAGCATGTATTTATTGGATATGGTTTTACCATTTTTCATTTCACAGTACACTATTAAAAATGTTTGAGTCAACTCTCATGTGTATGATAAGTTAAGTAGAATTTGCTCATGCAAAGGGCCAAACAAAAAAAGAAAGAAAAAGGAAAAAAAAACAAACGCTACAAAAGCAAACTAACCCTAACTATCCAAAACTCTAATCTAACAAACGACTAACCTAATAAAACAATTTATTTTAAGTTTAATGAATATTTCCATTGTTGTTTTGGTATGAATTACAACAGGTTTATCTTTAAATTCAATGGAATAAATTTCAAATTTCCTACTATAACAATGAATTTATTTAAATTTTCTACGTTTAACAAACGTAAATTCAAAGGTGTACTTACCAATAATCTAGCTCAGATGTATGAAAACAACCTCATTAAAGGTCAATTGCACACACCTTCTCCAATTCATTGATACTCTACCTTCTTTCAGCCTTGGTTCATGGTTTTCCTCTTTACTTTGTCCAATTCCATGAACAACTATGTCCATTTCTTGATTTTCTTCTTAAAAAATGTTCATGTCTTTAGTCTTGCATTCACTTTGAATTTTGTTAGACCAAGCAATATCACAATTTATATTGTTATCAGAGAGAGAAAAATTAAAAACTTGATACTCTATATCTTGTATAAAATCAGGAAAATTTCCTTTTTTAACTTGTAAATTGTTAGTTTGGAACCAAAAACACGTGTCTCCCACTTGATTTTCCTACTCTTCATTTACGTTTTCTGTGTATAAAGAGTATGATGAATCATCGATTTCATTTCCTCATTTTCGATGCAATTTTTTGAGTCTTGACATTCTCATTTGTTTTCCTGCAAAACCGTAAGATTTTCTTCATAACAATTGCAGTTATCAAACTGTTTTGATATATTAGTTAATTTTTTAACATTTTCAATTCCACTAGGGTTATACTCTCTTTTAGGATTCAACATATTTCTCATTAACAGTCTCTTTCTTCTAGCATTTAAAACTTCTTTTGTTAATGGAATCACCTTATACATAGCCAAACTTATCCTAGTTAAAATAAATCATAATCAAGTTCATTGTGATCAGTTGTATCGTGAATTCTACACTCGGTGACTCTACCAAAGGTGAATAAACTCAAATGATGTAATCTCTAGTTATGAATTTTTTGGAGTTTTTCAACTTCCATTTTTGAAATATCGGCTTGCATTAGACTTTTTCCTTACAAGCTACCTTTTAAACTCGAAACCAATACATATTCCTAAACAAAACACAGAGATAAAGATATAAAAAATGTGAAAAGATGACCCTCCTAATGCAAGTTCTTGTTGATGACAATGTCATTCACAACAATAGTGTAGATAAAATCCTAACAGGTAAACCGTGAAGAACCTATATTTACTTGAAAGATTGAACCGGGGCAACCTAAGGTGTTCGTGTAATAGGAAATAGTTGACTTAGCTTAATCCCAAGGCTCTAGTAGTCAGGTCTTGACCATATTAGGTTTACTCCAGGGTATGATGTGATATTGTTGTTAATCTCAAGGGGTCTATGGTTATCTTTAGTTTCATTAACAATATCTCCAATTTCATTAAGAAACATAAGCATTAGATACAAGATTTTTGGTTCAATCATAAAATAATCTCATGAAATCAAAAGATTTGAAATAATATTTCATGAACATCAAACTAATTTATATCACTTAAGTAGATTTAGCTTTAAGCATTTAGCAATTTCATAGAAAATGAAATATTTTCAATAAATTTTCATTCATTCATCTATTTTTTTCGAACATTTTCAGGAATTTAAATATTTGATTTAAAATAAAGCATAAAAAAATACTGAAATATAAAATTTCTCTCGATTATTCTCCATGCATGCCCCAAGATTTAATCAAATCAAAGAAAACTGCTTAATACTTCACTAGATTGATTCACAACTAGGTACAAAATGATGCAAGCTTTTAAAGAAGGGGATTTTAGTTTGGACACCGCGTAGGTTCTATATGCACCCTTAAATGGCACATAATACAGTCTTGTTTGGCTGAACTAACAAAACTAGCTACAAAAATACATGAGATAGGTACCTATCAAATTAGATATGATATTGATTAAGTTCTATGTGCATACAATTTTTAGTTTGGAATGATTCAGAAAATAGGAAAAAAGAACAAAACTTAGAGAAGTTTTGGCTCTTCCGACATCCATAAATTCTAAAATTAACTTAAAAAAGAGTATCCCTGGGCCTTTTATAGAATTAAGACACAGGTAGGATAAGACAAATACATGAGAGGAAATCCAAGGGATGAATCACATCAAGGCATGTGGAATGTGGTGACTGGTAAGAGAATTGCAAATGAAGTCAGTGAAGGTCAACCTTCATCTGCACGTTGAAGTCCTTTTGGTTTTTCATCTCCTTATTATCACTAGGATAATAACTTGAATCATGATAGTGTGTAGGAACTTTCCCATATATTTAGAATGATCAGGTTATCATCCTATTCCTACACTTTTGTTCTGCCTCAGGTTTTCTACTCTTGGGAATGAGCTTCCTCAGAGGTTGACACTTTCTATCACCATATGTGAAATACCGGATCCCTGGTATTCTGGTGGATTCAAGCCCCTCTTCATATAAGGTCCCAGAATATGTAACTCAATCTAGATATGATTCTATCCATGATTCAAATTTTCCTAACTATCCATAACCGAATTTTGCATCACAATATGCTTCTCCTATAATCACAAATTCCACCTATTAAATCCCTTTAAAATAAATCTATTTATAAAAATATCATGTAAATAAAACAATCATTAAATCAGTAACATATAAATCCCTCATAAATAACACGCTTTCAAGAAAATCACATATTCTTGCATAGTTATCCTTTTATATATCGGGTTACCAAACTATCAGACTTCTTAGATAACCTTAAAATTTAAAAACTTTGATTTGCATCATTACCCAATAGCTGGTACTTGATATTCAGCTTTGTCCATGATTTTCTCAGACTTCAGTTTTACTCGGAACTTCCATCTTTACCGGCCCTTGACTATCAGACTAGAACACTTTGCTCAACACTTGTGCTACCTTTTTTCCTTTCTAACATTCCCAGTACTTGGTACTTGAAACTCTTGAATTATGAAGCACTCTTCCAAAAATATTTCTCTTTGTTGTTCACTTTCGGTGATCTTTCCAACTAGCCAGCATCTACCATAAGTGTTAGTTTTCACTTGAGGTCCCCAAATCTTACAGTCTTGGGGCATGTTGTGAGACCACACAACACTGTCATTGCCACTTTTCCTCATCCACCTGGCCACTTGCCCACTCATTTATTTTCCACCATATTTTCACCCTTGCTTCATTTCCTTCACCCCTTTCTTCATCCTTCATGCCCATTTCATTTCTACCATTTTCTTTGCTTTCCTGGACATGTGGACCATCACCGCTTGTCTCACTTACTTTTCCAACATCCCTGTTAGTCCCCTAGCTACCCGCCTATAGTCATTGGTGTGTCAAAATCTTTTCCTTCCATTCACTCTACCCACTTCATCTGTGGGATCCACTACCACTATTTTCCTTTATCTGTAGTTTGCTCCATTTCACATGTCATGCCAATATCCTACTTTTCTTTCATGGGTGCTCTTTCCTTTTCAACCTAGTACTTTGCGACTGTGACATATCACATGGCAACCGCTTGCGTATGTCACTTCAGCCATCCTAGTCATCACTTGACTTCCAATGCTCACATCATGTCACCTTGTCCTTTCCTTTTCACCGTATCACCATCTTTCCTCCATTATTTCCTTTCATTTCTTTCACATCAGATTTGATTTCCTCTAATCTACTTCAACACACATGTGTTATATTGATATCCCATCTGATTCACTGATACCACCAGCCCGACATACCCCCACGAGATCCTCCATTGCTACTTGTTAATTCAGCCACCTCAAACCTCCAACTATCTACATTATGTGTTATCGATTTTTGTGATGACTATCAATGTCCTCTCATTGGTAACATTGCCAAAGGTTTGTACGTATTTCTTTCCATATTGATTTTCTTTTGTCTTTTTACATTTATTATGGAAACCCTGAGGACGGTATTGTATGCTTAGCTGGGGGGAATGGGTGTGCCAAGTCATAATTACTCTCCTATAATAAACAACTTACCTTATTATGATAACTGCATTGTTTGTTTCTACGAAGTTCATATTATTTGAAGTACATCAGCCTTGATCTCTCACCGAAAAAACTTCACTTCACCATTGTTAATATCTTCATTTTTCCTCTTGATAATCTTCATCACCATGGGTGGTGGTATCCATAAGCACTAGGAACCAACATATATGTAGCATGTGGAAGCCAACCCGATAGTATATCAAGTTTTTGAAAATATGGGATGGCATGTTTTCTTTCAACATAGTTATGTGGGTATAATGATGCAATTTCCTTTGAGTTTTCCATGGCCTTTAGCAATGCCAGTAATTCCATTGAAGTGAGGGGGTTTTCTTTTCCAATTACTCCACAAGTTATAGTGAGGTAATAGGGTTACCTGATATGAGGGAGGCATATTTTCCATCAACAATGAATAGGGCCACTGAACTTCAACGACAATCCCAACAGTTCTTGAGACAAGGTGAAATGTTGCAAACCACTCCTAAGCAGGGAACTCTACGGTCTTCCCTTCATGAGCATTGGGCCATTGTGGCCAAGATTTTTACCTAGTATGTTATGGGAGAAGGAAGGTATGCATATGCCTTTTCCCATCATTTCAGGTTGCTCTCTCATTTATGTCATAATGATCTAGTTAATCTCCCGCATTATCTTTTCAATTCAATAAAGAGAATGAGTCTAGATGTCCAAAATGAACACCATAACTCTATAGCACACCATGGTTTGATAAAGTTTCTCATTATGAGCGGTTTAGCTCAAAATTTTCCTTTGGTTAGTTGGGTCATATTCTCAAAAGAAGGCATTCCCTCTAAGTCTTTAGCCCCAGAAATTAAGCCTGTGGCTCATGAAACCAAGGATAGTAATGAAAATTTTGAAGAACAGGATGATGAATTTGATGAAAACCTAGGGCAGTCACATCAGGATACATAAACCTATGGAAGTGCAAACCCTAGTGAATAATTTGAGGGTTTACAACCAGAAAAATCAATATGGGGTAGTAGTGATAAAAATGTTAAATTAGGGGTTTGTACTAGGAAAGTCAAAGATATTGTTGGTGTTAGTACTCCAATTTTGGTGACCCCTTATAACACTAGATTTAAAAGGAAGTACAAGGAAGCTAATTTTGGTTTGCAACAATTAGCTATTGTTGCTTGTGCCATAAATCAAAACCCTGATGTGGAAATTGTGGCCACCAATCACTTGAAAGGGAAAGATAGGCAAGTTCATGAACAAAGACAACAAAATAAATAAAAAACAAGGCAAGGAATAGACAAGCCTAAAACCCCTAAGGAGCAAGGAGATTCAGATAACCAAGAATAAGAGATATTTGTTGTTCATCATAACCAACATGAAGAGGGTGACATGAGTAAACCAGAAAACATTTATACTGAGACACCTTTGCAAGAATTGGTAAGTGATTCTCCAAAGGTGAAACAAAACTTGGTGACTCAGGACACTAGTGTTTCTCCCCATGATTGTGGTTTTGATGAACAAGCTCCAAATCTAGAAATTGTAATGAATACTTCTCTTGGCCATGACATACCTAAGGAAGATACATAGGACAAGTCCAATGAAATCTCTCAGACAAAATAATTTTCTATAGAATAAATCAAGGTCTTACTAAACAAAGTAAGTTGGTTGGAATCCCAAATTAAACTTCTTCAACCACAATTGCAGCAAGTCTATGACAAGAACTAGCAACATGCTAAGGAGATAAAATAATTAAGACATCAATTGGAGCAATTGATTTAGGGACATAACCCAACTATGGCAGGGTATATAACTCTAGAAAAGCACCATGAGGTGATTGATAGTTTGAAGGCCTCCTGGGAAGAAAAGATTGCTAAAGAATGTATGACTATAGAGTATCACCAGGGTAAAGTTAATGAACTAAAGGTTGCAATGGAACAAAATATTTTGATTGACTACATCACTAAAGTTGAGCATCAACAAATAATCCAACAATTGAAGGAGAAATGGGGCAAGGAGATAATGGTAGTAGTGCAAAGATTGATAGATAATTCAAGTTAAGTTTGTAAGTTTTTGCATGAGGACATGCAAAATCTTTAGTTGGGGGAAATGATGGGTTAAATTTTGTCATCAATTTTAGCTTGAATTCACCTAGTTTTGTGTCCATACCTTTTTCCCCTTTTTCCCTAAAGTTTCCATGATATTTGTGAAATATTAAAGTTAATTAATATGAATAGAAGGATACAAAAAATTTGGTAATTAACCAATCTTGAGTATTAATTTCGGTGGATATTGTGAACATGGGTTTTTGGAGGTTGAAGGAACATGTAATGGACACTGCCTAGAGGATCCCATGGTCTTTTTAGTTATTTTCTTCTAGTTTTTGTTTAGTTAATGGTCTGGTAATTATGATGTATAGCTGGTTTTGGAGTATTTGGAAAATAGTAGGTTGTAGACCACGTTACTATTTTCCAAAACTGATTAAATAATTTTGGTTATAAACTTGTAATCGGTGGACATATCTATTTTAATATTTTGTTTTGTATTGAGACTTATATATATGCTCTCTTTTGAGCATGGAAACAATCATATTCTTGAAGTTGAAATTGATATAAGAAAAATAATTGAAGTGTTGAATCTGTGTGTGGTATAAAAATTCTCCTCTATTCAGCTGGTTGGGAGAAAGGGCTCGCTCCTTAGCCAACATTTAGACTTCTTTTTCCATTGTTGTGTGTGAGGTATTATCTATGTTTGCTCAATAATTTCATATGTTTTTTATTTGATTAAGTTTATTAATCTTGTATACATGTTATAGACTTGATTTCAATTAGTGTGGTTGTATTTACTAAAGTGTGAAGTAAACTCTTTTTGAGAAATATTGTTAATGCAAGGCATAAGCACAAAATGTAAGGATGACACGTATAAGTGAATTTGTGAAGTGAACTATGTTTTTAGAACACCAAAATAGCCTACACAAATTTACTAGTTCATGTTGCCAAGAATACCATAGGTCCTATCTCTCGGATTGTGTAGCTCCTATCCCTTGAACTGTTTAATGCAGTTTTTGGCATTACATTCTTTATTTCATTGATGCTAATATTTAAAAGCATTGTATAATTCCAATATATTGATTCTAAGAAGTGTGTGTAATTCCAAGATAGTGATTTGAAGTTATTAATGTTTAGATGAGGATTCAAAGATATATGTGTGTCAATTTAGAATAAAGAGGTAATAATTAAAAATAGGATTTTATTAAAGTTGCAGATTAAAGGTGTGTTTTGATTTAATTCCTAGATTAAGAACCGTGTTTTTATTTAATACCCAAATACATTCATTCCCACTTGATTTACTAATTCAGCCCTTAGGTAAATAGCCCCAATACATTTCATCAGTTTACATTCCCTGGATTGACACATAGGAATAAACTGAGGAAAATTCATACAAATTGGATTCATCAAAAAATTCAACAAGATTATAAGAGATAAAAATTTGCCTTATTTGTAGTCCATAGTTTTTCCCTACAAGCATTGCAATAGGGTCCCATCGAGACTCCTATGGTATAAGGTTTTTTCAATGATGGTGAAGCATGAATCTCTTTCAAATAAAGGTTTTTCATAAGTTTTGGGTGAGATCAGAGGGAGAGTTTTTGTTATGTAGATAAGTGAATATTTCATGGTACCAAGGTGATCTATGACCAACAAAATTGCACACAAATTCAGATTTTAGAATATTGAAAGATGGTACGAGAAGCTATTCAATGAGGAATTCACATTTAAGGTTGTTCTAAGGCATATCCAGTAATGGACCAATGGTATCCAAAGCATCCACTACCCTATTATTTACCCTTGGGATTTATTCAAAGGTTATATCAATAAAATACTCCTTGAAGCTATCCACCATCTCTTTATAAGGTATCATCTTATCATCTTTGGTTTGATGTTCCTTTTTTACTTACCCTAATATTAATTAAGAATCACTAAGAACCTATAGCTCATAAATTTTCCATTGGATATTAGTCCTCAACTTTGTGATTAGGGCTTCATACTATGCTATATTATTCATGCAAGGGAGTTATAATCTAGGCTTAGCACTCACCTTGTGGGTGATGAATAAGATACCCTCTCCAGATCCATGCTGTGTATGTGATCCATCACAATACATTTTTTACTAGTTTGTTAACACTACACCAAAAAATGCCTCATAGCAATTTTGATATTAAGGGACAATCTACACAAAATGGTGCTTTAGATACTTGATCAGTGATGACTTGTCCTTTGATTTCCTTATGATCAAAATATTTAATGTCAAATTCACTAACGACCATGACCCATTTTTCCAAGTGGCTTGTGAGTGTAGCTTTGGATAGTAGGTACTTCAATAGATAAATCTTTGAAATGAGCTTAACTTCATGACTGAGCATATAGTGTCTCAAATTGTGAGATGCAAAGACAAATTCTAAATGTGATTTTTCCATTGGTGTGTAATTAAGCTCAAATCCTACCAAAGTTTTGTTGATGTAGTATATAGATCTTTCCTTTCTTTTTTCTTCATGTTGCACCAAAAGAGCTCCTAATGCTACTAAGGTTGTTGAGATGTACAAGATCAAAGGTTTATCAAAAATTTGTGGCATCAATACCAATGGTGATGCAAAGTAGTCCTTTAGATGTTAGACTACTTACTCACAATGATCATCCCATTTGTATGCCACACCCTTGTGAAGGAGATGGGTAAATGATTGACACTTATCTTCCAGTTGCTGGATGAATCTTCTAATTGATTGGAGCTTCCCTTGAAGGCTTCTAAGTTGTTTCAATTCTATTATTTCCTTGAATTTGGTAGGCTCTACCTCAATTCCCCTTCGGGATATTATATACCCAAAATTTTTACATGTGGTGACTGCAAAGACACTTTTTTGGATTGAATCTCACCTGATATTTTTCCAACCTATTAAAAATTTGAGTTAATATTTCTAGATGTCCTTTTCTTGTTACTAGTTTTTCCAAAATGTCATCCACATAGTCTTCAATGATATTTTAGAACATGTGATGAAATATTAAGTTCATCACCCTTTGATATATTGCACCAACATTTTGTAAACCAAAGGGTGTTACATTCCAACAATACATCCCCCATGGACAAGTAAAAGTTGTTTTGTGTTGGTCCTTAGCTATCATGATCTGGTTATACAAAGAGAACCTATCCATGAGTGAAAGTATTTCATGTCCAAATAATAGGTCCACTATGATATTTATGTTGAACAACAAAAAATCATCCTTGGGACAAGATTTGTTTAGATCTCTAAAATTTGTGTAGATACATATGCCCCCAATGGGTTTTCAAACTGGAAAAATATTGGAAACCCACTCTAGATAATTAATAGGTCTTATAAACCCTACATCCAACAACTTTTTTAGCTCTACTTTGACCAACAATGCTATATGAGGGTGTATTCTCCTTAATTTCCATTTCACTAATTTTGCATCTAGATGAACTATGAGGTGATGGACCACTAATGATGTGTTAAGACCAAGCATATCTACATATGGCCATGTAAAGAAAATATTTATTTCCCTAAGGAAAGTTTCCATAGTATTCTATTCCTCATCATCTAATGAAGAAGTATAGAAAGTGACTTGGGGTGATTTTTTGTTCCCAAATTGAAGGACTATGATTTCTCTCCTAAGACTACTAATCATTCTTGCTCTATATTGGGGAGATTGAATCTTTCATCCATAGGTGCCTTAGAGAGTTTCTCACCAATGGATGAATCCTTCATTTTTACCTTTTTCAAATCAAAATGTGGCACATGGTGGATTTCACATGGTGATCTTGTCATAATTTTCAAATTTTCTATTTTGCGACTGAAAGGTTCAATCATATCCAAAAAATAGGCTTGTGTGTCTAACTCTATGTCAAAACCAACTTTATGATCTTAAAAAAAATGATATCTAATGCCCATGAACTCAGAAATTGCCTTATAATTTTTGAATGAGACATGAAATGGTGTGTGTTTTAGGTCCCACTCGATAAGTTGGGGATATATAATTGTAAGATTATTTTCTTGGGTTGGGGAGGAGAAGGATGCGATGATCACAAATATAGGGGTGTGCTCAAAGAGTTCTATGATACAAAAGGGTAAGTCATCAATGTTCTCATATTGGGATGTGCTTAACCAAGAAGAAGCTTTATCCTACTCAATCAAGATATTTGAAATGAGAGGGACCACATTTTTTCTTGAGGTACAACCAAGGCCAAGATTCTTTTCCTATTTCTTAGGGACTATTGGTTTCACATTCCTTATTGTTTCAAGCCAAGGCCTCTCGTGCATGTATAACCCATGCTCTTAATTAATTGGAATCCTTTTATGCTTGTATCCACCAAAAGTGGAGGCTCTTCTTTCTTCTCCTTTTCATCTTGATAAATCCATTTAGATATGTTCTCTTCCTTTATGATCTCTTTGTGTAAATCTACCCACTTTTCAAATGTGGTGTTCTTAAAATTTTTGGATACTTTGTCAATGTGTTGTGGTTGACCATATATTTTTGGATTTAATGGTAGTTTTCCCACAAAGAAAGAATCCTTCAAGTCATATTCACCACAACCCAATTTTGTAATCTTTGCCTTGATTTCAAGAACGGTCTATTTTGTACCAGATGTAGATGCCAATGTTGAAGGATCAACATAGGAGGAAGGTATTAGAACTTCATCATTTTTAGGAACTTGGAGCACCTTATAGTACTTCTCCTACATGCTTTTTCAATAGTTAAGTGGTTCTAGATCTCCATGAATTGTGATTTCTTTATCATCATAGGGAAATTTGATACATTGATGGTACGTTGAAGCTATGAACTTCATGCCATGAATCCATCAATGACCAAAGAGAATTTTATAAGTTAATTCAAGATCTAGGACTTGACATGTGGTCTCTACAATTGTTGGTCCCATTTGTATAAGTATCTTGATTGTTCCTTGTGAACTTTGTTCATTATTATCATAAGCATGGATTGTGACCCCTTTTGTCTTTTCAATCACATCCTCTAAATAACACAACTATTAGATCAACTATAGGGTACAAATATTTAAGCCCACACCTCCATCTAGCAATACTCTCTTAACCTTGTTTTTGTGGATGTATACTTTGAGGTGAAAAGTAGGATATAAAAATTTTGGGATGGAAGATCATCTTGTGTGAAAAGTAATCAATGTGTAGATGAAATGTGCCCTACCATAGCTTAAAATTGGTCAATATCAATGTTGGTAAGAACTATCGATAATAAAAGGGATTTATCTAGAACTTCCCTATCATAGGTGAAATCTTCAATAGTTCCAAAATAGTGATTTGGGCAAGGTCTTTTTAAGTTGATCAAGTAAGCTATAATCATTGGGATTATCTCATTTTTTTCCTCTAGATGATAGAGGGGCTCATTGTATGGTAACTTTCCATTGTCATGTGGTGACTCCACACTTAGGATTTTGACCTTGAATTGTGATAATGGAGACATGTTGATCATAAGACTATATGCTACCTATGACATTATCATAGGTATGGTTAAATTGATTGTATGATTTTCCTTTTCCACCATTGTTTCCTTTCCCATGGTCAAGCATTGGATTCTTATATATACCTAGATCCTTGTTTCTAGAACTTATAGATTGTTGATCAACATTCACCTCACTATTGTCTATGAGGTCTTGTATGGTATTTTTCAATTTCATGCAATTGGATGTTTTATGCCCCTTTGTACAATGATAGTTGCAATAGTTTTCATCCTTATACCATGAGGATATAACTTTTGGTTCCCCATTTTTCTATATTTTGGAAGTTTTAAGGTGTTTTCTTGGACCAACTTCTTCAAGACTATTTCAATGGGCTCCCTTAAGGGAGTGCATTTTCATCTTGGTGGGTATTTGTTTTACCTTGGTTGATTTCCTTGTTGGTTATTAAAATTGTTGACATTATGAACATGTTGTGTACCTCCTTGTTGTGTGCTTTTTTGGAAGGTGCATTGATGACAACCTTTACATCTACAACCCCACCATTATTAACATTCTTATTCTTGGCCCATATATGGTGTTTGTTGTTGTTGTTTTTCCTTGTAGACATGTATAGCTCCTTTTTCAATGAGGGCTCTTTCAATGTTGATTCCTTTAGATATGAGTTCCTCAAAATTCGATACGCATTGCATCCTCAACTGGAAAGAAAGATATGTGTTTAAGTTCCCTACGAGGATCTCAACTTGTTGTTTCTTAGGAATAGGCCACTTGTATTTACTAGCCTTATGTCTCCATCATTGCAAGAAAGGTGCAAAGGCTTCTCCCTGATTTTTTTTTAAGGTATAAATTTCTTCCAAGGTGACCTTTGTGTCAATATTGTATGAAAAATGTGCTACAAATTGATCAATCATTTCTTGGAAGGTTCTAATCCCTGGAGGTAACTGAGAAAACCACTCTATTACTTGTCCACCTAAGCTTTATGAAAAAAGTATCATGAGGTATGTGTCATAGTAAGATACTTCCATACATGCTACATAGAATTCTCTTATATATTCTTCTAGATTACCACATCCCTTGTATTTATCAAAATTTGGGATTTCAAAGTTTGGAGGGAATTGAACCATTTCAATTTGTGATGTTTGAGGTTTTGTTTGAGGTGGTAGTTGTACTTAATTTATAGTATTAGGCATTCCAAATGGTAAATCTCCACTATTTGTAGTCATTAGAATGTTTGACCCACCTTGATTAGTCCCCATGTTCTTTTTGTGTTGTAACCTAGTTGTGACCATACAATTTGTGACCACCTTGGGAGATTTTGATGATGATACTTTACTCAATTTTTTGTGTTAAAATGTTTCCTCAAATTTGGATAAAATTTACACCTTAACTGATTTTGGACCAATTGTTTGCAATGAATTTTGGTTGGATGGAATGGTAAGAAAATTTCAATATAGACAATGTTTTGAACTATATCTAAGATTATTTTTAATTTTGATGATAATGAATTTGAAACTTTAAGAGTAGACTTGTGACTTTGAAGTGTGCTAACTAACCATGATTTGATAATAATTTGACTTAATACTTAAAAAATAGTTTTTTTTTCAAGATATATGACAAATTAAGAAGTGATATTTGAAGATATAGCTTCAAATGAATAATTTCTAAAATCAAATTGTTGTTTGAATGGATTGAATTTCATGTTTGATGTTGATCCTAATTGAAAACCTAGAAGGTGTTTTATAAAAAATAAAGATGTTTGAAGAACATAAATTTTTTTGTTTTGTTTTGTGAGTGTTATAAGTGAGCCAAAATTGGTTTGTTTTAGTTTGAACCAATTGACTATTTTCAAACCAAAAGACAAAAATAGATCATGTTTTGAAAGCTAATGTTTTCAAAATCTAGCAAAGGTGTCAATATTTACAAAGACATCATTGTTTGGCAGAAGCATCAAACTATCCAAACAAAGGTATCACTATACAAATTTTAATTTTCATAGCAAACACGTCGATATGTACAAAGGTGTCGATGTGCAAACAAAAAGCATCATTTTGAAAAAAAAAGAAGTGTTAGTTTGTGCAAAGGCATTGCACTTTTAGGAAAAAGTGTTGATCTGTTCAGGGAATCTTCAAAATGTGAGTTTACCTAACTTGTTTGATGTTTTGTATTTTGAAAAACATAGTATACAACATGTAGACTAACTCAATTAGGTGTTTGATGATTTTTGCATGTTCTTCCACAAGAATGCACTTAATTGGTGCCACAAAGTCTCAACATGAAAACGCGACATAGATTACAACCTATTTAGTATTTTAGATTAGGTTTATCTTCTCAAAGTGATATCTCATGATAAAATACCACACATAGAATGGGTGACTAGAGTATGTGCATGTACACGACACACCTCTTACCTTGGAAGGAAACAATTGTTGCAAGGGATTTTTCCACCAAAACTATACTTGGTACATGGAAAGTAACTTCATGGAATGGTGTTATTCCATTGCACCACTAAAAGAAGACGTTCAAAAGTATTAGTCCTCTAAAACAATAGGTTTCTAGTGGGTAGAACATTGGTGAAAATGGTTAACCTCTCAAACATCTCCTCAGGAAAGTGAAAAATCATAGTTTCTTAGCAAAATTCTAGAGTGCTACATGCATTGATCAACCTACAACTTTCAATCTCAACAATTTGTATAGCATGCCCTAAAATGTTGCTTGAAGTTGAAAAATTGAGTTCTCTGAGAGGATGTGTCTCTAGGTAAGCCTCATACTTAAAATAAAAAAAAGTGAAGGAATTACTATTTCTCTTCACCCAAGATCGCACTAGGCATGAGGGGAGAGGATACATAGAAACTACCTTACAATTATAATGAACAAAGTGAAAGTTTATGATGTTTTTCTTCACCCAAGATCACACTAGGTGCAATGGGAGAGGATACACATAAAAGTTACCAAGCATGGAAGACAATGAATACAAAGTTCATTTTAGGTGCACCAAAATAGATGTGTGGTTTATTTTAACTGCATATAAAAGGTGCACATTGTTGATCAATTTTAAACCAAAATGACAAGTGTATTCACTTAAGCCAAAAAAAGTGTGTGCATTATAAACAAAAAAACCAAAAGTGAGAGTTGTGGGGTTCAATTTTATAACACCAAAACTAAGTGTGAGTCTACTCTAAAGAATTAAAATGAAAAATATCTAAAGTTATCCTTCATGTAAGTGTTAAGAAAAACTTTGTAATTTTATTCATGATTGATTTATTTCCCTAAACAAGTGTGAATAGACACTTTGAATCTTGCTCCATGCTCTTCCTACAATTGTTAGACTCATAAAATATAACACAACAAGCAAGAAATAGTTAGGGTTGAGTAAAAAATAAAAATTAAACTCTGATGAAACCCTAAAATTTTTTGCTTTCTAGTTTACCTGCAAAGGTGTCGCTCTATTCTAGCAAAAGCAAAGACATTATTATGTTAAACCTACAAAGGCATTAGTATTTGGAAACTGCGTTGCTATTTGCAAAGGTACTAACCTATCAACCTACAAGTAGAAAAGAAAAATGGTATCAAGAAAATGTGTTTCTATTTTAAAGGCGCAATCCTTTAACATACAAAGTCATTACCATTTTCATATGTGTCGGTTTATACAAGAAAAGGCGTCTCTTTGCTTCTTGCACCTATAATGACCAAAAAAATTCAAATAAATTTAGCTAATCAGGGATGTGGGTCCCACTGGGCATGCCATTTTGTGAACAAGGAAGAGTAATCAAATTAATTAGGCTAGGAATCATCTAAGAAATAAAGAAATCAACCTAATTAAGCCATATTTCAATGAATTTTTTTACAAATAATAATCAAGCTTAACGAAAACATGAAATATCAAAAGGTAATCCAATTACAAGCCTATTTAAGAAATGCAAACCTCAACCCCATTAGGGGATTAGTGTTGGATAAAATTTGGAGTTCTCAATCTCTAGCCTAATCCATATTGAATGATGCAAAGCTTCATAGGATTGATGAATTGATGAATGGATAGAAGTGGTGATTCACAAATGGTAATTGATCTCAAAGGTGAGTATGAAATTTAGTATATTGTACTTGCTCAAATTCTTGTGACTAGAATTTCATGTAAAATGAATTCTATTTATAGACTTTTTGAAATAATCAGTGGTTAAGATCAAAGTGGATAATCAAAGGATAGAATTGAATGAGAGGAAATGGCATGGATCAATGATCAAATCAAAGGATGAGATTACTCAATGACATTGATCAAAGGATCAAATTGATTGAAACAAATATAATCCCTTAATTTTAGGAGCATGGAGAAGATATTTCCACGTGGAAAGAAATACTTGAATTCAAATTGGAGGAATATTCCATGAGAATATTCTTTCAATTCTTGGAGGAGTAGAAGAAATTAATCAATTAAATAATCAAGAAATTACTTAATTGTGCAAGTGGAAAGAATTTATATCTTTTTTAAAAAAATAAAAGGCTTTAAGCCAACTAAATATATTTATGTAATAATATAATAGGTTACAAAATAATTGTTCTTGACTGAAAGGATACTTTCAAGCCCATCATATATGTAGTAGACACAAGAGTTCAAGCTATCAAAAACCTAAAGAGTGCCAGCTTGTCTATTATAAAAGACAAATAACTGTATGCTGACTAATGCTGACTATTTATAGTAGACACAAAGAATTGACTTGGAAAAATTCAAAATATTAGCTTGTTTGATACAAAAGACAATTGACTATATGTTGATTGTTGACTATATGTTGGCTATATGCTTATATTTAATAACATATATGCAAGAAGATTTTGTTGTCAAGCATTGCCTATAGACGAGCTTTCCACCTTTTCTCCTTTGTGCATAAACTATTGTGTTGGTGGAGTTGAATGATAATTTGTTGTAATGTTCATGTCAAGGATTTGTGGGAGTGGCTTGATCTATTGAGAATTCATGTTTCTTTGCTTAGTATGTGATTCTATAGATTCCACCAATTCCTTCTAATTTTTAATTTGTTTCTTGACACTATCTACTTGATGACAGTGATGTGTTAGGAGAAATGATAGAGCATGATATTTTTCTTTGAAGTTTCTCTCCATGTCATCCCCTACTTCAAAATGATGGTGAGAAACCTCTTTGTGCAAGTGGTTGGGTGAATATACTCCAATGATGTTTTCATTGCAAAGCATATATTTTTGCAACATGACTTGTGATGTAGGTAGTGCTTGGGGAATATCCCACCCACATTTGCTTCACTTTTCTAGAAATTATACTACTATACACTCTTGAGTAGAGCATTATCCTAGAAGAACACTTCCTGAATGACTGCATTTGCAAGTTTTGTCATATCTTGATAGTTTGGATTCAAATCGAACATGTTTGAGACAAAAATTGACACTATATCTGAAGGAAATATCAATATCTGAGCTAACGGGTGTTAGATGTCATCTCCTATCAAAATTTTCAAGGAATTATACATAGGTAAGCAATTAATTTTCAAAATGTTTGGCAAGTGTTCTCTTTCTAATCCTTTGGAGAATGGAAACTCCTATTCTTGTATGGGAAAGGAAGCTCTATGATTTCTTGGCATAAACTCCATGATCCATTGTGTTGATGAGGATAAGTGAATGTAATTAAAACTAGAGTTGAGTGCAACAGAAGTTTGAAGAAAGAAAAATTCTTTTTGATCAATGTGCAACCTAGAAATTGAACGTCTAGCAACACTACCTTCAATGTGTAACCCAAAAATTGAATAGCAACACTACCCAAAAGATTCCCAAAAACACATGCCCAACAAGCTGAAGCTAGCACACCAGGGTGCTTGAATGAGTGCAAAAGCTTGAAAACAAGATACCCTCAGGCTGAAATATGTGTATGAGGTTCCTTAATAGAGGAAATACTAAACCCACAACACTGAAACTTCTAGCAATAGAACCTAATTCGGAACACAGAGCATGATGTGAACAAAAAAAACAAAGTATTCTCCTTTTGAACAGAGAGCATACCCGTAAGAAAGGCCACAAAGATGCAAAAGCCCTTTAACTTTTTGTTTTAATTGGCCACATACCACCCGCAAGCAGGGGCTGACCAATAAGCCATTTTTATCTTGATTTTAATTCCTTTCAAACTTGCCAATTTTCAGCCACCTTTGCAAAATGTGAGAAGAATACAAGGTCATGCACATTAATAGAAATGGACCTCAATTTATTTCTAAAAGCACGAAACTAGTTGACTTCCGCCACATGCGGGAGCGTCCTATCCCGTGCTTAAATTTGCTTGGTTTCATGATGTAAGAACCATGGTTGCATTCAATTTTGAAATCCTGCATAGAGTCGACACTTGTTAGTGAAAACACATACCTTTGTTATGGCCAATGAGACACTATTTTTAACTTCTTTGATAAAATTGATCCACACCACATTTGATCATGTGAAGTATACATCCTTTTTATTTCCACAGATTTTGCACATGCCAACTGGTCTTCCATTCTGCAGATTTAACTTGTGTTGTACTGGATAAGCTTGGTTTAGATACGAAATCAAGATTTTGCACAAGTTTGGAGCAAGGTAAGGGATAAATACTTGAGAGAGAGCAATGATCTAACTGTCATTGTACAACAGAGATGACGACCTTTTTTGGAAAAGAAACATGTGTAGAAAACAATACCCAACTGACGTTTCCCTTGTTTCTTTTAGAGTTCCCCCCATATGTTGCTATCTTTAGTATACCGCTAAAATATTATACCAATTAAAATTCTGCAATACTTAAGTGATTATTGAGATAAGAATATTGCATCATTATAAAGTAATTCATCTTGCTAAGATTTTTCTTGGTATCGATCAAATGTTTTAACATGCATGCTTAACACTACCTCCAATTCACTTGCTAATAGTTAATAACTTCCCTTTCAATAACAATTTTTAATTTATGTGCCATATCTTGCATATTATTTTCATAGATCTGCTCATTTTGAATTTGATCACAACCAACATTTGCAAATTTATCTGCCACCTTGTTACCCTCCCTATACATGTGTTTTATCTGCACAAACCTAAAATTTCTCAACAGCTTCCATGCCTGTTGCATCACATAACTGATTTTCCAACAAGAGATTTTTTTTCCTTATAGAAATTTACAATAATTAATGAATCTCCTTCAATTTCCAAGTCTTTAAGTTTCAAAGCATATGCTAGTTGCAAGCCATGAAGTAAAACTTGTGCTTATGCAACATTGTTTATTCCCTTTAGTAGTTTTATTGACACTGTTAAGATTAGGAATCCTTTGTGATCTCTTATTACAATCCCCACCTCTAAAAAACCTGGGTTCCGATGTGAAGCACCATCAAAATTTAACTTGAAATACCCTTCCATAGGTGGAGTCCAATCAATTTTACTTCTATCCAGTTTGTGACTTGGATCTTTATGTAGACTTCCATTGAATGGAAGAACAATCTTATTCCACTTTTGCATAACATTTGAGTCCCAATCTATGAACAATGATCCAACATGTTTGGTCTTTAGAACATACACATTTGATATATCTGTTATTGGAGATTCCAATTTCTTCAAAACTTGCTCAACCTTCATTCTTTCATTCCTTAAAATCCTTCTATTTCATTCCCACCAAATGGTCCACAAGACTATAGAAGGAATCACTCTCCATATGCAAGCAAACAATGCAAATTTATACAATACTGGCCAACTTGAGAATAGATCCCATAAATTCTTTGGTAGTGGAGCATACCAACTTAATTTGTCTTTAATAAATGACCAATAGTGAGATTAAAAAGGTGATTTATTTCTTCAACCTCATTTTCACATAAGACACATTTAAATTGAGCTGCAATCCTAAGTTTGACAAGCCTATCACTTGTAAGAATTTTTCTTTTGATGGCCAACCATGAAAAAAAACCAACCTTTGGAAGTACTGAGGAGTCCCAACAAAAGGACAAGGCTCTTTGTGGCTTGATACTTTCCCCTTGATTCATTATTTCCATATAACCCATTTTTACTATGTAGTTTCTAGTTTTTTAAGGAGCCCATACTAGTTTATCCTCCCTTCCTAGCAAGTATACAATCCTCTCACCTATAATGCTTGTGAATTCTACTTTCTATCCATGTGGACAATCAATAGCAGAGACATCTTTCCACTTTACCTTCCCAATACAATCATCTATGTTGTCAAAATAATCACTTACTTTATCACCCCAACTTGCTCTGAGTTGAAGTTGGATATCATGGATATTATTAACTAATTTTAAAGGTGCATGGCCTCCCCACAAATCTTCCCAAAATTTTACCTTTAAACCATCATGAATTTCCCAAGTAAGGTATGGTATGATCACCTTTCTACAAGTAACCAGGAAATTCCACATCATTGAGCCTTGTGGTGGATTTGAAACTATAAAAATTCTCTCTAGATCCATATTATCTAAGTACTTGGATTGCATGACTTTGCACCATTTTTATTGTGGCTTAGCATACATGTACCACACTAACTTTGCCCCCAATTCCTAGTTTCGAGCTAATAAATTGTGTATTCCAACACCCCTTTAGATTTTTCTACACAGGTTTTCTAATGAGATAAGAGATATCTTTTTGTCAACAATGTTTCCCTTCCATAAAAAATCCCTGATTATCTTTTCAATTAGCAAGACATGGATTTTGGTGCTTTTAACACTTCCATAAAGTAATTCGGAATGGCAAAAATGATAGATTTTATCAATAATATTCGGCCTGATAGTGACAACCATCTACCCTTCCAAGATGTTATTCTATTTTGAATACTTTGGATAATGTTAGCCCAATAAGATATTTTTTTTTTCCCTAAAAAGAATGGAATCCCAAGGTACTTACAAGATAATTCAATTATTTGGAACCCAAGAAGATTAACAATTCTCTTTTGTAGACCTGATTTGATATGAAAAGTGTAAATCTTTGATTTTTCAGCATTCATTTGTTGACCTGAAGCACATGAATATTTATCTAATACATACTTGATATGCTAGGCCTCTTGAATCTGAGCTGCACCAAGTAGTAGTGTATTATCTACAAACAAAGAGTGGGTTACTAACAAATTAGTAAAAGGAATTGCAATGCCTTTCCACAACTCCTATGAATGAGATTTTTTGACTGTCCTGCTAAGGGCTTCAACTAATATTATGAATAAAAAAGGCGATAGTGGATCAACTTGCCTCACTCCTTGAGTGTAACTAAAGAATCCTAATGATGTGCCATTAATTATTACTGAAAACTTGGCTCCCCTTAAGCAAGAAAGGACTCATTTACACCATCTATTGGTAAAACCAAATTTCCTTAAAAGCTGCATAAAAAAAGACTAGTCCACTTTATCATAAGCTTTCATCATGTCAAGCTTGATGATAAATGAAGGAATTTTGTGCAAGGAGATAGAATTCAAATTTCATTTGTGTCACAACCCCTATTTTCATTGTTCGTATTTTTTTTACAATGTTTAATTAAATTAATTGATGATGAAATAAAAGTACAAAGAAATAAAAAGAATTCATTATAATTTAATTATAGATTTTATCTTTCAAATAAATGATAATGCGATGTAATTTAAAATAATTATTTTATAATTGCAATTAAAAGTTACCTCTTTGTTAACTATTTTGAATAAATATTTAAATTGTAAATATAAGATATTTTAGTATTTACTCAAAATAGATATTCAATTTTTGCAATTAAAAATGGTATAATATTAATAGCTAAGGTTAAGCACTTTGTTTGCAACTAAAAATAAGATTTCTTTATTTACTGAGAATAAATATTGTGGATGGGAAATAAATTTTATTATTAAGATTTTCAAGATTAGGTATTTTGGATTGGGAAAATAAATCTTTAAAAAGAGGAAAGCCATTACTAGAAACACACAATTGCTTTTTTTTTTATAATCTTCTTTATGGCTCTACAAAAATAACTAAAAAATGGCTACTGAGAAGAGGGTTTTTGAAGCATGATGAATCTAGCATGGTGGAAAAGGGAAAGGAAAACAAGAAAGAAAGGAAAAACAAAGAAAGGGAATTCTACAGGAAGTGAATTCAAGTTTTTAATTCCTTTCCCATTGTATTTTGATTCAAATGTGTGAACATGTTACTGTGTTTTGGAAAAGTGAAGTTCTTTTGGTAAATTCCCCAATTGATTGAATTTATTCCAGAAATTCTGAGCCAATACTTCAATATGAGCATTTTACTACTTATGTTGATAATATATTGCTGAATATACAGCTTTGAAATAAATATATATATGCATATAATATGTATATAATAATTTTACTCATCTAAAAATATACATATATATATATATATACCTCTGTGTATATAATATGTTGTAGGCTTATATAACACTTTGGCTGCGAATGTATTATTTTCAAAATGGATATAAAAAGAATTACATGTGAATATATATATATATATATATATATAGAGAGAGAGAGAGAGAGAGAGAGAGAGATGATTACAAATACTTTACGTATGGAAGTAAGAATGAAAAGAGTAGATGAATAGAAATCTGATTTAAAAGTGATTAAACTTGTTGTTTTACAATGATATCTCTTTGTATTAGTTTGTATATAGTATGAAGATTACTTACAGATGAATTTGTTTATGTATATATTTTTGTTCACAATCATGCTAGTGCTGAAAAATTTAATGATAAATTGCATATATATATATATATATATACACATACATACATTTGTATATATAATTATATGAAACATGTTGAGAAAGTGTATATATATATATATATATACACACACACACACATTAAATCAAACCAATTTATATCATTTCATACGATTATGATAGAATCTAGACTATTTCAGTTCAAGATGTAAATTCTTGTATGTCCATTTGTTTATAATTAAATATACCATTTTGTTACAAATGAAATTACTTTAGATTGTAAATATGATTTTCTAGTTATATATATATAGATATACATTGTGTAAGAGCTGGAATTAAATTTTGAAATGAATAGTTATCAAAATCTGACTTAGAGTGATGTATTTATGTTTTTAATTGATGTATTACTGAATATATACATATGTGTATTCCTGAATGGGAAAGTTTATTTGCTAAAATGTAAATATATTTCTGATCCGAAAGCATTTCATTCGATTTGTATAAATCTGTAATATTTTTTTAGTAAATCATTAAAATTAGAAATAAGTTATTAAATTCTTGTGTGCAAATAGAAAGGTACATATATGCCCATTCAATTGCTACTAGTCCTTGGAGTACTAGAAGATTGATCAAATTGAGTCATTTGAGAGATGTTAAACCAGATGTAGAGTTTATTTCTTGTGAACTAATCCCTTATGTAATCAAATAGCAAACTCTTGGAATTATAAGAGTACTTTAGAAAGAATAAATATTTAACAAAGTAATGAAATCAAATTAAGTTATTACATTTAATTTAAAAATAATATTTAATATACTCCATTGAAGAAAAATATCCTAAGTATGAGATTCATATAGGAGGACAAAAATTTAAGATTTGAATATGAAATTTGTTCTATTTTATAACTCTTGATCAATAATTATATATAGATGTAGATTGCAAGTAATCTACGCATATTATGTACGGTGAATCAATTGGGAATTTTATGAAAAGATAAATAAATGTTAAATCATACCTTTCCTTATTAAATTTTAAGTTTAATGATGACACTCTTCTCATGCATCATGGTTTATCATGCACGTACGGAGAAAATAGGAATTCCCTCATTTAGTTGAATTTGAGTTTTATTTGTGTAAGAATGTATATCATATATATATTCATTAGATTATATATGTATTCTCATACATACATGATCCATACCTTCTAAATTCCTTTTTAGTATTATTCTCTTATTGATAAAACCTCTATGAATCATTGAGTTTAGAAGTAAACATTATGCTTATAATTGCATAGGCATGTATGCATCCTAGTAGGACTAGAATTACTTTCGTGAAGCTTTATGTGATTGTAGTGTACTTGTGTGATATTTGAGATATCATTGAAAGTAGAATGGTCTTATTTGCAAATACTTGGGAGAAATTCATGATAGTGTTAGAACTAACTAAATTTCATATGTAAGGATAATGCATTGGTGAAACTTGAAAATGTTGTGTAGACTTATGTGACTAGTAAAAGAACTTCCATATGCTCCTTGATATGTGTGACACTGATGATATCCAAAAATATGTAATGAATGGTCTTGTCAATGAGACAGTATGACCATTTCCTGTGAGGCATCTTGTAACTATTGAGATTTTGTAGCCAGTAAGGCTCTACCAATGAAGCATTTCATTAAGCCAGTGAGGCACTTTTATGAGTGGTTTTTCATCCCTATGAGGATTTTCCACTCATGAAATTCTTGTGTTATGGTTTTTTGTGGATGCATTGATGATACTATTGTCCACTTAATTTGCATTATAGTATTTGAATTTATGTGTTCTACGTATCTTTGTATAAGCCTTTATGGCTAGATTTGGTAAAGGCATGGCCTTGTGTAGATATACATAGTAACTCATTAATGTATGAAGTTCCTTTGAAATAGTAATGAAGTAATTTATATGTATTGAGTATCTTTAATTAACTTTCCTTTGAGCATGCATGGATATAAATGTTATGCATGTTATCTCCTTTCCCTTACTTGTGATGTGCATTGATCATGGTAATTATTTATTTTGGAATGTGTATGTTTTTTGAGTGTTATAGTTTGCCGCTAGTGCACTCTGCGCTATCTCCCTGCCTAGGTAAAAATCACCTTTCTCTTCTGAGATTACCTTTGGAATGATGGGTAGCAAGCGAAGATATATTGCTTTGGTAAAAATTTTATAAACCGTGTTGCAAAGAGAAATAGGCTAGAATTCTGAGAAAGACTTGGGGCCCTTAACCTTCAAAATTAATGCAATGTGAGTTACGTTAAAACATTTGAGCATGGGACAAGAGGTTCGAGACTCCTCTAATGCCTTGAGGAGATCATTTCCTATGAATTCCCAACTTTTTTGAAAGAATAATGTTGTAAATATATCAAGTCTTGGAGCCTTATTTGCCTTGAGTGAGAAAAAAAATGCCTTCACTTCATCTAGAGTAAAAGGTTTATTGAGTTGTGCATTATCTTGTTCAGTGACTAAAGTTGGGATTGCTTGTAACATGTCCTCTCTATTGGCCCCAAACTGATTTGTTTGTTGTGCTTTTGTAGATAGCATATTAGAAAAGAATTTAACCCCTTCATTTTGAATTTCCACTTCATTGTTTAGCCATTTTCCCAATGAACTTTCTTGAATGTGAAACACTGCATTCTTAACTTTCTTAATATGAGATAACATATGGAAGTATTTAGTATTCTTATCACCTTCTTTAAGCCACAACTCATGTGATTTATGACATCAATACAACTCCTCATGCAACACTAACTCTTCCCATTCTACTCATAAGCTTATCTAATGCTCAAAATACTGTGGAGTTAGCCCTTGGCTTATAATCTACTCATTCACCACTGCCAACTTTTTGAAACTAGGTCCTTTTGATGGAATATCTTATTGAACAAATGTATATTCCATTGTTTTAATTTTCCTTTCAAAAACTAATTCTCTTACTAAATATATACATGATGGACCCTAACTCATACTGTGCATGCATGCATGATGTTTTTTAATAATGGAAAGAAGTCATTATGTCTGAACCACATTGATTCAAATTTAAAAGAAGAAGTCCACCTTTGAGGTGAATTAGAGGCTTCAAGGTTTAGGGAAGTAGGGAAGTGATCAAATCCAGACCAAGGTAATATTTCTAACATTTGAGTATACTTTCCTACTACCTAATTTGAAGAGATTAAAAATCTATCTAGTCGTACAACAATTTGCAAAAAATATCCTCTCTTATTTGTCCATGTATACATTCCTTTTTCAATTTGCACATCCACAAGTACATTATCATGAACAAACTTATTAAAATATTCCTCCTACCTTTTCATGAAGGGACAATATTGCATTGAAATCCCCTACAAGTATAATTTTTTCAACCCCTGATTGTTCAAATATTAATTCAAGCTCCTTCCAAATATTTTTCTTACCTGCTGTTGAATTTGGTACATACACATTAACAAACAAGAAGGATAAATCAAAATGAGTAACACACAACAATTGTCAATGTGGGGTATTAGTGATGGATTCCATTTGAAATTATTTAGTATTCCATAATGTTAACAATCCCCCAAATGCTCCTTGAGCAATAGAATGATATGAATTCCAATTAGTCCACTTAACAATTATACTTTCATAACTTTCCTTAGAAAGCTTCGTCTCTTGTAATAAAACAATATCAGCCCCTGATGAATTGATTTGTTATTTGATCTAGGCTCATTTGTTAGGGGAATTTAAGCCTCTAACATTCCAAGAAATGATCTTCATATTGATCGAGGAGAGCACCTTGCTCCCATGAATATTTTCTTTATGTTACCATCTAAGGTTAACTGTAATCCTAAAGCTATCTCCTCCTGCAATTTAACTGCATTTGACTTCCTACCTCTTTTGCCAGGCGATTTAATTGTAGGAGAATCAAGAGGGGTTTGATTGATAGATAGGTGTTTTGAGAAGTCAAAATGAGCACCATACACACCACTACTCTCCTTAACTTCAAACGAATTAATCATTGATAATTGTTCATTTATTCCTTGTGTGACATCAATAATTGTTGTTGGAGAAGCTAGCAAAATATTATCACAATTTTTGTCAAAAACTCCCCTTCTTCCCTGGCTACTTTCTCAAAAAATTCAACAAAAGGGTTTGAACCTACCATATTTGCAATATGGTATTCCCAAATCTCAAAACTATCATGATCATCCAGAGCATGTAAATCATGTAAGCCCAATCCATCCATGACATCTTTGCTATGGGAAGGCAAGAGTGGAAATTGTGTCTATGGGGTTTCTTTTTTAGTAAAAGAATTAGGTAGCAGAGAATTATCCCACATCATCTTTAAAAATATTCCATCTAACTATTTCTTATTAGCCATAGAAAGGCTTGGAGTATATAAGCATAGGGATCTTTTCCAAGGTAAAAACTTAGTTTGTTTGCCAGCCCTTGGGTAAATTCGCAACAAAATTTAGAACCCTGTCATTTTGAGAAGGCCTAATTTATCCTTGAAAGAGTTAATAGCAACCTCCTGATGAAGATTACAAGTAGGACTCCCAAAATTTTGCACCAAAAAGGTAGGTGGAGTGATATTTTATGCAATTGGTAAGGATCCCAATTGTGAATAACAAGCTTCTATCACTATGGATTTTCCCTTCCTAGTTGTTTCAGCATACAAAACTAGATCCGATTTCTCATTAAGAACCACAGGCAGAGAGGAAGATGAAATTACTATCATTTTGTGGTTGATGCTTAGCAAGATTTAAATCACCTAAGACAGAAGCACTCTATTTCAAAATTGTTTCCATCTCATTTTGTATAGTCTTCTGGTTGGCTATCAGATAGATGCGAGTCCCCTAAAACATCAATGCTCTCTACATAGTGGTGGGAGGAATGACCTGATAGGTGGCAAGAATTGCAAACATTTTTTGGGTTCTCAATGAGGATTGCATTCCTCCAAGATCCATTCTTTGAATGAATTTTGAGTGATGAGGGAAATTCCTTTGAAGTATTTAACAAAACACAAACCCTAATCGACTTTTCTAGGTTTTTGAAAAAATCCATGTCATGACATACAAAAACCCCTAAATTATTGCAATGGTTTCCACAATTCCCGGTTCCCTATACTCAAGTGGAAGTGTGGGAAGTTGGATCCAAAAGGGAACAAATTGCATTACAAAAGGGTGTGAATGAATCCCATCCAAGTCAATCCTCTCCATGAGGGGCTGAAGACAACCTAGAACAGTAAGAAGTTTTTGAAAAATTACCGTTATTGCCAAAAGCAATTCTCTAGTTTGTGTGGTCCCCCATTTTCACCTCTCTCTAAAATTTCCTCATAATTTAGATCTTTAATTAAAAAATTATAAATCATTTAATCAAAGTGGGAAATATGAAATTTAATTAAAAAAAATTTTTATGCAGGAGCATCCCTGGTTGTAGAGCAATCTTGCATCAACCAAAAATAGTTATTTTTGTGCATTGTATTTAGTAGCAGTTTTCACTAGTTCATTCCACATTTTACCGCATTATCATTTCTCAGCTCATGGAACATGATATAGCATCTATACATGGAGATCTATCAAATATCTAGATTTTAGATCATTTTCACTTGTCTATCAAAAGTTGTCGCTCTCAGAATTTCACTGTATGTTTCTAGATAGAGCATCGGGGCTGACTTGGCTTAGTTTCTTAGTGAAAACCTATTTCCTAAGGCATGCAAATCTAAATGGAATATCATTATGGGATCTTGGGTTCATTGGGACCTACCTTGGAGATCTACAAGTTACATCATTGCTTGTGGAGCTAACTCTTCGTATCTTAAGGTCGATCTTCATGATTGATCTTTCATCAATTTATTAACCCTTGAGGCTAACACAAACCTATTTGGGAGCTCGAGAAGCATATATATAAGCATTGTAATCATTTAAGAAGGAGTAAATTTTTGTTCATGGTCATTAGAGATAATTAGTAGTTCTAGTTTCTAGTCTTTTTGTAGTAACCCTTCAGGGCCATGTAAGAAGGCCTTTGACCAATTGTGATATTGTAAGCCCCTAAGGTAAGGCTTGTGAGCCTAGAATATTTTCCTTTGTGGCCAGTGTTGCATGTAAGCATTCTATATCAAGGAAGATTTATATTTTGTTTCAATTTGTCTATGCTATTTCCACTATGTTAACTCATTATTGCATGGTTCAGACTATTCCTTATGGAACCATCCTACCATTATTGCACCAAGTGGTACTAAAGAAATTTTGTGAATACTGAAAGAATTCTTGGTGGTGAGTAGATCACCAACTTAAGGTAGATTTCATTTCATTTCAACCGAAAACCAATTGTGAGGTAGTTGAAACTTGTTAGCTAGATCGTCGAATTAAGGAAGTTGCACCATTTCGAGGAGAGACATGCTTCTAAAGAGAGTACCTGCTATGGTGAATTTTTTTGTAAGATAGAAGGCAAGGCCTAAACCCTAGGCAGAATGATGAGAGTGATGATGAAGTAGATCATGTGAATCTAATAGTAGAAGCCCTAGGTGAAGAAGAAGAAGAATTAGATTAGGAAAAAATGTCAAAAATGATTTCAACGATTAGAAAAGACCTAGAGTCAAAATTCAAAATTATGCAAGAAATTTGAATCCTAAAGAAATGATTGATTGGATCAATGAAATGGAGGAATACATTGAATAAGAAGAAATTGAAGATCTGGAAAGAGTTAGGTTTGCAAAAACTAAGTTGAAAGGTCATCTTGCATTATGGTGGAAAGAATTCCAATTGGATAGAAATAGAAGATGCAAGAAACGAATCATCAAATGGGATAGAATGGTAACCAAATTAAATAATAAATTCATACTAGCTGACTATGAATTGGAATTGCTGAAACGATTATAGAATCTAAGACAAAAGGAGTTGACTGTAAAGGAATACACTAAAGAATTCTACAAGATAATAATTTGAACCAATCATAGTGAAGCAAGAAAAGAAAAGGTTGTGAGATATATCAATAGACCGAGAAAAAGCATTCAAGAAGAATTAATCCTAGTGAAAGTGAGATAAGTTGAAGAAGCATACCAAATGGCATCAAACATGGAGGTGAAGCTAAGAAATAAATTTGAACAATGGTAGAGAAGTACAAAAGGAATAATTCAGAATATTGGATTCAAATCTAGAGAAAGGAAACCCTATAAAGAGAAAAACAAAGATGTAAAACCCTACTAAAGTAAGGTGAAGGAAATAAATTCATATCATGGACATAGAGGGAGTCACAATCCATACTAGAATGATGGAAGACCTAATAGAAGACCATTCAAAGGAACCTATTTCAAGTGTAGATGAGAAGGACATAGATATTTTGAGTTTCATCATGAGAATACCAGAAAGAATTCAGACCATATCGGAAGAACCTATTGGATACCCTAATTCAATCGGGAAACTAGAGAAGGGTGAATCATTGGTGATGAGGAAAGCTTTGATGCATGAAGAGGTGACTAAATAATCTCTGCAAAGGAAAATTCTATTCAAAACTAGATGCAATTCCAGAGGAAAGGTATGTAAAGTTATCATTGATAGTGGTAGTATCGATAATCTAGTTTTAGAAGAGATGTTAACCAAGTTGGATTTGAAGATATTGAAACACCCAAAACCTTATAAGATCACATAGATTCAAGATGAGAAATGGTATTGGTAAATGAACAATGTTTGGTGAAATTTCATATTGGAACATATAGCGATGAAGTGTTGTGTGATTTTATACCTATGGATGGTTGTCATTTACTATTAGGGAGACCATGGAAACATGATAGGAAAGTTGTTCATGATGGAAGAAGGAATACCTAAACTGTGACATTAAATGGAAGAAGCATCAATTTGATACCTTTAGAAGAGGAAGACAAGAGTAATGTTTGTAGCACTACTAGACTATGCTTGGTAGATAGAAGAAAGTTTCTTGATGGTTTGACGCATGAAAACATGGGCTTTACATTGATTCCAAAGAAAAGAAATGATCCAGAGATAGAGGATCCCACCAAAGAGAGTGAAGAAGTTGCAAAATTATTGAATGACTATAAATACATCATTTATGACACTACACCAGATGGTTTACCAGAGGTCCAGAGCATCGTCCATCAAATAGATCTAATACTAGGAATCAATTTTCCAAACAAAGAAGCACATAGAATGACACCAACAGATAATGTAGAGTTAAACCAAAAAATACAAGAGCTGTTAAAGAAAGGATTGATTAGAGAAAGTTTGAGCCCATGTGTGGTACTTGTGTTTTCACCAAAGAAAGATGAAGAGTGGAGAATGTGTATAGGTTGAAGAGAAATTAATAGGATCACTATCAAGTATCAATTCCAATTTCCAAGGATGGATATCATTATGGATTTTTTGAGTGGAGCAAAGTATTTCACAAAGATTGATCTCAAGAGTGGATACCATCAAATCAAGATCAAGGAAGGAGATGAATGGAAGGTAGAATTTAAGACAAATGAAGGATTATATGAGTGGTTAGTGATTCCTTTTAGATTGATCAATACACTGAGCACTTTCATGAGATTAATGAAAAAGGTATTGAAGAAATTATTGGGTAAGTTTTGTTGAGATTAATGGTTGCACAACCCCTAAAGCTCCAGAATCTTGAATGAAGGACTTTAGCCATGAAAGATAATCAACCACAAAGAGAAGTGTTGCAACAATGGAATGCTGATCAAAGATTCTATTAATATGATGAAAATGATATGTTACAAATGAACAAGATGCTTGATTATATAGGCAAGAAGTAAAACCTAATATGCATGAGATGTTGCCAAGTGTTATAATCTAACAACATGTGATAACATGTGAACCCTATGTAGATGATCATTAAATGATGAGATAAGTTCTAGAAGGAATCTTATCCCACAAACTAGGAAGGGAATGTTATCCCATTTATTAAATGATGCAACCTAGGACTAAATGATTTATGACCTAAGTTAACTCATGCTAGTGTAATAATTAATTAATTACACTAACAAGTTTGGCATTGTTTACTTAGATGATTTTTTAATTTTCAGTAAAACTAGAGAAGAACATTTGTTGCACCTTAGACAAGTATTACAGAAGTTTAGAGAAGAGAAGTTGTTGATAAATATCAAGAAGTGTCATTTCATGAAAACAAAGTTGGTGTATCTTGGATTTTTATTTCTATTCAAGGACTGAAAATGGATCTAAAGAATGTGAAAGCAATCTTAGATTGGCCTATACCGCTCATATTGGGGAAGTAAGATCATTTCATGGACTAGATACTTTCTATTGGAAGTTTATCAGAGGTTTTAGTAGTGTTTGTAACCCCATGATTGAGACAATGAGAGGAGATAAGAAGGATTTTAAGTGGACATCTGGAACAGAAAGGAGTTTTGAACTATTGAAGAAGAAGGTGACAAGTAGCTAGTGTTAGCATTACTTGATTTTGACGAAGTATTTCAAGTTGATTGAGATGCAAGTTGAAATGCAATAAGAGCAATATTGAGCCAAGAAGGAAGACCTATAGTCTATTTCAGTGAAAAATTGAATGATTCCAAACGGAGATACATGGTTTATTGATGCATGGATAGATGGATTTCACCTGAAACAACTCAATTCAAGTTAGTTCAACCAAAAAAATATTAACAAAACTTCCACAAGTCACTTTTTCAATACAACTATTCCCTTTCGCAATTAGGTTTGCAGACCTAGTTTATCCAGCTTTCCTTCTCAAAGATTCTTCCCTCACTCAATCCCTTGACACTTTTAGACACCCATCAAGGCCAACTTAAACATATTTCTAAACCAACATAGATCCTTTTTAAACAATTTACTCAAAACCTTGAAAAAATAATGACCTAGTAGACCAATTAGGTCTATTTTTCAAAGGAAGTACTCTTGGAATTCTCCACCAATCTTGAACAACCACCTATAGCTTTAAGAAAAGTAACAAAAAACCTCTTTCAACAAATTTTAGGACTCCAAACCCTGATCTAACTAATGCTACAGAAAACCCTCATTTTCCACCATTAAAGGGTAGGGTTTATTCAATCTTATGGTTCCCAAACTCATACAACCTTGAAATTTCCTCCAACACTCTTAAAAATGTCTACCTATTCTCACAAGACCAACTCTCAACCTCTACACACCTTATTTCATCAAACTCTCTCTCAAACCCTTCATTTTCATACCCAAATTCACTATATTTCTTAGGATAGTCATACCTTCTCAATGCAAAATCTTCATATAGAAAAAATATAATGCCCTAATATCCTATTTTCTGAAATACTATTCCTATTCCACTTAGTAACAATAAACACAATAGGTGGAATGGTCCTTAACTCATATTTAAAACTTCAAAACCTAAAATCTGCTCCTACAAGTCGGTGACTGTAGTTTGAATCAAACTTGCATTATTTTCAACTTGAAGCCCTCCAACCAAATGAAAAATTTAGGTATCTCACCCTTATATAGTATGTAAAAACTTTTATAATGATTATATATAGTATGGGGCCATACAAATTGCTGGTAATGTAAAATTTACAGTGAAATACAAAAATTTAAGCAAGAACAAGGGCTTTTCTTATTGAATCTTCTTCAAAATATCCTCAACATTATTGTACAATGATGGACATTTATTTAATAATTTCTCACATAAATTCCCTCCAAACTGACCAACCAACTTACAAATTCTAACTAACTATTGGTTTTCCTAAAAAATTGCATTCTTTGCATTACAACATTGACAATTTTGACAATTTTGTCAATTTTGCACTTTTAACCCCCAATACCTCCTAGAGACCCCTAAAAATGAATCCATACAATATTTAATGATCCAATAGGACCTTATTTAACATAATCTAAGACCTAACATGCTAAAACCATCAAAATCCCTTATTTACATATTTTGCATTTTTTAATGCACCATTTAACAACATTGCATTGCTTTACAAAAATGAACTCCTAGACACATTCTAATGGTACATTAGACCTTATTGATTCACCACATGACCTAAAACTCCTAAAACAACCTATTCCAATCAAACTTGATCAAATTCAGATGAAAATTTTTGGTGCTCCTACACCATTTATGATCAAGAATTTTGTCATAATTAAAGCTTTGAAGAAGTGGAGACATTACCTACTACCTAAGGAGTTTTTTCATATAGATCATCAAGCTTTGTAGTATTTAAATATTAAAGGAAAGTTGAATTAGAGACATATGAGATGGGTTGAGTTCTTGCAAAGCTACAGATTTATGTTGAAAAATAGGAGTGACAAGTCAAATAAAATTGTAGATTCTTTGAGTAGGAGAAGGAACTTGTTGACAGAGATGAGAGTGGAAGTACTTGGATTTGATGAATTCAAGCATATATACGAAGAAGATGTACATTTTGGTGAATCATGGAAATCATGTATGGAACCTGTTCTAACAAATTGAAGCCAATGGTTGGACTACTTCATTCAAGAAGGTATGTTGTTCAAAGGAAACTAGTTGTGCATTCCAAGGAGTTGAATGAGAGAAAATTTGATTAAGGAAAAGAATTTTGGAGGTTTAGCAGGACATTTTAGAGTGGATAAGACAATATCTTTGGTGAGTGAACACTATTTTTGGCCACATATCTATAAGGGTGTAAGGAAGTATGTTCAAAATTGTAGAATTTATCAGGTTGCAAAAGGGAGTAGTCAGAATACAGGATTGTATAAACCTTTAACAATAATAGAGAGACCTTGGGAAGATTTGAGAATGGATTTCATATTGGGACTTCCTAGAACACAAAGAGGACATGATTCAATAATGGTAGTTGTGGACAGATTTTCTAAAATGTAACATTTTATTCCTTGTAAGAAGACTAATGATGTTGTGCATGTGGCTGATTTATTTTTCAATGAGATTGTGAGATTGCATGGAGTACCTAACAATATAGTTTCAGATAGAGACACCAAACTCATTGGATACTTTTGGTGAACATTGTGGAAGAAGATGAACACAGATCTGAAGTTCAGTTCAACATATCATCCACGGACTGATGGACAAATAGAAGTGGTAAATAGAAGCTTAGGTAACTTGTTGAGACGTTTGGATAGAGATAACACATGAAATTGGGATATAATCCTAATCAAAGTAGATTTTTCCTACAATAATTTAGTTAACTATAGTATAGGGAAGTCATCATTTTAGATTGACAGGAGCAAGTCCCATAGGTGTTGAAAAGTTAAGAGACATCAGTATGGAGAACAAAAGGAGTGTAGAAGCATAAGAGTTTGTACATTTCATGGACATATTGCATAAACAGGTCTGAAAATTTTTGGAGAACATGAATACCATGTATAAGAGGAAGGCATATCAGCACTGAAGACCTAAGGAATTTTTTGTTGGAGATGAAGTGATGGTATATCTAAGGAAAGAGAGATTTCAATTCAAAACCTACAACAAGTTAAAGATGAGGAAGCTTGGACCATGTAAGATTCTAAGGAAATTTGATTTTGGAAATGCATATGAAGTGGAGTTGCTGGAGAAAATGGGTATATCACCTATATTTAATGTTGTAGACACATACGAGTTTCATGAAGGAGAGTCAAGTGGAAGTAGTGATGAATTTGATTTGGAGAAGCAGTTACCACATCAAGAATTGGAGGATATTGAGAAGATATTGGGTACCATAACTGGAAGGAGAACTAGGAGCAAGCAGTACAAAGAATACCTTGTGAAGTGAAAGGGAATACCAGTAGAGGATTCCTCATGGATATCTCAGGTTGAGGTGGACCCTTTTGGTTTTCCTCCTAATACTAGAAAGTAAGGGACTCACTTTTCTTCCAACCCCAACTATCTAATGTAGGGGCATCCCTAGTTGTAGAGCAATCTTGCATCAACCAAACATACTTATTTTCCTAAATTACATTTAGTAGCAGTTTCACTAGTTCATTTTGCATTTTATTGCCTTATCATTTCTCAACTCATGGAATATGATATAGAATTTATACATGGACATATATCACATATCTATATTTTAGATCATTTGCACTTGTCTAGAAAAAGTTGTCACTCTTAGAATTTCACTGTATGTTTCCAGACAAAGCATTGGGGCTAACTTGGCTCAGTTTCTTAGTGTGGACCCATTTCTTGAGGTATGTTGATCTAAATGGAATATCATTATAGGATCTTGGGTTCATTGGGACCTACCTTAGAGATCTACAAGTTACATCATTGCATATGGAGTTAATTATTCTTATCTTAAGGTCGACCTTCATGATTTATTTTTCATCGAGTTATTAACCCTTGAGATTGATGCAAACCTATTTGGGAGATTGAGAAGCATATTTATAAGGATTGTAATCATTTAGGAAGGAGTCATTTTTTGTTTGTGATCATTAGAGATAATTATTAGTTCTAGTTTATGGTCTTCTCACAGTAACCCTTCGAGGGCATGTACGAAGGCCTTTAGCCAATTGTGATATTCTAAGCCTCTAAGATAAGGCCTGTGAGCTTGGAATATTTTCCCTTGTGGCTAGTGTTGCATGTAAGCATTCTATATCAAGGAAGATTCATATTTTGTTTCAATTTTTCTATGTTATTTATGTTTTGTTAACTCATTGTTGCATGGTCTGGACTATTCCTTCTAGAACCCTCCTACCATGACTACACCAATTTTCATTATTTAATCAAATGAAATGAAAATTAGCATGAAAGGGTGAATTAATAAAATAATATTAATTATTCAAGAGGAAACAATGAATTTAATTAAACAATTGAAATTATTTAACTAAATAGATGAAAAAGGGTGAATCGGGATAGAAATGGCATTAGTAATCAAAATTAGGTGTGTGATGTGATCATGACATTTTTAAGTGTCTACAGGTATTATATGTATAGATGAGGAGTTCTAGGGTTTTTTATGAAGATGAGTATTGTAATTAAATGTACTGAACTAAAGGGAAAATTCATTTGAAGAAAAAATATAGAATTTAGATTCAATAAATAATAAACTATTGCTATAGGTTAATTCTATGGGTAAATATTATGGCTACAGATTAATGGATATTCATTACTAATGGCTCCACGTAACAACTATAAGAAAATAATAGACTAATACAAAAGGAAAGAACTAATAACTACTTTTAATAAGAGTGACAACATATCTCAAGTGGGACCTTGCTTGGTTATTATCACTCTCTTAAATCACAAAATAATCATCTAATCAACTCCTCATACACAACATAACTCAATTCTTTCAAATAAAATACTTGTTCTTAATCGTTATTCAAAAGAAAGATACAATTATTGAAAGAACTATTGTTACATCAGTTTTTCAAATATTTATAATGTATAATAGACTAACTTAGATATTGTAGACCACTAGGAATCCTAGATACAAATTCCAACTCATTCCTTTAGAGTAAAAAAAGGATTATTTGGCAATGGTGACACAAAATAAAATTCAAAAATGAATTACTAATATAATTCTCTAGCAAATATAGAGAAGATAATTTCATAGGCATCTGCAAAAAAGTGGTAGAGGTGTTTGTGTGAACCTCAATGCTAATACCTGCAAAACACAATGAATAAACACATTAAGTTAGAGATTGCAAGCAAGAACAAGGATTCCCCATCAAATCCACTTACAAAACTCGAATTAGGAAAGAAAACAATGAAAAACAAAATGAAACAAGAAAATATAGATTCAATCCTAATTAGAATAGCAAACATATGATCCCATGGGGGAATTGGTACCAATTTGATGTGAAAATTGGCCCTTTCCCAATTCCTAAGATGCAAGCTTGATATGTTGATGATGATTGATCCACTTTGTTGATGAAGGATGAGAGTTCCAAGCCAAAAATCTGCAAAAACCTAGCTAAGAACTCAATGGTGATGGATGGAAATGGCTAAATATTTTAGCATAATAACTTTGCATAATTTGTGGATGATAAAATGAGGATATGAGCTCTTTATTTATAAAATGCCAAGATGGATGAATGTCCAAATTTGAGCAATGTGGGACTAACATTCATCCAATGGAAAGATGCCACTTGTCAATCTATGAGTGGATGGAGGATGTGCAAGTTTTGAGGATTGTGCCAATAAATGCATATTTTTGAATTTCAAATTTGTTGAAATGACTTGCAAGAGGGAAGGGAAAATGCAATAAATGCCACTTGGCTCAAGGAAAAGGACATGTAAGATGGATTTATTGCCTTGTTGGATGTACATGTTGACTTGGAATTTTTGAATTCAAACTTGGAGAATATTCCAAAAGATTCCTTGTGAGGAAAATAGAGATTTAATAAATGAATTAAATCTATTTTCATGTGCAACTTGCAAAATCTAGAGGATGGAACATGACAAGAGATTAAATTAATCAAGGGTTAATTAATTTAATGAGGGATTAGATGATGTGACCTATTTGACTCAAATTTATGGATTTATTTAAATCAAATAAGGGAGGAATATGATAAGAGAATAATTAAATAAGGATTTTGATTTATTTAATTAAAAGAGATGGTGTTAGATTAAATCAAATAAGGTTTTAATTTATTTAATTTAATGGATAGATTTAGAGATTTAATTAAAAAAAATTGATTATTTAATTAAATAGGGATAATTAGATCAAATGGATTGATTTAATTAACAAAAGAGAGAGAGACTTAATTAAATAACTGGTTTATTTAATTAAGAGAGGAATATTGATGAATTTAATCAGATAAGGAGATTTGATTAAATGGTTAGACCGAGATATTATTCAAGATGAAATGATGTTAGTAGTCAGAATCATATGCACAATGTCAATCGGTATATTTTACGTGTCTACATTTCGCCCCTTTTTAAAGCAATGCACTTGTTGCGTTGGTTCAAAGAATAAATGATCTCAATCAAAGCCAAAAAATTTCACTATTCAAAATATTTCCCCATTGCTGCCTGGTGAGGGAAAACATGCCATTATATTGCCCCCTCAAGAGATTAGACAAAAATTTTCATTTTTGGGTGATCTCGCAAAAAAAGGGGACAAGGTGCTCGATAAGCCCAAAAAGGCTCCAAGAGGCCAAAAACATGTCTAAACACAATAAAATGATGTAAAACAGGCATCAACTAGACAAAAATAGGTTCAAGGGTCCAAAACCCTAGCATGAAAGCCAATCAGGGTGAAAAAACCTAATTTTCAAGATTAAAAGGGGCCCAAGGGGTCACTTTCAAGTCATTTTCATACACTTCCATTTGCAACCTCGAGATTTGAGCTCTGACCTTCTGACGATATGGTGCAACGATAGCTTCCCCTACACATTTCTGATCAAGTTCGGACGTACTAGCGGCCACCTAGCATCGGGGCACTGGTAAGTGATCCTTACTTGAGCTTCATTTTTCATTTATTGCTTTCATTTAATGCTTTTAAAGTCGGTTTTTCTGCAGCAGCGCTATATAGCGCCGCTTAGAAATCAAACTATGACGTGCGGTGTGATATTGTACCATAGCAGTGTAGTTTTGTGTTTGAAAACTCCAACGCTGAGCTTAGGGCTATCAGGGAAGTTTGCAAAGTGCGACGCAACGATCCTGCATTTGGTCAAAGTGCGCCGCTAGAAGAAAAGTGCACCACAGCAGTGCGATTTTGACCTTTTAAGCTCTAGCATCGAAGTTTGATTAGAAATCAAACTGTGACACCTTCACAGATTGCATCGCTGGAGAGGTTTTTTGAACGCCCGATGAAGAATTTTTCAAAAAATTTAACATGGTGACCTTCCTTAATGTAGAACGAGGCGAGGGAGCTCTACCCTCAAGAGCACAAGTCGCAGGACCTATTCGGCTATTTGCGGGACCTGAGCAATAGGGATTAGGACCAACTCCGGATTGTGGGGTTATGGTACATTGCCTACATAACAACCATTCACACTCACCTAGGGATGTTGTCAGTGCTGGCTAAGAGATGGCATAGCGAGACCTCTTCATTTCATCTTCCCACTAGCGAGGCCACCATCACCTTAGAGGACATTTGGCGTATTTTGAGATTGTCGATTCATGGTCGACGAGTGATTTTTTGCATGGACGAGGGGCGTAATGCCTACCACAGAGTCCTCACCACATAGGACATCATCTTCTACGAGGGGCAGATAGAGCTCAAGCAACACAGGATCCTAACACCTCCCTTCTACCTAGTTGTTGCATCTATTATTTCGGGTCTCGTTGCCCATGATAGACGAGGCCGATACTTCAATCCCGACTGGGGATATTGTTGGGAGCAGATGGTTCGAGACAGGCCAATACGTTTTGCTTGGGGGCCAGTGCTTCTTGCTTCTCTTTATAGGGACCTTCATGAGTATGTCTATATGGATGGCAGAGCGCTCAGAGTAGGGGTTACACTTCTTCACGTCTGGGCATGGGAGTAAATTGTTGTGCTACATCCATGCATTGTTTCAGTTCTGATGATGCCAGACAATCCCCTCATGTGGCGTTATAGAGGCGGTGTGTCCTTCACACACATAGGTGAGCACAGGATCCCCTACTAGCAGAGGGCCCTTGACGAGATGCAGGTGTTTACCTGGCAACCATACCTTGGTTGGCCCGAATGGGCCGACAATGCTGAGAAGTTGTTCTTTGCCTGCCATTCATGTAGGGGCGGGAGCACACGATGGTCAAGAGGTACCTGCCCAGACGCATGCAGTTAGTGGCTCAATTATGGGCTTACGATTAGGGACCTACAGATCCAGGCATGACTTAGGCCTACAGGGATTGGTTATGGCCTCCGCTTCGATTAACTATTCTAGGTGCATTCCTAGATCAGTGGAGAGTGAGAGGTAGAGGGGGAGGATGAGGATAGAGGGGGGATGCATGACAGGATTATCCGGTTGTTCCTCCAGTTCAGCCAGGGCAGGGAGATGTACCGATGCCAACTCAGTAGAAGGTGCCACCAGGTGTACCACCATAGGTTGAGGATCAACCTCAAGTACAACCATAGGTATAGCCAGTAGGACAGGTGGATCCTTAGGATGCGTTGATTGCTTAGCTATAGGCCCAGGTCTAGGCCATGATAGCTGAGAGAGATCAGGCTAGGGTCGAGAGAGAGCAGCTCAGGGCCGAGAGGGATCAAGCCGTATATTAGAGACAGGCTGTAGATTTATAGGCAGCCACAGAGCTAGGCAGGAGACAATAGCTAGAGAGCATGGCAGCCTCCTCCTCCTAGGGTACAATGTCCGTTCGGTCCTACAAGGATGCCATCTGAGAGGCTGAGTACTATCAGAGGCATTATCATGAGGTCGTACCCAAAGGAGGACGGGTCCCAGAGTACTCAGAGCGGACCAACTACAAACCAGCAAAGGGTCATGGTGACAGGAGTGAGGGCAGCATACACGGGGATAGAGCTTGATCGAGATGACACTTTTGTGCCCTATGGGCTCATTTTTGATAGCCGGATGGGCCTTTTGTACTGATTGACATACATGTATAGTGATTCGATTTATTCTTTGTACTATGACAATTACATTATTGATGATATATATATGAGCTGATGATGATTTTGGTGTGATGAGATGTGTACCCTTTATTTATGCATGGATGATTTTACTTCTATATGTTGTGCAATGATGCTTTTATGGATGCATTTATTTATGATGATATTATGTAGTGATTATGACTAACAGATCTATATTATGTTAACTTATGATATGCAAATGTGATGTGTAATGATGTCTATATGATGATCTATTTTATTTAAATAATGATGTGATATGTCATATGGATTGTAATATGCAAAATGATATGGGAATGATCTATGGTGTATGCGCGAAATGATATGTGAATCCTATTTATATATGAAATAATTATGGATGGACGTACGCTTTGTATGTGATGGATTGTTTTCTATTTATGCTTATGTGGAATGATTTATGATGCTATTTATGAGATGACATGGATGATGTAATGTGAATGCCATGGTCATGATATGATGCAAATGAGATGGTTTTATGTAATGAAAATGAGATGGTTTTATGTGATGCAAATGAGATGGTTTTTTAAGATGCTTAGAATAACAAATATTATTATCCTAAACATATTAAATGATAACATAATGTACGTGATGCATTTTAATGTGATGTACTATAATGATGATGATGTTCCTTGTCAAATGAATGTAAGGTGTGAGATGACCTTATAATGTTATGCAAGTATGTATGCAAATGAATTATTTATAATGCTTATATACCTATTGTGTATGATTATGTAGTAGGTGGTAATGGGAAATGGTTATGACATGTAAATGAATGTTATGCAATGATTGATATAATGCAATGCGATGCAATGTAATGGATGAAATGCAATAAAATGGATGCACTCTATAATATGGTGGAAATGCAATGCATATGTTCCTTATATGATATGTTTATGCAATATGCTAATGATTTGTGGATGTAGGATCGATGATGATGGTGATGATGATGGGGATGATCAACTATCATAGTACCTTGTTAGTGCAACGAGCAAGAAGAGAAGAATTCATTTCAACAAGACTTAAGATGATGATGATGATCATTTCTTGCCAAGGAATTAGGATTTTCAAAGGGCCAATTTTCTTATGTTTGATAACACATGTAGGTAGGATGCATCAAGGTATAGAAAACCAGGATGGTGTGGTACCTAGTGTGATGGAATTTGACTTGAAAAATAGATAGGAGTATCCTTGTTCACACCTAACATATGGAAACCTTGCTAGGGTGCAATTTAGAAGTTTCAAACACCTCAGACCAAAACATGGAAAGCTAAACCTATCAATGCAATTTTCAAAAAGTTGTCCAAGACCTCCTCCATACATACCTAACAAAGAAAGTATTCACCAAGGTTATATTACAAGAACATCCAACAAGCACAACAAACAAAAAGATAATGATTGTTACCCCATTCCTATTTCTCTAAATCCTCTTATTTGGATATCATCGAGAAGTCCTTGGAATGAGTGCAAATAAGATAAGTCAAAAGATAAAGACAAAGAAAACAAACAAGTTGATGCTCTTCAATACCGCTAACCAAAAGAGGATGTGTTTTAAAGGATAAGCGTTGAACTATTGCCAAAAGATAATGCCCATTGTAGGAAGGATTCATCCTAGGACATGTTAGTGGATGGCGACATGTCATTTCGTTTATCCAAGGCATTCTAAATGATGACTGATATGGGACCAATTGGATGATGAGTTATCGACACAAAGAGATGACCAATCTTGTTTATGCACTGACTTAGACCTAAGACTTGACGTTTTGAGTTTTCACTTTCGACCTGCTAGACTTGTTTCTGATTATCTTACCAAAGATTGAGGATGACGATTGTTTATTATGAGTGATGTTATTGCGGGTGTAAGCGAGATGAGACAGATGGATTTTTTCAAATATTTGGATGTTTTTTATCTTTTTGAGATGTTTTGAGGTTTTTTTTTCGTATTTTTGGAGATTTTCAAATGTTTTGATTTTTTATTTTCTGAATGTTTTTGAGTTTTAAGAGATTTTAACCAAGAGACTAACCTAAAGACCTATCCTAGGGGCCTCAGGGGCTCATCAAAAAATTAGCCTTGCCTACGTTATACACGTAAAGACCATGTAGTTTGACAAGACGAATCCATTTTGGGATTTTGATGATTTTTTTATGTTTTTGGATTTTCTGATTTTCTGATGTTTTTGGATTTTTTTATTTTTGGATGTTTTTGGATTTTTTGATTTGATGATTCTAAGGATATACATGAATCTGATCTGATGAGAACATGCCCCCAACGTGATGCAATAGACTACTCTAATAAAGGCAGGACAAACTAACCTTGAGGATGGGCCAAGTAGTACTAGGAAGGATCATGATACAAACACAAGACCAAGCTATGGTGCAGATGCAAGTGGATGAGTGACAGATGGAGATCAGGATGTGATGGATGATGGAAGTGCAATGAATGCAGAAAAAGCTGTAAAGGTCCTGTGGATGGAAAGTGCTTATTTACACAAGGCACCTGCTTGCCAAGTTTTCACCAAGGTACTTGCCCAAAGTGCCACCGAAGTGGTTTTTACTAGAGGACAATTTTTCTCTTTACTGTTTTCAATCCTTTTTCTAATTTTTTTTTATTTTTTTATTTTTTTATTTTTTTGTTGTTACCAAGACGCCTGTTTGCTAGGTTTTCGTTGAAGTAACCATTTTTTAGGATATTTTCTTATTTTTTTGGATTTTTGGATTTCTGGTTCTATACCTTGAAAGATTTAGGAACAAAACTTTTTGAGATGGGAGCTATTCATGGGCTCCTGCAGAGGTTCCCCTTCAGGTGTTGATAACTGATATGCCCCTAACTTGTAACTTGTTGTGATAACAAATGGTCCCAACCAATTGGGTTCAAACTTGCCTTTGCTGCTTGGGTTTGGGACATTCTTCTAATTCTCTTTTAATACCAGTTCTCCGACTTGGAACGTCCTATTTCTAATTTTCTTATTGTAGCTCTTTTTGAGTCTATTCTGATAGATTTGCAAATGATTCAAAGCCTCTATCCATCACTCATCTAGTAGCTCCAACTCATTCAATCTTGACACTTGGTACTCTTCATCTGTGATGAGGTTTTGCAGTGATATCCTGAGTGATGGGATCTCGATCTCAAGGGGGAGTACTGCTTCTAATCTGTATACCAGGGAGAAGGGGGTGGCACCAGTGGGTGTGAGGATACTGGTTTGATAGGCCCAGAGGGTAGGATTAAGCTATAAATTCCAGTCACAACCTGCGTCATTAACTATTTTCTTGAGGATTTTTAGAATAGTTTTTTTTGTAGCTTTTGCTTGGCCATTGCCTTGGGGATAGTATGGGGTGGAGAAGCAATGCTGGATCTTGAATTTTTCGCATAAGTCACGAACCTCTTGATTCTTAAATGGTGTCCCACTATCTCAGATAATGGCCCTTGGAACACCATATCGGCAAATGAGATAATTTAGGATGAACTTAGAAATTTGCTTCCCAGTTATATACGTCATGGGTATGGCTTCCACCCACTTAGTAAAGTACTTTGTTGCGGTTATGATGAATTTGTGGCCATTAGATGAATTGGGTTTGATTTTCCCAATGAGATCCAGTCCCCATTGCGAAAAGGGCCATGGTGTGACGATAGGATGAAGCTCTTGAGCTGGAGCATGGATGAGGTCCCCATGCTGCTAACATTGTAGACACTTTCTGGCATAATCATGTGCTTCTCTTTCCATTGTGGGCCAATAATACCCCATCCTCAATAGTTTCTTGGCTATGGTCATTCCACTTGAGTGTGAACCACATATACCATTATGTACTTCTGTTAGAGTGGTTAATGCCTCAACGTTTAGGCATCGAAGTAGGGTTCCTTCTATGCTCCTACGATATAGGGTATCTCTTAGGATGACAAAGTGGGATGCCTTTTTTACAAAGGTTCATTTTAGGTTTGAGGGTAAATCGGCGGGTATGACTCCTATTCGAAGGTATGTCTAAATGTTGTGATACTAAGGATCACTGGGACCAATGATTTCGCACACATATTCTAATTCTGGTACCTTGAATGCAGGCACGAGAAGCTGCTCAATCAGGAATTCATACTTTGGAACATTGTGGGGGATGTCGAGCAAGGATCCAATTGTTTCCATGGTGTCTGCTTCTCTATTATTGGTTCTAGGAATCTGCTCAAATGTAATTTTGATGAAGGATTCTTTGAGAATCTCCACCAATTTCTTGTATGGAGTGAGCTTGTCATCCTTGGTCTAGTATTCATTTTTCACTTGATTTATGATCAATTGAGAGTCTCTGTACACTTTGAGAGCTATGATGTTCCATTGTACTGCTATTCTGAGACCTATGGTTAAAGCCTTGTATTCTGCAATATTATTGGTGCAAGGAAATGCTAGTTTGTAGGACCTTGGTATGCACTCCCCTTTTGGTGTGATAAAGAAAACACCAGCTCCTGATCCATGCTATGTGTATGAGCCATCGAATTATAGTTTCCAGTGGTCAGCTATGTTGAGATTGAAAATAGATTCATCTAGAAACTTTGAGACAAGAGGATTCTCAGAATAGATTGGTGCTTCTGCAAGCTGGTCTGCGATGACTTGGCCTTTGATTGCTTTTTGATCCACATATTAAATGTCATATTTTGACAGTATCATCACCCATTTGGCCATTCTTCCTGTGAGCATTTCCTTTGATAGTAGATACTTGAGAGGGTTGATTTTGGGAATGCATTTTATTTTATGTGCCAACATGTAATTTCTAAATTTCTATGATGCAAACACTACTACGAGGCATGCTTTCTCGATGAATGAATATTTTAGCTCATGCCCAACCATTGTTTTACTAATGTAATAGATAGCCCTTTCTATTCCATTTTCGTCATGCTGGGCTAGGAGAGCTCCAAGGGCTGCTGGTGTTGCTGATACATATAAGATCAATGGTTTCTTTGGGATGGGTGGCATTAAGACTGGTGGTGTCAGTAGATATTCCTTGATTTTGTTGAATGCCTCTTCACACTTGGTATCCCATTTATACGCTACTCCCTTGTGGAGTAGGTGAGAATATGGCTTATGTTTGTCTGCCAGTTGTGCTATGAATCTTCGAATGGATTGGAGTCTATCTTGGAGACCTCTCAATTTCTTTAATGTTTTTGGTGCCTCCATCTTGAGGATTGCTTTTACCTTTGCTGGATCTACCTTGATACCTCTCATTGACACTATATACCCTAGCAATTTTCCTAATTGTACGCCGAAGACACACTTCTTTGGGTTTAATCTGACCTTGTACTCTTCTAGTCTATCAAAGATGGCACTTAGGGTTGCTATGTGATCTTTTCCCTTTCTGTACTTGGCTAGAATATCATCGACATAATCTTTGACTGTCTTATGAATCATGTCATGGAATATCAATGTCATGGCCCTTTGATATGTTGCTCCTGCATTCTTTAAGCCGAATGGCATCATGTTCCAATAGTGAGTCCCCCATGGACAAGTGAAAGTTGTTTTATGTTGGTCCTCTTTAGCTATCATGATCTGAGTGTACCCTAAGAATCTGTCCATTAGTGACAACATTTCATGTCCAACTATCATGTCCACTATCATATTGATGTTGGGAAGCGAGAAGTCATCTTTTGGACATGCTTTATTCAAATCTCTGATATCTATGTAGATTTTGATGTTCCCATCGGGTTTTGAAACATGTACCAAGTTTGATACCCATTCTGGATAATCTATTGGTCGGATGAATCCTGCATCTAATAGTTTTTTTAGCTCCATTTTGACTAATAAGGAAATCTGAGGGTGCATTTTTTGAAGCTTTTGTTTAACAGGCTTTACTTTTGGATACACTGCTAAGTGGTGGACCATGGTCTCTAGATCAAGTCCTGGCATGTCAGCATAACTCTATGCAAATTTTATCTATCTTTCTCTTAGGAATGCTGCTAGGAGCTCTTGCTCTTCTGATAGTAGTGACTCCATGTAGAATGTGATATGGGGAGTTTCCTCTATTCCAAGGTTGACCAGATTGCATTTTTCTGCCAAGACTACTAATTTTTCTTGATGAAGAGCTCTTAAAGGAAGATTGAATCCCCCATCCTTGGGCGCCTTAGAGAGGTTTTCACCGTTGGATGCGTGCTTTCTTTTTTCTTTTTTTTGGTTGGAGAGTGCCACAGTGTGGTTTTCACTCAAGGACATGGATATTATTCTTAATTTCTCATTTTTTCGACTGAGGGATTCAATTGTTTCCCCATAATAGGCATGTGCATCTATCTCGATTATGAACCCTGCTTTGTGATCCCCATCTGGAATGTTATCTCGTAGTCCCATGAATTCTGAGAGCACCTCATCATTTTTGAATGTATCAAGAACTAGTGGTCCCCGTTGGTCATAGTCGATGAGTTAGGGATATACTAGGTGGATGTCATGATTTTGGTGGTCTGATTCAAAAGATAGGGTGCTAATCATGCAAAGAGTGGTATCCTCAAATAGCCTAGGTAAGTTGGGTGTGGGTTCCTCGTCATCACTACTACTACAAATGTCAGTTATAAAGTTATGTATGACTCTACCTGTGGATACTGGTAATCGTAGTTCTATTGTGGTTGGCTAAGGACGATTATTAACCGCTCTAACTGGAGGACTTCAACCATGTATGGTTATACTCATAGGGTTACATCCAAGGCCAAGATTTGTTATTGGTCGCGTCTCTGGAATGATAGGTGTTATAAGCCCATTTTCCTTTTGTCCCAGTCTCTGATTTCTGTCATAACCCATTGCGAGCATCATTTGTAAACCCTTACTTCTATCATCCATTGGTAAATCAGCTATTGGTCTTTCATCTTGATATAGCATATGAGATGGATCTGCTTCAATGACCTCTTGGCCAAGATCTCCCCACCTTGTGAATTCAGGATAGTCTTCAAGAGACGTTTGGGATGTGGAAGCTTCGTTTTCCTGTGGACGCCCCATGATCTAGGAGATTGTGGTAACTCTCCAATCACAAAAGAATTGTTAGGGAGCTTTTAGTTTCCACAACCGTTATCTTGGATGATGAGCTTAATATCAAAAATGGTAGGGATGGCGGGAGTGGTGGGTGTCTCTGTCGCAAAAGTGGATGCGAGAGTGGCGGGATCAATGTATGGTGTGGATGGGAACTCATCATTTTTTGGTACTTGGGGGATTATGTAGTAATTTTCTGCAAGGATTTTGCAAGAGGAGAAGGGTTCGGGATCTCCATGGATGGTAACTTCTTGTCCATTATGTGTAAATTTCACACATTGGTGGAAAGTTGACGCTACTACTTTCATTGCATGAATCCACAGGCGTCCTAGGAGGATGTTATATGGCAAGTCGAGGTCCAAGACCTGACAAGTGGTTTTCATGAAGGCCAGCCCTACTTGAATAGGGAGTTTGATTGTGCCCTAAGACTCTCTTTCTTGATCATCATATGCTCTTATTGTGATACCCTTTCCTTTGTCGATAGAATCTTCTGAGATTTTCAATTGCTTGATGAGATTGAGAGAACAAATGTTCAAGCCCGCACCTCCATCCACCAATACCCTTTTGATTTTTCTCTTATGTACAATGGCTTCCAAGTGGAGTGCATGGTTGTGAGACAGTTAAGTAGGGAAATCCTAGTCAGAGAATGTGAGGAGATTAGGCGTGATGATATTTCTGACCATAGCTTGGAATTGCTCCACATCAAGATTTGCGGGGACAGTGGATGAAGCCAACACTTCTTCTAGGAATTTCTTATGGGCTGAGGAGATTTTTAGCAACTCCATGATGGAGATTTGCATGGGCGTTCTCTTGAGCTGGTCTAGGACATTGTAGCCATTAGGGACAGATCTAGATGTTGGGACTCTATTTGGTTGCGATGATCCTGTGATGGTAACTTTTCTACCTCTTGTTGTGACTCCACAATATTCGGCATGGGCGCCTTTGATGGTGATGACCATGTAGCTTTCATCTAGGGAGGCAACGACTGTTTCGTACACATGATTTATGTTTGCATGGGTGCCTTTCCCCTTATCATTATTATTCCCTTTATTGCCATGATTAGGCATCGGATTCATGTATATCTTAAGATCTTGGTTTCATGTTGGTTGTTCCACGTTTATAATTCGTTTATCAATGAGATCTTGAACTATTTTTTTAATCTCATGCAGTTGTTCATGGTATGTCCTTTGATTTTATGGAATTCACAGAGTTGATTCTCATTATACCAAGGAGGTTTCACATCCGGTTCTTGGTAATTTTCAAAGGTAGGAGCCTTGATGAGTTTTTTGTCTATCAGCTTTTTCATGATGACTTCTAGTGGCTCCCCCAAAGTAGTGTATTTATGCCTAGGATGACTTTTCTTGCATTGTGGTGGTCCCCTTTGATCATTGAGATTGTTGATTGTTGGATTGTTGTTTGGTTGTTGTATTGCGTGATGATTGTTTTGGTGTTGGATTTGGTTTTGTGGTGCAGGTGTATTTTGGCAAGGGGCATGAATGACCACATTAGCGTCAACAACACCATCATTAGTAACATTTTTGTGCCTTTCCCACGTGCAAGGTTTATCATTGTAATTGGAGGGTGGGCGGTTGTTTTGTTGTTCGGGGTATGAAGTTGATCCCGCGAGTTGAGTCATGAGGGCTCGTTCGATGCTGAGCGCCTTGGGAATCAACTAGTCATATGTGGTGATTCCTTGAACCTTGAGATGAAATGCCAAGAGGCCGTCAAGGTTGGCTATAATGGTGAAAAAAAAAAATTCTTCAGGCATGGTCCACTTGCTCTGATTGGCCTTGGATCGCCATCATTGTAGGAATGAAGCGAATGATTCACCCTTACCTTGTTTCAGAGCTGAGAGTTCTTCTAGACTAACATCCATTGCAATGTTGCATGCATAATTTTTTATGAATGCATCTATAATTTCTTGGAATGTCCTAATGCCTAAAGGTAGATGAGAGAACCATTCCATAGAGTGGCCTGCTAGACTCCTAGGAAATAGCCGCATCAGATAAGTATAATCATATGCGACTTCCATGCAATGAACCTGGAATTCCCCAATGTGATCTTTAGGGTTTCCCGTCCCACGATATTTGTCAAACTTGGGGATCTCAAATCCCTTGGGGAATGGTTTCATCACTAGGCTCCTGTCAAAAGGATAGGGGCACAAGTTGCTTGGTGTTTTTGTTGTTTTCCCTGATGGAAGATTGAGCATTTGTTGCGAGAGCAACCTGATTTGTGTCATTACATCATTTTATGGATCAGGGGGTGGGATGAAGGTGTTTTGGGGTGTTTTGATTGTGGGTTGGATGGGTGGGTTGTTTGATGTGTTGTTCAATGGTATCTATATGTTCTGCCGAGCTACGTAGGCTTCCACCTACTTTTGTATGAACAACGCCTTTTGTTGATCTTGCTGTTGCTGCACTAATATTTTTTCTTGCTATTGTGTGTATTGTTGTTCCAACAATGCTTTTTGTTGTGCTTTTTTTTGTTCCAACAACACTTGTTGTTGGACTGCCAATTGGGCTGCTTCTTGCTGCTCTTGATATTGCTTTATTGCTTGCTAATATGCTTGCAATTGCACTGCTTGTCTTTGTGCAAGAAGTTGTGCTTGTGCTTGTGCATGTTTTGCTTAATATTGGGTGTTTGCCTGAGCTTGAGCTTGTTCTTGCACTACTTGTGCTTATGCTGCTTGTTGTTGTAATAGAATTTGTGCTTGAGCAGCCTTTTGTGTTTACAATCCAGCTTGGGTTGCTTGAGCGGCTTGCGCAGCTTGAGAAAATTCTTCTTGTTGTTTTTGTTGCAATAAAGCTTTGGCTTGTTGCGCTTGTAATGCAGTTTGGGATACCTGGGCAACTTGTGCAGCTTGACCGGCTTGCTGAGTGGCTAGTTGCACAACTTTTTATTTTTTCACTTGTTGGAATCCCCTTTGAAAAGTAGCTTTCAATTCTACGTTGTATTGGCTTGATGTGGTGGAGGTTGGTGGTGGGGGTGGTGGTGGATTTGGAATGGTGCTTGCGGAGGTGGTGAACGATGATGTCATGTTAATGATTTGAGTGGTATATGGTGATGTTGTGTTGGTGGTTAGTCCCTGAGAAACCATGCTTTGAGATGTTAGGGGGGTGGTTGATGATGTAGCGATTGCTTGTGTCATTGTCATATGTTATTGTGATATTGATGAAAAGTTTTGAGTGTTTGGAATAATGATTTGATTGATATTTGGGATGTTGATTTGATTGATAGTTGGTAGAGGGGGAAGCCCTAAGCCAAGGAGTGATGTGGATGATGATGGAAATGGTGGAAGAGGTGGAAATGTGAGGGGTGTGAGCTCTTGCGAAAATGTTGTGGTGTCAAAAATGCCCCCTAGTCCAAACATATCTTCCTCTTGCAAATTTGTGAGGAAAGAAGTTGAAGTGTTGCATGGAAAAATGATGATGATGGATCATGATGGAAAGTGAGAGGAACATTCTTATGTAATGGGTTTTCGAGTATGTTTTGTTCCAAGATGGTATTTGCATACAAGTTTTGATTATTAACAAGGGGGTGTGTTTGAATAGCACTGAGAAATGCATTTCCCTTATTAACATTACATTTGGTTGGAGAAAAAGATGTTGTGATTTGTGGAATGTTTTGTGTGATGCTTTGGGATGGGGGTGTAGATGAGATGGGAATGGTGGATGAGATTGGAGGAAAAGATGTCTCCACTATGGTACTCATGTCAAAATCCGAAGGTAATTTGGCCCCTTGTTTTGCTAGTTCAAGCATGTATAACGAAGGGTTAAGCCTCATCATGATGTTGATGATTTTATGGTTTTTTGGATTTTGGAGCATTTCAATTATTTCTTCATGAGACATCCCAAAGGTAAGATCCTCTCCTTGGGTTTCCTCTTGTGGATTTTGTGATGATGAGATGGTCAAAGGATTGCTTGATTCGGCAGGATTCATTTCAACGTTTGTTTGGCTTAGATCACTTGAAGTGGGTGTTTCTTTGTTGGCTTCCATGCTCTTCTTGTATTGAGATCTAGTTTGAACCATAAAACAAGGATCAATTTTCAAGAATATGGGAGATGGATCTCTTGGTTCTTTGGATTGGTCTTTACTTTATGCCCAAAGTAGAAAAATTTTAGGATATCTTGAGGATTGAAAGGTGATATGATGATGATGCAAGGGATGGATGATGTGGATTTTTTTGTCTTTTGATAAATCTTGAAGGAAATGCTAGGCTTTTGGGACTTTCAGATATGTTTCAGATTTTTGATTTTATTTTCCTTTTGGGATTGTCCTTGATTTTGATTGATTTTGATTGCTTTGATTTTGAAAAAATAGACCCTAAGATGTTGGATGATTATCTAAAGGATAGATTTGCTCAAAGGATGATAATTTGAATATGTGTAGGGAGAAGGATGAATCTACCCACACCTATTCAAACAAGATGATAGTTTAACTAAGTATATGAAGAAGGATACATCTACATACACCTAGCTAAACAAGATGATTTTGATAAATTTGACTAAGCATATGCAAAAGGATGCATCTACACATACCTAGTCAAAGATGATTTTTGATAAATTTTTCAAGGTTTTAGTCTCAAGGATTTGATGATTTTTTATTTTTTCCAAAAATTCCTAGCATTAAGGATGATTTCAAAATTTCCCAAAAGGTGATGATGATGTTTTGATGTTTTGAAGAATGGATGAAAAAAGATTTTGATTTTCTTTTGATCCTAAGATGAACCTAAAAAAGACACTTTGTTTTCCTAGACCTAGGTATTGAAGAGCATACAATGCTTCTATAGACCTTTGTAACCAAGAAGTGATTCCATTTGAACACACATTTTTGGATTTTGAACCAATGACTTTTGTTTTTGGATTTGGACTTTTTGAGAATCATGAGGCTTCAACACACATGAAAGTTCATTTTTCTTAGCTTTGCTTAATGGCTTTATTTTACCACAAACACTTTCTTTGATTAAGTTTTCAAACTAGATGTCCAATGTCTTAATTTCCTCAAACCACAAAAAATATGTTATGTGGAAATTCGATGAACTCAAGGCAAGGGTTATCTATTGTTTAACTCTAGTAGACAAATGGAGATGTAATCCGATGTTTAGAAACCTCTAAGGATGTGAATCCGAAGGGAAAGCAATAACATATGGATTGAGTCAATGGTATTTGTCTCCTAAAGGGTTTGCAATTTTGATGATGATGTTAAGTGTTTGTTTTCAAGATATTTTCAAACAAGCAAAGCATTTGTAACCCAAGAATAAGTACAACCCTATGGATGTGAAAGACAATATTTGTTGGATTAACACTTGGACAAGTCTAGCTATGCTTATCTTTAGTAAATGGTTAGATGCTTGACCCCACTGGCTCCCCTCCATGGCACTCACTTATACGGGGCAGCCAAGAATCAACACCCATGAAACTCCCATGGCATGCTTTCCATTTCTACTAAAAGACCGTAAAAGTGTGGGGTGGCTTCAGAACAACCGTTCTTGCACCAACAAATAGATTAAGGATTTTGGAAAATTCTAGAACATGGGTTTTAATAAAGACTTTTTGTTCGTGGAGATTGACCCATACGGCAAGAGTCCCCTTTCGGATCCATCTTGTCGGAATCAACCGCATGATATTGACATTTACTCCAATACTCGCATTTATATCCCAATTAGAAATACTCTTAGCTTTAGAGTGTTACCGGTTGAGTCGTTCCCTTGGGTGAGTAATTTTTCCCCGAGGTAGGCCCTCTAGGATAAACAAAAGCAAGTAAAAATAATATTCGTAACTCGATCAATCTTTGTTGGAAACAAAGAGAGAGAATGTACGCAATAATCCCCCTACTCACACTCGCACAAGATTTTTTTCAATTCTTAAACCCAAAACGAAGTGTGGAGGTGATTGCTTTATCTCAACCTAAAATCATGAAAAAGGCCTTTTGATTCTCAAGATCGCTATAAAGTGCGAGAGAAGCGCATATGTCCTTTTTCAATGAGGTTAGTTCAAGTAAGCCTTCACAAAACAAGATAGCACATGTTCATTTTAGATCCTCAAAGAAATTATGAATTCTTTTTAGAGCACCAAAAGACAAATGATAGACATTTTGTTCAATTTGTTAATCAAATAAACAAACTCTAGTATATTGTGATCCTAATGTTTGTTTTAAACCCTTTGCAAAAATTGAAAAGATTCTTTTGAAATTAGTGTCCTAAGAAAGAAGTGATAACCATTTCTTAAAAAGTGTTTAAAAACACTTTGAATTTGTAAGATACCATCATCATGTTTCTCCCTATTTCGTTTTCAATTCCAACCTACAAGAGAGAAAACCAGTCAGATTCTACAAAATATAAAGATTAAAAAGTAGAAAATAGAAGATAAATTCATTAATGACCAAAAGCACATGCTAAAATTAACTTTCCACTTTTTACTCCCTGCCAGTGGCGTAACCCGTGATTGCATCAGAGTTTAATTTCTTAGCGGTGCTCTACAGCACCACTTACCAGTCAGCGTTGCTCTATGTTGGGGACAGTGAGCTCAATTGCGTCGCATTTTTTCCTAGCATCACAGTTTGATTCTTTTGAAAAATCCATGGGTCAAAATGGTCAAGCGGGGGAGTTTGAAACTCAAATTTTTGGGCAGGAAGACTCTAGCGTCATAGTTTGAGTTTCCAGCGGTGCTATATGGTGACGCTGAAGATTCAGTGGTGCTAAAACAACGACGTTGAACTTTCAGCGTGGGAATTTTTTTGTGTATAAGCAAAAACACATAATTTTGTTAGAAAAGTGGTAAAGAATGAGATGTTGCCCTCCCTCTAGTGCCAAATGTGTGAACCCCAATGCTAATACCTACAAAACACAATGAATAAACACATTAAGTTAGAGATTGCAAACAAGAACAAGGATTCCCCATGAAATCCACTTACAAAACTTGAATTAGGAAAGAAAACAATGAAAAACAAAATGAAACAAGAAAATATAGATTCAATCCTAATTAGAATAGCAAACATATGATCCCATGGGGGAATTGGTGCCAATTTGATGTGAAAATTGGCCTTTTCCCAATTCCTAAGATGCAAGCTTGATATGTTGATGATGATTGATCCACTTTGTTGATGAAGGATGAGAGCTCCAAGCCAAAAATCTGCAAAAACCTAGCTAAGAACTCAATGGTGATGGATGGAAATGGCTAAATATTTTAGCATATTAACTTTGCATAATTTGTGGATGATAAAATGAGGATATGAGCTCTTTATTTATAGAATTTCAAGATGGATGAATGTCCAAATTTGAACAATGTGGGACTAACATTCATCCAATGGCAAGATGCCACTTGTCAATCTATGAGTGGATGGAGGATGTGCAAGTTTTTAGGATTGTGCCAATAAATGCATATTTTTGAATTTCAAATTTGTTGAAATGACTTGCAAGAGGGAAGGGAAAATGAAATAAATGCCACTTGGCTCAAGGAAAAGGACATGTAAGATGGATTTATTGCCTTGTTGGATGTACATGTTGACTTGGAATTTTTGAATTCAAACTTGGAGAATATTCCAAAAGATGCCTTGTGAGGAAAATAGAGATTTAATAAATGAATTAAATCTATTTTCATGTGCAACTTGCAAAATCTAGAGGATGGGACATGACAAGAGATTAAATTAATCAAGGGCTAATTAATTTAATGAGGGATTAGATGATGTGACCTATTTGACTCAAATTTATAGATTTATTTATATCAAATAAGGGAGGAATATGATAAGAGAATAATTAAATAAGGATTTTGATCTATTTAATTAAAAGAGATGGTGTTAGATTAAATCAAATAAGGTTTTAATTTATTTAATTTAATAGATAGATTTAGAGATTTAATTAAACAAAATTGTTATTTAATTAAATAGGGATAATTAGATCAGATGGATTGATTTAATTAGAAAAAGAGAGAGAGACTTAATTAAATAACTAGTTTATTTAATTAAGAGAGGAATATTGATGAATTTAATCAGATAAGGAGATTTGATTAAATGGTTAGACCGAGGGATGATTCAAGATGAAACAATGTTAGTAGTCAGAATCAAATGCACAATGTCAATCGATATATTTTATGTGTCTACAGTATTGGTATAAATTATTTTCATGACCAAAGAGCATTTCTTTCTTATGGAAAAGTCTTGTTGAATGCACAAGACAACTAAGAGGGCAGGTGAATCAGTTTTACATTAAAACATTAAAACCCTCATTAACATTCATATCTACATTATTCGTTAAACCCTTAACAACCATTATACCCTTATCATACATTAGCAAAATATAAATATGAAAAAAAGTAATGAAAACACATCCACAAACATGAGAACCAAAGATTTATGTGAAAAACCCAAGAAGGGAAAAACAACGATGAGGATTAGCTCACAATATAAAGTAATTGCAACACCAAATACAATAGACTCGCCAATAGAGGGCTGACTACCCAAAAGAAGGGCTTGCTACCAATGGCTCTCCACCAAGTTTAAAAAGAAGAAGAAATAAGATTTTTACAATGAAAAATACATCTCATAGCAATAGAAAAATCCACGATTGCTTCACCAGAACATTTGCAATCTCTCTATAGAATGTAGACACCTTCTGCTCACTACTGCTAGCAGTCTTAGGCTTTAAAATTCATTCTAAATTTCACAATTTCTCACTTCTCATTTTTTCACTTCACATCACATACTTCTCTACATGATTCTCTATGAACTCAATACTGATTTCTACCATCTACAACCTTGAAAGCAATACACAAGGTTGGCTATGTACCTCAATTACGGAAATTCAAATTAAGTCATCACCAATTTTTTTTTGTGGTGGAAAGGAATGACGAAGGATCATAAAACACACCTTAACTTGAACCCAAATACATAATACATGCCATGCCACACTTCCACAAACACCAAAACAAATATGTAATTAGTGTAAACACCTAAGGTTAGTCAAACCTCTGTTAACACCATTAAACAAGTACACACTTACTTTGATCCAAAGATGACTCATGGAACATATACAAAGCTTTAACACAATCTGGAATATTCCATCAACACTCTAAAATCCAACAACTCTGTAACATCATACACCAAAAGAACATATTCATTATGCACAACCAACTAACCTTCCACACACTGTACAAAACCTTAATCCAACCTTGAGGAGCACCAAAACTCAAAAAAAAAGGATGGAGATAGATAGGAGTGATATAGGAACACCCTCAGATTTGCAAGACCAGAAACCACAATGTGGAGAAATGTGGAGCAAAACTATTTCTCCCAGACAACACTACTTTCAAAGTTCACACACCGGTGAACACAACTTTCTTTGCATGATGCTCCAACACCATAAATTCTAGATATAATATCTCTAAACACCTTTTATCAACATATCCAAACCACATAGGCATATCTTCAACCATGAAGAAATGTGGAGCAAAACACTGTACACCACTCTGTCACACTGAACACTCTCCACCACACTGTTTCCTCTTTTATTCATTTTTTTGTCAAAATCACTTGGAAACCAAGCACCACAAACAAAAAATCATCACCCAAAACACCCTCACAGCATCTCAACTACATAAGAGGTTGAACATTAACAATACACACTCATCAAAGCAACACTAGAGGTTGACATCAGTGATATTACTAATGACAACATAATGCTACCAATCAAAGCATCATCACAAATTTCCAACAATCTCCTCATAGAACTATTGACATCAATGGAATGACAAAGATTTGTTGACATCAATGAAAACAAAAAATTCCAACAATCTCCCCCTTTATCATTGATGGCCCAACACATGGAAAAACCTTCAAAACCAAAAACAACTCCAGTAATAGCTTTGATCACCAACTCATATACTGCACCATAGTACACACTGCTCCCCCTTACATAATCATCAACTCTTCCCAACACTTTCTCTTTCTCATGAATTCACTCCTCCTTACTCCATAAGTTTTTTTAGTTAACTCTCTCCCCCTTTGACATCAATGGAAAAGGGTGAAACACTTATATCTTTCCCCCTTAGACATCAAACAAACATACTTCATCTTCCTCAAATACAACACCTATAAGGGATAACAACTCTTCTACAACTACCTATTATTTTAATCCACACCTTCTCTACAACTAGCAACCACTGCATGTACAATTACTCCACTTGACTATAACAACCAATAGTGGTACTTCCTACTCCCCTTGAGAGGTAGCCACCAACATCAATCTAGAATGAGGAATGAATCTTGAGATCCACTTGACTAATGCATATCCTTATGCATCTAGTTGAAAGGAGGGGAAATAACCCCCAAATTCTCCCATAGATACCCAAAAGTATCCATAGGAAGATCCTTCGTGAAGATATCTAAAAATTGATCCTTAGTAGGAACATACTCCAACTTCACCTCATTCTCTATAGCCTTTTCTCTCAAAAAGTGATACCAGATTGAAATATGCTTTTTGCTTGAATGCATTGCTGAATTCTTAAAAATATTAATATAACTTTTTTTTATCATGAATATAATATCGAAATAGGTTCATCATATACCACTCTAACATCCTTTAAAGTTTTCTTCATCCATAACACTTGTGTGCAACATGATTTTGCAGCAATGTATTTTTCCTTTGTAGTAGATAATGGCATTGAATCTTGTTTCTTTCTTAGCCAATACACCAACTTGTTTCTAAGAAAGAATGCACCACCACTTATACTCTTTCTATCATCCACACAACCTACCCAATCTTCATCTTTATAAGCACTTAGAGAGAAATTGGTATCCTTTGGATGCCCCAAACCATGTTTCGGAGTACCCTTCAAGTATCTAAAAATTCTATTTACTGCTGCCATATGTGACTCTTTGGGATCTTCTCGAAATCCAGCCATAACACAAAGTACATACATGATATTCGGTCTAGTAGCAGTTAGATATAACAATCCTCCAATCAATGATTTGTACTTTCTTTAATCAACCTTAGGAGATTCATCATTTTTTCTCAGTTTACAACTAGTAACCATAGCAGTACATATTGATTTAGAGTCTTCCATTTCAAAATTCTTCAACATTTCCTTGACATATTTATATTGTGAAATGAATATCCATTTCTTTTTTTGATTGATTTTAAGTCCAAGGAAGAAATTCATCTCCCCAAACATAGACATATCAAACTCTTTTTTCATCTCTTCTACAAATCTCTTGCACAAACTTCACTACCTCCAAACATTATATCATCAACATACACAACCATAATCAAGATTTTATCTCTTTCAACTTTTAAATAAAGATTATTATATGTGATACCTTTATTGAATCCTTGCTGCAAAAAGTACCTATCTAATCTTGCATATCAAGCTCTAGGAGCTTTCTTGATTCCATATAATTCCTTCTTCAATCTGTAGACCATATTAGGATTATCTGATAATTGAAATTTGTTCAGTTGTTCAATATAAATCTCTTCTTCCAACTCACCATTTAAGAATGAAAACTTCACATCCATCTGATAAACTTTGAAATACTTATGTTCTACAAAAGCCAAAAACATCCTAATAGCTTCCATTCTTTCCACCAAAGCAAATGTCTCCTCAAAATCTATTCCTTCCACTTGTGAGTAACCTTTACACACAAGTCTTGCCTTGTTTCTTACCACTTCTCCACTCTCATTCAACTTGTTTCAAAATACCTACTTAGTTCCAATCACATTCTTGTTTGTTGGTCTTGGGGCAAGTTCCCAATTCTGATTTTTCTCAATCTACATCAACTCTTCTTTCATAGCCTTGATCCAATATTCATCTTTGCATGCCTCAATCACTATTTTAGGTTTATCTTTGGAAATTAAGAACAATTTTACTTGTTCTTCTATCATAATATCTTTTTTTCTTGTCAATACACCTTTTCTTTTGTCACCAATGATCTGATATTTGAACAACTTTGATCAACATATCCAAACTACACAGGAATATCTTCAACTATGAAGAAATGTAGAGAAAAACACTATACAAAACTTTGTCACACTAAACACTCTTTAGCACACCATTTTATCTTTTATTCAAATTTTCTCAAAAGCACTTGGAAACCAAGCACCACAAACACAAACTCATCACCTATAACACCTTCACAACATCTCAACCACACAAGAGGTTGAAGATTACCAATACATGATCATCAAAGAAATACTAAAGGCTAAAATTAGTGATACTACTAATGAAAACATAATTCAACTAATCATTTGAAGCATCATCACATACTTCCAACAATATCCTCATAGACCTATTGATATCAATACAACAAAAAAGATATGTTGAAATCAATGACAACACAAACTTCCTGGTGCAGGAGCACCTACACCACAACATCCATTTTTGATTATTTGAAAGTATGATGGGTAATGTTAATTTTTTTAGGTTTATTTTTGTCCAATAAGGTCTAAAGTACCAATCTCAATGTAATTGGAACCATCTTAAGTCATTTAGGTTGACAATGTATAGTCTTGCACCTGTGAATCTTTGTAGCCTCTTGAAGGAAATTTCTTGCATTTGTAAATAGGGGTGCAAGGTAGGAGTTTAGGAATAATATTGAAGGCATCATAAAGGTACTCAAATAGTTCTTGGTGTTTTAAAACAAAAAACTTGCTAATAGTGCTCATTTAGCACTTGTGGGTCTATAATTGTGTTTTTAAGCAAAAGTGGGTTAAGGTGGTTACATGGTGGTTGTAGGCATTGGTGAAGGTTGTTTTGGATTTGAAATGAATTAAAATCCTTTAAAAGGCATGAGGGAGGACTGTTGAATCAGGGGGTGAAGATCATTCATTGAGTAAAAGCAATCATTTCCTATTACTTGTTGTTGTTCTTCCATTTTTCACTATTTTTCTATGTTTTCCAGCATTGTACAGTCCATACAAGTATATTGATGCCCTAAATTCTTGTGATTTATTGTATGAAATGGGAGTATCATGTTTATGAATCCATTTTGAAGTCTTAATCATGAATTTGAGGAGTCTTTGTTAATTTTTTTGTGATCTTCTGTACAGGGCAGTGAGGGCTCTGTTTGAGTTTCTTTAATGTTCTAAGCCTTCCCCACTTACTATTTTGATCTGTTGCTTAGTGGGGAGGCATGGAGTTAGGTTAGGATATGTTCCTTTGCATTTATTATTGGTAACAAAGCAGATTGCAAACTGTAGGGTGTCACCACAGTGCGAAATAAAGCAAAGCTCATGCAAGGATGGATGGGACAATTTTGGATTTTCAATGATTTGTTGTTGGTTTTGCTTAGTAAATAGTTTGAAACATCTTTATAGACCCTAAACAAGTAATTTTAAGTCTTAGTTGGGCTTGGAAAACCCGAAGAAGGTGTAAGGCTGAAAACCTTAGGTAGTTGTGAGGAAATTGAGGGTTTTGAGGAACGGTGGCTTAGAAGTTGAGAAAATACCTAAGACCTATGAAATTGGGTGTTTTGAGACATGTTTGATGTCTTTCCAAGAGATAGAGGTGTTAAGAGAAGTTTAAAGAACACTTTGTTTGCAAAACATGGCTAATCTTGTAGCCATTTTGTAGGGTAGGTTTGATGGTTCTCCAAGATGTTGCAAAGAAACCTTGTATGTTGGCTTGGGAATTTTTTTGAGGGTATGATTGGATGTTATAATGATGTTGAGATGGTTCTTGAGAGGCCTTCTCTAAAAGATAAGTATATTTGATGAGTTTTGGAGTCTAAAGCCTTAATAGTGTTAATTGATCCAAGTAGTAGACTGTGGTTCCAAGTATTGATGCTTATTTGAGATCTGATATGAGGTTTAGTCTTCTCCACCTTGGCTCTACATCACTTCCAAAAGTCTTATAGGCAGAAAAATTCTTAAATGCTCCAAATATTTGTAGCTAACTCAGCTTCAAGTTTTAACCCCTTTTGTTGAAGATCCATTGTCCTTCAACTACATGAAATCAAATCTTGTGCCTACATGCTAGCAACAGTCTAGTACTTACAAGTTCATGCTTCCTTCTTACTACATTATAAATTATTTTTCTACACAAGATGATTATTCATTATAATCAGTACAATTCATCATAACATCACATCACATTTCATTAGTAATAACATACACATGCAAGTATTTATCAATTTATAACTATTTCTAATGCTTTATACTTAAACATAAAATCTTGGGAATGTTTTGAAATATAGAAATATTGTAGACACTAAAATCTGGTTTAAGCCTGCGACTTCAATATTCTTCACAATTCGTATTCTTCATGATCATGATTAAATAATGTCAATTATTTAATTATTCTCTATATTCTTCATTTTTTCTATTAATTAAATAATCTTAATTATTTAATTAATTTACACTTTTCTTTATTCTATCTAATTAATTAAATAAACGCTTTTTATTTAATTATGTTACTAATTAACCTTATCCTTCTTGTCAAATTAAATAAATTCTTATTTAATTTACTATTTATCATACTTCAACTATAATTAAATAAATTCTTTTATTTATTTAATTATTCATGTAGATCCCTTCATCACTTAATTAAATGAATCTTATTTATTTAATTATTCTTCAAATATCAAATCTTGAATTAAATGAATTATTTAATTCATGAATTCTATTTTAACGCATTCCTCTATATTTAGATAATTGTGTGAGTTATCTAAGTATTCACTTTTACTCAACTCAAAAATATATTCAAATCACTCAATTAACTCTTGATTTAATGTTTGAGTGGCGTTCTCAAGTAATCTCTTCGTCAAATCATTCAATCATTTAGTTCTAATTCATTTGCATGTACATGCAAATTAATTAAATATTCCTATTTAATTAATTAAACCTTATGCATGCATTCAAACAAGAGTTGCTTTAATCCATCTTTATCTTTGTCATGCAAAGATAATTCTTCGGTTTTCAAATACCAAACTTGAAGATTAAATCATTTATTTAATCTTTAATTCTATTTCTAATTTGTATCACTCATGTCACTACTGACAGTTATCAGAATGCATGACTAATCAATCAATCTCAACCGTCCATTGATCTTTCAATCCTAGCCTGTCGTTCGAATGATCAATTTTCTATAAATTGATCTGGTCTTCATCATTCCAATCTCTCTCAAAAACTTGTGAAATCTTATGACTTTTGAGAGCACTTAATCTTGAATCTTCGATATTTTGCTAAATCACTATCTTTGGCTATACTTGTACAAACTTACAAAAAATCTGAGGGCAATTATACTACAGTAGAAAAATGGAGAAGGGAAATCGAGATGAATCATGGAAATATGTACAAATTTGGTGAGATTTTTCTAGTTTTATTTATGTTTTTGACTTCCTTTGTTCTTTTTTGCTTAGCATTAGATTGTATTTAAACTTGTATTGCATGTTTGCTCTTAATCTGTTCTTGTGCATTTTCTTGGCATTACAAATATTATCAAAACACAGGAGATATACCTAACTAAAATTTAAATTTTGTATTCCATCATCACTCCCTAACACTCTTCTACAGGGAATGAACAAACAACTTCATCATCACATCTTCATCTTCAATCTCATAATCATAAGTGATATTGATGAATTGCCTCAAGTGCTCTTCCCCAGTCATATATTTCCTTGGAATTTTTGAACCTTGCCTCTGATGTCTTTGGGAATAGGATTAGGATAATTTGGAATCCCAAGGAATTCCAATTATATATACTTTTCATACCCTAGCGGTTGCCTATTTGGTCCAAATCTTTAAGATTTCCTATGGTGATTATGCCATGCATTCTGAAGTATATTTTATAGTTGAGGTATTTGTTGGTTATGCATATTTTTGCATTTTTTTTATTATCTTCTTATTGATTTTTTTGTTAGGAAGCATGATTATATGCCTGATTTAGTTAGTTAATTTCATCTTGGAGCTCCTACCTTCTTTTTTTGGCTCTATCAAATAATTCTATCTCTTCATCTAGAGATGCTATTTCTCATTCACTATCCTCACTTTGTATCTGCTTATAAGCATCATGGAAGATCTAAATTTATAAGGACCTAAAGGAATCAATAGGAGAAGGTTGCATGTTATCTCTATAATCACCTCTACTTTCCCAACGCATTGCATTATTTTTCTCCTCATATCAAATTCATTAGCATTGATATTTCTCTATTGAGCAGACAATTTATTGAATCATCATAAGTATACTTGTATTGTTCCCTTAAGTCACTAAAAGCATCGCCTCTACCTAAGGTTTCAACCTTTTCTATATCATTCTATTCAAATGAACTACTTCCATCCATTTCTTTCTATTTACCATGTTTATTTCTTTCATTACCTGCATTATCCCTTTGTGCAAGTTGTTCATCTATTTGTTTTCTTTGGTCCATGGTAAAAAATATTTCAATAAAATTGGGTTCTTACAACAAAGTTGCCTCTCTTTAAGGGAAATAATTTTTTCTTGAAACTGTACTTCTCAAATTTAAAAATTTTTAGCTTGAGGCTAATTAAATTTAACAATTATAAATCCCTCACATTGGCACCAATCTATTGGCATGAGTTGGCAAACTATCAAACTATGTGGGAAGTTTGTTTGTTGGCAACATGAGCATGATGATGAAAATATTTTTGAGTGGGGAGATTGATGAATATTTATGAGCATGAAAATACATGGTGTTGTCATTGATGGCAACCCATGGTATAGATGCAATAGTGTCGGTCCAGAGAAAACCAAATGTGTTGGATTTTCCTAAGTCTCGGTGTACAATTTTTAGTATTCAGTGAACCAGTTTTGTGGTCCACATTGCTCCATTATGAAGAATATGGTTATGCAGTTTTAATTTAATTTTGGTGTACATTGGAGGAGGCTAAATCAAAATTTTCATGACTTGATTTCTTCCCCAGTCAAAGATAATGTTGACAGAGTATCAACTTTGGAAATGGTAGAGTTGCAGTATCAGAGTGTATGTTGGAATGCTCTGCATTCCACCACGGATGAATATTTTATTGTGTGAACTTGAGGAAGTGTTAGCGGATGTCAATAGTGTGTATGCTCTAAGTGGAAAGGGTTTTGGTGGTATACGTGTCGAGTTGTGAGTGAGCAATTGGTTCATTTTGATATTACTTCACCAATTTTACTATTTGATACCAACCTAAGTATTTTAGGGTCATACGAATTTGAGTTATGTAAGGAGTGGATTAATGGGAAAAACTATAGGTCATGCTGACCTATTTAATGTGTTACACATTTTGGCTCTTTTTTCAAAACGTGTATGATGATGTGTTGGGCTGACAAGTTATGAGGTTGCATGATATATCTAATTAAGTTGATCTAATTAAATTTTTGTATAGTTGAGGTATATATATAAGGTTGATTTATCATGTGAATGTGTGGATAGAGTGTGTATTGTGTGTGTGTGAGATATAGTGTTGAGAAGTGTGAAGTGTAATTATGGTGAAGTATGAAGTCTGTTCAATCAGCTTTCTAAGCCTAATTGGAACTATCTTCAACATGTTGTAGATGCATTGTAATTAGTTCAATCTCTTGTAGTGAGCCACCATCTTTTCTATTTTGGAAGTGATTCATTTCTTCTATTCTTTGGACTATGAACCAACGAAGTTGACCTACTCTAAGTGATGCAAAACAACATGCAAAATGAAGAAAAACAACACTAAAACCTCGAGATAAGCCTAGTTGATAAGGATTCAAATCGAGGATGTGGGTAGTTGAGTTGATGAGCAAGAGATGTGCAAGTGCAAAGGATGAACCTTGAATATGAGCAAAAATGGAGGATGAAAGTTGGGCTTGAATGAGCTTGAGATGAGAGATAGTTGAATGATTGAGCTTGAATATTGTTGTTGAATTAGAATACATAATGAATAGAATGAAAGAAAAATCCTTTGTTTTGTGCATAAACACCCTAGGGAAACAGACAATTGAGATCTTGCCACCATGCGCAAGATGGATAAGGACACATGAGGTGGAAGATGACATGTGATGGGAAGGTACTTGTGAGTACCTTGGAATAAGGGTGATGTGACCTCTCAATGATTACATGGAGAAGAGGAGAATCTTGGATGAATAAAAGTGAATTTAAAATTCATATGACTGGGAGGTCTTGTGGATAAGACAAGGTTCCCAAAAAGAGAGGTGAGATGTACCTTGGATAAGACAAGGTTCCTAAAAGGGTAAGTACTTACCCACATATGACTGATGTGACAAGTCAAAGATTCTAGAAGACTTTGGCACATGTGAGTGATGTCACAAGTCAAAGGTTCTAGAACTTGCATGGGGAAGAGAAGAGTCTTGGATGAATAAATGTGAATTAAAAAATCACATGGGGAAGACAAAAAGGAATTAAAAATTTCTTGGGGGATGGGGAGAGTTGAGCAAGATGTTGATTGGATTAGCTAATCAGTGATTAGAAGATAATTAGTGGTTAAAGAAAATTAGAGGCCAACTTGCAAAATTTGGAGGATGTGACACATCCTAATCAAGGATTAGGCATGTGCACATCCCTAATGATGAGATTATAGGGTTGATTAAGATTAAGAAAAATATGTGACATGTGAGGAATTAAATAAATGTCATATTTATTTAATTCATTTGATGAAAAGGAGAGTAAAGGCGTAAGGTATTTAATTATTAACTAAATACCTTACAGATTTGGAAGAATTAAGGGATATTAAGTAGATAATAGCAATATTACCTAATTAACGTGAATAAGAGGATGTTTAGACGAAGAGGGATAAATTTAGACAAATGTGAGTGTCCAAATTTAAGTGTCTACATTTTTCCCCTCTTTGAGATGGTGCTACGAAGTAGCGTCATTTCAAAGAATATTAAAACATAGAACCTGGAAGAAGATGGTTAGATTGGAAAAGATGCTCTAGTCATCAAAGGGATGACTAGGAAGAAAGATGACGTGAGTGACGATGAAGGTTATGGATTGAGGATGCCCCCTCGAGAGGACATGCGGGTTCAAGAGAACACGAGTGTGCTCTCGAAATGGATGAGATGATGAAAGGAGAGATGAGGAAGATGATGCAAAGTGATGGATAAGAGAGGATGATAAGTGATAGGAGGTGGATGAAGCACAAATGGATGTGAGGACAAAAGTGACGTTTCCCCAATCAAGCTACAAGCCAAAATGGGTTGATGATGGATGCAGTGTTGTTTGATAAGGGAATGATATATCCTAAAAAAACATCAGGATAGGGAAAGATACATCTTGATGATGATGATGATGATGAAAGTGTTGTTGATGAGGGAAGGATACATATCGATGAAAGGGTTGTTGATGAGGGAAGGATACATCCTAAAACAACACCAAAGGATAGGGAAGGATACATCCTAATGATGATGACGATGGGGATGATTGGGTCAAGGATTGTAGCAAGGATGGTAACAAGACCAAGGATGTGATTAGATGATTTGTGCTAGATTGAATGGATAAGGATTGGAGGAAGATGTGAGATGGATGAAAAGAATAAAAATGGAGGAAAAGATTCTTAGAATAACCAAGCTATATTATGCTAAGGAGATTGATGAGATGATAATAAGAGATTGGATAGATAGGGGAGTTAGATTTATGAAGGAGGAATGGATTGGGAGGGATTTTTGATAGATGAGAGGATGGAATGGGAGATGAAATTCAATCCTAATGTAATTTTCCATTTTTGGAGCACTGATTTTTTCTATAGCATAAGACACAAGATGTCAGGGTATAAAAAACCAAGGCTGATTCGTGTCTAATGCATAAAACAAACATAACAAACAAGAAGGCTACCCCAACACCCCAAAGTCATAAAGACCTTGGTCAGGCCAGGCATTGGGATAACCACAAGCACAAAAGGATGCCCCAACATAACACAAGACCTTGGGGATCTTGGTGGGTACTACATGGGAAAACCAAGAATACAACAACAAAGAAAAGATCAAGATACACCCCTATGTTGACTAGTAAAAATGCACCATGATATGATGGATCATGGTAGCTTTGACAAGTGATGATAGGGAGCTCAAATGATAAAAAATCCAAAAGCATCAAAAGATTGCAATCAATTTTGAACGTCCTTGGCCATAGGATCAAGGGGATGGATGGGGCTGATGAGGTTTGTTAGGAAGGATACATCCTGTTGAGACCAAAGATGGATACTAACTAAAAGATCAATAAGACGCAGGATACTTGGAACCAATTAGATCTCAAGATACAAGTGGATCTCATTTATGAAGAACCAGCTAGATAAGGGCATGGCTTGACAACACGACACAAGAGACGAGACACAAGATAGGAGAATGACACATGACTGATACACCCTAATGACCTAGGGGCTTGGGGGCCGATCAAAGATTAGCCTTGCCTATGTGAAAGCATAGAGCCCTCATAGTTCGATAAAAGGCCGACAACTGACCATGGATAAAAGTGGGAAGAGGACGATGGAGACCTCAATGGATGATAGGATGGACAAAGCCCCGGGGGTAGATCAAATGATTGACCTTGCCTACGTGAAAGTGTAGGGGCAATAGAGTTTGACAAAGGCCAAAGACAAACAATGGATAAGGGATGATGAGATAACCCTGGATAAGGGGATAAAATGATGGGACTAATATGATAAGATAATACTAACCGAGTGGATTGGATAGGATGATGGTGATCAAATGAAGCTCAAGGATGGGATAGTTATCCAAAGCATCAACAGATGAATTGGGAGGATGATGCGATGGAGAGATGAATGATGAAAAGTGATAGGATATTGGAAAGATGTGTGAAAGAATGGGGAGAGATGACGATGAGTTAGATGGTATTGGATTGCATCGATGGAATCTTATAGCTAGATACCAATGACAAGGGATTAGAAGATGACAAAAGAATAGAGATGAATGGATAAGGAGATAAGGATGAGGAGCTGAAAGGGATTGTTTGGATGGATAGGAAGATAAGCATGGGGAAATGGAAGGGATGTTTGGATGGATAGGAAGATGAGGATGGGGAGATGGAAAGGAAGCAATAATGGATGGATAGGGGGAAATGATTTGGATGAGGAATAGGTTACTAGATGGATAGATGGAAAGGTATGGATTTGAAAGATGGGAGGGATTTCTTATTTTTGGATGGAGAGAAGGATAAGGATTGGGAAGATGGAAGATGGAAGGGATATCTTGTTTTTGGATGGATGGATGGGAAGTTAAGGATAGGGAGATGGAGGGGAGGACATGATGGATGAAGGATGTCTCCTAGGACTTATGTCACAAAGGAAGGAGATTCCCCCATTTTAGATGTGTCATGTATGATGAGGCAGGAGGGATGGAAGATAGAAGGATGGGAAGATAAAGGAGATAAATGGAGGTGGATATGATGGGTGGATGGATGTAAATAGGATGGGTGGATGAAAAGGGTATATGTAGAAAATAATGAATATGATAGCGTATGGATGAGGGGAATGTATTCCAAGAGGTATCCAAAGCATGTATATATTGTTGCCCCTCTCTATATCAAGATCACAAGGAGGATGGAGGGATTGGGATAAACGAAATATGATAGGTAGGACACGGAGGGTATGTTGGATGCAGGAGATGGGTGAAGAGGATGTCGTTGCCCCCAAGTGTGGAAAGAGATGGATGGGGATTTATGCATGATTCCTATTTTCCGGGTTTTCATCATGGTACTTATCCAAGGCGCTTGTTTGCTAAGTTTTCACCATTGGACGAATTATTTCTCTTTACTATTTTATTTTTCTTTTTATTTTTTCTGAATGTATGCGGATGGAGATGGATGAGGATAGGGATGTGCATAAGTGGATTTAGAAGATGTGTAACAAGAAGATGGATGAAGGACTCAAGCATAAAATTCCATATGAAGTATTAAGAGCCCATGTTTGAAGTGACTCTTGGATGTTGGTACAAACTTATTAGGATAAATGGATTATGCAAGAGAATGGATTAAAGGGATGTGATGGGGGAGATATGTAGGATAATGGATGGGATGATAGAAAGTGTATGGATGGAATGATGGGGTGGTGAGATCAGGACCAACATTGGCACGGGTGGTGGTGTATGTGAAAGGATAGGAGAATTAATGGATGGAGAATGTGGGGATAATGGAGGAGATGGGATAGTGAATTTTGGGATGTAAGGACCCAAAACAAATTTAGGAGATGAAAGGTGTGTATGATTAGCTTTTGAATTAGCAACTTTAGATGTTGTTACAGATTTTTCATTTGAAGGCATTGCATCTTTTTTCTTTGGGATACACATTGTTTTGATTTTTTCTTTGGTGGGCCTTTGTGGTCTATAGATTAGATTTGGATTTTGGATTTGACTTTTATTTTTGTCAACATGTCTTTTAGAGGGGACATGAGGAGCTTTTGATTCATGTGGATGTTTACTTTGGAATCCAAAGTGATTTTGATAGCAATGGGATGGGTGCAAGGAGATGGATGATGTGGAGTGATGGAGGTAGGATTATGTGGATTATGTATAGATGGAAGATGTGTAGGTATGTGCCTTTGTTAATCCTGATTAGGGTACATGAGAGTGGGATGTTTATGATGGGTGACATGGATAGGTGATGGATGGATGAAATGGTAAGATGGAGGAGGTGATTTTGGGATATAAGGGCCCAAAATAGACGTAGTACCTAGAGAATGTGTGATGGTGGGTGGAGGGACATAAGGACCCAAAATGGATGGAGCAGATGAAGGAGGAATGTTGATGGTTGTTTTAATGTGATACGATGGAGGAGGAGGGATGGCAGCAAATGATTTGGTGGAGCGATGGGAAGAGCCTATATTTCTTTTGGAAGAGGCTCGTTTAGGACATCTAGAAGTTGTACCAACATCTTTAGATTGTGATTCTTGAGAAGTATTTCCAAGACCTTGTGTAAAAATTAGTTCTTTAACCTAGATGGGCTCTAAAATACCTTGCTCATGAAGGCCTAGACCTTTTCCTTGATAGTTCATGTTCTTAAGCATTCGATCCATGACAGGATTTTTATTATTTTGGAAACATGAAGCGAGTCCATTATTAGGCAGAGGATGATGGGTGGTATATATGCTTTGTTTTTCTTCTGCAAGGAGACCACCATGGAAGAATGTGAGAGTACCAAGGGGATATAAAAGCGGTGAGGGAATAGAAGGTTTAGGCGTCAATGGAGGATCATGAGATGGAGATGATGGGGTACCAGTATCTGGATTTAGAGGATTGAGTGGTAAGGGATCAAAAGAGGGATTAGGTGACATGATAGGATCTGGCTTTGTGGTAGTGGGTGATAATGGCTCATGAGATGGAGTGATTGGATCTTGAGTATCAAAAGGATCATGGGATGGAATGGATGGGGGATTATGATCTTGAGATGGACTAGATGGGATGGTAGGATCTTGATGTGGAGAAGGGGATATGTTGGTATGCATTGGATTAGGCTCTTGGTAGGACTCATTTTGTGTGGATGGAATGATAATGGAGTCTTAGAGGGACTCTTCAAGTGGGGGAGATGGAGGGATGGGGGATTCATGAGGTTCAAGGGAATGGATTTCAGTGATACTAGGAGTAGGAGAATTGGATTGGATTTGGTTATCTTCATCGGGTTCAATGGCTCTTGGAGTAGGAGATGAAGGTTCAATGGATTTGGTGGGTGTGATGGTTTCAGTGGTTTGAGTGGTGCTAGAGATAGTAGTATCAATTATAGGAATGGGTTGGAGAAGGGTCTCATCACTTGTGACTGTGGATGATGGATTGGGATGGCCTAGTTCCAGGACTTTAAGTAGTGGAGTGGGGGATGTGCTCTTTTTCATAAGTCCTTGGAGAACTTCTGGAGTGAGAAACTTGCATACTCTAGGCTTGGCTAGGGTGATGGGCATAGATGAAGGATTAGGGATTGGTGAAGGATTGGGATTATGGGTGGTGGACTAGGATTAGATGGAGGAATGGGATTGGATGGAAAACTAAGAGTAGGTGGAGGAATAGGATTGGACAGAGGGTTAAGATAGGGATAACGAGATGGTGAATTAGGATAGGAGCACATGGATGATGAATTAGGACAAGAGGATATGGTTGGTGGATTGCAGTAAGGGTATTGGGATGACATATTAGGATAGATTGATGGGGATGTAGGATTAAGATAAGAAGGTGTGGATGTAGGATTAGGATAGGGGGACATGGATGGGGGATTGTAATAGGAGTATTGGGATGGTAGATTAGGATAAGAGGATGTGAGTGTTGGATAAGAGGGTGATGTAGATGAAGGATATGAAAAATATGCAGACGGGGAAGATAATGGATATCCCTTATCAAAGGTAGCATAAGGAGCATGATTAGGCATGGATGAAGACATAATGGGATAGCTTGAATGGGTGATTGGATTGTGGAAAGCGGTTGAGGAAATCTTACTAGCAATGATAGCGTCAAGGGGATCTATGTCATATACCTCTTGATTGACAAGACTTTTGTTATCATTTTCTATGTGATTAGGGTTTCCTTTGACTACTATTAATGAAGGATAAGGATTCATGATGATGAAAGGATAAATAAGATGGATTAAAGATTTTGGGAGGAAACAGACTAAAGCTCAAATCAGGATTTTGGTCAAGCTCAGATCAGGATTGGATTAAAGTTTAGATTAGGATGATTGGATGATGAGATGGGATTGGTTTTGATGATTGGATTTGACTATGAGAGGATGATTGACACTAAATCTACCTTGACATGGAAGTAGATTGATTGGGTCAAAGATGATTCGATAGAGATGTGGTTGGATTAGATCGGATAAGATCGATTGGTAAAATAAAATGATGGATTGGATAGGGTGATGAGAGGGATTCTAAAACCCATTCAAAGATTACCTTAGGTGATTTAGGATACTGATTGATCTGATTAAAGGATAGATAGATGATTGTGGCACTGAATCCACCTTGAGATTGAAAGTGAATTGATTAGGCCAATAATAATGATTAACTTAGGATGGATGACAATCCTAAGCAGATGCAGATGATGATGATTAGATTTAGACTCCTAGGTCAATTTAGATAACCACTTCAAATCAAGCTTAGAGGACTAAGATGGGAAAAATGATGATGGATATGTAAACTAGAGTCATTCTAAGATGTTTTTATTTGATTTAGATGATAAACGGATGACCTACAAATGGACTAAAGCTCAGATTAGGATTGGATCAGAGGATGTGATAGGATTGATTCTAAACCAAGTTCACGGGTTTTAACTATATGACGTAAGGTGTTGACAATCATATTTTTGCCAGATTTGGCAGTTTTCAAAAATTGTCAATTTTTTCCATTTTAGGAAACTTCACAAGCATACCTTTGAGAGTAGGATGAATTACCAACTAACATCCCAAATTTGAGACATGCATTCCGAGTTATTAACGAAAACAATTTTTCAAAAATTAAAAAAAAAACACTAAATTACAATTTTGAGGGTCAAGATAAAATTTTGAAGCCCCAAAAATGTGCCTAAACAGGAGTCAATCAACTCAAGCTCAATTGGGAATCCACATGCCATCTCATAACGCAACCACCCATAAAATTTCAGCCCAATCAGACACCCGAGTCAAAAGTTATGGCCTCCCGAAGTTTCAGCATAAAAATAAAAACCCCTGAAACGAAGTTTAGATGATTGGGATGGATGATTTGATGATAGATATGGACTCTAATGATGTTCTAAGATGCACCTATGTGATTTGGTCGATGAAATGATGACTTTCATAAAATGTTGATGGATGCTCAGAACAAGGAAATGACCACTCAGAATAAGAAAACAAATGTTCAAAATGGGGGAACAGAGGCTCAAATGATAGGATGAAGACTTGGATTGAGGGGATGAATGCTCAGAGCAAGGAATGGCTATTCAAAATAAGGGAATGAATGCTCGGAATGAGCAAACGGATACTCAGAACAAGGGAACGGCTAGTCGAAATAGACAAATGGGCACTCAAAATGACTGAATGAGAGGTGAAATTGGTCATTTGGAGGGAAAGTACACCCCTCTGTAGGGTAGGTATGCCCCTCTATAGGGAAGGTACACCCCTCTACTGGGCAGGTATTCCCTCCCTAAGAAATAAGTTGTTTGACTAAACAAAAAGAAAAATTGACTATTTGGAGGGAAGGTTCACCCCTCTATAGGGTAGGTACACCCCGCTGCAGGGCAAGTATGCCCCTCTACAGGGAAAGTACACCCCTCTGAAGGGAAGGTACACCCCTTTGCAGGGCAAGTACACCCCTCTAAGGGTAGGTTTGTCCAGCCTAAGAAACAAGGTATTTTGATTGAACAAAAGGCAAAACTGACTATTTGGAGGGAAATTTCACCCCTCTGTAGGGTAGGTACACCCCTCTTCAGGGAAAGTACACCACTTTGTAAGGTAGGTACACCCCTCTACAAGGCAGGTATGCCCCTTTGTAGGGCATGTATGCCCCTCTAAGGGAAGGTTCACCCAACCTAAGAAACAAGTTGTTTTGAGTGAACAGAAGGAAAAACTGACTGTTTGGAGGGTAGGTTTGCCCCTCTATAGGGTAGGTACACCCCTCTATAGGGCAGGTTCACCTATCTAGTAAAAAATTTGACAATTTTGATAGAAATAGGCTAAGGGATGACTAAGATAGAGGGAAGGTACGCCCCTTTAGAGGGAAGGTTTGACCCTCTGCAATAGACTTGGACTTGACCTAAGTGAAAATAGCTATGGAAAGGACCAAAAAACACAGCAAACAACAAGCAATAGGTAAAGACTGACTTGACTAATAAGATATGCACTGGTTTTGCATGAAGAAAATAGTTCAAGCAGCACAATCCTAAGATTAGTAGTAAGAAGGTATGGCCAACACTATTCTTAATCTAGGATGAACAAGGCATTTAGGGAGTCCTCGATATACTCTCGGTACATGAGGCACAACCATGAACACTAGCCTATTACAAGTGTGAATCAAGAACCCGAGCGAGATACTAAAAGGCTCAGACCAACTCTTCACATCTATCTAGGTATCACCCTAGCTTCAACGCTCTGCCAGACATAATGTGACTGGATTGGGGTATAGCTTTTGCTCTCCCCCCTTTATATACCCCAATTGTATCTATGGTTGGGATCATCCCTTGGGGTGATGAAATCCCCAAGTAGGTCCCACAAAAGAAGAGAACACTAATTGTTTTTTACTACTCCCCAAGCTCACATGAAGTGCAAGGGGAAAACCTGAATAGAATAGTGTCACCCTGGGTGACACAATGGACTTACAGACATGGAAAACAATAGATTTTACTACCCCTTAATTAAACTATGTGCCTAGATTAATCAGTGAAAACAATAAGGAAAATGATAAACAAACTAGATAAATTGATCATCCTACAAGAAAAATGTTAGCTATTTTGTTCTCTATTCTTCATCAATTATGAAATAGGCTGCATGAATGTTAACAAAAAAATAAACACACTCACAAACAAATGATGTTAGTGGGTTAGAATCTAAAAACAATCAAAACAAAAACCAAAATGAAGCTTAAATGGTTGTTTTTACCTCACAAAAGGCTTTGTCCAGGGTAGGTTCACCCCTATGCAAGGGAGGGTATGCCCCTCTGCAAGGGAGGGTATGCCCCTCTGCAAGGGTGGGTACACCCCTCTATAAGGGTGGGTACGCCCCTCTGCATCCTTAACCTACAAAAATGAAACAACAGCAAACATAAAATGATAGGAACCCATTTATGGGTCCCACTAGGCGTGCCATAAATGTGAACCAGCGAAGTCGACCTACTCTAAGTGATGCAAAACAACATGAAAAATGAAGGAAAACAACATTGACACCTCAAGACAAGCCTAGTTGAATTCAAAACAAAATAAAGATAAAAGAGAAGCTGATTATACCTTGTGTTGAATTGATCATTGGTTTTCCCTTGATGGTTGATTTTGTGTGCCACTTTGATGGCAAGACAGATGCAATTAGATGCAAAATGATGAGGGTTTGATAAGGATTCAAATGAAGGATGGGGGTAGTTGAGTTGATGAACAAGATAGATGCAAGTGCAAAGGATGAAGTTTGAATATGAGAAAAAATGGAGGATGAAAGTTGGGCTTGAATGAGCTTGAGATGAGAGTGTTGGATCTCAGTTGTGTTTATGGTTTGTCGTTGATGAAAAAATCTCTTTCAGTTGGTTCTCTTTGGTGATCAGTCTCTGTTTGGATCCTTATGATTTATTATGCTTCTTTGATGTCTCTTGGCTATTACAGAAAGATATCTGTTATGATTCAAATTCATGGTGATGAGATTTCTAGTTCATGTTATGAATTCTATTTCTTTGTCTGACAGAGTTTGACAGTTGGTTTCCTTGTCAGGATGGTTCTTTTTGCATATCACAGGTATTGGTTGTTTCTCATTTGGGCTTACACATATCGGAATGAGTATGGCAGGGTCTCCCCGATCCATTTTGAAATGTCTGTGTTTCCTATCGGCAAGACATTTATGATGTCATGTCGATTGAATTTATCATACTAGCTGCTGTCGGCAAGACTTCTCTTTTGTTTTGGCGATAGAAAGTGATCTCTATTGGCATATGTTATTTCATCGGTATGTGGTCTCAGCGAAATTGGTATGTCACACCGATCGAAGATTAAATGGAAACACATCAGCAAGATCTTAAGGCTTCGACGAAGGGTCTTAGCGAATGTGCAATGTCACACTGACCACCATTGGAAAATTGCATATCTTCAAGAGTTTTTCTTCAATGGAATGTCATAGCGAACACTTTTGTCTTGCCGACTAAGTCTTATGAAGTGCTTTCAGCAAGATATTGGTATTGTCTCAGCGACTCAGTGAATAAAGTTTTTTTTTGGTATGACAAAGTATTCTCCGAGAGGTCTCCCCGAAGGTTGTAGGTTACAGTGACACATAAGAGTTGAAAAGTCTTTTTGGTGAGACTCTTTCATCGAAGAGAGGTCTTGGCGAGGATGGTGTGTCTTGTCGACAAAGTCATATGAATGACTTTCGGTATAACAAAGTTGATCTATATGATGTCTCTCTGATATCAAAAGCTATAGCGATAGTAAATGAAACAAAAAGGGCATCTCGGTGAGAAGTTTCCTTATGTCTCAGCGAATGCATAATATACTAAGGAAGCCCATCGATGAGACATGATGTATTTGATATGTCTTCTCCCCAACTCTGATGTGTCACAGCGAAAGCGAATTGAACCAAGAGGATGACTAACGATTGAATTAGGGTTGAACGTTTGGCGTTAAAGTTGCCTTCGGCATACTGTCACATCAATTAAAATGAAGGTTACTTAGGGAAAAATTTGTGATTATTCTTTTTGATTGGGTATGAAACCATAGTCTGGCTGCCATCATGAGAAAGCTTCATAAACTGTTCTTTGCTATTGTTGCTTGCTGTAACAGCATTGTTAGGATGAAATTCATTTTTGGTTTAGAAATGAATGGTATGGCTACTATGTTTGTTGCGCCTCTTTGGCTAGAAGCTCGACAGTGGTTAATGGAGCCTTGGAAGTTCAAAATTTGTCTGGTATTTTTATTTATGCATTTCATGCTACACATATTGGTTTATAATCACCATTTTCCTTAACTGCTCTCTACATCTCTGTTACTAATATGACAAATGATGCCCTCATTGAGTATTGTCTTTCATTCATTAGAGGTTATGATTTTCTATGGTGGGCAGTTGTGCTTTTTATGCAGAGAAATGATCTCATAAGTTTCAGTCTTGTTGAGGATGGCTCTTAGCTAGGTGAAATGGCTCTTGTTTTGTTTGGTTGTTCAGTCGTTACTCCTGAAGATAGTTACCTATCTAGTAGATGTATAAATAGAAGCAAAAAACTCTTTTCTGCTTCTATTGTTGTAATTCTGAGATTATCATTCTTTGGCTGTATGAAAATATATGGATAAAACTCTGCAATAAAATTTGAATAATAAGATGCAGAGATTGTAAATTTCTTCTCTATGTAGTATTTTAGGGATTCAATTATTGAATCTTTAAGGTATTTTGTAGATGAGAAAATAGAGAAATATGTGCTTAACTGAAAATAGAGAAATCCTCTGAGTTATTATTATTGTTCAAAACATAATTTGAGGGGTTGGTACTCCTTGAGATAGATATCTCTAAACGAGGGGTTGGTGCTCCTTGAGTGGGTGCTCAAAAATCAGCCTATAAAGCATTGTGAATATTTGATTAAAAGATTAAGCCTAGAAGGCATTTAGGGAGTGGTTTTTATACCCCGGGAGGGTTTTCCACTCAATAAATTTTGTGTCACTTTGTTCTTTTGTGTTCTCACTGCTTACTGTGTTGTTGTTTCAGTACACTATTGGGATTATTATTTTTCTCAATTTTGTTTATGAATGATTACATTCAACTCATGAATGCATTAATTAGAATAACATTGAGATCAAATATGAGCTATGTTTTTGAATTTTTAAAATTTGTCAAATCTTTTAAGACACTGATTCACCCCCCCCTCTCAGTGTCATTTTAACTCCAACAGAGAGATATTTGAATGATTGAGCTTGGAGATTGTTGTTGAATTAGAATACATAATGAATAGAATGAAAGAAAAATCCTTCATTTTATGGAGAGACACCCTAGGGAAACAAACGGTTGAGATCTTGCCACCATGGGCAAGATGGATAAGGACACATGAGGTGGAAGATGACATGTGATGGGAAGGTACTTGTGAGTACCTTGGAATAAGGGTGATGTGACCTCTCAATGATCACATTGTGAAGAGGAGAATCTTGGATGAATAAAAGTGAATTTAAAATTCGCATGATTGTGATATCTTATGGATAAGACAAGGTTCCCAAAAAAATAAGTGAGATGTACCTTGGATAACGAAAAATTCCTAAAAAGGTAAGTACTTACCCACATGTGACTGATGTGACAAGTCAAAGATTCTAGAAGACTTTGGCACATGTGACTGATGTGACAAGTCAAAGGTTCTAGAACTTGCATGGGGAAGAGAAGAGTCTTGGATGAATAAATGTTAATTAAAAATTCACATGGGGAAGACAAAAAGGAATTAAAAATTCTTTGGGGGATGGGGAGATTTGACCAAGATGATGATTGGATTAGCTAATCAGTGATTAGAAGATAATTAGTGGTTAAGGAAGATTAGAGGCCAACTTCCAAAAGTTGGAGGATGTGACACATCCCTAATGATGAGATTAGATGGTTGATTAAGATTAATAAAAAGATGTGACATGTGAGAAATTAAATAAATGCCATATTTATTTAATTCATTTGATGAAAAGGAGAGTAAAGGGGTAAGGTATTTAATTATTAACTAAATACCTTAGGGATTTGGAAGAATTAAGGGATATTAATTAGATAATATCAATATTACCTAATTAATACAAATAAGAGGATGTTTACACGAAGAGGGATAAATTTGGAATAATGTGAGTGTCCAAATTTAGGTGTCTACATGGACAATGTACCCTCTAGATAGTGGGTCCACCTAGTAGTGAGTCATTTTGTAATATCTTGTAACTGGTTATAATATATTATGAGTTAATCCTCACCATGATTTTTCCCTTTTTGGGTATTCCACATAAAAATTTGGTGTTCTTGTGTCTATTGATGTGATGTAGGATTTTAATGTTTCTTACATTACAGCATATTTAATGAGATATTGTGAAATACATTTTAAGTTAATGAATTTCAAGGAATATTGATTCACCCCCTCTCAGTATTCAAGGTGTTCAACAAACTAGCCCAAAAAATGTATAGCTATAAACTTGTGTTAATAAGGTATTTAAAGTGTTTCCCATTGCCTAAGATCTGATAATAGCTAATTCATCCCTAGAAACAACACCAATTTATTAGATCTCAGAATCATTACTCCACCTCCTAGAACAGAACTCTACTCACAAGTCTAGGGTTGTCAATAAGTGAAAAAAATAGTTCATCTATAGGGCTATGGATGAATTTGAGGTAACTCAATGAGATTTGGTTGTATCTCCTACATTTTAAACCCAACATAAAATTAGGAGGGTATTCCTAGGGTATACCTTAGCAGGTATTGGAATCACCTATGATAAGCAACAATACTTAATGATAGTTAAACCCAACTTTCCTACTCAACCCCTAAGACTATTACTGAACTAAATAAACTAGCTATCTCTAACCCCTATATAGTTGATACAACACCTTGGAAATCAATGCAAGGTGAGGTGAATTCCATGAATCACAGAAAATATATTCTTATTTCCCTATATATAATGACATCATGAAAAACACAAACTAACTCATTTGACTGCAAAATCTGACGAAATATGTATAATTTGATGTATCGTCGGGTGCTTGTAAAATTTGATGTGTAATTTTCAATTTTTTCAAAGTTTATCCCCGACGTTTGTCAAAATTTTGATGAACCTGGGGTTCATCGAAATGTCGGCTATCATTTTTGTCGAATTTCCGACAAACATGAAAAATAGAAAAAAAATCAAATTGTGGCCGACATAAAGAAAAGTGAGTTCGTGTCTGATTTATTGCGACAATGTTTTGCTCTACTTGAGATAGTTTGTGGAGAACTAAGGATGATTTTCTTGGGAAAAATCATAAAAAATTCAACAACATATCACCAGGTTGAGGGTAGTCATTTTCTTTTTGCAGAATTCAGTTGTGAAGTCAGATTTGTAGTTCCAGGTTTGAAAATCATATTTTAAAGCAATATCTCATCAGATTTCATTTTTAGAGGTTTAGGGTTTTGAGAATTTCATGTCCAGATTTTGTTGTGTGGAATAACCATAAGATCACAACTAAGGAACAAATTCTTGTGACTGTAATTATGTGATCCATAACTCTATTGGTCATGTGGCACAATTGTGCTATAACAAATACAAGATGCATTCATGTGTGACCCAAGTTTAATGTGGCTATGTTGTGATAGAAATGGAGGCACTCATATAATGTAGTTAATTAGGTTGTATAATGTAGGTGTCAATCATCATTGGGTGCATTCAGGTTGTCTCAAGTTTAACAAGTTAGGATGTAATTATAGCATGATCGAAGAGTGATTACCTCTTGCTACAATAAAGAGCCTATAACTCTGGTTGATATGTAGAGTGGTTGTGTTATATCAATTATGTAGTGCATTAAAGCACAACCCATGTTTAATGGGCTATTCTAGAGAGTGATCAATATTTTCTAAACTTTATGAATGTTACTTGACATATATTTGCATAATCTCAAATTCCTTCAAAGGCTTTTGAAGTATCAATGTATCCTCTATAGGGTTTAGAATGATTTCTTTTAATTAAATAAATAAATAAATGATGTATTTCCCTGTAATTAGATAATGTGGAGATCTCCTTAATCTACCCCAACACACTATCCTCTTTGGCATTGTATTCATTACTCCAGCTATTAGAGTTTTGCATGTGACATCTTTAATATCTTCATGACAGTGGCTTTTAAATAGATATCAATCTTTGCTTTAATCCTTTTCATGGTAACCCTTGAGTTCCATAACCCACCTTCAATCTCTTCTAAGAACGATGTCTTAAGCTAGAGTACATAGTATGCATATAAAGCAAGTCCTTCATACCTGCCATTGTTCCAAACCACCACTCACTGCCTTGCTCAAAATGTTGCCTCCATAAGCACAATAGCATATTTTAAAATCATGGTTGCCAGTGATTGACCATTAAGGTCACCACTTTCATCATGAAGATACAATAATATTTTTTTCTTCAAACTCAAGGCATTATGCAAGATAACATTGTGAATTGTTTGTTGTATGATTTGATTTTCTTGCACATTTACTGCTTTGCTAACTTCTTTAAGACTGGTATTGCACCCTCAATTGCAATCTTAAACAGCTCACACACACTATCACTTAAAGATTCCTTTCATGAGCATCCTTCTATAAAATCAAACTATGCCCTATAGACTACCTACTTACTACAGGGGACTCATTGTTTCATGGTATTGTAGTTCTTAAGATCCTTCAACCTTATTGACACTACTTCACAGTCCACAAGATATTATTCACTATTCTCCCATCTTTGATGAGTCTCAAAACACTGCTCAAACATGCAATCCACTACCTCCATTATACATTAATGGCTAAGAAGAAACATTGAACCTATGATTACCACTGTTACTTCATTTGGACAGTCATTCCCTGATTGCATTTGCCTTGTCTAACACTACCAAAAGCATTTGAAAAACCCTTAAGGTCAGCAAGGGGGTAAGGAAACTCACTGTTAAAATCTCCACTTTACTATGCAAGGTTTGAGCTTTATTATCTTGTCACTGCTCAGCCTCTTTTTGACTGTCACATCTCAAGTGACTGTCATTCTTCTTATCGTAGATTGCATTTACAAATTTCACTAAGCTACATAGTGTGCTTGTTATTGGCTACAATCTTTAGATTGCAAGATTTTTTATTACCTACAATGTCTCAATATTTCTAGTATTGTAACCTCACTAATCCGCTATAGTTATTTTTTATGTTTCTACGGAGGCCTAGGGTTTGTACCCTAATCATGCTCTTACCAATGCTTTTGTTTTTTTTTTATTAGGGCTCTCTCAATGTTGAGGGCCCTAGGGATAAGCTCATCATAAGAAGTGACACATTGCATCTTTAACTAAAAGGATAAATCCATATTGACATTAGCAATGATAATTCTAACTGTTGCTCCTTAGGAATGGGTTACTTGCTCTTACTAGCTCGCTACCTCCATCATTGTAGGAAGTTTGCGATCAAGTTCAATATTCTGATTTTAGGAGTCTTAACGGTTGGAAATCATATTAAAATCAGAATTTAATAAGTTTTAGAATTAGCATTTTAAAGTGTTTTTTGGGGTCATTAACTTCAGACTATCTTCTCTTTTGCAGGGGTGGTTGCATGCCAAATTTTTTTGGTGTAAAATATCAGAATTATTAGATTATGTTACCTGTCTATGAATAAAAATTATTGGAGTGTGAGTTTGATATTTTTTGAAGATCTAAATAGTCAAGCTTGGTAAAGAAAAATCATGTCAGATAATATTAGTCCAGAACAAAATGAAGAGACAATTGATAGATTGTGGGCTAGATTGAAAAGAAAGGGTGATGGGAAATGTTATTGTCCTTGCAATAATTGTAAGGGCTTAAAGACGAGATGAATTTTAATCACGACAGTTGAGAAACATTGTAGGAAACATGGTCACATTGAAGGGGGGCATGATTATCATCCATTGGTAAGTTGTTCATTATATGTATTTATATTGATTGAATTTTTAAATGTTTATATCGTTTTAACATTATATATATATATATATAATCACTTGATTATGATCATGGTTTATTTGTGTCTATCATTATTATAAAGGTGGGGTGCCCTAGGGTAGATGATATGGATTATCACAGCCCAGAGAATGTGGTTTTACAAGCAGACAAACATGGAGTTGTGAATATCAAAGATGAATTTAATGATCTTATGGAAGAAGATGATCATGCGCTAGAAAACACAGTTGAAGATGATGGTACGAATACATTGATCCATGACACATTTAGTGGCATAGCTGATCATGATGATCAAGATGACTTTGATGATGTTCATGATTTACCTGTACTTAAAAAGGCATATGAGCCCCTTTATCAAGGCTCCCAAACAACTCTTCTCTCTGCTATATTGTTGTTGTTGAACTTGAAGGTTATGAAAGGTTTATCAAACATAGCAATCTCACGGATGTTAAGGTATGTCATATATGTCATCTTTTTTCATCTAGTTTAATTGTTGTTAGTTCATCACTAATAAATAAATGATGAAATATGTACCATTAATATTCTTTATATTAACAAATTATTTTTTGTTGTAGATTGATTGGTGAATTTTTATTACCACCAAATATTTTACCTTGCTCATACCGATATTTATGTGCCATTATGAAAGATATCAAAATGAAGTATCAAGCAATAGATGCATGTCCCAATGATCATATTATATATCATAAATAATAGGAATTTGCAATAGAATTCCCAGAATGTCATATAAGTAGATATCAAACAAATCAACTAATAAAAAAGGTGTCTCACAAGGTTCTTTGTTATATTTCCATTATTCCATGTATGCAAGAGACAATTGATAGATTGTGGGCTAGATTGAAAAGAAAGGGTGATAAGAAATGTTATTGTCCTTGCAATAATTGTAAGGGCTTAAAGACAAGATGACTTTTAATCACGACAGTTGAGAAACATTGTAAGAAACATGGTCACATTGAAGAGGGGCATGATTATCGTCCATTGGTAAGTTGTTCATTATATGTGTTTATATTGATTGAATTTTTAAATGTTTATATCGTTTTAACATTTTATGTATATATATATATAATCACTTGATCATAATCATGGTTTATTTGTGTCTATCATTATTATAAAGGTGGGGTGCTCTAGGGAAGATATGGATTATCACGGCCTGGAGAATGTGGTTTTGCAAGCAGACGAACATGGAGCTGTGAATATCGAAGATGAAGTTAATGATCCTATGGAAGAAGATGATCATGTGCCAGAAAACACAGTTGAAAATGATGGTACGAATACATTGATCCATGATGCATTTAGTGGCAGAGCTGATCATGATGATCAAGATGACTTTGATGATGTTCATGATTTACCTATACTTGAGAAGCCATACGAGCCCCTTTATCAAGGCTCCCAAACAACTCTTCTCTCTGTTGTATTGTTGTTGTTGAACTTGAAGGTTATGAATGGCTTATCAAACATAGCAATCTCATAGATGTTAAGGTATGTCATATATGTCATCTTTTTTCATCTATTTTAATTGTTGTTGGTTCATCACTAGTAAATAAAGGATGAAATATGTACCATTAATATTCTTTATATGAAAAAATTATTTTTGTTGTAGATTGATTGGTGAATTTTTGTTACCACCATCAAATATTTTACCTTGCTCATACCGATATTTATGTGCCATTATGAAAGATATCGAAATGGAGTATCAAGCAATAGATGCATGTCCCTATGATCATATTATATATCATAAATAATAGAAATTTGCAATAGAATTCCCAGAATGTCATATAAGTAGATATCGAACAGATCAACTAACAAAAAAGGTGCCTCACAAGGTTCTTTGTTATATTCCTATTATTCCATGTATGAAACGATTATTTAGGTGTGAAAGCTTAGCAAAATTTATGGATTACCATGCACAGAATATAAGTGGAGATGACATTCTTCGAATGCCTGTGGATGGTTCTACATTTAGAGACATGGAGGAAAAATGGCCACACTTTAAAGAAGAACCTTGTAATCTCATGCTTTCATTGGGAGTGGACGGTGTCAATCCATTTGGAGAGTTGAGATCTATTTACTCAGTGTGGCCTATTTTTGTTATCAACAATAACATTCCTCCATGGATGTCAATAAAGAGGGAGCACATAATGTTGTCAATGATTGTTCCAGGTATTTTTTTACATCAATTTTCTTTAACGTAGTAGCATCTCATTTGTCTTATTTGTTGCATAATGACTTATATTTTTTTTATTCAATAGTCATGTACATTAATTTATATATATTGCAGTAAAATGGTTATAATAATTATGTAATGTTTATGTTCATTCAACTAGGTAAGTACTAAGTTAAAGATATGAATGTATATATCGAGCCTCTTATCAATGAGTTAATAAAGTTATGGAATGGCATCACTATGTATGACGTCTCTAGACCAATAGGACAAAGACAATTTCAATTCCATGCAATGCTTGTATGGACAATTCATGATGCCCCAGGGCTAACACATTTTTGTGGTATGTTATAATGTTTGACTACACTTTAACAATATTTAATTTGATGAAGTAGATATCTTGCATATTTTTAAAATAATCTATTCATTATATATAATTTAAAAAATTGACATATTTAATCCAATTATATATGATCTTGCAGGTCTTCAAACAAAGGGAAAACTTGCATGTCCAATTTCTGGTCCAAAGATGAAATCTCGTCGTTCAACAAGTTTAGGAAAGCAGGTGTTTGATGAGTATAGGCACTTCCTCCATATGAATCATAAGTATCGAACTAATGAAAAACATCTTTTCAATGGGAAAGAGGAAACTACATCAAAACCATGAAGAATGACACCTCACCTATGGAAGTTGAAATATAATAGAATTAATCATCAAGGTTATACATCGAATCAAATTGTTTATCTATCATATATGATATGTTTTGAATTTATATTTTTATATTGTGTTGTGTTTACTCATATTGTAATTGACAATGATTGTCGTTGTTAATTTGTTTAACTTATATGCTTCATGAAGGTCGTCAAGGCATTAATGGTCGGCTTCCACAGGGACTGAAAAGTTATCCCGGACAATTTAGTAGGTTGCCCTACTATGAGCAGCTACAAATTGTGCATTTTTTGATACAATGCATATCGGAAAGAATATAACAGAAACGTTATAGAAAATATTGGATGGAAGGCATAACAAAGAAAAAAATGTCAAAATTTGTAGTGACATTCAAGAAGCCAATCATGCAATAAAAAATGTTATTCAATTAAATAGCGATGGAGACCAAATTAATATAAGTTCCCTTCCTTGGTTATTAACTAAGCACCAAAGCAATGCTATAAAAGAAGTCATATAAAAAATTTGATTTCCCATAGGATTTGCTGCGAACATAAATAATATAATAACAAAGAAAGGTGAATTTGGGTTAGGGATGAAAACGCATGATTGGCATATCTTCAATAAGGTAATTATTCAGGTATATTATATACACTTGTATAATGCATGTACTTTTTAGTGTATTTTGTTTACTACTTTTGGAAAAATAATGAAAAGATCATTTTATAATTGTTGCAGTACGTTCTACCTCTATCTCTCCCAGACAACTTTGACAACAATGTCAAGCAAGTTATATATGATTTTTGGAAAATACATAAGGTAAGTAGCGAAGTTTGTTCAATTCATTGTATACATCTTATAATAATTTCCATTTGTTTTACTTGTCATGTAATATACTATATATTTTTGTTAAATCTCGTTAATATATTTGTGCCTTGAATCACTTGTAGATGGCTGTCATCTAAAGAAATCCATTAAGAAGATATAAATTATTGGAAGAGAAAAATTCCTCGTCTAATGTGTGAAATGCAAAAGTGTCTACCTTCAACATTTTTCAATGCACAAGAACACTACCTCATACACCAGGTTGAGGAGATTGAATTGTGTGGACCTGTACACACAAGGTCAATGTGGATGGTTGAAGCACTTGAAATTTTTGAAGGATTTGGTTAGACAAAGAGCACATCTTGAGGGTTCTATGGTGGAGGGATATATGGTATACCGGACCATGGTGTACATTAGTGAATATCTTCCTAAGTTTGCAGCAAAGATCCATGTAGATCGCATTTGGGATCCCAACTCCATTAACAAATTGAAGGGGAGTGATGGGGGAAAGGTAGATTGAGGGAAAGTGAGAGGTAATTATAAGATGGTCATGGAGATTAATTGGAATACATTTTACATATGGTTTTTATGTATATTGTACTTATTTAATTTTTAATCTTCAATATACATCAATTATAAATTAAGGTCGTATACTGTGGTATTTAACTAATTATACGTCGTTTGCAAATTTATTTATTTTTTATATAGTTGGTCGAGAGTGGGATGCACTAAATTTCTACGTCACCAAAAATCTTGATTGGATGACGGTATGGATTGAGTGATGTCAACAATCTGGTCACACATTAACATGGGAAGGTGTGCCTTCATTGGTTAAAGAAGCTCATCGTAATGGAGATTCCAATGTTACACAAAGCGAAATTGATTTAGCATATGGTTTAAGAGATAAACAGGTACGTATAAATATATTAATCACCGATATTATTTAATTATTTTCAAGTATATTGATGTATATATATGTTGAGATTGTTTTCTTTGCATACATTCGACCAAGAATAAATATGTTTATCAACTGATGATATTGAAATAATTTTTACATGTTTGACATATTGCAGGTGAAACACCACAAGGCTATGTGGTGCAATGGCCGTAAATTTTGAATCAAAATGTTGGATGACATGAAGAAAACTTGTGATTCTGGTATAACTGCAGTCTTTCAGGTGACTAATATTTCATCTAGAAGCGACATACATCCAGAAGTCTCAGAAAATTGATACTATGGGATTTTGGATGATATACTTGAGTGTGACTTTAAGTCCTTTAGATTAATTATGTTCATCATCCTATGGTACAGACTACAATTGAATGAAAATGATCCTGAGAGAACTATTATTGAACATGATAATGGATTTACCATGGTTAATACAAGGTTGATCGAGCGAGATGGAAATGAGCCCTATGTTCTTCCAAGCCAATGTGAGCAAGTATTTTACTTAGAGGTTCCAGGCAAACTGGGTTGGTAATTTGTTGTTAGACATGATCCAAGAGGAAGGCCGATAAAGTATAATGTGGTGGAAGAAGAAGATACTGAAGAACTAGAAGATGATGATTAGCATCAACAGTTAGTTGATGATGTCCCTTACGAAGATGTCGAAGAGGAGGAACTAGATCATGATGATGTAGGAATTAATGTTCATGAAGATGATATCCATGTGGATGATGACATTATCAAAACTTATATTGATGACGATGATGATGATATGACCAATCCTTATAATGTTGAATCTAGATCGGATGATACAAACAAAGAGTTGGATGAAGAAGAAGATCAATGACATTGAAATGTATAAGTTATGCGATTATATTATCTATTTGATATTAATTTTTTGATAGAATTATATTTGACTTATGTGGTTACATAATTAATTCATGATGTTTTAATTTTTATGCCATTACATAATTAATTTAATGATGTACTTTTTAATGTTTGAAAGGTCAAAAAATTAAAACATTTCAATAGTGATGTTAACAACCTTGAAATTAGTGTGTTTATGTTTCATGTGATCATAAAGATTAAAAGTCAATTGTAGCGGTTGTTTAGTGGTTGGCGTGTATGTTGGTTTTAATTTAACCATGTTTATCTTCTAATCTACCTATGGAATTGTCAATTCGAGAAGCACTCGAGAAGGACTGGACCCGATGAGAATTTAAGCCTCCTACACTTGGGCTCTACAAGACCTAGGAGGTGATCCCTTAATGTGTTTGTCTACACCATTATTATAAACAACATTAACAATAGCAGATGATCTAACTTAATAGCTCAACACGATAAGATAATATCAACTAGAATTGGCTATTCATAGACAATATCAACTATCTAGAGCATGAGATAACTAACACAATCCATTGTATAAAGATAGTCAATGATTTGCAATTTGTAGCAAGCTCTAGGAAAACAAAAAAAATCTTGAACTACACTAATAATTACAACTTAGATTAGTGCCATATATCCATTGCGAGTCAAATTCATAAGCATCTAGAGGTTTATAATAGATTTAATACATCACATATAAGATCCCTGACAATATTGTATTACAATTTCATCAGTATGCATTCTAATCTAGAACTACTTATCAAATCCTTATACACACATATTCGCCTATAATCCCATTCAAGCATTTTAATTAATTCCTTGAATTAAAGCTAAAATAGAATCATACACACCACAACAGTGAAATGGATAAAACAACCCTTAGTTATTTCATTCAAAGTTCAGATATGCATGTACAATGGAGAGACATGAGCTCAAATTTTATTTCAACTCAAATGCTAGTATTGTTATACAACATTAAATCTCTATGAACTCAAAACTTGTTACAGAATGACTCAAAACCTAAATTACATTTCTCTAAAACCATCAGACTTTACAATTCGCTCTGCAACTTCACCTAGACTCGACAAAAATTATCTAACTTGCTAACCTATACTTCTGGCCTTGGAATCCTTCTTATAGAAAATGAAGGAGAAAACAAGCACCGGGCTAGAAAGTACACTTGTCACCAGTCAATTGGAGCACCTGGTGATATTCCAAAATTTGTTACAACAGCCACCACCTTGAAAATATATTCTTGTTCATCATATCAGCTGAGGAACGTTGATGCAAAAAACTACAAGAAAACCCCATCGAGAAAGTCGTCAACACAAAACTGGAACTGTTGCAACCGTAGCATCTGATCTGCCACCTGTTAGTAGTTCACTCCTTTTACTCCTCCTCAGTCAAATATTTAGTTACCCAATTCTGGTACTCATCATTAGTCATCTAGTCAAAATTAATTACCTCATCCACCTTGGTATTATAAGGTGTGTATTTTACTGCTACCTAATTCGCATCCCTTTCAAAAGATTCCAAAAATGAGCTGGTACTAATGATTTTGTCCATACAGCTCACCAACAAATCATAGTATAAGTCATCACAAATTGAATTGATTTGATCATTGATGGCCTCACTTGCTTGATCCTGCCATTGTTGAAATGCCCTGATTTTCCCCTACTCATCAATTATATTAGGTAACAATGTGTTACCCCAATCATTAAAATTCTTTACCAGCTCCCTAATCTTCCTACTCAAGTCATCTGGTAAGGTCTGAAAACCTTGCAATGATTTTACTAACACATGAGTAGGCTTTAATGATTGGGGCCTATTATTTCTATCAAACCTTGAGGCCTTATACATGATATCTAGATCACTGGCCCTAGGGATCCAATTTTCAATTATTGGTATCACTACTTCCTTATCCCTATCAATATTCTTTATTACTACTAACAGCAAAGAATAATAAAGAATATATAGATAGAAATTTGCTATCAAACTTTTCATTTAAATGCCTCAAAACAGTAGTAATAATTTTCTTTTGCTTTAAGAGAGATCCCTCATCACTTTTCTTTAATAACACCTACAATTCATCAATTTTTTGCAAGAGCTGCTTCTTTGTAGGATTGATAGAGCACTTTGTTTCTTCTTCAACTTCCTCTAAAGAAAGGGTAATGATAGGATTCTGACTGGGAGATCCTAGTGTGGAAACAATTGGAGAAGCAGGAAGCACTAACCTTGTTATGGAAGGTAATGTACTGGTTCTTGGAGCACTTGATGTCTCCCCAATATGATTATACCTAAACCTCTCCACTTCAGTTTGCAACTCAACATTTTTTTGTTGCATCTTGTTGTACTCCTCAATCAAAAGGTTATATTTTTCCATTAAGCTCTTCATTTCAGCTTCCTCCCTTTCAACAGTCTTTTGGGCCAATTTGGCCATATTCACAGTCAAATTAGTGGCCTCAGTGGTTGAGGTCTCTAAAGCTCTCTTTATTATCAATCCTCCCTTGAAATTTTGATTAATATCATAAACATTTAGTTTTCTCCCTTGTGGGGCCAATGCCCAAATTGCCAGAGTTTTATATTCCTCACTAAAAGCAAAGTTTTGCAATGCTTCCTTGACCTCTTCTTCAGATTCTTGAAAGGGATTCTTAGACTTCATAATAGCATTAAAGGCTACTGCATCTACAATGTCCCATTCAAGCAGAATTAATACACCAGCCTGACTCACCAGTTTTCTTCCTTCTTCAGGAATGATGTTCTTGAATTCTTGCATTAATTCAGTTTTTACCTCCTCATCATTCTCCTGGTCTGACCTGTCAGGCCTTAGTTCTCTTCTCTACCTACATTTATCTTGATACTCTTCAAACTTCATCCTCCATACCAATTGCAAGAATACAAGAGTTTTTACAAATGTATTGTCATCTAGAAACTCCTTGCATGCCTCCATTATTGCATCTTGTACACTTTTACTTTTCATATCTAAATCAAATAAAACTAATTCAGTTGGCCTAGGAGGGGAAGGCATACCAACTTGCATGTCTTGATCAGTAACAATAATCTCATCCATCAGATCCTCCTGTGGTTGATCAATTCTTAGCCTCTTAGGGCTTGGCTCGGATGGTGGTGATGAGGGATTGTCTCCTGGTGATGATTCTAAATCAATAATTTTGATTGCCCCAGGAACTTTGAATTTTGGACTTGGTTGTGGAGGCACTTTCATAATCTATTTTCCTTTTTTGTCCACTTCTTCTTCATCACTGTTACTATCCTTTTTCCTCCTGTAAATGGGCTACCTTTCCGTAGGCTGGTATGTTGGCCTTGTTTCAATTAGTCTAGCACCTTGCTCTTGTACACCCAAACTCAATTCTAAATTTACCTTTTTTGTCCTCAATGTGCCCATAATTTTCTTGAAGTTTCCCATTCGAAAATCAATTTTCTTATGATGGGGACTGAACTCCAACACTGGATCATATTTCGGATCCATTTTGTGCACAACATCTAGTAGCTTACCATAAGCTATCCATTTCTCCTTGTTCAACTCCCGTCTATTCAAATCAAATTCATTTCTAATCAAGTCTTCAGAGAAATTGAACTCATGTACAAATTTTCCATCTTTTATTCTTTATCTGAAAAGAGAAAAGAAACCCTCAAGTTCATGTTGCCACTTTGGTCCACACCTCAAATGGTAATCATGAAATAAATTATCAAAATGCATCTATTCTCCCTTTGAAAATACAAAATCAAACACCACTGTATAATCTCAGAAAAATATTCTCTTACCCCTTCCAGTGAAGTTGTCCTCATGAATACAACCTATCTGCCACATAACTTCTGCAAATCTCACTCTTGGTGGCACATTGTATGGCAGTATATGAGGGGCTCCCTGAAAACCATATACTCTCAAGACAGTGTCGACTGGGTATGGGATAATGTCACCCCAGTTATGGTAAACCTTCAATTTTGGCTTCCTCTCCTTTGGCCTAAGGAAATCATGTAATTCCTTAGGGATCCTAGGTATATTCACCATTAATCTATCCCTTAATCTAGAAGCAAAAAGATTATCAAATTGCACATAACTAGTGCTTTCCTTATTACAAGATAAATCTGCAGCCCATATCTGTATTGGCAATCTTTCTCCATCAACTAATTGCCTTAATTTCATCCTCTCGGAGAAAAATTCAGCATTCTTAAACAAAAACATATGCATTAGCATAGAATACCAAAAGAATTGAGTGTCAGTATCATTTTTTTGCAACTTTGACAACCCTTCATGCATCCTCTTTGTCAAGAAAGAAGCAAAGTCATAGGTCACAAAGAAGTTAGGGTGTTGTATTTGCACCCCCATGAACATATAAGCAATGGGCATTATCATACCAGGACTGAAACCCAAAATCTAAACTAAAGAATAGAAAGTGGCAAGGAAATGGTTTGCAAAACAATTTAATTTGAAAGGTTCCTAGTCACTGGGGCTGATATGAAATTTTGAACCTCCTGCCCTAGCCAGATGAGGTGGAAGCAACCTTGCTCTAAAAAGAGATTTCAGCTTTGCATACTTCTGCTTCATTTCCTCAAGGTTGAAAGGAACCAAGTCTTCGCTCGGTTCACTCAAGTCAAAAATATGTTGGACCTCTTCTCTATTAATGCTCAATAGAACCTTTCTATCATTGTCCCTAATTATCCGTGTAATAGGGTCATATCTTGCAACAACTGCCCTAAGCAGGTCTACATTAGGGAATACATTTGGTACCACCAGCTTCCCCATATCATACGTCCATCCATTTGAAAAAGGGTGAGAAAAATTCCTCTGTCCATACCACAATCTGAATAATTCCCAGCCAATGAGGGGAACCCTAGCATTAGAAATGTTGGAGGATTTATACACTAACCCTTCCCCCAGGATTTTCCCTCGCATTAGGACCAATCCCTTCCTCCTATCATTCGTTGACAAGGGAAATTGATCCAAGAAATCATCATACAGGTTTTGTTTCAAATATTCAGTCTGGCCAGAATGTTTCTTGGGTGGTGCCATCTCAGAAAAACTAGGGCTTCTTTACAACGTTATAATTCAAATAACTAGGACTAACCAGAGATAGAAAATTATAGGACAAAATAGTGCAATTTCTCACAACTATAATTAAACTATAGCCCTAACACATTTATCAACAAGCTCACAACACATCCAGCTAATCATTTCCCAAATTCAAATGCAAAATGACCCAAAGGCATAGAAAATAAACTCACGGCTTTGTTCGCAAAACTCCCAAATTCTAGCTGTAGAAACTTGCAATTCTACCTTCCGCTCTGAAACTGCTCCGTGAAATAGTTCAATGCTTTGTGATATAGACCAAGCAAGAAAATTGATTTTATTGTTGATCAAATCACCCCAGCAAGTGTCTCATCTTCCATTAAAGCTTAATTTTGTGTTGTACAAATGACTCCAACCATATTTGATGCAGATTTAAATTCAAGCCATCAATTCTTTAGCTTGATCAAATCATCAATGGCCACCTTCAAAACAAGTTGACACAATTTCCAACACGGTGATAAGGGGCCCACCTTACCATACACTATGAAGGAAGTCCACATGGTGCAATGGCAGACAACCATTGATCCTGAGCATCAATGATCTCATTCCTTTAACACAGTCGTCAGCCATGTCGTTAACCTTCGAGTAGATTTACTAGCAAGATTATAACATATCCGTCGATTTAGAACATTTGCATCTCGATAACACTTTAGTAATCTACCCCTTAATACATTTAAAGTTGGCTAGTGTTTCCTTTACTCTTTAGGCTTCATCAGATGAGACACATAGCGCCCGCCCGTGATTTCGCAATCAACCTAAGCACCATTGTGGGATGGCAGGGAACAACTCAAATCAAATGGAAGTTGGTCAGTGATAGTGCAAATTTGATCCCCTAGATAGCACATGTGGCGCCCGCCCGTGATTTCGCGATCCTTCAATTCTGGATCACGAGATGGTGCACACCATTGATATCTACAGGAAATAGATCAACGGCAACACTAAATCAACCCTTGCAAAATAAAAAATTCATTAAAAGGAGAAGTGGGCATTACTTGGCAGACAACAAACAACAACATAAGTTGTTTTAAAAACAATGAAGCACGGGGCTATCCAAGATTTAGGGAAAATTAAAACCCAACGAAGGAGATAAAATTAAAACAAAGGGGCCTAGCCTAGACAAGTCGATAAGATATGTCATTTTAAATACTAACTGTGCAATGTGTAGGTTTTTCATATTCGAAGATATGGGAGAAGATATTGATCGTACCCCACCAACTCGTAGACCTGAGGTGTTGCCCTATTATTTGGCGCGAGGTCAACAAAAGGAAGATGTGTGTCCTATATGGAATGTGGGGCACAATCTCCACTATTGAGCTCATAACCCATGGTTTTAGATCGACAACCAGGATCAAAAGCTAATGTAAATCTTTGTTGTTCCTTGCTAGCTCGTAGGAGGAAGATGAAAGTTGGTTAAAAGCCACGAGGTCAACGAGATTGCGATGTGTAGCTCCAGTCATTTAGTTTGCAAAGTGCATAGGACCTACCGACATGGTAGTTGGTTTCCAAGATGGATTAATGTTATTGGTCATGAGGAAGGTGAACGATGCTTTGTTGGATGTCAAACCGAGTTAGCCTAAGATAAACCATTTGATCTTCCAACTCTTCACGAGATCAGCGAGCAGTATTCAAAGTTGGAAAATGACACATGGTGGTCATTTTATTGTACAACTGGTGAAGGATTAATGAATTATTCCTTGCTTGTGTAGTCACATCAATCTCAATCTGTGTGAACATGTTGTTGGCAATCATGAAGGGTGATCTGCGGATTCTCATGCAGCTGAAGTTAAATGGTGACAGTACATACGCCACCAAATTTCCATGTTTGTACATGCATTTTTACTAAGCATTGAAAAAGGTTTCCATTACCTCGCACAATAAATACAAGAGGAATTAACTGCTAATAGTGCCATTCTTGTAGCAGTTAGAGCACTTTGTGGGCTGAGTCTAATCAAGTTTGAGTGCTTGTCTGACAAGAGAAAATGAGTAAGTCAGTAAGGAGGTTTCTTCGTTTGAGCTCACAAAGGCTTGGTCCTACTATTCAGGAAGGTGCTTTGGTTGAAAAGCCTAGGCCTGTGCCCACTAGATGTAGTAGAAGGTTGCAATTCCAAGATGTTGCCGCTCAACTGGTAGATGACAAAGGTAAGTAGTCGATGTGCTCTATTACTAGTGTCGATAGGAAAATAAGGTATGGGCATGGCTCCTCTGGAAGCCAACACTCGCCAATTGACCTTACAAGCAACACTTCTGATGATGTAATCGAGACCAACTCCGACTATTGTATGTATTTACCTCGCTTAAATCATGGTCTTCCCTCTAATGAGGAAGTGATATCAGTGATGCCATTGGCTATTAAAACCCCAAGTAGATGGACTAGAACCATATTGGGCAAGGACAAGAAAGAAGAGGAGGCTAATGTTTCCTCTCCTCCTCTAGCAACAACTAGAAGTGGGCGTGTATACCAGGGTCTGAGTGTTGGTAAGGGCAGGGTGGCGAGAAAATAAGAAGTTGTTGTGTGGGATGTAAAATTTTGTGTCGATGATGTTGTTGTTGTTGGTGGTGTTGGTTCTGCATGTGTGCCACATTTTGATGTTGATTGTGTGCCTTTGTGGCAATTTGGTTGCCTAGTTTTTTTGTGTGGATAGTGACAAAGGGGATTTTGATGACAATTTGTGTTCCCTTTTCTAATGGTAGTTACAACTTTAGCTTTCCCTAGTTCATGCACTATGTTTTGCAAATTCAATGTGTGGGAAGTTTTGAAATGAAATTCAAATGCAATGGAGATTTTGTTCAAATGAAAATTTGTGCTAAAATTACATTTGAGCCCGAAGCTTGTTGCTCCCTTGTCATATAAAAGGGAATTCAAGGCTCATTTGTAGGGAGACAACTAATGAAAGCTCTAGCTAGGTTTTGAGTTGAATATATGGGTAGAAAGATATATGTCCTCTGATGAGGAAGTGATATATGTGGTGCCATTGGTTGTTAAAACCTCAAGCGGATGGACTAGAACCGTATTGGGCAAGGACAAGAAAGAAGAGGAGGCTGAGGTTTCCTCTCCTCCTCTAGCAACAACTAGAAGCAGGCATGTATACTGGGGTCTGAGTGTTGGTGAAATTACATTTGAGCCCGAAGCTTGTTGCTGCCTTGTCATATAAAAGGGAATTCAAGGATCATTTGTAGGGAGAGAACTAATGAAAGCTCTAGCTAGGTTTTGAGTTGAATATATGGGTAGAAAGATAGGAATAGAATAGATAGCCTATTTTGAGTTTTGGATGGATATATGCAAATTATCTTAAATTGTATGCAGATATGACTTATAAGCATGAATAAACATATAATTCTAATATATTTTCTCTCCTTATGTGGATTTGAGTGAATTTTGAAAGAAATGTTAATGATGTTGTCATTCTTCTTTTCAGAATTTGTTCAATTGTGCATCTATGTTTTTGATTTGATTCAAGAAAATCAATTAAATGCTTAAATGGAGTCATAAGTTTACAATTATTTACAAAGTATTTGATAAGTAGTAATATATCATAGAATTGAGCTCCATAATGCAAGGTACTAAATGAGTAGTCCATTCTATTAAATTCTTGGGTCATTTTTGCTAACGGTAAATGGGTAACTAAATATTTAACTGACGAAGAATAAAAGAATAATATGTAAATGGGTCACTCACTCACTCCCTCTATCTCTCTCCCCTTAACCCTAAACCCTTAAACCCTCTACCCTCTACCCTTAACCCTCCCTTCCTTTATCTCTCTCTCTCTCTCCTCTCCCTCCCTCTCTCCACTCCACTCCACTCACTCACTCTATCTCCTCCACTCTACCCCTTCTCCCTCTCTTTATTTCTCTCACTCCCCTCTACCCACCCTAAACCTAAAACCCTCAACCCTCTACCCTCTACCCTCTCTCTCTCTCTCAAGTCTCTCCCTCCTACCCCCTCTCCCTCTCTCAGGTCTCTCTCTCTCACTCACTCTCTCTATCTCTCTCCCCTCTACCCTTAACCCCAAACCTTAAACCCTTCACCCTTAAACTCTAAACCCTCTACCCTCTATCTCTCTCCCATTACTTGTATCATGACCTCGATTCAACCATTTCTCTTATTTTGTTTTGTGTAATAAATACACATAGTCTCCTCATTTTATCTTTATTGGAAAACCACCTGTCACATATGTGGGTGACCTAACAACTCACGTTCCTATGTGATGTGTGACTTTCCAAGAGGGTTATGGTGAGAGGGGCTTGACAACAACTTGAAATTCTTCCTCATTGTTTAAAAGATGCATAATTTAATTTGATGCATCTATGAAGTCACTTCCTTTATAAGCAGATCATGGATCTTCTTACGAAGATTGAAGGACATATCAACACAGTATGTTGCATCTTTTGAATCTGTACTTTCCTATCCTGTCTTATGTTCCTTTCATGTCATGTCTTATGTTACTAGTATTTTATGGTATTGGAAAAATCCTAAGGTTGGGGTTTTGTCTTTGACTGAATCCCTCTATCTCTCTCCCCTCTAACCATAACACTAAACCCTTAAACCCTCTACCCACTTCCCTCTACCCTCTCTCTCTCTCTCTCAAGTCTCTCGCTCCTACCCCCTCTCCCTCTCTCAGGTCTTTATCTATTCTCACTCACTCCCTCTATGTGTCTCCCCTCTACCCTTAAACCCTAAACCCTAAACCCTTAACTGTAAACCTTAAACCCTTAACCCTTAAACTCTAAAACCCTTAAAACCTCTACCCTCTATGTTTAACCCTCTACCCTTTATCTCTCCCACTCTCCTCTTTCCTCTCTCGTCTCACCCTCCCACCCCTTCTACCTCTCTCGCTCCTCTCACTCACCTTATCTCATTCCCCTACCCTTAACCCCCACCTTCTAACCTCTACCCCAATCCCCACTCTCTCATCTCTCCTCCCACCCTCCCTCTCTCTCTCACTTAATCCCCTATCTCTCCCCTCTACCCTTAACCCTATCTCCCTATCTCTCCCACTCTCCCTCTCTCTATCAATTTCCATCCTAGCACTACTCTCTCACAAGTTCTCTCCCACTCACTCTCGGGCCACTTCTCATGTTTCTCCTGCCCTACCCCTCCCTCTCTAGGTCTCTCTCTCTCACTACTCACTTTCTATCTCTTTCTACCCTAACCCGAACCCTAAACCCTTTTACCTCCTTAACCCTCCCTATCTCTTCTTCCACTTCCTCCTCTCTCTCTCTCTCTCAAGTATCTCGTGTCTCTTCTCACTAACTCAATTTCACTCTCTTGTGTCTCTCACTCACTCA
>VDFB02379711.1:614865-646850 GCA_007258455.2 Sequoia sempervirens | reverse complement strand
ACACACCACTACTCTCCTTAACTTCAAACGAATTAATCATTGATAATTGTTCATTTATTCCTTGTGTGACATCAATAATTGTTGTTGGAGAAGCTAGCAAAATATTATCACAATTTTTGTCAAAAACTCCCCTTCTTCCCTGGCTACTTTCTCAAAAAATTCAACAAAAGGGTTTGAACCTACCATATTTGCAATATGGTATTCCCAAATCTCAAAACTATCATGATCATCCAGAGCATGTAAATCATGTAAGCCCAATCCATCCATGACATCTTTGCTATGGGAAGGCAAGAGTGGAAATTGTGTCTATGGGGTTTCTTTTTTAGTAAAAGAATTAGGTAGCAGAGAATTATCCCACATCATCTTTAAAAATATTCCATCTAACTATTTCTTATTAGCCATAGAAAGGCTTGGAGTATATAAGCATAGGGATCTTTTCCAAGGTAAAAACTTAGTTTGTTTGCCAGCCCTTGGGTAAATTCGCAACAAAATTTAGAACCCTGTCATTTTGAGAAGGCCTAATTTATCCTTGAAAGAGTTAATAGCAACCTCCTGATGAAGATTACAAGTAGGACTCCCAAAATTTTGCACCAAAAAGGTAGGTGGAGTGATATTTTATGCAATTGGTAAGGATCCCAATTGTGAATAACAAGCTTCTATCACTATGGATTTTCCCTTCCTAGTTGTTTCAGCATACAAAACTAGATCCGATTTCTCATTAAGAACCACAGGCAGAGAGGAAGATGAAATTACTATCATTTTGTGGTTGATGCTTAGAAAGATTTAAATCACCTAAGACAGAAGCACTCTATTTCAAAATTGTTTCCATCTCATTTTGTATAGTCTTCTGGTTGGCTATTAGATAGATGCGAGTCCCCTAAAACATCAATGCTCTCTACATAGTGGTGGGAGGAATGACCTGATAGGTGGCAAGAATTGCAAACATTTTTTGGGTTCTCAATGAGGATTGCATTCCTACAAGATCCATTCTTTGAATGTATTTTGAGTGATGAGGGAAATTCCTTTGAAGTATTTAACAAAACACAAACCATAATTGACTTCTCTAGGTTTTTGAAAAAATCCATGTCATGACATACAAAAACCCCTAAATTATTGCAATGGTTTCCACAATTCCCAGTTCCCTATACTCAAGTGGAAGTGTGGGAATTTGGATCCAAAAGGGAACAAATTGCATTACAAAAGGGTGTGAAAATGAATCCCATCCAAGTCAATCCTCTCCATGAGGGGCTGAAGACAACCTAGAACAGTAAGAAGTTTTTGAAAAATTACCGTTATTGCCAAAAGCAATTCTCTAGTTTGTGTGGTCCCCCATTTTCACCTCTCTCTAAAATTTCCTCATAATTTAGATCTTTAATTAAAAAATTATAAATCATTTAATCAAAGTGGGAAATATGAAATTTAATTAAAAAAAATTTTTATGCAGGAGCATCCCTGGTTGTAGAGCAATCTTGCATCAACCAAAAATAGTTATTTTTGTGCATTGTATTTAGTAGCAGTTTTCACTAGTTCATTCCACATTTTACCGCATTATCATTTCTTAGCTCATGGAACATGATATAGCATCTATACATGGAGATCTATCAAATATCTAGATTTTAGATCATTTTCACTTGTCTATCAAAAGTTGTCGCTCTCAGAATTTCACTGTATGTTTCTAGATAGAGCATCGGGGCTGACTTGGCTTAGTTTCTTAGTGCGGACCTATTTCCTAAGGCATGCAAATCTAAATGGAATATCATTATGGGATCTTGGGTTCATTGGGACCTACCTTGGAGATCTACAAGTTACATCATTGCTTGTGGAGCTAACTCTTCGTATCTTAAGGTCGATCTTCATGATTGATCTTTCATCAATTTATTAACCCTTGAGGCTAACACAAACCTATTTGGGAGCTCGAGAAGCATATATATAAGCATTGTAATCATTTAAGAAGGAGTAAATTTTTGTTCATGGTCATTAGAGATAATTAGTAGTTCTAGTTTCTAGTCTTTTTGTAGTAACCCTTCAGGGCCATGTAAGAAGGCCTTTGACCAATTGTGATATTGTAAGCCCCTAAGGTAAGGCTTGTGAGCCTAGAATATTTTCCTTTGTGGCCAGTGTTGCATGTAAGCATTCTATATCAAGGAAGATTTATATTTTGTTTCAATTTGTCTATGCTATTTCCACTATGTTAACTCATTATTGCATGGTTCAGACTATTCCTTATGGAACCATCCTACCATTATTGCACCAAGTGGTACTAAAGAAATTTTGTGAATACTGAAAGAATTCTTGGTGGTGAGTAGATCACCAACTTAAGGTAGATTTCATTTCATTTCAACCGAAAACCAATTGTGAGGTAGTTGAAACTTGTTAGCTAGATCGTCGAATTAAGGAAGTTGCACCATTTCGAGGAGAGACATGCTTCTAAAGAGAGTACCTGCTATGGTGAATTTTTTTGTAAGATAGAAGGCAAGGCCTAAACCCTAGGCAGAATGATGAGAGTGATGATGAAGTAGATCATGTGAATCTAATAGTAGAAGCCCTAGGTGAAGAAGAAGAAGAATTAGATTAGGAAAAAATGTCAAAAATGATTTCAACGATTAGAAAAGACCTAGAGTCAAAATTCAAAATTATGCAAGAAATTTGAATCCTAAAGAAATGATTGATTGGATCAATGAAATGGAGGAATACATTGAATAAGAAGAAATTGAAGATCTGGAAAGAGTTAGGTTTGCAAAAACTAAGTTGAAAGGTCATCTTGCATTATGGTGGAAAGAATTCCAATTGGATAGAAATAGAAGATGCAAGAAACGAATCATCAAATGGGATAGAATGGTAACCAAATTAAATAATAAATTCATACTAGCTGACTATGAATTGGAATTGCTGAAACGATTATAGAATCTAAGACAAAAGGAGTTGACTGTAAAGGAATACACTAAAGAATTCTACAAGATAATAATTTGAACCAATCATAGTGAAGCAAGAAAAGAAAAGGTTGTGAGATATATCAATAGACCGAGAAAAAGCATTCAAGAAGAATTAATCCTAGTGAAAGTGAGATAAGTTGAAGAAGCATACCAAATGGCATCAAACATGGAGGTGAAGCTAAGAAATAAATTTGAACAATGGTAGAGAAGTACAAAAGGAATAATTCAGAATATTGGATTCAAATCTAGAGAAAGGAAACCCTATAAAGAGAAAAACAAAGATGTAAAACCCTACTAAAGTAAGGTGAAGGAAATAAATTCATATCATGGACATAGAGGGAGTCACAATCCATACTAGAATGATGGAAGACCTAATAGAAGACCATTCAAAGGAACCTATTTCAAGTGTAGATGAGAAGGACATAGATATTTTGAGTTTCATCATGAGAATACCAGAAAGAATTCAGACCATATCGGAAGAACCTATTGGATACCCTAATTCAATCGGGAAACTAGAGAAGGGTGAATCATTGGTGATGAGGAAAGCTTTGATGCATGAAGAGGTGACTAAATAATCTCTGCAAAGGAAAATTCTATTCAAAACTAGATGCAATTCCAGAGGAAAGGTATGTAAAGTTATCATTGATAGTGGTAGTATCGATAATCTAGTTTTAGAAGAGATGTTAACCAAGTTGGATTTGAAGATATTGAAACACCCAAAACCTTATAAGATCACATAGATTCAAGATGAGAAATGGTATTGGTAAATGAACAATGTTTGGTGAAATTTCATATTGGAACATATAGCGATGAAGTGTTGTGTGATTTTATACCTATGGATGGTTGTCATTTACTATTAGGGAGACCATGGAAACATGATAGGAAAGTTGTTCATGATGGAAGAAGGAATACCTAAACTGTGACATTAAATGGAAGAAGCATCAATTTGATACCTTTAGAAGAGGAAGACAAGAGTAATGTTTGTAGCACTACTAGACTATGCTTGGTAGATAGAAGAAAGTTTCTTGATGGTTTGACGCATGAAAACATGGGCTTTACATTGATTCCAAAGAAAAGAAATGATCCAGAGATAGAGGATCCCACCAAAGAGAGTGAAGAAGTTGCAAAATTATTGAATGACTATAAATACATCATTTATGACACTACACCAGATGGTTTACCAGAGGTCCAGAGCATCGTCCATCAAATAGATCTAATACTAGGAATCAATTTTCCAAACAAAGAAGCACATAGAATGACACCAACAGATAATGTAGAGTTAAACCAAAAAATACAAGAGCTGTTAAAGAAAGGATTGATTAGAGAAAGTTTGAGCCCATGTGTGGTACTTGTGTTTTCACCAAAGAAAGATGAAGAGTGGAGAATGTGTATAGGTTGAAGAGAAATTAATAGGATCACTATCAAGTATCAATTCCAATTTCCAAGGATGGATATCATTATGGATTTTTTGAGTGGAGCAAAGTATTTCACAAAGATTGATCTCAAGAGTGGATACCATCAAATCAAGATCAAGGAAGGAGATGAATGGAAGGTAGAATTTAAGACAAATGAAGGATTATATGAGTGATTAGTGATTCCTTTTAGATTGATCAATACACTGAGCACTTTCATGAGATTAATGAAAAGGTATTGAAGAAATTATTGGGTAAGTTTTGTTGAGATTAATGGTTGCACAACCCCTAAAGCTCCGGAATCTTCAATGAAGGACTTTAGCCATGAAATATAATCAACCACAAAGAGAAGTGTTGCAACAATGGAATGCTGATCAAAGATTCTATTAATATGATGAAAATGATATGTTACAAATGAACAAGATGCTTGATTATATAGGCAAGAAGTAAAACCTAATATGCATGAGATGTTGCCAAGTGTTATAATCTAACATGTGACAACATGTGAACCCTATGTAGATGATCATTAAATGATGAGATAAGTTCTAGAAGGAATCTTATCCCACAAACTAGGAAGGGAATGTTATCCCATTTATTAAATGATGCAACCTAGGACTAAATGATTTATGACCTAAGTTAACTCATGCTAGTGTAATAATTAATTAATTACACTAACAAGTTTGGCATTGTTTACTTAGATGATTTTTTAATTTTCAGTAAAACTAGAGAAGAACATTTGTTGCACCTTAGACAAGTATTACAGAAGTTTAGAGAAGAGAAGTTGTTGATAAATATCAAGAAGTGTCATTTCATGAAAACAAAGTTGGTGTATCTTGGATTTTTATTTCTATTCAAGGACTGAAAATGGATCTAAAGAATGTGAAAGCAATCTTAGATTGGCCTATACCGCTCATATTGGGGAAGTAAGATCATTTCATGGACTAGATACTTTCTATTGGAAGTTTATCAGAGGTTTTAGTAGTGTTTGTAACCCCATGATTGAGACAATGAGAGGAGATAAGAAGGATTTTAAGTGGACATCTGGAACAGAAAGGAGTTTTGAACTATTGAAGAAGAAGGTGACAAGTAGCTAGTGTTAGCATTACTTGATTTTGACGAAGTATTTCAAGTTGATTGAGATGCAAGTTGAAATGCAATAAGAGCAATATTGAGCCAAGAAGGAAGACCTATAGTCTATTTCAGTGAAAAATTGAATGATTCCAAATGAAGATACATGGTTTATTGATGCATGTATAGATGGATTTCACCTAAAACAACTCAATTCAAGTTAGTTCAACAAAAAAAATATTAACAAAACTTCCACAAGTCACTTTTTCAATACAACTATTCCCTTTCGCAATTAGGTTTGCAGACCCAGTTTATCTAGCTTTCCTTCTCAAAGATTCTTCCCTCACTCAATCCCTTGACACTTTCAGATACCCATCAAGGCCAACTTAAACATATTTCTAAACCAACATAGATCCTTTTTAAACAATTCACTCAAAACCTTGAAAAAATAATGACCTAGTAGACCAATTAGGTCTATTTTTCAAAGGAAGTACTCTTGGAATTCTCCACCAATATTGAACAACCACCTATAGCTTTAAGACAAGTAACAAAAAACCTCTTTCAACAACTTTTAGAACTCCAAACCCTCATCTAACTACTGCTACAGAAAACCCTCATTTTCCACCATTAAAGGGTAGGGTTTATTCAATCTTATGGTTCCCAAACTCATACAACCTTGAAATTTCCTCCAACACTCTTAAAAATTTCTACCTATTCTCACAAGACCAACTCTCAACCTCTACACACCTTATTTCATCAAACTCTCTCTCAAACCCTTCATTTTCATACCCAAATTCACTATATTTCTCAGGATAGTCATACCTTCTCAATGCAAAATCTTCATATAGAAAAAATATAATGCCCTAATATCCTATTTTCTGACATACTATTCCTATTCCACTTATTAACAATAAACAAAATAGGTGGAATGGTCCTTAACTCATATTTAAAACTTCAAAACCTAAAATCTGCTCCTACAAGTTGGTGACTGTAGTTTGAATCAAACTTGCATTATTTTCAACTTGAAACCCTCCAACCAAATGAAAAATTTAGGTATCTCACCCTTATATAGTATGTAAAAACTTTTATAATGATTAGATATAGTATGGGGCCATACAAATTGCTAGTAATGTAAAATTTACAGTGAAATACAAAAATTTAAGCAAGAACAAGGGCTTTTCTTATTGAATCTTCTTCAAAATATCCTCAACATTATTGTACAATGATGGAAATTTATTTAATAATTTCTCACATAAATTCCCTCCAAACTGACCAACCAACTTACAAATTCTAACTAACTATTGGTTTTCCTAAAAATTACATTCTTTGCATTACAACATTGACAATTTTGACAATTTTGTCAATTTTGCACTTTTAACCCCCAATACCTCCTAGAGACCCCTAAAAATGAATCCATACAATATTTAATGATCCAATAGGACCTTATTTAACATAATCTAAGACCTAACATTCTAAAACCATCAAAATCCCTTATTTACATATTTTGCATTTTTTAATGCACCATTTGACAACATTGCATTGCTTTACAAAAATGAACTCCTAGACACATTCTAATGGTACATTAGACCTTATTGATTCACCACATGACCTAAAACTCCTAAAAAAACCTATTCTAATCAAACTTGATCAAATTCAGATGAAAATTTTGGTGCTCCTACACCATTTATGATCAAGAATTTTATGTCATAATTCAAGCTTTGAAGAAGTGGAGACATTACCTACTACCTAAGGAGTTTTTTCATACAGATCATCAAGCTTTGTAGTATTTAAATATTAAAGGAAAGTTGAATTAGAGACATATGAGATGGGTTGAGTTCTTGAAAAGCTACACATTTATGTTGAAACATAGGAGTGACAAGTCAAATAAAATTGTATATTCTTTGAGTAGGAGAAGGAACTTGTTGATAGAGATGAGAGTGGAAGTACTTGGATTTGATGAATTCAAGCATATATACGAAGAAGATGTACATTTTGGTGAATCATGGAAATCATGTATGGAACCTGTTCTAACAAATTGAAGCCAATGGCTGGACTACTTCATTCAAGAAGGTATGTTGTTCAAAGGAAACTAGTTGTGCATTCCAAGGAGTTGAATGAGAGAAAATTTGATTAAGGAAAAGAATTTTGGAGGTTTAGCAGGACATTTCAGAGTGGATAAGACAATATATTTGGTGAGTGAACACTATTTTTGGCCACATATCTATAAGGGTGTAAGGAAGTATGTTCAAAATTGTAGAATTTATCAGGTTGCAAAAGGGAGTAGTCAGAATACAGGATTGTATAAACCTTTAACAATACTAGAGAGACCTTGGGAAGATTTGAGAATGGATTTCATATTGGGACTTCCTAGAACACAAAGAGGACATGATTCAATAATGGTAGTTGTGGACATATTTTCTAAAATGTAACATTTTATTCCTTGTAAGAAGACTAATGATGTTGTGCATGTGGCTGATTTATTTTTCAATGAGATTGTGAGATTGCATGGAGTACCTAACAATATAGTTTCAGATAGAGACACCAAATTCATTGGATACTTTTGGTGAACATTGTGGAAGAAGATGAACACAGATCTGAAGTTCAGTTCAACATATCACCCACGGACTGATGGACAAATAGAAGTGGTAAATAGAAGCTTAGGTAACTTGTTGAGGTGTTTGGATAGAGATAACACATGAAATTGGGATATAATCCTAATCAAAGTAGATTTTTCCTACAATAATTTAGTTAACTATAGTATAGGGAAGACACCATTTTAGATAGATAGGAGCAAGTCCCATAGGTTTTGCAAAGTTAAGAGACATCAGTATGGAGAACAAAAGGAGTGTAGAAGCATAAGAGTTTGTACATTTCATGGACATACTACATAAACAGGTCTGAAAAAATTTGGAGAACATGAATACCATGTATAAGGGGAAGGCAGATCAGCACTGAAGACCTAAGGAATTTTTTGTTGGAGATGAAGTGATGGTATATCTAAGGAAAGAGAGATTTCAATTCAAAACCTACAAGTTAAAGATGAGGAAGCTTGGACCATGTAAGATTCTAAGGAAATTTGATTTTGGAAATGCATATGAAGTGGAGTTGCTGGAGAAAATGGGTATATCACCTATATTTAATGTTGTAGACACATACGAGTTTCATGAAGGAGAGTCAAGTGGAAGTAGTGATGAATTTGATTTGGAGAAGTAGTTACCACATCAAGAATTGGAGGATATTAAGAAGATATTGGGTACCATAACTGGAAGGAGAACTAGGAGCAAGCAGTACAAAGAATACCTTGTGAAGTGAAAGGGAAGACCAGTAGAGGATTCCTCATGGATATCTCAGGCTGAGGTGGACCGTTTTGGTTTTCCTCCTAATACTAGAAAGTAAGGGACTCACTTTTCTTCCAACCCCAACTATCTAATGTAGGAGCATCCCTAGTTGTAGAGCAATCTTGCATCAACCAAACATAGTTATTTTCCTGAATTACATTTAGTAGCAGTTTCACTAGTTCATTTTGCATTTTATTGCCTTATCATTTCTCAACTCATGGAATATGATATAGAATTTATACATGGACATAGATCACATATCTATATTTTAGATCATTTGCACTTGTCTAGAAAAAGTTGTCACTCTCATAATTTCACTGTATGTTTCCAGACAAAGCATTGGGGCTAACTTGGCTCAGTTTCTTAGTGTGGACCCATTTCTTGAGGTATGTTGATCTAAATGGAATATCATTATAGGATCTTGGGTTCATTGGGATCTACCTTAGAGATCTACAAGTTACATCATTGCATATGGAGTTAATTATTCTTATCTTAAGGTCAACCTTCATGATTTATTTTTCATCGAGTTATTAACCCTTGAGATTGATGCAAACCTATTTGGGAGATCGAGAAGCATATTTATAAGGATTGTAATCATTTAGGAAGGAGTCATTTTTTGTTCGTGATCATTAGAGATAATTATTAGTTCTAGTTTATGGTCTTCTCACAGTAACCCTTCGAGGGCATGTACGAAGGCCTTCAACCAATTGTGATATTCTAAGCCTCTAAGACAAGGCCTGTGAGCTTGGAATATTTTCCCTTGTGGCTAGTGTTGCATGTAAGCATTCTATATCAAGGAAGATTCATATTTTGTTTCAATTTTTCTATGTTATTTATGTTTTGTTAACTCATTGTTGCATGGTTTGGACTATTCCTTCTAGAACCCTCCTACCATGACTACACCAATTTTCATTATTTAATCAAATGAAATGAAAATTAGCATGAAAGGGTGAATTAATAAAATAATATTAATTATTCAAGAGGAAACAATGAATTTAATTAAACAATTGAAATTATTTAACTAAATAGATGAAAAAGGGTGAATCGGGATAGAAATGGCATTAGTAATCAAAATTAGGTGTGTGATGTGATCATGACATTTTTAAGTGTCTACAGGTATTATATGCATAGATGAGGAGTTCTAGGGTTTTTTATGAAAATGAGTATTGTAATTAAATGTACTGAACTAAAGGGAAAATTCATTTTAAGAAAAAATATAGAATTTAGATTCAATAAATAATAAACTATTGCCATAGGTTAATTCTACGGGTAAATATTATGGCTACAGATTAATGGATATTTATTACTAATGGCTCCACGTAACAACTATAAGAAAATAATAGACTAATACAAAAGGAAAGAACTAATAACTACTTTTAATAAGAGTGACAACATATCTCAAGTGGGACCTTGCTTGGTTATTATCACTCTCTTAAATCACAAAATAATCATCTAATCAACTCCTCATACACAACATAACTTAATGCTTTCAAATAAAATACTTGTTCTTAATCGTTATTCAAAAGAAAGATACAATTATTGAAAGAACTATTGTTACATCAGTTTTTCAAAAATTTATAATGTATAATAGACTAACTTAGATATTGTAGACCACTAGGAATCCTAGATACAAATTCCAACTCATTCCTTTAGAGTAAAAAAAGGATTATTTGGCAATGGTGACACAAAATGAAATTCAAAAATGAATTACTAATATAATTCTCTAGCAAATATAGAGAAGATAATTTCATAGGCATCTGCAAAAAAGTGGTAGAGGTGTTTGTGTGAACCCCCAATGCTAATACCTGCAAAACATAATGAATAAACACATTAAGTTAGAGATTGCAAACAAGAACAAGGATTCCCCATGAAATCCACTTACAAAACTCGAATTAGGAAAGAAAACAATGAAGAACACAATGAAACAAGAAAATATAGATTCAATCCTAATTAGAATAGCAAACATATGATCCCATGGGGGAATTGGTACCAATTTGATGTGAAAATTGGCCCTTTCCCAATTCCTAAGATGCAAGCTTGATATGTTGATGATGATTGATCCACTTTGTTGATGAAGGATGAGAGCTCCAAGCCAAAAATCTGCAAAAACCTAGCTAAGAACTCAATGGTGATGGATGGAAATGGCTAAATATTTTAGCATAATAACTTTGCATAATTTGTGGATGATAAAATGAGGATATGAGCTCTTTATTTATAAATGCCAAGATGGATGAATGTCCAAATTTGAGCAATGTGGGACTAACATTCATCCAATGGAAAGATGCCACTTGTCAATCTATGAGTGGATGGAGGATGTGCAAGTTTTGAGGATTGTGCCAATAAATGCATATTTTTGAATTTCAAATTTTTTGAAATGACTTGCAAGAGGGAAGGGAAAATGCAATAAATGCCACTTGGCTCAAGGAAAAGGACATGTACATGTACATGTTGACTTGGAATTTTTGAATTCAAACTTGGAGAATATTCCAAAAGATGCCTTGTGAGGAAAATAGAGATTTAATAAATGAATTAAATCTATTTTCATGTGCAACTTGCAAAATCTAGAGGATGGAACATGACAAGAGATTAAATTAATCAAGGGTTAATTAATTTAATGAGGGATTAGATGATGTGACCTATTTGACTCAAATTTATGGATTTATTTAATTCAAATAAGGGAGGAATATGATAAGAGAATAATTAAATAAGGATTTTGATTTATTTAATTAAAAGAGATGGTGTTAGATTAAATCAATAAGGTTTTAATTTATTTAATTTAATGGATAGATTTAGAGATTTAATTAAAAAAAAATTATTATTTAATTAAATAGGGATAATTAGATCAAATGGATTGATTTAATCAACAAAAGAGAGAGAGACTTAATTAAATAAATGGTTTATTTAATTAAGAGAGGAATATTGATGAATTTAATCAGATAAGAAGATTTGATTAAATGGTTAGACTAAGGGATGATTCAGGATGAAATGATGTTAGTAGTCAAAATCATATGCACAATGTCAATCGGTATATTTTACGTGTCTACATTTCGCCCCTTTTTGAAGCAATGCACTTGTTGCGTTGGTTCAAAGAATAAATGATCTCAATCAAAGCCAAAAAAAATCACTATTCAAAATATTTCCCCACTGCCGCCTGGTGAGAGAAAATATGCCATTATATTGCCCCCTCGAGAGATTGGACGAAAATTTTCATTTTTGGGTGATCTCGCAAAAAAAGGGGACAAGGTGCTCGATAAGCCCAAAAAGGCTCCAAGAGGCCAAAAACATGTCTAAACACAATAAAATGATGTAAAACAAGCCTCAACTGGAAAAAAATAGGTTCAAGGGTCCAAAACCCTAGCATGAAAGCCAATCAGGGTGAAAAAACCTAATTTTCAAGATCAAAAGGGGCCCAAGGGGTCACTTTCAAGTCATTTTCATACACTTCCATTTGCAACCTCAAGATTTGAGCTCCAACCTTCTGACGATATGGTGCAACAATAGCTTCCCCTGCACATTTCTAATCAAGTTCGGATGTACCAGCGGCCACCTGGCATCGGGGCACTGGTAAGTGATCCTTACTTGAGCTTCGTTTTTCATTTATTGCTTTCATTTAATGCTTTTAAAGTCATTTTTTCTGCAGCGGCGCTATATAGCGCCGCTTAGAAATCAAACTATGACGTGTGGTGTGATATTGTGCCACAACAGTGCAGTTTTGTGTTTGAAAACTCCAATGATGAGCTTAGGGCTATCAGGGTGGTTTGCAAAGTGTGACGCAACGATCCTACATTTGGTCAAAGTGCGCCGCTGGAAGAAAAGTGCACCGCAGCAGTGCGATTTTGACCTTTTAAGCTCTAGCGTCGAAGTTTGATTAGAAATAAAACTGTGACACCTTCACAGATTGCACCGCTGGAGAGGTTTTTTGAACTCCCGACGAAGAATTTTTCAAAATTTTTAACATGGTGACCTTTCTTAATGCATAACGTGGCGAGGGAGCTCTACCCTTGAGAGCACAAGTCGCAGGACCTATTTGGCTATTTGTGAGACCTGACCGACAGGGATTAGGACCGACTCCAGATTGCGGGGTTATGGTATATTGCCTATGTAACACCCATTCGCACTCACCTAGGGATGTTGTCAGTGCTGGCTGAGAGATGGCATAGCGAGACCTCTTCATTTCATCTTCCCACTAGCAAGGGCACCATCACCTTAGAGGACATTTTGCGTATTTTGAGATTGTCGATTCACGATCGGCAAGTGATTTTTTACATGGACGAGGGGCGCGATGCCTACCACAGAGTCCTCACCACATAGGACATCATCTTCTGCAAGGGGCGGATAGAGCTCAAGCAACACAGGATCCTAACACCTCCCTTCTGCCTAGTTGTTGCATCTATTATTTCGGGTCTCGTTGCCCATGATAGACGAGGCCGATACTTCAATCCCGACTAGGGATATTGTTGGGAGCAGATGGTTCGAGACAGGCCAATACGTTTTGCTTGGGGGTCGGTGCTTCTTGCTTCTCTTTATAGGGACCTTCATAAGTATGTCTATATGGATGGCAGAGCGCTCAGAGCAGGGGTTACACTTCTTCACATCTGGGTGTGGGAGTACATTGTTGTGCTACATCCATGCATTGTTTCAATTCCGATGATGCCAGACGATCCCCTCGTGTGGCGTTATAGAGGCGGTGTGTCCTTCACACACATAGGTGAGCACAGGATTCCCTACTAGCAGAGGGCCCTTGACGAGATGCAGGTGTTTACCTGGCAACCATACCTTGGTCGGCCCGAATGGGCCGACAATGCTGAGAAGTTGTTCTTTGCTTGCCAGGACCGGTTCATGTAGGGGCAGGAGCACACGATGATCAAGAGGTACCTGCCCAGGCGCATGCAGTTAGTGGCTTGATTGTGGGCTTATGATTAGGGACCTACAGATCCAGGCATGACTTAGGCCTACAGGGATTGGTTATGGCCTTCGCTTCGATTAACTATTCCAGGTGCAGTCCTAGATTAGTGGAGAGTGAGAGGTAGAGGGGGAGGATGAGGACAGAGGGGGGATGCACAACAGGATTAGCCGGTTGTGCCTCCAGTTCAGCCAGGGCAGGGATATGTACCGATGCCAACTCAGTAGCAGGTGCCACCAGGTGTACCACCATAGGTTGAGGATCAACCTCAGGTACAGCCACAGGTATAGCCAGTAGGACAGGTGGATCCTTAAGATGCATTGATTGCTTAGCTATAGGCCCAGGTCTAGGCCATGATAGCTGAGAGAGATCAGGCTAGGGTCGAGAGAGAGCAGCTCAGGGCCGAGAGGGATCAAGCCGTATATTAGAGACAGGCTGTAGATTTATAGGTAGCCATAGAGCTAGGCAAGAGACAACAACTAGAGAGCATGGCAGCCTCCTCCTCCCAGGGTACAATGTATGTTTGGTCCTACAAGGATGCCATCTGAGAGGCTGAGTACTATTAGAGGCATTATCATGAGGTCGTACCCAAAGGAGGATGGGTCCCAGAGTACTCAAAGCGGACCAACTACAAACCAGCAAAGGGTCATGGTGACAGGGGTGAGGGCAGCATACACAGGGATAGAGCTTGATCGAGATGACACTTTTGTGCCCTATGGGCTCATTTTTGATAGCTGGATGGCCTTTTGTACTGATTGACATACATGTACAGTGATCCAATTTATTCTTTGTACTATGACAATTACATTATTGATGATATATATATGAGCTGATGATGATTTTGGTGTGATGAGATGTGTACCCTTTATTTATGCATGGATGATTTTACTTCTATATGTTGTGCAATGATGCTTTTATGGATGTATTTATTTATGATGATATTATGCAGTGATTATGACTAATAGATCTATATTATGTTAACTTATGATATGCAAATGTGATGTGTAATGATGTCTATATGATGATCTATTTTATGTAAATAATGATGTGATATGTCATATGGATTGTAATATGCAAAATGATATGGAATGATCTATGGTGTATGCGCGAAATGATATGTGAATCCTATTTATATATGAAATGATTATGGATGGATGTACGCTTTGTATGTGATGGATTGTTTTCTATTTATGCTTATGTGGAATGATTTATGATGCTATTTATGAGATGACATGGATGATGCAATGTGAATGCGATGGTCATGATATGATGCAAATGAGATGGTTTTATGTAATGAAAATGAGATGGTTTTATGTAAATGAGATGGTTTTATGTGATGCAAATGAGATGGTTTTTTAAGATGCTTAGAATAACAAATATTATTATCCTAAACATATTAAATGATAACATAATGTACGTGATGCATTTTAATGTGATGTACTATAATGATGATGATGTTCCTTGTCAAATGAATGTAAGGTGTGAGATGACCTTATAATGTTATGCAAGTATGTATGCAAATGAATTATTTATAATGCTTATATACCTATTGTGTATGATTATGCAGTAGGTGGTAATGGGAAATGGTTATGACATGCAAATGAATGTTATGCAATGTAATGGATGAAATGCAATAAAATGGATGCACTCTATAATATGGTGGAAATGCAATGCATATGTTCCTTATATGATATGTTGATGCAATATGCTAATGATTTGTGGATGTAGGATTGATGATGATGGTGATGATGATGACGATGATCAACTATCATAGTACCTTGTTAGTGCAATGAGCAAGAAGAGAAGAATTCATTTCAACAAGACTTAAGATGATGATGATGATCATTTCTTGCCAAGGAATTAGGATTTTCAAAGGGCCAATTTTCTTATGTTTGATAACACATGTAGGTACAATGCATCAAGGTATAGAAAACCAGGATGGTGTGGTACCTAGTGTGATGGAATTTGACTTGAAAAACAGATAGGAGTATCCTTGTTCACACCTAACATACAGAAACCTTGCTAGGGTGCAATTTAGAAGTTTCAAACACCTCGGACCAAAACATGGAAAGCTAAACCTATCAATGCAATTGTCAACAAGTTGTCCAAGACCTCCTCCATACATACCTAACAAAGCAACTATTTGCCAAGGTTATATTACAAGAACGTCCAACAAGCACAACAAACAAAAAGATAATGATTGTTACCCCATTCCTATTTCTCTAAATCCTCTTGTTTGGATATCATCGAGAAGTCCTTGGAATGAGTGCAAATAAGATAAGTCAAAAGATAAAGACAAAGCAAACAAACAAGTTGATGCTCTTCAATACCGCTAACCAAAAGAGGATGTGTTTTAAAGGATAAGCGTTGAACTATTGCCAAAAGATAATGCCCATTGTAGGAAGGATTCATCCTAGGACATGTTAGTGGATGGCGACACGTCATTTCATTTATCCAAGGCATTCTAAATGATGACTGATATGGGACCAATTGGATGATGAGTTATCGACACAAAGAGATGACCAATCTTGTTTATGCACTGACTTAGACCTAAGACTTGACGTTTTGAGTTTTCATTTTCGACCTGCTAGACTTGTTTCTGATTATCTTACCAAAGATTGAGGATGACGATTGTTTATTATGAGTGATGTTATTACGGGTGTAAGCGAGATGAGACAGATGGATTTTTTCAAATATTTGGATGTTTTTGATCTTTTTGAGATGTCTTGAGGTTTTTTTTTGGTATTTTTGGAGATTTTCAAATGTTTTGATTTTTTATTTTCTGAATGTTTTCAAGTTTTCAGAGATTTTAACCGAGAGACTAACCTAAAGACCTATCCTAGGGGCCTCAGGGGCTCATCAACAGATTAGCCTTGCCTATGTTATACATGCAAAGACCACGTAGTTTGACAAGACGAATCCATTTTGGGATTTTGATGATTTTTTGATGTTTTTGGATTTTCTAATTTTCTGATGTTTTTGGATTTTTGGATTTTGGATGTTTTTGGATTTTTTGATTTGATGATTCTAAGGATATACATGAATCTAATCTGATGAGAACATGCCCCCAACATGATGCAATAGAATACTCTAATAAAGGCAGGACAAACTAACCTTGAGGATGGGCCAAGTAGTACTAGGAAGGATCATGATACAAACACAGGACCAAGCTATGGTGCGGATGCAAGTGGATGAGTGACAGATGGAGATCAGGATGCGATGGATGATGGAAGTGCAATGGATGCAAAAAAAGTCGTAAAGGTCCTGTGGATGGAAAGTGCTTATTTACACAAGGCACCTACTTGCCAAGTTTTCACCAAGGTACTTGCCCAAAGTGCCACCGAAGTGGTTTTTACTAGAGGACGATTTTTCTCTTTACTATTTTCAATCCTTTTTCTAATTTTTTTTTTCTTTTTTTTTGTTACCAAGATGCTGTTTGCTAGGTTTTCGTTGAAGTAACCATTTTTGAGGATATTTTTTGATTTTTTTGGATTTTTGGATTTTTGGTTCTATACCTTAAAAGATTTAGGCATAAAATTTTTTGAGATGGGAGCTATTCATGGGCTTCTGCAGAGGTTCCCCTTCAAGTGTTGATAACTGATATGCCCCTAACTTGTAACTTGTTGTGATAATGAATGGTCCCAACCAATTGGGTTCAAACTTGCCTTTGCTGCTTGGGTTTGGGACATTCTTCTAATTCTCTTTTAATACCAGTTCTCCGACTTGGAACGTACTACTTCTAATTTTCTTATTGTAGCTCTTTTTGAGTCTATTCTGATAGATTTGCAAATGATTCAAAGCCTCTATCCATCATTCATATAGTAGCTCCAACTCATTCAATCTTGACACTTGGTACTCTTCATCTATGATGAGGTTTTGCAGTGATATCCTAAGTGATGGGATCTCGATCTCAATGGGGAGTACTGCTTCTAATTTGTATACTAGGGAGAAGGGGGTGGCACTAGTGGGTGTGAGGATACTGGTTTGATAGGCCCAAAGGGTAGGATTAAGCTATAAATGCCAGTCACAACCTACGTCATTAACTATTTTCTTGAGGATTTTTAGAATAGTTTTTTTTGTAGCTTCTGCTTGGCCATTGCCTTGGGGATAGTATGGGGTGGAGAAGCAATGCTGGATCTTGAATTTTTCACATAAGTCACAGACCTCCTAATTCTTAAATGGTGTCCCACTATATGAGATAATGGCTTGTGGAACACCATATCGGAAAATGAGATAATTTAGGATGAACTTAGAAATTTGCTTCCCAGTTATATATGTCATGGGTATGGCTTCCACCCACTTAGTAAAGTACTTTGTTGCGGTTATGATGAATTTGTGGCCGTTAGATGAAGTGGGTGTGATTTTCCCAATGAGATCCAGTCTCCATTGCGAAAAGGGCCATGGTGTGACGATAGGATGAAGCTCTTGAGCTGGAGCATGGATGAGGTCCCCATGCTGCTAACATTGTAGAAACTTTTTGGCATAATCATGTGCTTCTCTTTCCATTGTGGGCCAATAATACCCCATCCTCAATAGTTTCTTGGCTATGGTCATTCCACTCGAGTGTGAACCACATATACCGTTATGTACTTCTGTTAGAGTGGTTAATGCCTCAACGTTTAGGCATCGAAGTAGGGTTCCTTCTATGCTCCTACGATATATGGTATCTCTTAGGATGACAAAGTGGGATGCCTTTTTTACAAAGGTTCATTTTAGGTTTGAGGGTAAATTGACGGGTATGACTCCTATTCGAAGGTATGTGTAAATGTTGTGATACTAAGGATCACCGGGACCAACGATTTCGCACACATATTCTAATTATGGTACCTCGAATGCAGGCACGAGAAGCCGCTCAATCAAGAATTCATACTTTGGAACATTGTGGGGGATGTCAAGCAAGGATCCAATTGTTGCCATGGCATCTACTGCTCTGTTATTGGTTCTAGGAATCTGCTCAAATGTAATTTTGATGAAGGATTCTTTGAGAATCTGCACCAATTTCTTGTATGGAGTGAGCTTGTCATCCTTGGTCTAGTATTCATTGTTCACTTGATTTATGATCAATTGAGAGTCTCTGTACACTTTGAGAGCTATGATGTTCCATTGTACTTCTATTCTGAAACCTATGGTTAAAGCCTTGTATTCTACAATATTATTGGTGCAAGGAAATGCTAGTTTGTAGGACCTTGGTATGCACTCCCATTTTGGTGTGATAAAGAAAACACCAGCTCCTGATCCATGCTATGTGTATTAGCCATCAAATTATAGTTTCCAGTGGTCAGCTACATTGAGATTGAAAATAGATTCATCTAGAAACTCTGAGACAAGAGGATTCTCAGAATAGATTGGTGCTTCTGCAAGCTAGTCTGCAATGACTTGGCCTTTGATTGCTTTCTGCTCCACATATTAAATGTCATATTCTAACAGTATCATCACCCATTTGGCCATTATTCCTGTGAGCATTGCCTTTGATAGTAGATACTTGAGAGGGTTGATTTTGGCAATGCATTTTATTTTATGTGCCAACATGTAATTTCTAAATTTCTATGATGCAAACACTACTGCGAGGCATGCTTTCTCGATGAATGAATATTTTACCTCATGCCCAACCATTGTTTTACTAATGTAATAGATAGCCCTTTCTATTCCATTTTCGTCATGCTGGGCTAGGAGAGCTCCAAGGGCTACTGGTGTTGCTGATACATATAAGATCAATGGTTTCTTTGGGATGGGTGGCATTAAGACTGGTGGTGTCAGTAGATATTCCTTGATTTTTTTGAATGCCTCTTCACACTTGGTATCCCATTTATACGCTACTCCCTTGTGGAGTAGGTGAGAATATGGCTTATGTTTGTCTGCCAGTTGTGCTATGAATCTTTGAATGTATTGGAGTCTACCTTGGAGACCTCTCAATTTCTTTAATGTTTTTGGTGCCTCCATCTCGAGGATTGCTTTTACCTTTGCTGGATCTACCTTGATACCTCTCATTGACACTATATACCCTAGCAATTTTCCTAATTGTACACCGAAGATGCACTTCTTTGGGTTTAATCTGACCTTGTACTCTTCTAGTCTATCAAAGATGGCACTTAGGGTTGCTATGTGATCTTTTCCCTTTTTGTACTTGGCTAGAATATCATCGACATAATCTTTGACTGTCTTATGAATCATGTCGTGGAATATCAATGTCATGTCCCTTTGATATGTTGCTCCTGCATTCTTTAAGCCGAATGGCATCATGTTCCAATAGTAAGTCCCCCATGGACAAGTGAAAGTTGTTTTATGTTGGTCCTCTTTAGCTATCATGATCTGATTGTACCCTAAGAATCTATCCATTAGTGACAACATTTCATGTCCAACTATCATGTCCACTATCATATCGATGTTGGGAAGCTGGAAGTCACCTTTTGGACATGCTTTATTCAAATCTCTGATATCTATGCAGATTTTGATGTTCCCATCGTGTTTTGAAACATGTACCAAGTTTGATACCCATTCTGGATAATCTATTGGTCGGATGAATCCTGCATCTAATAGCTTTTTTAGCTCCATTTTGACTAATAAGGAAATCTGAGGGTGCATTTTTTGAAGCTTTTGTTTAACAGGCTTTACTTTTGGATACACTACTAAGTGGTGGACCACGGTCTCTAGATCAAGTCCTGGCATGTTAGCATAACTCTATGCAAATTTTATCTGTCTTTCTCTTAGGAATGTTGCTAGGAGCTCTTGCTCTTCTAATAGTAGTGACTCCGTGTAGAATGTGATATGGGGAGTTTCCTCTATTCCTAGGTTGACCAGATTGCATTTTTCTGCCAAGACTACTGATTTTTCTTGATGAAGAGCTCTTAAAGGAAGATTGAATCCCCCATCCTTGGGCACCTCAGAGAGGTTTTCACCGTTGGATGCGTGCTTTATTTTTCCTTTTTTTTGGTCAGAGAGTGCCATAGTGTGGTTTTCACTCAAGGACATGGATATTATTCTTAATTTCTCATTTTTTCGACTGAGGGATTCAATCATTTCCCCATAATAGGCATGTGTGTCTAACTCGATTATGAACCCTGCTTTGTGATCCCCATCTGGAATGTTATCTCGTAGTACCATGAATTCTGAGAGCACCTCATCATTTTCGAATGTATCAAGAACTAGTGGTCCCCGTTGGTCATAGTCGATGAGTTAGGGATATACTAGGTGGATGTCATGATTTTGGTGGTCTGATTCAAAAGATAGGGTGCTAATCATGCAAAGAGTGGTATCCTCAAATAGCCTAGGTAAGTTGGGTGTGGGGTCCTCGTCATCACCACTACTACAAATGTCAGTTATAAAGTTATGTATGACTCTACCTGTGGATACTGGTAATCATAGTTCTGTTGCGGTTGGCTAAGGAGGATTATTAACCGCTCTAACCAGAGGACTTCAACCATGTATGGTTATACTCATAGGGTTACATCCAAGGCCAAGATTTGTTATTGGTCGCGTCTCTGGAATGATAGGTGTTATAAGCCCATTTTCCTTTTGTCCCAGTCTTTGATTTCTGTCATAACCCATTGCGAGCATCATTTGTAAACCCTTACTTCTATCATCCATTGGTAAATCAGCTATTGGTCTTTCATCTTGATATAGCATATGAGATGGATCTGCCTTAATAACCTCTTGGCCAAGATCTCCCCACCTTGTGAATTCAGGATAGTCTTCAAGAGACGTTTGGGATGTGGAAGCTTCATTTTCCTGTGGATGCCCCATGATCTAGGAGATTGTGGTAACTCTCCAATCACAAAAGAATTGTTAGGGAACTTGTAGTTTCCACAACCGTTATCTTGGATGATGAGCTTAATGTCAAAAATGGTAGGGATGGTAGGAGTGGCGGGTGTCTCTGTCGCAAAAGTGGATGTGAGAGTGGCGGGATCAATGTATGGTGTGGATGGGAACTCATCATTTTTTGGTACTTGGGGGATTATGTAGTATTTTGCTTCAAGGATTTTGCAAGAGGAGAAGGGTTCAGGATCTCCATGGATGGTAACTTCTTGTCCATTATGTGTAAATTTCACACATTGGTGGAAAGTTGACGCTACTGCTTTCATTGCATGAATCCATAGGCGTCCTAAGAGGATGTTATATGGCAAGTCGAGGTCCAAGACCTGACAAGTGGTTTTCATGAAGGCCAACCCTACTTGAATAGGGAGTTTGATTGTGACCTAAGACTCTCTTTCTTGATCATCATATGCTCTTATTGTGATACCCTTTCCTTTGTCGATAGAATCTTCTAAGATTTTCAATTGCTTGATGAGATTGAGAGAACAAATGTTCAAGCCCGCACCTCCATCCACCAATACCCTTTTGATTTTTCTCTTATGTACAATGGCTTCCAAGTGGAGTGCATGGTTGTGAGATAGTTAAGTAGGGAAATCCTAGTTAGAGAATGTGAGGAGATTAGGCGTGATGATATTTCCGACCATAGCTTGGAATTGCTCCACATTAAGATTTGCGGGGACAGTGGATGAAGCCAACACTTCTTCTAGGAATTTCTTATGGGTTGATGAGATTTTTAGCAACTCCATGATGGAGATTTGCATGGGCGTTCTCTTGAGCTGGTCTAGGACATTGTAGCCATTAGGGGCAGATCTAGATGTTGGGACTCTATTTGGTTGCGATGATCCTGTGATGGTAACTTTTCCACCTCTTGTTGTGACTCCACAATATTCGGCATGGGCACCTTTGATAGTGATGACCATGTAGCTTTCATCTAGGGAGGCAACGACTATTTTATACACATGATTTATGTTTGCATGGGTGCATTTCCCCTTATCATTATTATTCCCTTTATTGCCATGATTAGGCATCGAATTCGTGTATATCTTAAGATCTTGGTTTCCTGTTGGTTGTTCCACATTTATAATTCATTTATCAATGAGATCTTGAACTATTTTTTTAATCTCATGCAGCTGTTCATGGTATGTCCTTTGATTTTATGGAATTCACAGAGTTGATTCTCATTATACCAAGGAGGTTTCACATCCAGTTCTTGGTAATTTTCAAAGGTAGGAGCCTTGATGAGTTTTTTGTCTATCAGCTTTTTCATGATGACTTCTAGTAGCTCCCCCAAAGCAGTATATTTACGCTTGGGATGAATTTTTTTGCATTGTGGTGGTCCCCTTTGATCATTGAGATTGTTGATTGTTGGATTGTTGTTTGGTTGTTGTATTGCGTGATGATTGTTTTGGTGTTGGATTTGGTTTTGTGGTGCAAGTGTATTTTGGCAAGGGGCACGAATGACCACATTAGCGTCAACAACACCATCATTAGTAACATTTTTGTGCCTTTCCCACGTGTAAGGTTTATCGTTGTAATTGGAGGGTGGGCGGTTGTTTTGTTGTTCGGGGTACGAAGTTGATCCCACAGGTTGAGTCATGAGGGCTCATTCGATGCTGAGCGCCTTGGGAATAGACTAGTCATATGTGGTGATTCCTTGAACCTTGAGATGAAATGCCAAGAGGCCTTCAAGGTTGGCTATAATGGTGAAAATTTGTTTTTCTTCGGGCATGGTCCACTTGCTCTGATTGGCCTTGGATCGCCATCATTGTAGGAATGAAGCGAATGATTCACCCTTACCTTGTTTCAGAGATGAGAGTTCTTCTAGACTAACATCCATTGCAATGTTGCATGCATAATTTTTTATGAATGCATCTATAATTTCTTGGAATGTCCTAATGCCTAAAGGTAGATGAGAGAACCATTCTATAGAGTGGCCTGCTAGACTCCTAGGAAATAGCCACATCAGATAAGTATAATCATATGTGACTTCCATGCAATGAACCTAGAATTCCCCGATGTGATCTTTAGGTTTTCCCGTCCCATGATATTTGTCAAACTTGGGGATCTCAAATCCCTTAGGGAATGGTTTCATCACTAGGCTCCTGTCAAAAGGATAGGGGCACAAGTTGCTTGGTGTTTTTGTTGTTTTCCCTGATGGAAGATTGAGCACTTGTTGCGAGAGCAACCTGATTTGTGTCATTACATCATTTTATGGATTAGGGGGTGGGATGAAGGTGTTTTGGGGTGTTTTGATTGTGGGTTGGATGGGTGGGTTGTTTGATGTGTTGTTCAATGGTATCTATATGTTCTGCCGAGCTACGTAGGCTTCCACCTACTTTTGTATGAACAATGCTTGTTGTTGATCTTGCTGTTGCTGCACTAATATTTTTTCTTGCTATTGTGTGTGTTGTTGTTCCAACAATGCTTTTTATTGTGCTTTTTTTTGTTCCAACAACACTTGTTATTGGGCTGCCAATTGGGCTGCTTCTTGCTGCTCTTGATATTGCTTTATTGCTTGCTGATATGCTTGCAATTGTACTGCTTGTCTTTGTGCAAGAAGTTGTGCTTGTGCTTGTGCATGTTTTTCTTGATATTGGGTGTTTTCCTGAGCTTGAGCTTGTTCTTGCGCTACTTGTGCTTGTGATGCTTGTTTTTGTAATAGAATTTGTGCTTGAGCAGCCTTTTGTGTTTACAATCCAGCTTGGGTTGCTTGAGCGGCTTGCGCAACTTGAGCGACTTCTTGTTGTTGTTGTTGTTGTTGCAATAAAGCTTTGGCTTGTTGTGCTTGTAATGCAGCTTGGGCTGCATGGGCAACTTGTGTAGCTTGACCGACTTGCTGAGTGGCTAGTTGCACAACTTTTTATTTTTTCACTTGTTGGAATCCCCTTTGAAAAGTAGCTTTCAATTCTACATTGTATTGGCTTGATGTGGTGGAGGTTGGTGGTGGGGGTGGTGGTGGATTTGGAATGGTGCTTGTGGAGGTGGTGAACGATGATGTCATGTTAATGATTTGAGTGGTATATGGTGATGTTGTGTTGTTAGTTAGTCCCTGAGAAACCATGCTTTGAGATGTTAGGGGGGTGGTTGATGATGTAGCGATTGCTTGTGTCATTGTCATATGTTATTGTGATATTGATGAAAAGTTTTGAGTGTTTGGCATAATTCTTTGATTGATAGTTGGTAGAGGGGGAAGCCCTAAGCCAAGGAGTGATGTGGATGCTGATGGTAATGGTGGAAGAGGTGGAAATGTGAGGGGTGTGAGCTTTTACGAAAATGTTGTGGTGTCGAAAATGCCCCCTAGTCCGAACATATCTTCCTCTTGCAAATTTGTGAGGAAAGAAGTTGAAGTGTTGCATGGAAAAATGATGATGATGGATCATGATGGAAAGTGAGAGGAACATTCTTATGTAATGGGTTTTCAAGTATGTTTTGTTCCAAGATGGTATTTGCATCCAAGTTTTGATTATTAACAAGGGGGTGTGTTTGAATAGCATTGAGAAATGCATTTCCCTTATTAACATTACGTTTGGTTGGAGCAAAAGATGCTGTGATTTGTGGAATGTTTTGTGTGATGCTTTGGGATGGGGGTGTAGATGAGATGGGAATGGTGGATGAGATTGGAGGAAAAGATGTCTCCACTATGGTACTCACATCAAAATCCGAAGGTAATTTGGCCCCTTGTTTTTCTAGTTCAAGCATGTATAACGAAGGGTTAAGCCTCATCACGATGTTGATGATTTTATGGTTTTTCGGATTTTGGAGCATTTCAGTTATTTCTTCATGAGACATCCCCAAGGTAAGATCCTCTCCTTGGGTTTCCTCTTGTGGATTTTGTGACGATGAGATGGTCAAAGGATTGCTTGATTCGACAGGATTCATTTCAACGTTTGTTTGGCTTAGATCACTTGAAGTGGGTGTTTCTTTGTTGGCTTCCATGCTCTTCTTGTATTGAGATCTAGTTTGAACCATAAAACAAGGATCAATTTTCAAGAATATGGGAGATGGATCTCTTGGTTCTTTGGATTGGTCTTTACTTTATGCCCAAAGTAGAAAAAATTTAGGATATCTTGAGGATTGAAAGGTGATATGATGATGATGCAAGGGATGGATGATGTGGATGTTTTGGTCTTTTGATAAATCTTGAAGGAAATGCTAGGCTTTTGGGACTTTCAGATATGTTTCAGATTTTTGATTTTATTTTCCTTTTGGGATTGTCCTTGATTTTGATTGATTTTGATTGCTTTGATTTTGAAAAAATAGACCCTAAGATGTTGGATGATTATCTAAAGGATAGATTTTCTCAAAGGATGATAATTTGAATATGTGTAGGGAGAAGGATGAATCTACCCACACCTATTCAAACAAGATGATAGTTTAACTAAGTATATGAAGAACGATACATCTACATACACCTAGCTAAACAAGATGATTTTGATAAATTTGACTAAGCATATGCAAAAGGATGCATCTACACATACCTAGTCAAACATGATTTTTGATAAATTTTTCAAGGTTTTAGTCTCAAGGATTTGATGATTTTTTATTTTTTCCAAAAATTCCTAGCATTAAGGATGATTTCAAAATTTCCCAAAAGGTGATGATGATGTTTTGAAGTTTTGAAGAATGGATGAAAAAAGATTTTGATTTTCTTTTGATCCTAAGATGAACCTAAAAAAGACACTTTGTTTTCCTAGACCTAGGTATTGAAGAGCATACAATGCTTCTATAGACCTTTGTAACCAAGAAGTGATTCCATTTGAACACACATTTTTGGATTTTGAACCAATGACTTTTGTTTTGGTATTTGGACTTTTTGAGAATCATGAGGCTTCAACACACATGAAAGTTCATTTTTCTTAGCTTTGCTTAATGGCTTTATTTTACCACAAACACTTTCTTTGATTAAGTTTTCAAACTAGATGTCCAATGTCTTAATTTCCTCAAACCGCAAAAAATATGTTATGTGGAAATTCGATGAACTCAAGGCAAGGGTTATCTATTGTTTAATTCTAGTAGACAAATGGAGATGTAATCCAATGTTTAGAAACCTTTAAGGATGTGAATCCGAAGGGAAAGCAATAACATATGGATTGAGTCAATGGTATTTGTCTCCTAAAGGGTTTGCAATTTTGATGATGATGTTAAGTGTTTGTTTTCAAGATATTTTCAAACAAGCAAAGCATTTTGTAACCCAAGAATAAGTACAACCCTATGGATGTGAAAGACAATATTTGTTGGATTAACACTTGGACAAGTCTAGCTATGCTTATCTTTAGTAAATGGTTAGATGCTTGACCCCACTGGCTCCCCTCCATGGCACTCACTTATATGGGGCAACCAAGAATCAACACCCATGAAACTCCCATGGCATGCTTTCCATTTCTACTAAAAGACCGTAAAAGTGTGGGGTGGCTTCAAAACAACCGTTCTTGCACCAACAAATAGATTAAGGATTTTGGAAAATTCTAGAACATGGGTTTTAATAAAGACTTTTTGTTCGTGGAGATTGACCCATACGGCAAGAGTCCCCTTTCAGATCCATCTTGTCGGAATCAACCGCATGATATTGGCGTTTACTCCAATACCCGCATTTATATCCCAATTAGAAATACTCTTAGCTTTAGAGTGTTACCGGTTGAGTCATTCCCTTGGGTGAGTAATTTTTCCCCAAGGTAGGCCCTCTAGGATAAACAAAAGCAAGTAAAAATAATATTCGTAACTCGATCAATCTTTGTTGGCAACAAAGAGAGAGAATGTATGCAATAATCCCCCTACTCACACTTGCACAAGATTTTTTTCAATTCTTAAACCCAAAACGAAGTGTGGAGGTGATTACTTTATCTCAACCTAAAATAATGAAAAAGGCCTTTTGATTCTCAAGATCGCTATAAAGTGCAAGAGAAGCACATATGTCCTTTTTCAATGAGGTTAGTTCAAGTAAGCCTTCACAAAACAAGATAGCACATGTTCATTTTAGATCCTCAAAGAAATTATGAATTCTTTTTAGAGCACCAAAAGACAAATGATAGACATTTTGTTCAATTTGTTAATCAAATAAACAAACTCTAGTATACTGTGATCCTAATGTTTGTTTTAAACCCTTTGCAAAAATTGATAAGATTCTTTTGAAATTAGTGTCCTAAGAAAGAAGTGATAACCATTTCTTAAGAAGTGTTTAAAAACACTTTGAATTTGTAAGATACCATCATCATGTTTCTCCCTATTTCGTTTTCAATTCCAACCTACAAGAGAGAAAACCAGTCAGATTCTACAAAATACAAAGATTAAAAAGTAGAAAATAGAAGATAAACTCATTAATGACCAAAAGAACGTGCTAAAATTAACTTTCCAATTTTTACTCCCTGCCAGTGGCATAACCCGTGACTGCATCAGAGTTTAATTTCTTAGTGGTGCTCTACAGCGCCGCTTACCAGTCAACGTTGCTCTGTCTCGAGGACAGTGAGCTCAACTGCGTCACATTTTTTCCTAGCATCACAGTTTGATTCTTTTGAAAAATCCACGGGTCAAAATGGTCAAGCGGGGGAGTTTGAAACTCAAATTTTTGGGTAGGAAGACTCCAGCGTCGTAGTTTGAGTTTCCAGCGGTGCTATATGGTGACGCTGAAGAGTCGGCGGTGCTAAAACAACGACGTTGAGCTTTCAACGTGGGAATTTTTTTATGTATAAGAAAAAACACATAATTTTGTTAGAAAAGTGGTAAAGAATGAGATGTTGCCCTCCCTCTAGTGCCAAATGTGTGAACCCCAATGCTAATACCTACAAAACACAATGAATAAACACATTAAGTTAGAGATTGCAAAAAAGAACAAGGATTCCCCATGAAATCCACTTACAAAACTTGAATTAGGAAAGAAAACAATGAAGAACAAAATGAAACAAGAAAATATAGATTCAATCCTAATTAGAATAGCAAACATATGATCCCATGGGGGAATTGGTGCCAATTTGATGTGAAAATTGGCCCTTTCCCAATTCCTAAGATGCAAGCTTGATATGTTGATGATGATTGATCCACTTTGTTGATGAAGGATGAGAGCTCCAAGCCAAAAATCTGCAAAAACCTAGCTAAGAACTCAATGGTGATGGATGGAAATGGCTAAATATTTTAGCATACTAACTTTGCATAATTTGTGGATGATAAAATGAGGATATGAGCTCTTTATTTATAGAATTTCAACATGGATGAATGTCCAAATTTGAACAATGTGGGACTAACATTCATCCAATGGCAAGATGCCACTTGTCAATCTATGAGTGGATGGAGGATGTGCAAGTTTTTAGGATTGTGCCAATAAATGCATATTTTTGAATTTCAAATTTGTTGAAATGACTTGCAAGAGGGAAGGGAAAATGAAATAAATGCCACTTGGCTCAAGGAAAAGGACATGTAAGATGGATTTATTGCCTCGTTGGATGTACATGTTGACTTGGAATTTTTGAATTCAAACTTGGAGAATATTCCAAAAGATGCCTTGTGAGGAAAATAGAGATTTAATAAATGAATTAAATCTATTTTCATGTGCAACTTGCAAAATATAGAGGATGGGACATGACAAGAGATTAAATTAATCAAGGGCTAATTAATTTAATGAGGGATTAGATGATGTGACCTATTTGACTCAAATTTATAGATTTATTTATATCAAATAAGGGAGGAATATGATAAGAGAATAATTAAATAAGGATTTTGATTTATTTAATTAAAAGAGATGGTGTTAGATTAAATCAAATAAGGTTTTAATTTATTTAATTTAATAGATAGATATAGAGATTTAATTAAACAAAATTGTTATTTAATTAAATAGGGATAATTAGATCAGATGGATTGATTTAATTAGAAAAAGAGAGAGAGACTTAATTAAATAACTAGTTTATTTAATTAAGAGAGGAATATTGATGAATTTAATCAGATAAGGAGATTTGATTAAATGGTTAGACCGAGGGATGATTCAAGATGAAACAATGTTAGTAGTCAGAATCAGATGCACAATGTCAATCAATATATTTTACGTGTCTACAGTATTGGTATAAATTATTTTCATGAACAAAGAGCATTTCTTTCTTATGGAAAAGTCTTGTTGAATGCACAAGACAACTAAGAGGGTAGGTGAATCATTTTTACATTAAAACATTAAAACCCTCATTAACATTCATATCTACATTATTCGTTAAACCCTTAACAACCATTATACCCTTATCATACATTAGCAAAATATAAATATGAAAAAAAGTAATGAAAACACATCCACAAATATGAGAACCAAAGATTTATGTGAAAAACCCAAGAAGGGAAAAACCACGATGAGGATTAGCTCACAATATAAAGTAATTGCAACACCAAATACAATAGGCTTGCCAATAGAGGGCTGACTGCCCAAAAGAAGGGCTTGCTACCAATGGCTCTCCACCAAGTTTAAAAAGAAGAAGAAATAAGATTTTTACAATGAAAAATACATCTCATAGCAATAGAAAAATCCGCCATTGCTTCACCAAAACATTTGCAATCTCTCTATAGAATGTAGACACCTTCTACTCACTACTGCTAGTAGTTTTAGGCTTTAAAATTCATTCTAAATTTCACAATTTCTCACTTCTCATTTTTTCACTTCACATCACATACTTCTCTACATGATTCTCTATGAACTCAATACTGATTTCTACCATCTACAACCTTGAAAGCAATACACAAGGTTGGCTATGTACCTCAATTACGAAAATTCAAATTAAGTCATCACCAATTTTTTTTGTGGTGGAAAGGAATGACGAAGGATCATAAAACACACCTTAACTTGAACCCAAATACATAATACATGCCATGCCACACTTCCACAAACACCAAAACAAATATGTAATTAGTGTAAACACCCAAGGTTAGTCAAACCTCTGTTAACACCATTAAACAAGTAAGTACACACTTACTTTGATCCAAAGATGACTCATGGAACATATACAAAGCTTTAACACAATCTGGAATATTCCATCAACACTCTAAAATCCAACAACTCTGCAACATCATACACCAAAAGAACATATTCATTATGCACAACCAACTAACCTTCCACACAATGTGCAAAACCTTAATCCAACCTTGAGGAGCACCAAAACTCAAAAAAAAAAGGATGGAGATAGATAGGAGTGATATAGGAACACTCTCAAATTTGTAAGACTAGAAACCACAATGTGGAGAAATGTGGAGCAAAACTATTTCTCCCAAACAACACTACTTTCAAAGTTCACACACCGGTGAACACAACTTTCTTTGCATGATGCTCCAACACCATAAATTCTAGATATAATATCTCTAAACACCTTTTATCAACATATCAAAACCACATAGGCATATCTTCAACCATGAAGAAATGTGGAGCAAAACACTGTACACCACTCTGTCACACTGAACACTCTCCACCACACTATTTCCTCTTTTATTCATTTTTTTCTCAAAATCACTTGGAAACCAAGCACCACAAACAAAAAATCATCACCCAAAACACCCTCACAGCATCTCAACTACACAAGAGGTTGAACATTACCAATACACGCTCATCAAAGCAACACTAGAGGTTGACATCAGTGATATTACTAATGACAACATAATGCTACCAATCAAAGCATCATCACAAATTTCCAACAATCTCCTCATAGAACTATTGACATCAATGGAATGACAAAGATTTGTTGACATCAATGAAAACAAAAAATTCCAACAATCTCCCCCTTTATCATTGATGTCCCAACACATGGAAAAACCTTCAAAACCAAAAACAACTCCAGTAATAGCTCTGATCACCAACTCATATACTACACCACAGTACACACTACTCCCCCTTACATAATCATCAACTCTTCCCAACACTTTCTCTTTCTCATGAATTCACTCCTCCTTACTCCATAAGTTTTTTTAGTTAACTCTCTCCCCCTTTGACATCAATGGAAAAGGGTGAAACACTTATATCTTTCCCCCTTAGACATCAAACAAACATACTTCATCTTCCTCAAATACAACACCTATAAGGGATAACAACTCTTCTACAACTACCTATTATTTTAATCCACACCTTCTCTACAACTAGCAACCACTGCATGTACAATTACTCCACTTGACTATAACAACCAATAGTGGTACTTCCTACTCCCCTTGAGAGGTAGCCACCAACATCAATCTAGAATGAGGAATGAATCTTGAGATCCACTTGACTAATGCATATCCTTATGCATCTAGTTGAAAGGAGGGGAAATAACCCCCAAATTCTCCCATAGATACCCAAAAGTATCCATAGGAAGATCCTTCGTGAAGATATCTAAAAATTGATCCTTAGTAGGAACATACTCCAACTTCACCTCATTCTCTATAGCCTTTTCTCTCAAAAAGTGATACCAGATTGAAATATGCTTTTTGCTTGAATGCATTGCTGAATTCTTAAAAATATTAATATAACTTTTTTTTATCATGAATATAATATCGAAATAGGTTCATCATATACCACTCTAACATCCTTTAA
>VDFB02379711.1:540858-614765 GCA_007258455.2 Sequoia sempervirens | reverse complement strand
TTCTTGCTGAAGGGGGGTCATGTTCTTATGATGATGAGAGCATAGGTGACGTCGAGGTGCCCTTGAGGTACAAACATCTACGGAAACAATAGGTACCCAAGGAACTTCCTCCAATAAACATTGATATTTGTGTCAACAAGAGGATATATCGCATAGCACCATCGTCATTACATGGTTTGGGCCTATTTTGCATGGACATCATAAAGGTTTGTTACGAAAAAGTTATTGAATTGATGGAGTATGTTGGACCCTGTTATAGTTACAAAGATTGAATGCAACTAGTTCGATATACATAGGTATGCACTGTCAGCAAATTATATACAACTAAAATATAAGGATCAAAATAAAGGAGTGGCTATGCACATTGACGAAAGGCCAAAAGCATCAGGGAATATTGCAGGGTTTATAAATAGTACACAACCTAGGTCAACAAATAAGCAACCCAATTGCTTATTCGAGGCACGCGAGGGAAACCGTGTATTCATATGTGCAATAAAATCAATAACTGCAGGGGAAGAGTTGCTAATCGATTACAATTTGAATTGCTTAGTTACAAACATAGTTACTATGGGGGTGGTATGTACTATGTACCATTTTACCCAACCTCCAATTAATGACTCCAATATACCATTTTATTCTTATGTTTTTTTTCATAAGTCTATTGGTTTCATTTCGGTAATGTTTTTTATATTTAATTTGTCACAGGGGGACATTGATCGTACAGAGAAGGCTCTAGCCTAGAGCATAGATCGCGATGTATCTTCAGGTGCTTCTACTTAACAGGTTTACCTCATTGTAATTGTACAAATTAGATACGAGCAAAATGTTTTATTATTATATTTTTTTCATAAGTTTTTTGAGTTAATTTCGATAATATTTTTAATATTCTTGTTGCAATCGATTGATTGGGGAAAGGCACTAGCAGTAGAGGTGAGCATCCATAGTGAGGTGCAGTCAATATTTTGTGATGATGACATCGCTTATTCAACAAACCCTCTCGATACGATAAAGAAGATCTTAAAAAAATGCAATGAAGAAATGGTTAAGTTGATGTTCATAGTGCCTCAAACAGATGAGATAAGAGAGAGGGTTAAAATATTGATTGCGAGATTACAAAACTTGCAAGTAAGTTGTCATGAGGTCTTTAATTATAACATAAGTTCCTTGATGGTTTTATATTTTGTACTCTTTTATGTCATGAACTAAAATATGTGTTGTTTTTATAGGGTTATTTGCCTCCTCATGATGTTCCTAGCCATGATCAAGGTACTGGAAGTGTTGCCCGAGGAGTACGGGTTGGTACAAGTGTCCATCATGATCTTCCTACGCATACATCACATCATTTGACCCCGTCATTTGTGCCTATATTGTCTTTTGAAATGTCGGCAACACATACCATGTAGGCATCCATTAATGCACCCTCTGGCAGCGAACACATACCAGAACATGCATCAGGACATGTACCTAGGGATGCAGAGGCCACTAGTATTGGTGATGTTTTAGCAACATTTCCTGGATCTTCCCGTATTACTAGTATGGGAACATTTCCAGTCACAATTGTGGTGACCGAGGATTTTGTTCCCATAAAGATAGAGAAGGTCCCAGGTACTTTAAAATGTTTTAATTATTATTATATATAATCCAATTGAAATTTACTTATTGATCACTCTTTTTAGACTATTGATCCCATGATCATTTTGCAAAAAATGATTTTTTTTATAAACATCTAAGTGATATTGTATTGGAGCTCTTCGGGCCCACCATACGTACACGATAGAATGCTCAAAATCAAGATTTAAAAGATGAGCTCATTAACCATTTAGTTGTGTCATTCGGTGATAAAATATTCAACCAAACCAAGGTCCTTAAGAAAGCTAGTACCTATCTAAAGCATGCGAGGGACCAATATAGGTCACATTTAGAGAAGAAAAAAAAAGTACAAGCATCCCCCCATGATTTCGGAGAGGGAGTGGAAGGACTTGGTGTCGGATGGAAAGGAGAAGGCTGAAAAGAAAAAAGGAAAGAAACCACCGAGCCAAGGAAGGTATGTGATACTATCAACAATGTAATTATATACTAATTACTCTTTCTTTTTACATAATCTAACATATTTCAAACCTTTCATAGGTTGCCCGACACATTGAAGGCAACAAAGGCAAGACTAGAAAAGCACAGGCAACACAAACTTGGCTCTGGTGGTTATATGAAATTAGCCGCATGAATTGTAAGTATCAATAAATGAAATATTGCATCCAAATTATAATAAATTGAAAAAAAATTGGTTTTATCACACCATAGAAGCAAAATTCATGATCTTATGCAAAAATGTAGGGCTCTGAATTCAATAGAGTTCCCATAGAAGAGGACCTAAATATTTCCTTCCAGCAAGGCTACGGAGCCGTGGCTGAATGCCTAAGAGTCTTGAATGGGTAAACACAATCTTCCATTGCATCTGACACACAGGTAAATAAACTCAATAAAGTTTATTTAAAATTGAATACTTGTGCAATCTATTCAATATTAATTTCCACCATAAAGTAATTACATGCCTATTTTTTTAAACATTCAAGCAATGATAATACCGCACATGACATTAGAATGCAGCTTGGTGAGGGTGGAGCACAACGGCGATGAAGGTCATATGGTGTGTATCCCAACACTTTAGAGTATGTAGAGCTGCGATCAAGACGCTAAGCATGATCAAGATAGAGAAGATAAGGAACATGATGTGGCCCCATCAGATAAAGAGGACCACTCTAAAGTTTTTTAAACATATTTAATTGTAATTGGTGTATTAATTAATGTAACCTTTTGTGTTTCAACTTTAGAGCATGTAGAGCATGATCAACACGTTGAGCATGATCGGCTAGAAGATTAGAATATGATGTGGCCCCATCAGGTAAAGAGAACCACCCTCATGTTCTCTTAAATATATTTAATTTCAATTGGTATATTAATTAATGTAACCTTTCGTGTTTCAACTGCAAATCAGGATTTAGAGGGTGTTCAGCATGTTGAGCATGAGTCTATAACAAAAGTTCAGGAACATGATGTGGACCCATCAGGTAAAGAGAACCACTCTAATGTTCTTTTAATTAATGAAATACTTGTAACAATAATAATAAAACATATCAGTTTAACATTTCTTTCTTATTGCAGCAGACCCCCCCTTGCAGTGGCATCCACATCATGAGTAGACAACTAGGCATACATTAAGATCAAGAAGAGGAAGAACAACTAAAGGGGGATAGATATTGATTTAGAAAACAATACTCCACTTCAGCTTTATGTAGCTTTAAAAAAGAAACAAAAAAAAAGTGATTGTAATCATATCATGACAACCATATTTTTTATAATATGTAAAAAATGAAAGAAAGAATATTATATGTTAATGAATGAATGTGAATATGTTAATTAATGAATGTTATATGTTAATCAATGAATGTTATATGTTATTAATGGATGAATGAATGCATTTTATATGTTATTAATGGATGAATGAATGATTAATGTTATATGATTAGGTATGGGGAATTGAGAGTGATGTGAGGGCGGGGAGGGGCCAAATGAGCTTCCACCATCACGTGGTTGGCCCTGTTAAGTAGAGAATATTAAACTATTCTCGAAAAAAAGAGAATCTCAATAAGGTAATGCACTTTTCAATATAAAAAATGCATCGTTTGAAGCATCAAACCAATATGGTGGCAGAAAAATGATTCTTTATACCCTGAATCCATGCTCTACATCATAATTTGAAGTTGTTTCCATTCTAATGTTCTAAGTTTAGTTTGTTTGTATGGCTTTGTATGAATACCACATTGTGTTGTGTGTGGATTTGGTTTCAAAGCTCTGTTTCTTCTATTTTTAGTGGTGACATAACTCTAAAATTTGACTTTTGTGCATAACAGGTTAGTGGAAAAAATGATAGCTCTAAAGGGTTTAGAGGCTCGATTGAGATAGATACATGGATATTTGGATCTTGTTGTTGATGGGAGGCTTCGACTTAACCATGAAATTTTGTACCATCTGTAGGTATGCAAAAATTTCTCTACTTACATTATTTCTTGATCATAAATGTTGTAAATAATATTAATGCTTCAAACTTAAGATTTGTTTCATTGTTATAATGATCAAAATGTTATACTTTGCTATACATTCAAGCATTCTCTTTCCCCCTACCCTTTTCTCTCTCCCCCTCCTCTTAAAAATTTTATTTGTCATAAAAGATTCACATTTCTATCTCATTTACACAAATTTATCTAAAGCGCTAGGAGTGAATATAGATATGTAAAAGATGATGGATTATTTTGTTTTGTAATTTCAAGCTCAAGTTTGATTGTAAGCTATTAACTAGTCGAAGGAAATTCCTGGCGACCCCCAAAGTCATAGTGATAAGTTATCATTGGTGAGAATAGTAGCGATACACTTAAGATCGAAGGAATAATTCTCGGGGAGACTTAGAATGTCGATATGACTACATGACACCATAGCGACATATGATCTATTGGCTATTGGTGAGACTCAGAACATCAATGAGACTGTGTGACACCAAAGCGATATGTAATATTGACTATCGAAGAGACTCAAGGCATCGGCAAAACTACATGATGTCTCAGCGAGTGTCTAATAAACATGGAAAATGAGCAAATAAAATAATTGCCTGAGATTTGAATACGAAGGGACATGACTTGATTGATCTCTCACCGATGGTACATTTCAACGAATTTTAAAAAAAAAAATTGCATTGTTTCTTCGAAATTTCAACGAATCACCAAAAAGGTCCGATGAAGTTGCTATACCTGCAACGAAGGCTTCGTCGTAACTCCTTGTACGTTTCGTCTCAATTTCGATGAAGTCCACGGAAAAACCACATAAAAGGTCCGACGAAGTTGCTTGGCTGTGACGAAGGCTTCATTGTGACTCCTTGGCCATTTCATCACAATTTTGACGAAGTCCACCAACGAACCACATAAAAGGTCTGACGAAGTTGCTTGGCTGCAATGAAGGCTTCGTCGTAACTCCTTGGCCATTTCATTGCAATGTCAATGAACGTCACCGATGCATCACATAAAGGCCTGATGAAGTTGCTTAGATGCGATGAAGGATTCGTCGTAAATACTTTCCCATTTCATTGAAATGGCAACGAACTTCAGGTGTTCTTTTGACGCCCATTTCGTCGATATTCTGATGAACATTCGAATCATTTTATGAAGCGGATGACTAACGAATCTGTGCCATTAGTTCGACGTTTAATTTTTTGTCGGACGTGCGACGAAAAAATAGTGATGAAAATGTTTTCATCATTTCGTTGCTTTTCCAACAAATATTTGTCGAACCACCGATGAATGTCCGTCAGAAAATGGTGTCAAATTCAGTAGTGACATACTAAAAAATAAAATGAAGTAAGTTTTGTGATTTATTTTAAGTGGGTGAATAGAAATAATACAATGAGACCAGTTTCTATCCCAAAATAATAGATTCATAGTTAATAAAGAGAAATTCCAAGAGAAATGGAAAACTATAGGTGATCTACTTCATCAAAGCATCAAAAAATATCATTCTTAGCTTCATCTACTTAGTAATCCACCCATAAATTTCCAAAAATCATATGCAAACACATAAAATAGCTACTACAAAAACATTATAACATATTTAAGATTTATCAAATCCCTCTAAAAGTGATAACATTCACAACAACAAATGTGTTGAAGAAAACACACCCAAAATGACATATTTTTTGGTGTACACACTCAAATCGAGACATAAAACTAAAGATGATATTACAATATTACTTAACAAATAGAAACAACCTCTACTTCCTTACAACTATTTGTAACTAATTTTCTACAATTTCTACCCTTTTGGATATTCTTTTACTATGCTCTGATCTACTTGTATTGTCCAAATATCAAAATGAGTGGTGAAACCCAATAAAAAAACTCTACCAAGAAAAAACCCTAAATCATAACATTATAGTATATTTGAATCCATGGTGTAGATAAGTTGTGCTCAAAATGGATGCTAGAGACTGAAGAAATGGATCAACATTAAATTTTGGTGGTTGAGCGACCATTTTGAAGTGATGGTGGTAGCTAAAATCAAAATCCATGGGTTGGAACTCTTGGTGCCTAAACACATTCAAGAAATCAACAAGTAATCCATAGATAGTGAAAGATGCATTAATTTCACCTTAAATTGGTTGGAGGATCAAGTGATATAATTAAAAAAAAACATAATAATCTGGGTGCTTGGATTCCTTCAAAGTCTTCTAAACATAGAAATGAAGCTTTCTCTACTTCTAGAGTCCATGTAGACCATTTGTAGAAAAATAGCCTGAAATACACCTTTGTGAAACAAGGTGAGAAAATTGGAACTATTGTGGGAAGAAGCCACCCATTCAGTCATTTGAGAAAATCCAAACAAACACTCCAACTTTCAATACTTCAAATCATTCATTTTGGATGAAAAGTCTTGACAATGATGTCAGCATGATAGGATAACATCATGATTACATTGTCAATGTACTTATGTAGGAAAGATAAATGGAACTAGAACTTGTGGGAAAATCTATTTGAACTAGATGAAACGTAAATTAACTAAGTTCAGATAGGGGCCTGACATTTGTAAGATATTAAAATGGACTTAAAGAGGGCTTGCAGGAAGAGATAAGTGAATCGGTTAAAAAAAATTAAAAGTGCAATTCAGTTGCGCTTAAAGAGCCCACAAAAATAAAGGATGTGTAAAAAACTAAATGAACCATATATTTCAGGGAAAATAAATTGAACCAGAAACCTATGGATGAAAATAGGTTGTTCAATAAGACATCAAGTTCCTGCAAAAAACATAGCCATTTTTCTATTTTCCCACCTTTTATGGGAAAACCCAACCAATTTACATTATGCAAGAATAATACATTTCAACTACACTTGGGTAGGTTGGAAGGGGAAACCCACAAAAGCAAAACTTTCTTCCTTGAGAAATTTTTTCAAAACTTTCAAAAGCAACTAGGCCTAATTTTTCATTTTTACTCAACTATGCTAACAAATTTAACAAAGGACCACCCAAATTAGATATCTTAGATTAGTTATTAACAAATGGGTTGAAAAGGCAAAGATTCCAAATTGAACTTTATAGGACTCAAAAAAATGGAGCACTATAAAATTGAACTCCAACGCATGTAACTCCCATGTGTTGGAAATCAGGGGTTCAATCAAAACCAAAATCCTCATCAAGGTTTCCAACGGTTCTAGAAACCTTTGAAACTCTTGATGCATTCTTTTCCTTACCCTTTATTTTTTATTTCATTGGTGGTTGGGGGTATTATGGGAACTAGGAAATCCCAACCTTGCTTTTGTCCTTATTCGCTTCTTGGCCATATCTTCTTTTCTTCACCACTTCCTTTATTGGTGGTTAGGTCTAGATCAAGAACTGGGAACATATTGGTGGTTTTGATAGTTCCAAGAATAATTTATGATTCCTATGATGGTTCCTAGAACTAGAAAAAGTTCTAACCAGCCATAACTTGGTCAAATTTCCCCATAATGTCACCAAAATTGTACTAGGAGTACCCATATGGGCACTCTACAAGATAGAAGAATCAAAAGAATTGTACACAGCCAATTTTTGGATATTTATCATTTGGGTAAATTACTAAGGGACAAGCAAGAGAAGACTATAACACAAAAACACAACTAGCCTAATTCCCCATAAGGATCTCTTAGATTGGTTATCAATAGTGGAAAAACAAGGGTAGCACAAAGTGTCAACATTTTGGTGACTTATTTTGGAAGAATTTCATTGATGCTACTATTGGCAATGTGAGCATGAGGGATAAGCACAATGTATATTACTATAAGTTACAGTGTTGTCATTGATGTCAACATTGCATATTGATATGAAGACTTTGGTGCAAATCATTTTAGATCATTTTTGTTAGTTATAAAAGGTCTAAATTTATTATGGTATACAATTTTTCAAGATGGTTTGATCCAAAAAATTCAATTATGTTGGAAATTGAGTGAGTGTCAATTCTGCTAATTCAGTTTGACAAAGCGTTCATTTTTGGGTCCACACTAGTTTGAAATTAAAGTTTTCACTCTACAATTCTAACATTATTTTTTTGGTCATTAGAAGTATATGATTCCATAATATCATCATGTTGTGGCTTTTGGTTTGAGAGGTCTAAGTAACAGAAGTTTGGTCTAGCAAGTTATTTTTTGCATAGTGCATTTGGGCAAGAGAGTCCGCACTTCTCCATGGATAAGTTTTGAGGATAAGTTGATATATGGAAATAGTATACGAATTCTAGTTGGTGTCAAGTTTTTAGGTCCACATGTTTGAATGTGGACACACAGTTGAAGAATTTTAGTATTAGGTCTTTTGTGGTGCCAATCTAATAAGTGTTAAGGTATGCAAAGATTAAATATGTGTTGCAGTCTTATGTAGGATCTATTATAGGTCTATGCAAACCTATTTCAAGATGTTTTGAGTTTTGAACCTTGTTGTGAAGCATGTGTGGAAAGGACTGAAGCCAACAAGTTATGTTTTGAATATTACATCTAATTAGGACAACCTAATTAATGTTATGCTTAAAGAAAATATATATGTTAGATTCTTTTTGGTGTTTTGGGAGGTGTGATGAATGATGAGATTGTCTTACATGTGAGTATTATCAGAGTAGTGCAAATTTAAGTTGTGAATGTTGAGTAGAATATTAAAGTGATGTGAATTCAGAGGAAATCAAAGTGTTAGATCAGAATTAGATGAAGTGTGTATAGTCAATTTATTGAGCTTCATTAGAACTATATTTCATGCATATGATAGATGCAATTGTAATAGTTCAAAACAAGTTGTGAGCCACAATCTATCTTCTATCTTTTTCTTTGTGGGCAATGAGTCTACTTGCAGTGAGCACTTTTGTAAATATACTGTAAACACTTAAATAATCCTAATTGATATTATGCATCTAATTCTAATAAATTGTCACTTCTTCCTAAATCACTTTGGACTAACTAATTAATTAAATAATCAACATTATTTAGTTAAATTCATCAATTTCTACTATTAATCAAATAATTAACTTCAATAGATTAATTCACCTTTCTTGAGACTAATGTTCATCATATTTAAGGGTATGTGCAGGATCATCATGGAAAAAACAGGCCCTTAAGTGGCAAAAAAATTTAGAAAAATCAGTCTTAGGCAACTTTACGTAAAAATTTGAATAAGTTATCTATATTATTTCAAAAATATATAAGAATAGAATCTGTATAAAATTGAATGTAGTTTCTAAACTACTCGGTTTACTTAAAAATAAATAAAATCTATTTGGTGAAAATTTTAAATTTCAATGCAATAGTACTTAAATTTCAGGGAAAAAATAAGAAGTAGGTGTCTGTCTGACCACCCTAACCATAATAAAATGATAATATTTTTTTATAATATTTTATATATAAGTAGAGGACTCATGTCCTAGATGTGATGCATAATTTTTTGTAATTTCTTTCCAAGTAAATAATTAATTATGAATTTTTATTACAACTTTTAAAAATATAAAAACTTGTATGTCGACCACCTTAACTTGGTCAAAACTTCATGAAATTTGATTTTATTTTTTAATCCTATAGTATGTGAAGCATAGAATGTGACACATGTTTCGTATTCAAAAAATGTGATACCATTTGAAAGTTATAGATGTTTTCAATTAGCCTGCTCGATTAGGACTTTAGTCATAATTCTAATAGAAAATAAATAATAATTATTTATTAAATTCAAATTAAAGCATAATTTATATTGGTGGAAAGCTGAGAATCTCCTCTAAAAATCCTTTTCATTTCATCAATTTTGGGTAAAAAAAATTCGTCAACCACATACCCTACAAATACCCATAATATTGCCACTTTTTGGCCGATCATGATCCTGCACATACCCTTAATTAAATCAAATCATTTAATTAAATTCCCCTAAAATCTTCTCATTTGATTAAAATAAATCAAATCAAATGTCATAATCCCCTAACCCATCCAAATCAATTAATTTTGAATTAATTAACCCTAAGCCACTTTCTAATCATCATTAACAAATCCTTTGGCTTTTAGCTCCCCATGAGTTAAATATTCAACCCATGGTCAACTAACAAGGTTGCACATAAAATTCATTTCTTTTAATTATCTAATTATCCTATTTATCCTCACAATGGCATATTCCTAAGAATATTCCTCTCAACTACCTCCTCATTCAATTTCCCTCCAAAGGTTTTAAATAACCTCTTACACATCCATAAATACCTCTTACATTCATTTAATTATTCTTTCATCCTTTCAAATCTTCAACCAAATTCATTTACTTCTTCTTACATCCTTTCAAATCCTCAACCATTTTCATTTATTTCTCTTACATCTCCTTTACTCTACACATTCCCCAAAATGTGTTCCACCCTCATCCAATAGAATTGTGACAAGTGTCACATTCCTATTAGCTCCCTTTTATCCCACATTCACCAATTTCTCTCATTCTTCAACCCTTGAGTCCTATAAGTAGAGGCTTCCTCTACACAATATGGATTCAAAATCTCAAGAAAGTTTACTATAGGAATTTCTCACTCATAGCATTCACCATTTTCATCATATTTGAGCTTGTTTCATCATCTTATGCATTTGGAATCAACTACATCATTGGAGCTTATCAAAGGAATTGTGAAAGGGCTTATTTCCACATAAAAGGAGCACCAATCCCTCTATAGGATGGAGGTTTAGTATTTTTAGTTCATTACATGTCATTTGTCTTGTTTTATGCTTTCATTTCATGTTTTCATCTTTATTTCACTAAGAATATTTTAGGGAGTGCTTTGTTTGAGTTTCTAACTTGATTAAAACTTGTTTGTTGTCCCTTATTAGTTAATTTAAGATTAGGCGCTCACATTTTACTGCTAAAAGGAGGGATAACCTTTTTATTTTAACAAATTTGGCTTAAAATTAATGTTTTTGCAGCTACAGGAGGGTGTCACTGCCTTTCCTCCATATAGAATTTCTTTTGCATACAACACCGCCTTTGTTTCACGCAAAGTGTCACCTTTGTCTTCAACATCACTTTTGTTACATTGTGGGTTCCTATCGCGTCACCTTTGCAGGAGCCTCACCTTTGTTTGCTCAACTTTTCTAGTTTATTTCTACTTTCTGACAGACCATCACCTCTGTTTCTATGTTGCCTTTGTTTCTACAGCATTGCATTTGTGCTCTCTATCTGCTACAAAGTGCTTCATTTACATTTCACCAAAGTGTCACTTCAATTTTTAGCGTTTCCTTTGTCAGCCCACAGAGCATCGCCTTTGTTGCCCAGCGTTGCCTTTATAGATTGAAGGGGAAAACCAATTTGAAGAACTAAAAGTATTTTTTAATGCTCATTGAAATAGCTTAGGCTTTCCAATTCTAGTTTTCATTTTTTGTTTTAGGACAAACTAGCATTACTTTGGGCTTAAATTTAACCATCTACTTAAACTATTCAAGTTGGACTAAAATTGAACATTAGGAACTTACTAGACATTGCTTTGTGGGCTAAAATTGAACAAGATGAATTCACACTTAGCTTTGGTGCTTAAAATGAAATCACCTTTACTTTGGGAATTAAAAAAAACTTGTGCCTACTTTGTTTTGTGGTTTTGCAATTCTTGTCATTTGAATGTGTATGCACTTCTCTTGTGTCACTTGGTGATCTTGAGAATCAAAATAATTCCTTTGACATCAATTTTCTAAATCACCCACATATTTCAATTTGGATCTAAAAATGAACCCCATGTGAGTGTAAGGAAAAGGAATTTTTTGTGTTCCCTCCTTACACTTTATGCAATCTGGGCGATCGAACTACAAATGTACTTCCTTGCTTTTTTCTATCTTTAAAGGGCCTACCTCCCCACTTTGAAAGGAGGTAACAACCCAAGCGGAAATAAACTAAAGCTAAGCTCTTTCAAGCCACTGTATAAATAATGTGTTTATGACAAACGTCATAAGAAACAGGTGCGGATGTGTCATACCAACAAGTGTCACCCTTAGTATCCATGTGATATGTCAAAATTTCTTCTTAGGAAGGGACTGGGAGGCCTCTTGATTGACCATAATCTCGAGCTAATCTTGTTTCATGTATGGCCACCTTGAATGAAAGCCCTTATTACAAACCATTTGTTTAGTGACCAAAAACCTTCATGCTTGCTAGTGCAGGAATGGTCATTCTGAAGCTGCCCCATAGTTGTACTATTCAAAGTAGAATCGAAAAAATCCTTAGGATCTTTGGAACTTCAAGATTTAGAGATTTGGTGGTACCAAGATGTGTGTGCCATGGAGGGGAGCCAATGTCGCCAAATCTCTAACTATTCACTTTTTCTTAGTGTTTGGAAAAATTTGAGTGGGGACTCAACAAGTAGTATCTCTTCAACCTAGGATTGTACAATTTGCAAGTCAATTGAACACATTGCTTGAATCTCAAACATTGGAAACAAACATTTAACAAGTCATCAAAATCTCAAACCCTTTGGAAAGAGTGAATATCCTTGAGGATTCCAATTATTACTACTTGTCCCAAAGGATTTTTTCCTTAGAGGCTTCTAAATATTTGGGCTCATATCTCAATTTAATCTTTTCAAAGTAAACCTAGGGAAACTATGGCCTTGACTCTCTGATTTTCACATAATGGACCATGTGGAATGAAAAGGAGCTAAGACATAGAAATTTAGTTTGGAATTTAAACAAGATGAGTTGATGTGGTAAAAAGAATCCATTTAATCAAGATAAAAAGATAATTGAACCCCACACATGTTTTTTTCTTCATGATTTCCCGTAAAGTAAATAATCCAACACATAAGTATTTATGTTGTCATTTCAAAATTAGGTGTCATACTCAAAAGGCTATAAGAAGATACATTAGAAAGTGTAACCTAAGATAGTACCACAAGATAATCAAGAAGGAAACAAGGTTTTATAGACTTATTTCGTCAAATAATCCAAACATGTATGCTCAATATGAACCTCTTCTTGGTCAATAGGATTTGAAAAATGTTGGAGTTCTAGTGTGTTCTTCAAAACCTTGGTCTTGTAAACAAAGTATTTCTAGGTTTGTGTAGGATCAAAACCAACACCTCCTTTTATCACAACATTCATCAAACCCATCTCACAAAGAACTTTTAGAACTTTGGAAAAATCATCTATGCTAGACTTTTGGTAAATACTTAAATCAAAATCAAAATCACCTTGTTTGGCTAGGTGTATGGGAATGAATCCTTTCTCACACATTTAGTTAAATTAGCACCCTTTTTGAATGAGTTTACCCCAAGATCACATCTAATATCTTGGGATCTACAAGTTCATTATCCAAATCAAATCAATCCAAATCAAAATAAAAAACCCTAAGGTCTAGTATTCATCCCAAGTTCTCAAAAGTTAAAACATCCATATCATCCAACCCCTCATCATTCACATCATCATAATTTTGATCCTTAAACATCCTAGATTTTATTTTTGTACCTAAAGTTTAGATCAAACAAAGTATTTAGAGGTTTACCTCCCATATTCCTAAAAAATTTTCCCAATTTTATGGTCCAAACAAGATCACAACACAAGAAGATCATGGAGAAAAACAAAGAAACATCAACCTCAAGTAATTTAAGTCAAACCACATAGGAGTTAAACCCTAGGGAATCTATCAACCCTCCACTTAATCCCCCTCAACTACCACAAGATCCTCAAGAGGGATGTTGCCAAGTGGAGGATGTCACCAACAACCTCCAAAAGATGTCCCAAGATGAAAGACTGGAAGTAGTTCAAAATCCTGAAATGCACAAACTTATCAACATAGTCATGAGGCTAAATCCCACATAATACATGTTGGCATTGGCAAAGGGGCTAAACTACCTTCCAATTTTGATGTAAGAACAATCGTTGAACAACCTTTTGGGAATATGCAACAAACATCATTCACACCTTCATTCCTAAGCATCATCCAACCGATCATACAACCATCCTCATCTCACGTCCCAAGTCAACCAATGATCACCAAGGGAAGTTCATTACTCCAAGCCCTTCAAGGGCATCCACTTGTCAAAAACCAAAATTTAGAGGCCTCCACTATCTTGGGTATGCCTAGCACCATCCCACAAGATCCTAAACATCCATATGTGCCACTCATTTTCCATGATACAAACAACCCCTCCACCTTTTCCATAACACTGGCATTCCCTCTCGATACATAAAGCTCTCTCCCTACTGTGTCACAAGGACAAATGGATTTATTTGGAAAAGTGGGTACTTTCAATGCTTCATCCTCACTTCTACAAGGGAACATATCATAAATATTTTCACCATTCCCTATCTTGACATCATCATCCACACCAATTCAAGTTATAAGGAAACTCCCTTCATCCAATGCATCAATCCAAAACCAATCAAATAAAATCAACCCCCTAAACACAAATCAAAGCAACGCATCTGTCATATCAAATCCTCCAAGCATGCCATCGGTATCAACATCAAGTGGCACCAATCCAAATCTCTCAACCAATCATCACATCATCTACAACACCTCAAACATCCCAAAATATAGTCTCACAAGGACTAATCATATCAACTACCAATTGAAACCCACCAACTACCACTCAACCTCTCATAATCACTCAACAAACACATCAACAACCACCTCAACAATCTCTTATCACATCATCTCACACAATCCCACAAAATCCCCCACCTCCACCTCCAAATCTAAATGCAGAAAATCAATATAGTATCACCCTACAAGCAGTGTAGCAAGCTTACCAAAAGGATTTATAGCAATTTCAAGCCCAACAAGCACAATCCCAAGCTCAAGCTCAAGTGCAAGTGAAAGCACAAGCTTTGCTACAACAGCAACAAGTCGCACAACAGGCACAACAACAAGCACAAGCACAAGCCCAAGCTCACGCTCAAGCTCAAGCCCAAGCACAAGCTCAATACCAAATGTAGCAAGCACAAGAACAATCCTTATTACAGCAACAAGCCTACCAACAAGCCTTACAACAACATGTGCAACAACATGAATTGATAGCACAACAACAACAAGCAACGCAACAACAGGCCCAACAACAAGCACTATTGAACCAACAACAACAACAACAACAAGTGTTGTTGGCACAAAAACAACAACATGCATTTCTCACACAAAAAAACTTTCAGCAGCCTCCCATCAACATGCAAGACACCCCATCTTTCATCTAACAAAGCATACCATCCTAAAGCATGCAAATCCCACCGTCAGATTCGTAAAATGACCTCTCCACACAATTCAAATTGCTCTCACAATAGATACAACACATCCAATCTAGAAAATTGAAAAAATCACACACACAAGGGAATTTGTGCCCCTATCCATTTGATAGAATCATTGCGATGGTTCCATTCCCACCAAGATTTAAAATACCAAAATTTTACAAATATTGTGGGAAGAGAAATCCTAAGCACCGTATCAAAGAGTTTCATGTACATTGCATGGAGGTAGCCTATGATGACTCTTATCTTATGTATATTTCCCCTTGAAGCTTGGCTAGCCCCACAATGGAATGGTTCTCTTGCTTACCTCCCATAATAAAAAAATTCTAGTAATCATGGATTTATTCATAGAAAACTACTCCTTCAACCTAGATATGGAGGTAAGCCTGGAAGAACTATCTGGTCTCAAAAAAGCTAAGGGGTAGACATTTGTGGCTTTCTTACAATGATGGAGATCCAAAGTCAACAAGAGAAAATGGTCCATGCAAAAGGAACAACAAATTGGGACCATTATCTCTAACATTTAAGGGAGGTTTTCCTTCCATCTGAAAATGCAATACATCACAACCTATGACCAATTAATCCCCAAAGTGATCAACATAAAAAGATCCCTCATAGCACAAGGGGGTACACCTATGTACCAAGAAAATCAACCATTGAAAAGTTAGAATGAAAAACCTCGCATGTCAACCAAGAATAAGAATGTTACCAAGAATGGTGTCATTTATTCCAAGGTTGTTATTAGTGCCCCAAGGAAGAATACGCAGCAACAAACATACCCACAACCACAAATCAACACACAAAACACCCCACAAACCAACCTGTCACAACAACAACCCAACAATCAAACTGTCAACAATGTAAATGCTCAAGGAGGACCACCCCCAAAGATCAAATATACCCCAAAATAAAAAATATACACCACTTGGGGAACCCATTGAATTAGTCATGCAACAATTAGTACAAGCAAATCCCATCACACTCCCTATTTATGAAAAATTACCAAGAGATTCAAGTTAAACTACCATGATATAATGAGAATCACCTTTGTGAATTTCAAAAAATAAAGGGACACATGACAACTAGTTTTATGAGACTCAAAAATCTAATCCAAGATCTCACTGATGATAAAGTTATAACCATTGAACAACCAACAAGGAATCAAGACCTCAAAATATACACAAATCCTATGCTGGATCAAAATAAAGGAAACAACAATGGTAAAGGAAAAATTTATGACAATGTGAACCATATCTATGACCATGTTTTAGCATCATTGGATGAATGGGTAACAGTTTTTAATATCAAAGAACCTAGAGCTGAGTGTGGATTCACCATAGGTAGTGGCATAATTTCTATCCTAGGACCATCACCACCATCCAAGGCACCACCCACCAATTTGAAATCAAACCCTAGTGGTTATAGCATCTTGGAACAACTGAAAAATATCTCCACCCAAATCTCCATCATGTAATTACTTAAGATATTTCTTGCACATAGGGACATCCTAGAGAAGGAATCGGTTGCATCCTATGTTCCCACAAACCTTGATGCAAACCAATTTCAAGCTATGGTTAGACATATCACTACACCACACCTCCTTAAATTTTCTAAGCATGATCTCTCGATTCATCCATCTCATAATCGTGCACTCCATCTTGAAGTCTTAGTCCATAAGAACAAAGTCAAAAGAGTCTTGGTGGATGGGGGTGCAGGTTTGAATATTTGTACCCTACAACTAATAAAGAATTTTGGATTTTGAGAGGATGACATTGAAAAGGGAAAAGGTATCACCATCAAGGCTTATGATGATCAAGAGTGAGTGCCTCAATGCACCATTCAACTCCCTATCTAAGTAGGGTTAGCAATCAAGGAAACTACTTGCCAGGTCCTTGACCTTGAACTCCCCTACAATATTGTCCTAGGGCATCCATGGATCCATGGGATGCAAGCTGTTGCATCCACATTCCACCAATGTGTTAAAGTACCTTACCAAAACCAAGAAGTCACAACCCAGGTGACCCCAAACCTTTCTATTATTGTAAGAATTTGGAAGCCAAATACTACAAGATCCCCCAAGTTCTAAAAAATGATGAAGGACCCACATCCCCATATGCTGATCCATCCACTTTAGCCTCGACTTCTGAGACAAAGACACCTACCATTCAGAACATCCTAGATGTCAAGGATGTAATACAAGATAATGGGTGCGAGTACTATAAAATGAAAAAGAGTTCCTTTTTGATAGGAGAGTTACCTCAATCTCCTAGATCTCATTGAAAACGACAACCAATTGACACAACATCTTAGACCTTCAAAGCAGAACCCACCACCTTCAAAAAGTGAGGACCTAAACAAAGAGGTGGTAGACAAAAATGATGTATCAAACCCATTATATCAAGATGAAAAACCCATGTTAGATCTTCCCATGGAAGAAAACAACAAAGGTCTACAATTAATGTTTGGCTAGGGCTACAACAAAAATGAGAAGCTTAGACAAAATGACAATGGCTTGTTTGAACCTATCATTCTTGAGAAGCACCCTAACAATCTTGGCCTCGGATGTACCCCTACAAAGATAACCATACTTGGTAAAGTTGCTTCTATTAAAATGGTCAAAGCTTCCCTGTCGGTACCTGTATTGCTTAGTATTCCCTTTGAGGATCCCATCTCCGACCTACCCATGCTATTTGAGGATTCCTCCCTTTTTATGATAACCACCATGTTGTTTGAGCCAAATAATCAAGTCACTAAACTAAAGCTCATTTACCCCCAACTCATCAACTGTGACCAGTGAGGACCATCGATGTTAGATATGTTTGAAAATGATGAGTCTCTCTTAGAATTCATGGGGCTAAGGGATGATCTACCACACAGAGATGACAAAGCAGGGTTTGATATTGAGTTGGACTCACATGTGTACTATGGCGAAATGATTGAATCTCTTAGTCACAAAATTGAAAATCTAAGAGTAACATCATGATCCTTAAGTGAAAACCACATTGTGGAAATTTTTCATCCAAAAATAGTAAAAAAGAAAGGATGTATCCAATGGTGAAAACCTCTCTAAGGTGCCAAAGGATGAGGGATTAAATCTTCCCCTTAGTACCATTCATCAAGAGAAATTAACAATCCTATAGAGAAGCGCAATCTGATTAATTTGGGAATTGAAGAGACACCACACATCACTTTCTATGATGAGTCACTTTTGATCGAGGAACAAGAAAACCTAGCAGCATTTCTGAAAGAAATGAAAGTGAACTTTGCACGGTCATACACCAACATGCCAAGCCTCGATCTAGAGGTAGTGGTCCATCATCTAGCAATCTATCCAAAGGCAATACCAATGAGATAGAAATTGAGAAAGATGCATCCACAGATTGCCTTATTAATCAAACTTGAGCTACAAAAACTCCTTGATGAGGGATTCATCTGACCCATTGATTATCCCAAATGGGTTTCTAACCTTGTACCTATTTCTAATCCCACATGGGGCATCAGAATCTATACCAACTTTAGGGGCCTGAACAAAGCATATCTAAAGGACTACTTCCCTCTCCCCAACATAGATATGAGTGTAGATCTAACAAATTTTCATGAAATGATATCATTGATGGAAAAAATTTCAGGGCACAACTAGATCATGATTACAAAGTATGACCAACATAAAATATCTTTCAACTATCCATGGGGAACCTACTATTGGAATATGATGCCATTTGGGCTCAAAAATTTTGGGGCAACATATCAAAGGTCTATGACTCTGATCTTTCATGACATGATCCAAAAATCTATAGAGGACTATGTGGAGGACATACTAGCCAAATCAAGAAAATTTTAAGATCACATATCAACGTCGAACCCAATCTTTGACAGACTTGAAGAATATAAGGTATGACTCAATCCCAAGAAATGTGTCTTTGGTGTAACTTTAGGAAAGCTCTTGGGATACATTGTCTCAATGAGGGGAATCAAGATAGGGTAAAAGCACAAAGTTGTGTCACACTTTCGGCCAAATAAATAGTTTTGAGCGAAATATTTTCAGCCAGAAAGGTTTCACCCGACTAGGTTTCGACCGAAACCATGTGGCCTATTACGTGGCACACAAGTTTCAGCCGAATAAGTTTCGCTCGAATCCCAAAAAAGTAATTTTTTTCATTTCCCGCTTTGAAATAGGCTTTGAAATTACATTTTTTAATGCGTGAGGTTTCTATAGAAAGGGTTTCAATAGAAACTATTTTTATAGAAATGGTTTTGGCCGAAACCCTTTCTATAGAAACTTTTTCTACCGAAAATGTCTATGCAGCATCCTAGTTGGTAGCCAACTCTGTTTTTTTAGAATTTTCTAAGACTTTCAACTTTATCTAGGTATTTCTTTAGTTAGAATGATTTTTTTGAAAAAAAAAACCGCCCTTTTGTAGAGCTCGGAATGGAGAATCCAAATATTATTTTTTTTAATACTTTGATTAGTTTTAATATATTTTATTTTTAAAATAATGCAAGTAAGTTTTTAAAATGAAAAAAGAGGTTGATTACAAATTAAAAAAAAGATAGTAAAACTTATTAAAAAAATTTAAATCTTATATGGGGCACAAGAGGAGAGAGTCTTCCTCAAAAGGGTATAATCTGTTTTTTGAAAATGATTAAAAAAATTGAAAATAGTTGATGGCCTGTGAAAACTGTCAAATTCTAACATGTTTGAATTTAAAATGTTATTACGAGAAAAATATAAATCAAAATTTGAAAAAAAAAATCCATGCACAAGATATTGAAGTTACCTATTTGGAGAAAAAAAATTAGGGAGAAATGAAGTTTTTTTCAATTTGTTTCTTGACAGCCCATGAAGTCACTCTTTTCTGAAATTTTCAGCATTCCAAAATTTATCCTTAAATTGATAAAAACATAATGAAAACAATTTTTTTTTTAAATTTAAAAATTACATTAATAAACTTCATCAAAAGTTCTACATTTCATTAGTTTACACCATTTTGAAATTCAAAACATAAAGACCACTTTTATGTGGTCGAAGTTCAGAATTTTTTTTGCTGTTGGTCGATTCCTTTATAAAGTGTGACACAAGTTTGTGCTTTTACCCGATAGACCCTAGAAAACTCAAAGTGATCCTCAACATGGAAGCACCATAGACACTGAAACAATTGAGGGGTCTGTAGGGAAGGCTTCAATCAATCTGAAGATTCATAGCACAATTGGAAGATAAAGCCATCCCACTCTCACCTCCTTCACAAAGGAGTGATATACAAATGGGACAAAGAATGCAATTAGGAATTTAATCAAATCAAGGAACACTTGCTGACACCGCTATTCCTCATGACACTAATACAAAACAAACAACTGATCCTTTACATATTAGCTACAGCAACAACACTTAGGGCTCTCCTAGCTCATCATGTTGAAATAGGGAAAGAGAGATCCATCTACTACATCAGTAGAACCTTGGTAGGACACGAGCTGAGCTACAAATTCATTGAGAAATCTTGTATTGCACTAGTGTTTTCCTTATAGAAGTTTAGACACTACATGCTTTCTCATCAAATAAAGCTCAATGCCAAGATAGACCCCCTAAAGTATTTGCTTTCTAAAGCAACACTCACAAGATGAATGGCTAAGTGGGTCATGATCTTGACAGAATATGACATTGAATATGTGGAATGGAAAGCAACCAAGGGACAGGGAATTGTAGATCAATTGGCCAAATCACCTATATATGCTAAGAACCCACTGGTATTAGAGTTTCTAGACAAGTCCATTTTCAATTTGAATGTTGCAAACCATTGGAAGGTATATTTTGAGGGATCATAAACACAACATGGTTCAAGAGCAAGAGTCTTCTTCATCACACCACAAGGGGATTGTATCCCAAAATCATATAGGTTGTCTTTCCCTTGCACCAATAACATCGCAGAGTATGAAGCTCTTGTCATAGGACTCTGAATTATAGTACAATGATAGATCATGTTACTCAAGGTCTATGGGGATTCGTAATTGATTATAAACCAAGTCAACAATGAATATCGAACTAAGGATGACAAACTTACCCCGTACAAAAATCTGGTGGAGGATCTCAAGGAATTCTTCATCGACATAACATTTGAGCAGATACCAAGGGTAAACAATAGAGAAACTATCACTATGACCACAATCAAATCATTACTGGATATCCCACAGAATGTCCAAAAACTTGAATTCCTTGTAGATCAACTTCTCATACTAGCTTTTGAGGTACCAAAATATGAGTTCGTATGTGAAATTGTTGGTCTCGGTGATCCTTGGTACCATGAAATATTCACCTACTTGAAAATAGGAGCCCTCCCCTGTCGACATCACCCCAAACCTCAAGAGAATCTTCATTAAAAATTCATCTCGATTTGTCATCTTAGGTGACACCCTCTACCATAGGAGTATTGAAGGAACCCTATTGCAATGCCTTAATAGAGGTTCATGACAACATTTTTGGTTCACACTCTAGTGGTATGACCTTGGCTAGGAAACTATTGAGAACAAGGTACTATTGGCCCACTATGGAGAAAGAAGCTCATGACTATGTCCGAAAATGTATGCAATGCCAATAGCATGGGGACCTCATCCATGCACCAACTTAGGAGCTCCAACCAATTATCACACCTTGGCCCTTCTCACAATGGGGGCTCAATCTTCGGAAAAATCACACCTACCTCATCTAATGGACACGAGTTCATTATCACTGCCACAGAATACTTCACAAAGTGCATAGAGGTATATCACAAGGAAGCAGATTTCCAAATTCATCCTGAATTACCTCATTTTTAATTACGGTGTTCCCCAAGCCCTTATCTTGGATAATGGGACACCCTTCACCTTTCAAAAACTAGGATGTCTATGAGCTATGCCAAAAATTCAATATCCAACACTATTTCTCCACCCCATATTACCCCCAAGGTAACAACCAAGTTGAGGCTTCTAACAAGACCATCCTAAAAATCCTCAAGAAAACAGTCAATGAAGTTGGTCGTGACTGGCACCTATAGTTGAACCCTGCCTTATGGGCCTACCAAACAAGTATCTGCACACCTACTGGTGCAACCCCTTTCTCCCTGGTCTATGGATTAGAAGCCATCCTACCTATCGAGATTGAGCTCCCATCCCTAAGAATATCCTTGTAGAACCTTATTACTAATGAGGAGTATCAAGTATCATGAATGAATGAGCTGGAATTTTTGAATGAGTGGTGCATGGATGCTTTGAACCACCTCTAAGTGTACCAAAACTGTCTCAAGCAGAACTATCATAAGAAGATCAAGAATCGTCCCTTCCAATTCAGAGAGCTAGTATTGAAGGAAAATTAGAAGAATGTACCAAATCCAAACAACAAATGCAAGTTCGAACCCAATTGGTTAGGAACTTTCATCATCACGGTAAGTTACAAATTAGGAGCATATCAGTTGTCCACACATTCACATGGGATTTTGGGCCCTTTAAAGCTAAATAGACATAATTTTTCCTTAATTTAGTGTTGTAAAGTGTATTTATTTACACTTTCACATCAGATTTTGGGCCCTCTTGCATCTATGACCTTTATATAATCATTAATAGGCCCCTATGACCCTATATTGTGCATCCCAAGGCATATTTCAATCAAAAACCTGACAAAATGAACATATAAACTTAATTTACACACTCCCCAACATTCTAGCAAGCAAAATAGTCCCTTTGGGACCCATTCGCCACTTTGGGTGAATGAGTCCCATCCAAGTGGGTCTCATTCACCCATAATAGAAAATGAGTCCCCTTTGGCCTATTTTCGAGGTTTGAGTAGGAAAAATTGGGTTTTAAGTTCAAATTTCTTTTATGTTAGCCTTTGGGATCAAATTAACAATCATTTGAGTGCATTTCATATATAAGCAAGCTTACAAATCATTATTTCATCATGCATTCATGTTATCAAGTCAAGCAAGCAAGATTTAAGCATTCCAAGCCTTCACAAGGTTATCAAGAGAGTATTCAAGATCATTTCTAAGGCATTCAAGGGAAAAATTCTTCATCAATTGTTACATCAATTGAAGATCCATCATCATGTCAAGCATATCAGTCATCAAGCATGTTATTGAGCTAGTGTTGTGATGTAGCATTGAAGATCCAAGATCAAGCATTGTTCTACACCTATTGCCAAGATCAAGATCTACATCCTTCATGGCCATTTCATGTTGAGTTGCAGATTTACAAGACATCATTTACAATACATCATTCAAGGTATCATTGTTCATGTTTCATATCCTATGTTTCATGCTTCATATCCTTGTTTCATTGTTTCATCATTTGTTTTAATTACCTATAAGGGGTTTGACCAAGGAAAACCTTTATTCCCTAACAATCAACACTTTTTATCTCTCTTTGTATGATTGCAAATCTAGGTACCTTGAAGACTTGAAGAATATTGAATATTAGGTTCTGAAATCAAAGTTTCGGATTTAGAAACCTAGAGAAGTAGATTGAACAGACTGAGAGGTGTAGACCAGAACTTTGAAGTTCCAAAAAATCCAAACTAGACTCATTCACCATAAGTGGTGAATGAGTCTCACTATAGGTGTTTTTTAGAAATTCTTGTAGATTCAAATACCCTTTTATCTAAAACCTACTCGTGTGCAAAAATATTGAATTGGAACTGATTCACCCAAAATGGTGAATAAGTCCCACTAGGTTAAAAAGTCAGAACTTCGAACATTTCAAAGATCCTTTCAACTTTCTTTGGATTCCTAGGTGCACACATTCTGTTTTGTATCTCTTTTTTTTGTTCTTCTTACATTTCTAGGTCATTTAAATCAAGTTTGCATCATATTAGGGTTTTTCATTTTGTCTTACATTTCATTGTCTTTTCCAAGTCTAAACTTGGTGGTGAACCCCTCTCATTAATCTCTAAATATATCCTAGTATAGTCTACAGCCATATCTCCTTCCCTTTTCTTCATTGGATTGAGAACTCATGGCCATCCTTGAATGTTAGTTAGAGAAAAGTGATGTTCTATGTCTTAAACCATAAAGCATCCATTTTTCTACTAAACGCTTGCAATTCTCAAAACATTGAAAAATCCAAAAATATTCATAAAACCAAAAAATCCAAAAACATCCAAAACTTGTCAAAAATCCAAAAACATTCATAAAACCAAAAACATCCAAAACATGTCAAAAATCCAAAAACATTCATAAAACCTAAAAATCCAAAAAGCATCCATAACATATTCAAAAATCCAAAAACAAGTCCAAAATGGAAAAATTCAAAAACGTAGTCATCGTGTCAAACTATGTTGTCTCTGAGCTCAAACATAGGCAAGGCTAATCATTGATCATCCCTCGAGACATTAGTTCATTCCTTAGGTGTCCACCATGATAAACTGGTAACCACATTTTCATACTTCATCAATAAATGAGTCCATGTCAGTCGAACTATGAGGTCTTTGTGTGTATAATGTAGGCAAGGCTAATCTTTGATCATCCCTCAAGGCCCCTATGATAGGTCCTTAGGTTAGGTTCTTGGTCAAAAATCTCATAAAACACAAAAAACATTGGAAAATTCAAAAATCAAAACATTTGTAAAACATCTCGAAAATCCCAAAATACCAAAAAAAATCAAAAAACCCAAAATCATCCATCCCATTTCGATGTCACCTGCAATAAACATCCACTCACAATAAACCAATTGTCATCTTCAATCTTTGACAAAGAAAATCAAAAACAAGTATAGCAAATTGAAAGAGTAAACTCAAACGTCAAGGTCTTAAGTCTAGGTAAATAGGTAAACAAGTTGTTCAATTAATGGTTTTACTAGCCCATCATCCTGTTAGTCTCACAATCATCTGATAACATCATTTCCTAGGATGCATCCTTCCTACAATGGACATCAACATTAGGCATCACTGTAGTTTAATCTTGGCTAGAGATATGAAGAACATTAGCTTGTTTATTTACTTGATCTTTCTTTGGATTTATCTTATTGTGCTCATTTCAATGATCTCCCAATGATGTCTAATAAAAAAAATTTAGAGAGAAAGGAATGGGGCACTCATCATTATCTTTTTTTTGTTGTGTTTGTTGGATGTTCTTGTAATATAACCTTGGTCATATTGATTTTGTTCGGTTTGTAGGGAGGATGTTTTGGATGCCTTGTTGACTATTACATTGGGAGGTTTTCCTTTTTGTGTTTTGGTCTGAGATGTTTGAAATGACCAAGATACACTCTAACAAGGTTTCCTATGTTGGGTGTAAACAAGGATAATCCTATATATTTGCTGAGTCAAATTCCATCGCACTAGATACCATGCCATCCTAGTCATCTATACCTTGATACATTGTATCTATGTGTGTTATCAAACATAAGGAAAGTTATGCTCTTTACATCCCCAATCCTTGGATAAGCAACACATCATCACTCATTATCATATATAATAAAATCTCGACAACTCATAGACTTGTTGGACTTCTACATCATCTTGGAATCAAGGGTTGATCCCTCTCTTTCTTCTATTTTCTCCACATACTAACATGGTATCATGACATTCAAGCAAAATTTATTTGCATCCATCCTGCACCCACAAACCATTAGTATCCTACATACCCATACATATCATCATAATAAGAAACATCATCCATGCATTGCATTATCATTTAAGATGTTTGCATAATATAGATTTGTTATTCTAAGCATCTTAAAATTGTCACATTTTGCATCATTCATATACATCCTACAGTATCGTATACCATATTGAAAAGATATTGAAAAAGAAATAAACATATCATTACATTGCATCCATCGCACATACGTTATCATCATCATAATATAGATTTGTTAGTCTAAGCATCTCATATCATAACATTACAATCACCATCAAATAGGAATAAATAAATTACATGTGCATTCATATCGTACATCAATAGCATCACATACATCACATCATAGAGCATAGAACATCATAGCATGATCATTAAATGCATCCATCCATAAGGTAAAATAGAATAACATCACATCTTATGAATCAGATCCATCTCAAATATATATCAAAAAAGGAAAATGTCATGATACAATCAGAATCAAATATGTAATGTCATCATATAGAATATACAAGAGGATAATCAAAACTTAGCCAATGAATGTATATACATCATATAATTAGGTTGTACATTAGAAAAGTGTCTAATAAAATAAATGCCCTGAGCTACCTTATCTTTTTTGGCAACTGTGGTGGCTTCCCTAGCTCTAATGGTGTGACCCAAATGGTCTACCTGATGGCCCCTTGGGAGACATGCTCGGTGCAACCTGGTTGATGTGGGAGAAATATAGCTCCCGGTGCTCCTATGGGAAGGCTCAATAATATAAGGTCTTGTAATATGAGGCCTCCTACATGGCCCTACCATACATCTCTAGGGGGCCTATCACATGTCCCTACGCTTATTATGCTACAGCCTCCAACTGCTATCTGCGTCCAGTCTCAAGTGCCAGATCGAGGTTTGCATCCTGCCTCATTTGGTGCTCTTGCACAACCTCCTATCTTGCCTGATCCCTCTCCTAGGTCAAGGCTTGTATTTGAGTTGTTGCCTATTGCAACTGCCCTATCAACAATTGTACCTATGCTTGAAGTGATGCTATTTGTTTGTCTCGTGGATCAGGACCTAGTGGTGGCTACTATGGAGGCTGCTATGGAGGCTACTAGGGTGGTTGTTGTGGGGCCCTCTGCCCAACTGGTTGTACCAAGGGCACATGAATATCATGCCTGTCATGTCCATCCTTCCCATCCTAGGGCTGTTGAGGTGGCTATTGAGGCACCTATCCAATCTGGGGTTCTTTGACCTATCCCCTACCTACTATTAGTACTATAGGTAATGTCAACCTTATGGGGGCGTGGGCCTTCCAATATGCATCATAAGTCTATGTCATTCTTGAATCTATGGGATCATCAAAGTATACCCATGAATGCATGACCAACTATCTAAAATCATTGATCACCACTTGGGGCTAGATTTGTTTCCCCCAAGTGGTCTCTAGTGCTCGTCATGAAAATATAGCTTTGTAACCTAAATCGAGTGCATCGTACACCTCCTATATCTATCTAGCTACCCTATTAGGTAGGTAGCTCTCAATCATACGATGCTCCTTCCCCTACATGTATCTAGTCTAGTGGTAGTAAAAATAACTGCTCATCGTCATCATGCCACCTATGATAATGGAGCCAAGGCTTCCATCTGAAGACTGCCATCTCATCAATAACCTACCTCCAATGAGGGATGCCAGTAATACTAATATAGCGGAGGGTAGTCATACCCCCATACCTATAAACCGTGATATCATCACAGTCTATTTGAACATCTGGTATAGTAGGCCTCATTACCGCTATGTGCTCATATTCCCATATGTGGAGTGTAAACTCAGCCCCTATGTTGTAGGCCTCACAGTATACCACCTAATGCATGTCATGATACAACGAGGCAAGGACAATTGGCCCCCATGCATATATGATCATCTCCTCCATCAACCTAGCCTAGACGATGCCCCATCCCATGTTGCAACCTCTGGCTCATTTTTTGGGAATGAGAACTCCTAAGATTAGTGCACCAAAAAATAGCATCAAATATGGGGTAACCCCCTCGTACCAATCCAGGTCAAGCTGCCCACTATCCACCTCCTATTGGTCGACTCTGAACAACTGGAATATCACATCACCACTAGCCTTGACATCGTAGATAATTCACTTGATGTGTATGGAGATCTATAGGATCCACCATATGTCCTCCAAGGTGATTATGGCCTCTCCTATTAGTAGGTGAAATGATGATGTCTCACTTTTCCATCTCTCCACTAATGTTTTCATCATAGCCAAGTTTGTTTGAACTGCAGGCATTTGTGCCACATGGTCGAATCTAATCAAGCCCAAGAAAAATAGTGCCTCATCACTCAAATTGCTCACTCGGTGTAGTATCCGACCTTTGTGCTCCTTCGAGTGGAGCATGTGAAAGACTTCCTACATTCAAAATTCCCACCTCATCAAATTTAATCAACCTAGCGCATTTTTGAAAATTAAAAAATTCTCAAAAGAAAAGGCAAGATGACTTTTACAAAGGAATCGCTCTATGTTTTCACAAAAGTGACACTATAAAAGAGGGTTGTGTGACGCTATCATGTAAAGGAAAGTCGGTATTTCAAATGCAACCCTAGACCCAAATAGTATCATAAAACACTATCATACAAAGGTGGTGCTCCATGGACAAAAGTGATGTCAAGCTTCCATTTGTGACACCCTAGAGAGATGCTTTTGGCTGACCTAGTTGGACCCTAATAAATGCACCAAAAATGCAAAAAATGAGAAAATTTTTGAATTGTGTACTAGGAATCCTATGTCTAGAGGCTGTTGGAACTCTCACACCCGCTCCATCTGATGCCTGGGAAGTACATGAGCCACCATTCTATTAGCACCTCAGAGAAAAATTTCAAGAATTCTAGAAGGGTATGTGCACAAATGAGTTGAAAATTTCCCCTACCCTCCTATTTATATTGGAAATTTAGGGTTTTGAGAGTAAAATTAAGTTTTTTGGGCCCATTAATCTATTTTTTTGCATAATGAAGCCTATTTTGACCCATTTTCATCATTGTGAACCTATTTTCACATCACGTAGGCTATTTTTTGTGCCTGAATTCTTGTTGAATCTTTTCCATGAGCTCGACCCAAAATTAAAATTTCCACTCGATCTCTTGAGGGGGCAGTGTAGCAGCGTAATTTCTTCCACTGGGTAGTAGTGGGGCATCCAAAAAAAATTAGAATTTTTTAAAATTTGGATATCGCTAGTGTCATTTTTTGAACCAATGCACCAAGTACCTTGCTTCAAAGAGGGGAAAAATGTAGAAACTTAAATAATCATGATTGATATTATGCATTTGATTCTGATAAATTAACATCACTTCTTCCTAAATCACTTTGGACTAACCAATTAATTAAATAATCAACATTATTTAGTTAAATTCATCAATTTCTAGTATTAATCAAATAATTAACTTTATTAGATTAATTCACCTTTCTTGTGACTAATATTCATCATATTTAATTAAATAAAATCATTTAATTGAATTCCCCTAAAATCCTCTCATTTGATTAAAATAAATCAAATCAAATATCATAATCCCCTAACCCATCCAAGTTAATTAATTCTGAATTAATTAATCCTAAGTCACTTTCTAATCATCATTAACAAATTCTCTATCTTTCAACTCCCCAAGAGTTAAATCAAACATGGCCAACTAACCAGGTTGCACATGAAATTCATTTCATTTAATTATTTAATTACCCTATTTATCCTCACAATGGCATATTCCTAAGAATATTCCTCTCAACTACCTCCTCATTCAATTTCCCTCCAAAGGTTTTAAATAACCTCTTACACATCCATAAATACCTCTTACATTCATTTACTTCTTACATCCTTTCAATTCTTCAACCACATTCATTTACTTCTTACATCCTTTCAATTCCTCAACCATTTCATTTACTTCTCTTACATCTTCTTTACTCTACACATTCCCCAAAATGTGCTCCACCCTCATCCAATAGAATTGTGACAAGTGTCACATTCCTATTGGCTCCCCTTTTATCCCACATTCACCAATTTCTCACATTCTTCAACCCTTGAGTCCTATAAGTAGAGGCTTCTTCTACACAATATGGATACACAATCTCAAGCAAGTTTACTATAGGCATTTGTCACTCATAGCATTCACCATTTTCATCATATTTGAGCTTGTTTCATCAACTTATGCATTTGGAATCAACTACATCGTTAGATCTTATCAAAGGGACTGGGAAAGGGCTTCTTTCCACGTCAAATGAGAACCAATCCCCCTATGGGATGGAGGTTTAGTAGATTTAGTTGATTACATGTTGTCATTTGTCTTGTTTTATGCTTTCATTTCATTTTTTCATCTGTGTTTCACTAAGAATCTCATAAGGAGTGCTTTGTTTGAGTTTCTAACTTGATTAACACTTGTTTATTATCTCTTGTTAGTTAATTACAAATTAGGCACTCACATATACTATAACCAATTATAATATATTGTGAGCTAATCCTCACCATGGCTTCTCCCATTTTGGGTTTTTCACATAAAAATCTTGGTGTTCATGTGTTATGTGGTGTTGTTTCATGTTTCATGTTTTCTTTTTTTTTTTTACAGTTGAAAATTCCTTGATGATTGGATGTTTTATGTTTGGATGGTTTAAGAGAATATTGATTCACCCCTCTCTCAATATTTTGGGTATTCAACAATTGGTATCAAAGCTTGGTTCCTTGGAAGGAACTTAACTGCTTAGGGAAGATCTTGGAGGTTGAACACATGGGTGATAGAAAACTTCTACTCCTTTAGAAGATATTCCTATTATTGGTGTTGGGAACCTTGCAACATGAGCATGAAGTATGGATGGTTTGTGTTGGTTGTTCCTATGTTGTCATTGATTTCAACATGGTGATAACTATATGAGAAGTCTACTTGGTTTATTGGAAGTTGTTCTTTGTTGGTAATACTCTTTTGTGATGGATCAGTGTGTTTGTATTTGAGTCTGGAATTCACCACAAGATCTAATATGACTCTAATCTCTTAACCATGTTTTAATGACTCATTTAGATAGATATATCATGGATCTTGAGACGTCTTTTGTTGTGACCAAAAAAATTATCTCTGATAGAGTTCAACTCTATATTCTATTGTTGTTCTTTTCTTGGCATAATGTGTGGGAGACTCCACATTTTATTAAGGTGAACATTCTTATGTTGTGGTTTTGCTAATATTCTCTATGTTGGTAGTATGATGGGAAATTAATGTGTTCAGATCCGGAAGGTGTTTGCTTTGAGGGTTATTTTTTGGTTTGGACAATTGTGTTCTAGTCTCGATCAACTCAACGTATGCAATACTTTCTAAAAACTAGTTATTCTTTATGGATGATAGCTGACTTGGCATAATGCACTATGTGGATAAAATGTTTAAATCATATATGGTGCCAACAAAGGAAGTTTTTATTATTTTTTTTTCATCTAATTAGGCCAACCTAATTGATGATTATGATATACTTGTATATATAAGATGTTTTGAGGAATGGAAAGTGAGGACACACATGAGTAGTGAATGTGAAATGAGAAGTAAGTGTGAGGTTGAAAAGGATTAAGAGGTGTGTGAAGATCTGACCCTAAATGCTTTATCAGTTGTGATTAGTGTAGTTTTGTTGAGTGACTACTATGTGAGGAACTACTTCATATTTTGAGCTTCAATGGAACTGAACCCTGCACATTGAAGGTGTATCCTATCAGTTCAATCTTTTGGCAGTGAGACACTATCATTGTATCTTGGCGGTTAGCCATCTTTTGTACTCAAGAAATGAGCCTTTTCAAGGATAGTGAGTCCTAGCAGTGAGCCCTATAATATTTTGTATCCAGATATAATATATTGTGAGTTAACACTCACTATGGTTTTTTCCTTTTTGGGTTTTCCACGTAAAAATATTGGTGTTCATGTGTATATTTGCATTGACTTGTTTTTATTGTTGAATAGTCCAGATAACTAAGGGGGGGTGAATTAGTTATCCCAAAATAATTTTCTTAACTTTGATTAATTTGGAGCCAACTTAAATTAATCAGATAAACATCTAACAGATAAGAACATAAAGCACACAACACCATGCACAATGAATACTAGAATTACATGGAAATCCAAGAAGGGAAAAACCATGGAGAATGCTAATTCTCAATTATAAAGTATCAGTTAAGGCGACACCAATTAAGGTGATTTTTCCAAAAATGCTCATTGCCAAGTTGCTCACTGTAGGGTGGCTCACTGTAGATGGGCTCACTGCCTGATTAATACAATTGATGAAAAAATAGTCTCACTGACAAAAGTGAACTGATGAAATTGCATCTACATATGCATAAATTCAATTTTGATTAATAGCACAACATCTGTCTATAGTAGATCTAATCAAGAACCTTCTACACAACTTCTTCACATAAACTTTTCAAAATAGATTACTTCTTCCTTCACACCTTTTTTATCATCTTGCGCACATCATACTCTACTCTACTTATCTTGCTAAACAAAAAAACCTTTACTTATACCATTTCATGCCACCATAATCTCCTAGGTCAGCTAGAAACCATGTCTTCATAGTCTTCCAAGTCGGTCATATATAATTTGAATTAGATCACCACAAAACATGTTGGCATGAAGAACAACCTTAAGATATTCAATAAGACCTTGCACACAACACCAGACACAAAAGATAGGTTGCATAAAGATCTTCTTATCATGTTACCAAGGGACCCATGAATAGGTCATACATAAGATAGGTTCATTACATAACATAATTTATTAGAAGATAGAAAACTTTAAATTACATGGAATATATTCTAGAGCCGATCAGAATGCCACAACCAAGACCAAATCTTGATTGTCGTCAATTTCAGTGTCAACCAAAGAACCACAATTTGACATTCAAAAACTTGCAACATGCTATATGAAGTTCCAGATAGCAAGGTTACTCATAGAAATCTTTGAGCACCGCATCCAACATCAAAATATTAGCCTTCATTATTCTGCATAAACTGACTTCCATGAACGTCCCAAGAGAAGTATTTCCATATCTAGATCAAGGATAATATCTATACTACATAACATCATAGCACTCAATAGGATAGATCAAGTTTGTACATCATCCAGAGCACAAAATTCTAGATCCAAGGTTTTGACATCAATGACAACAAAGCTAAATCATCTTCAACAACTTCTCAACAATCTCCCCCTTTGACATTGATGGAAAAACAATAAGAACTCAAAAACACAAAACTCAAAACTCCAACTCCAAAACAGCAAACTCCAAGTACTCCCCCTTTGTCTAGCAATTCAATACCTCTTTTTGTTTTTTATTTTTCTTCATTTTTCTCCCCCTTTTTGCCATCAAAGGAAAAGGGCCAAAATTTGAACATTTAGGAACTAGAGTAAAAATTAACACTTTTCACATGAAAATTTTTCTTGTACCTTTCTCTCACAATTGGAAGAATCCTTTTCCAATCTAGCACTGCAGAATCCAACTTGGCACTCATACTATCCAACATAGTCAACAACATAAATGAGGATGACCAGTCCTGATACGAGCACTATCATTCATAATCTTATGCATTAGAAAGTATCCCGGAGAGATGATCCAATTGAACCTCAACAATTTCCTTGACCAACTAGAAAATTCTAACCAAGTCTTCCCTCTATCTCTGAACAACCAATAACTCTACTTGCAAATCACTAACTTTTATTCTCTGTTTTCCATCTTTATCTTTGAATAAATCAAAAATACCTCCAATATTATTCATCTCAGATTCAATAGCTTCAATTCTTCTTCTCAAATTATCAATAATAGTAGGCCACTAAAGACAATACCTCTAGATGCTAGACATCTCCTTAATGCATTATTTTGTCTCACCAATGTGTTTGGATAACTTTTATTTAGCTTTGAAACATCTTCTCTCAATAATAGCTTCAAACTTATGTCCTTCAAGTCCTTCTAGCAACATCTTTTCTTCAACAACTTCTACTAGATTATCAGGTAACAAGTCAAAAACATTTGAAATAGTAATACCCTTTTTGAGTAGATAATCAATCAGAGCATCATCAATTTTAAGCCTTATAATTAGAGAGTTAGCACACCACATTTCACCAACCTTCTTCATATCACCTTCATCTAACATCAACCAAATATCATTTGGATTGATAGAATCAAATCTGGGTAGAGACTCTTCTTCATTCTCCTTTTCTTCTAAGATAGTTGTTACCTATTTTTCACTACAAGCTCAAACAGGTAGAGCTGAGTCAAATTCATCATTGATAGGTACATAAATTTTCAAGTTTTGTTATTAAAGTATTCATTGTTCATCATAAAGATCACATTACATCTGAATCATAGTTTTATTGTGCAAGTATTTAAAACAAAAAATTGAAAATTTGAATAATAATGCTTTTTATTCATTTTGTAAAAACATTGAATCTCGTACAAGCCACGAGCATAACTAAATTTGATTATCACAATCAAATGATGAATACAAAATTCAAAGATAAACTACACTACTGAAAATAATGTAAGCACAAGGAAGAGGAGCAATTTATCATTGCCTGTGATGATGAATCACTTTCGTTGATGTCTTCAGTTGTTACGTCTCCAAGCTATAGCAGACTCATTTTCACCCTCCATGAACTTGCAAAATTGTAAAGGAATGGCATTAGATATGTACTCTAAGCAATGATGGATTACATTCTGCTTTATGCCTATGCTACCAATAGGAATGTAATTTGCATTAAATCAGGCATTCATCAGATGATTGAGTTACAAAGGCTGAGAATCAAGGAACACAAAACTAAATGGAAGCTTTCAGCTTCTTTTATTTTGCTAACATGTTTGTTTCAATGTGCAGGAACAAGTTCATCATGTTTGTGATTATTTTCATCATATATGTGGAGTAAAACGGGCTCCCACAAGGGTAGATCCTGACATATCATAAGGACATCTCTCATTCACACTATTAAATGAGAGTCATCAAGTATTACAGACATCAAACAAGACTGTTGTAAAGCAATATTAAATAATGAAAGCAGTCTAACAACATGGTGAAACAGATTGAGCAGTTATCTTTTGCTCATCATTCAAAGGAAACAATTAAAAATATATTGCATTTATCATCTCTTGTTTCAGCTCTACCTTTCATTTATATTCACATTTTGATGAGGCATTGAGCCCCTTTTTACTGAAGGGAAAGCAGAGCATTCAACAATTCAACTGTTTCTTACAACTCCAAAGCACATGCATAGTCTATAGAAGACTCAAGAGAAATAGATTTGTATTCCATGATGAGTGTAATAACCATAGAGGAAAACCAGCTGTTAATTTAAATATTTGTCAAATGATAATGATATTACAATCATATGAGCATACAGCAGTCGTGATAGCAACAAAGTATGGCTTAATCGGCATTGACAATAAATGAAAGCATATTCAAAGCTATAAGTAATAGTCTTACTCTTATAACAGTGTTTCATGATTTGATAAATAGAAAGGCAGAAAAGAAGCTATAGAGGTCATTATAGGGCTCATAGCTGTGAAGTGGAATTGTTGTCCTGAGGTACCAGCATAAAGTACCAAAGTGAGTAGTCAAGAGTCAAATACCAAATATATTTTTGAGCAAGCTTCCATCATAAGTGCAGTCATATCAAGGTGGAAATTTAATAGAGCAAGTCTACATTGACTCTTTGTTCAAATACATTGAATATAGCTAAAATATACAATGTTGTTTCACTGTGAGTTTGAATGTAAAAGGACAATTGAAAGCATCATTCATTAATGGAGCCACAAACATTTTTTGAATGCAATTAAATTCTCGAAAGATAGCCATCACAATGACAAACGTAATCCATGCTCAAGACTAATGGATAGTCTCTTTAAATGAAGGAGTACAAGTAACAAAGGTAGTGATAGATGATATAAGACATCAATGCAAATAGAAAGGAACAGGTGTACACTAAGCAAAAAACACATGCTACAGGACTGTCATGTTGACAGTAGCAATACATGGTGCATTCAATCAAAGAATGGTAGTCTTATAAATGATTACCATGGAGGTTGTTGTATAGATTTGTAACAATATGGCATGGAGAGCAGTGACTATCATAAAATGAACAACAACAGAAATACAGAGTTTAAATGGTGCTGCAATGTCATTTAATCAAGTTTCTACTCCGTGAATAACAATACAACAAATGCTTTATGAAGTACAACATAGAAAACACAAAATACATGGATTTCTCTCAAAATACAATTACCCACACGGAGATTTTTATGGAAGCATCGAAATAACAGTGGCGAGTTGTGGAGCTCAACAGAAGAATAAAGAATGCACAGAAAAGTCTGAATTTCTTTCAAGAAAAGAATAGATTTATACTCTTAGAGAGCTCGAGTAAAGCTTAGTTATTCCACAGTAAATATGAAAGGAAAAAATAGATTTCTTCTTACCCATGTAAGGGTTTTACTCTAAAAATACATAATGCAATGAATCACAAGTACCCAGACAGAGTTTTTTAAAGCCATATTCAGAATGCAAAAGAAAATGTAAAATTTATGTTTGTCTCTTTCAAAGTATGAACCAGGATTATATGGTGCCTCTGGTCATTGTAGCAAAATGCAGAAATCAACAAGTAAACATGGAGATAGCCACGGCCTTATGGCCATTTTTTTTCTTTACAAAGACTCAGTGAAAAGCCATAATAACAATAAGAACTAGCTTACCTTTGTCTCAGAAAAGGGGTCAACCAAGCTTGAGGAGAGAGTCTGAAGAATTCATCAAGTTTCAAGCATCGAACCAGACTCCAATGGTGGCCCAGGACAAGAATGACACAGAATATAAGAGAAAATGAGTCACAGCCATGGCTTAGAGGCCAGAAAATGTTTCATAAATACATGAGATATGAGGTTTTTTCAGTTTCCTGTGCAAAGAAAGACTTACCACATTCTTCTTTCGGCATCTCCATGGTAAAATCCAAGCAAGGGTGTAGGCTGAGCCCCAAATCCAGAGCCCCAGCATGATGGTGGCACAACATAAACTCCAGAGGTTGCAAAGTGAGAATGAAAGGAATGTTTAGGGTTTGATTTTTTGTCTGCCCTAAAACAACATAAGTTTGATGTCTTTCTTTGTCTCTAATGATTTTAATAAATCATTATGTTTATTCATCTCTCGTGGTCATAACTTGAAGTCAATATTCATAGCAATGATGGTGTGGTCAACCTTTTTCATATACACTAAGAGCTGAGGTTGTAAAATTTATGCTAAGTGTTTATTATACGCTTGTTGATGGGGTCGACTATTGTGAGATATTTCAATATTGTTGATGGTGGTCGACTATGATAATGCATGGTGGTCGGCTTATATTTATTGAATGATGAATGCATATTTAGAATATATGTTAAGTGTAGTGTATGAAGTTGTAAGTGGAGAGTTAGACTTTCAAATTTGTCATTATTCCTTGATGATTATTTGCATTATTCCATGTAAGCTATTTAATTAAATGATGGACTATAAATCATTTAATTAAATTAGCCATCTCATTATTGCAAATAAAAGACATTGTGTGCAGGTAAAGCTAACTGAAGAACAAGTTAATTATGCAAGTTGTGAATATGTTTGGCACTTTACTTCAGTTTCATATCAGACTCAACTGAAGATTTATCATGCAAGAATGGACTTTAAAGTTATCATGGGCGAATTGATTAAAGCAAGGAGGATTTTGCATGTTTTGGCCCACATCTTCAGGTTTCCAGTTCAGTTTGAGTTACAGATTAGTTACATACATTATGACTGCAAGTTCGAGACTAAGTTCACTCATTTTTGCATGAGTTTGAACCTTATTTTTCAGGGATTTTTGCTTCTACTCAGATTTCACCTTGGAATTATCATTTTCTCACTGAAATTGACTTTCAGTTTGGTCTTTCATGCACTTTGGAGTTGCATCTTTTATATATATTGAAAAAAATTTATCTTTTTTCCTCTAGTTCTTGTTATTCAGCCTTTGCATTCTGCAAAGTGAATTGTCATGTAACTCAGCTTTCAGATTAATACAACAGTGTTTCACAAGTTCATTAGTTTATGATTTGCAAAGGATTCCTTTTAATTTTTAGTATTTTTGAGTCTTCCTTCTAGATTTTAGGCATCATTATTGTGAGGAATTTGATCAAAAAATTACTATGTTTTCAGTTCTGAAACCTCATATTTTTCTGTCTTTTTCACATATCTATATGCAATTTTAGTTTAAGTTCATTGGTTAAACACTATGCATGTACTTGATTAATCAATTTAGTCGTGAAAACTTCATTTTCCCTCAATATTGCATTAAATCAAAGCCTTTGTTTAAAACATTCAGGTGATTGAACTATCAAAATCAAGTTGTGTGTATTAATGTGCTGAGTAGTTGTTTGTGAGTTAGGTTGCAATTAGATTTCCAATCAGGTGCATCAATAGGTTTCAATACAATTTAAGCATTACTTTCAGTACTTCTATCCTTTTCCAACAATTTACCAGTTATTAATTTGAGAATCATATAGGAAGCCGGCCTAGAATCCAGAGGTTCAATCTCATTATAGGTCACCCACAACCTGACTTTGATCCAGTGTTTCAACAAATTGCTAAATTTAACCATTCAAGCATTCGGGTGCAATTTGTTTGACAACAGTTTTTGGCATGCCCAATGGGACTTTGAATCACTTTTCAGATCAAGAATTTTATAGTTCAAGTTGTTGTTTTTAGTATATATAGTATTACTTCAGCCTTTTAGAGGATTATTTTCATATACCTGGCGACTCTGTTCTCAATTTCCAGCAGATCAAGTGCAAATAGCTTATGAGAAATATTCAGACAAGAAGTTCTCCATTTGAATATTTGCAGTTGTCTTCGCCAAAGAGAAGAGGAAGGACAACCAAGCGAACACCTGGTAAGCCTTTAAGAAAGCAATTGGTTTCTCTGGTTCTAAGAGTAGAACCATTAGTTTACACATCAAGAAGAAGAGGCAAATCATTAACAAGGCAGCCAAGTTCATTCTCAGCTTCACCAAGTTACAGAGTACCAGTTTCACCTGTACCTATTGTACAAGTTGTAAATCTCAGTGTACCAGCAACTCCAATGGCTAGAGTGCATGTTTTTGTTCCACTTAATGGGGGAATCCCATTGGATTTGGCTCAGCACAATGATATACCAGTAGCAACACTCAAAAGTCTTCCCTTTTTTACTGGTGAGGATCAGACTACGCCCATTGAGCATATTAGAGACGTAGCTTCATTATGTGGAGTTCACCATGTATTCACGAGAACATAGCTTTGAGGTTGTTAGCAGCGTCATTTAAGGGGAAATCATCTCAGTGGTTTCATGGCTTACTAGTCAATAGCATCTCGACATGGGATGATTTAGGAGACAAGCTGACCAAACAATTTTCTGACAAGTCTAATCATTTATCTCTAGTTGAAAAGATGGCGACTATAAAGAGAGCGCCACAAGAATAGATGATGGACTTTAATTTCAAATTTCAAAAGACATGGGATCAAATTCCAATAACGATAAGGCCAACTCCTGACCATGCTTTTATGTATTACCTTAATGATACAGTCAATGGGTGGGTTAACATTACCAGCAACATATGACATCATTAGAGCTGAAAACAACCTTATACAAGCTAGTAAAATTGCCACAAGACCCCCTATACCAATTTTCCTAGAGGTACAACCATATATGCCCATTCAAGTACCTCCAATAACCACTATACCTGTTGTTCCATCCTTATGATTCCAAACAGTAGCATAAAATAATGTTGTTCCAGCAAATTCTAACTTGCAAGGACCTAAAGATACTCAACAATAGCTAATAAATGACCAATAGCAAATGGCCAAGTTACTACAAACTATGAGTAACAACTTGGTAAGCCTTAAAAACCAGCAAGGTCAAAATTTTAGGCCTAATCAGTCATCATTTCAAGCAAACAAACTTGCTTATCAAATTGATTACTAGGGACAGAAGAGGAATTTCAACTTTAGGCCTAATCAGTTGTTTAATCTAGCTACTTCTAGCTCTTCAAAAGAGTTGATGCCAATATAGAATAATTTAGCACAGGATTACATGTGGTGTTATCCCTACAATCAACCTCACAATCAGGCTACTTGCATGAACAGAGTGATTAATCAAGCCCTTATGGTGCAAAATAGTTATGCTGCTTCAAAAAAGACAACTAAGGAGGACAATAATCAGCAAGATGATCAAACGCAGTAGAGTGACTTTGATGTTGCCATGATGAACTGGCAAGGAAGTGAATTTTGCAAAGTTTAATTACGTGCAAAGTCAAAATCAGTCAGCCACTTCTATTGCAGCCAATACGAGGGCCAAGAAAAGGGCATTTGATCTAAGATAGCAAGTTGTTTCTGATAAACAACAGGCAGAAAAAGACAAATAGCCTGCTGCTCAGCAGAAAAATCAATATTTTACATCTACAACTCAAAATGTTTAGACTTTACCAAGACAATAAGTTGGACCATCAAAGGAGCAGCCTAAAGTTCAGTTCCAACCTCAAGCAGCACAAACAGACACTGTTGTTCAAAAGGTACAGTCAAAGGTTGGTGTTTTTTCTTTCAATATAGTTGAACATATGAAAAAGGAAATTGTTGGCATTACCATGTTAGATGCATTACGCCTTCCTGGGAAAAAATAAAGTTTGTAGGAGGCTTTGGCTAAGATATCAATTTCTGACGAAACAAATAAAGAGCAGCCAAAAGTTCTTGTGAATAGTTCAGATCAAAAGCAGGAGCAACCAGCTAAAGAGGTAAAGCCACCACCTTTTTATGTCAGTTTGATAATTGGTGATAACATAGTGCATAATTTCATGATCGATAGTGGAGCAAGTAGTTCAATTATGCCTAAATAGTTGGTAAACAAGTTACGACTTGAGTATGAACCATTGTCAAAAGGGGTAGTTCAGTTGGATGGTACAATTGTAAAGTTTGTAGGAGTTATTAAGAATTTTCCTCTTACATTGCATGCCTGTCCCAACTTTCAAATTTCACAGGACATATATATCATTGATCTCCCACCTTATTTTTCCATTTGTCTATCTAGAGATTTCACTGCAAAGTTAGGTGGTTATTTGTCATCAAACTAGTCACACATGTTTTTCAGGACCAGATATGGTACTAGAGTTATGATTAAGTCAGAATCACTTGCTAAAGACCATATTGAACCTTATGTTCCAAATCCCATAAATGCAAACCTAGCTTTCCATGATCAAGAGGATCAATCCATGACCCTCGACCCCACTATACCTATAGAAGGCATACCTAACATAAATCTAGATGAGTGGGCAGCCGAGAATCACGAGGTTGATTCGTTCAATCTCATAGAAGAAGTAGATTTGGGAATTTATATGATTCAGGAGCCCAATGTAACTATTCCAAATCTGGTCAAGGAGGAAAAACAACAAGTACAGCAGGTTGATTAGCTTTGGAAGCTATATTTTGACAGTTCTAAGAGTAAAATTGGTGCTAGTGGAGGAGCTATTTTGATTTCACCTGAATGAGACAGGTATTATTCAGCTTTTAGATTTTCTTTTAGTTGTTCTAATAATGTTGTTGAGTATGAAGCACTAATACATGGCTTAGAATGGGCCAGAAAAAGAAAGATTAAGTTCATATAGGTGTATGGTGATTCAGAATTGATAGAAAATCAAGTTAGAAATCTGAATTTAAGAAAGAATGATTTGCTAAAATTGTATAAGCATCGTGTTTGGGAATTAATTGAGGAGTTTGACGCATTTAATCTGCAATTAGTACCAAGACTTCAGAATAAGCAAGCTGATAAACTTGCTGCTCTACGGTCATAGTTTGACATTTCGACTGAAATTCATAGTGTGGAGGTACAGTAGTATGTGAAGGTAGTTGTTAAACCTTCAATACCTGATAATAATGTAAGTTGGTAGATTTTTGATAGTGATGAATAGATAGTTCATTTTCTGATGGAAGAGGCAGAGTTTTCTGCTAGAAATCAACAGAAATTTGATCAGCGATATGGTGATCAGATTATGCAACTTAAGTCTAACAAGCTGCCAAAGGGTTTGGTGACCCTTGAATCCATCTTCAACACTGATGACCAGGTTAGAAGAGATAAATCAGGTATCACAGTGAAGTAGGAGCATTACAAATCAATAGAAATATTCAAGGACAAGCTTCTTAAGCTTGGTAAAGTTTGTACAAAGGAAGAACAGTAAGCCTTTATCTTTCTTTGTCAAGAATTCAACAACATATTCACCTGGTAGTATGGAGATTTGAAGGGTTTTAACCCTGAGTTAGCTCAGCATACAATTGAGCTCGAGCCTAATGCAAAACTGGTAAGATAGAAGCAGAGGCCCTTGAATCCAAAGTTAGAACATCTGATGAAGACAAAATTAAACAAGTTGATCGAAGGTAGTATAATATTTCCAATCAAGCACACTTCTTGGGTGTCAAATTTGGTGCATGTCAGAAAGAAGAGTGGAGAGATAAGGTTGTGCGTTGATTTATGTTATCTAAACAAAGCTTCACTCAAGGATCACTACCTACTACCTTTAATGGAATAAATATTGCAGGTTTTTTTAGGATCAGAGAGGTTTTCATTGTTGGATGGATATTCAGGTTACAACCAAATCTTGGTTAAGGAGGAAGACTAGTATAAGACAGCCTTTACCACCAAGTGGGTTACTATGGTTTACAGAAAGATGTCATTTGGATTGTTAAACATAGGAGCCACCTTTCAAAGAGTGATGGATATGGCTCTCCAAGGTTTGATAAACAAATTTGTTCATGTTTACTTAGATGATATCATTGTTTTCTCACGTAATGAAAATGAACATTTCAGTCATCTTAGACAGATATTCGAGAGATGCAGAGAATATGGAATCTCTTTGAATCCAAAGAAGAGTATTTTTATTGTTCACAAAGGTAAGCTTCTGGGTTATATTGTTTCAAAAGATGGCATTTCTATTGACCCATAACGTATTGCAGCTATTATGGCTTTACCGTTGCCCGCTCACAAAAAGGGTTTACAGAGCTTTCTAGGAAGAATAAACTTTGTGAGGAGGTTTATTCCCAATGTTGTAGCTTTATTATAGCCATTGACAATCATACTGAAGAAAAACATTCAATTCAACTGGTCAAAAGAAGGAAATAATAGTTTTGAGCATATTAAAGAGGCACTTATAGCAGCCCCGACTCTCATCAATCTAGATTTTGATAAGGATTTTATATTGTACACTTTTGGAGGAGTGGATACCATCTCTGCAATCCTTTGTCAACAAAATAATGAAGGTATGGAGCAGCCTATAAATTTCTTTAGTCAGGTTTGGCATGATTATGAAACCAGATATTCATTTGTTGAGAAGCATGTGCTTGTTGTAGTAAGAAGTCTGAAAAAATTCAAACATATGTTGTCTAATAATAAGATACATCTGCTAGTAGCTCACCCAACAGTCAAGGAGTTTCTACTGAATAAAGACATTAATGACAAGAGAGCAGGTTGGATAACCAAAGTCATGGAGTATGACATCAGCATAAAAGATTGTGTGAACAGCTTGCAAAAAAGGAAGAAAATAGTAGTGAGAAGGTTGCTACAGTTCTAAATAATGAAGAAGAACCTGTTATTTCAGTTGTTCTAACTGATTGGATCCATCAGATGATCCATTACTTGCATACTGGAGATTGTCTAGAAGGTTTAGACAAGTCTAAACAAAGATATTACAAGTTACAAGCAATTCCTTATGCAGAAATTGATGGCATTCTTTATAAAAAAGATTTCAATGGTGTTTTTCTTAGATGTGTTTATCCAGATCAAACTAAAAGAATTCTTGAAGAATTCCATGACGGACCTGTTGGAGGTCATTTTGCACCACGTACTATAGCTCTGAAAATTATGAAAGTAGGCTATTATTGGCCAGATCTTTTCAAGGATGCTCATACTTATGTCAGAAAATGTGTCAAATGTTCACTTTTTGCAGGAAAACAAAAATTAGCAGCCTTTCCCCTGAATCCAATTCAGGTTGAGCAGCCATTTGGAAAGTGGGGACGTGATTTTATCGGTCCAATCAATCCACCCTCAAGTGTTGGGCACAAATGGATTTTAACTACCACAGACTACTTTACGAAGTGGACTAAAGCAATTGCATTAAGAGATGAAAATGAAACATTAGTTTTAAACTTCTATCAGGATATAGTTTCCAAGTTTGGTACACCTAATTCAATTATTTCTGATAATGCTTTGGCCTTTGTTGGTTTAAGAATTTTAGATTGGTCAGTAAAGCATAATATTTATCTGAACACTTTGTCCAATTATTACCCCCAGGGTAATGGACAAGTTGAATCAACAAATAAGAATCTGATTAAGATCATACAGAAGACTATTGAAGATAATCAGAGGTCATGGCATGACAAACTCAAGTTAGCCCTGTGGGCTGATAGAGTTACACCAAAACGATCAACAGGATTTTCACCATATGTTTTGCTTTATGGCAAAGAAGTCAAATTGCCTATCTCAATTGAATTACCAACTTTGAGTTATATAAAAGAGATTGAGTTACTTAAAGAGCAGCCAATGCAAGTCAGGCTTGCTCAATTAACAGAGTTGGATGAAACCATAAGGGAAGCCTACAAAAAGCTTCAGATTCATCATTCTCAAATGAAGAGGACATTCAATAAGAAAGCAACAGCAAGGATCTTCAATGAAGGTGATTTAGTTTTCAAGTGGGATGAGCTCAAAAGTAGGCTTGGTAAACATAAAAATTTTGATGCCATGTGGGATGGCCCATACATTATTACAGAAAAGAAGGAACATAATGCATTTCAGCTTTCAAAGCTGGATGGCGAAGTACTGCCAATCCCTGTTAACAGGATTCATTTGAAACAATGTTATTAAGCATCAGACTTTCAGCTATACATAGTAGGATATTTTTCAGTTTCAGTTATGCTTTCAATAAGTGTCTCTTGGCACGTTTCATTTCAGTTTTGTCATGTTTTTAATAAGTGCAGTTGTTGCACTAGGTTTTTCAGATTTTGTCTTCAACAGAATTGCAGTAGTTTCTTTCAGTTGTGTGTTTTGAAGCTGAGTTATGGTTTTCTGAGTTAAACAGAGCAAAACATGGACTCCATCCCCAATGGATAAGCTATATACTGGTCTATTGTGTTTAGCAGGAAAACACTCAGCAAAGATCGCCAATTTGTTACCTATTTTTCACTACAAGCTCAAATAGGTAGAGCTGAGTCAAATTCATCATTGATAAGTACATAAATTTTCAAGTTTTGCTGTTAAATTACTCATTGTTCATCATAAAGATTAGATTACATTTGAATCACAATTTTATTGTACAAGTATTTACAACAGAAAATTGAAAATTTGCATAATAATGTTTTTTATTCATTTTGTAAGAACATTGAATCTCGCACAAGCCGCGACAATAATTGAATTTGATTATGAAAATCAAATGATGAATACAAAATTCAAAGATAAACTACACTACTAAAAATAATGTAAGCGCAAAGAAGAGGAGAAATTCATCATTTCCTGTGATGATGAATCACTTTCATTGATTTCTTCAGTCGTCATGTCTCCAAGCTGCAGCAGACTCATTTTCGCGCTCCATGAACCTGCAAAATTGTAAAGGAATGGCATTAGAGATGTACTCTAAGCAATGATGGATTACATTTTGATTTATGCCTATGCTACCAACAAGAATGTAATTTGCATTAAATCAGGCATTCATCAGATGATTGAGTTACAAAGGCTGAGAATCAAGGAACACGAAACTAAATGGAAGCTTTCAGCTTCTTTTACTTTGCTAACATGTTTGTTTCAATGTGCAGGAATAGCTTCATCATGTTCGTGATTATTTTTATCAAATATGTGGAGTAAAACAGGCTCCCACAAGGGTAGAGCTCGGCATATCATAAGGACATCTCTCATTCACATTATTACATGAGAGTCATCAAGTATTACAGTCATCAAATGAGACTGTTGTAAAGTAATATTAAATAACGAAAGCAGTCTAACAACATGGTGAAATAGATTGAGCGGTTAGCTTTTGCTCATCATTCAAAGGAATCAATTAAAAATATATTGCATTTATCATCTCTTGTTTCAACTCTGCCTTTCATTTATATTCACATTTTGATGAGGCATTGAGCCCCTTTTTACTGAAGGGAAAGCAGAGCATTCAGCAATTCAACTGTTTCTTACAACTCCAAAGCACATGTACAGTCTACAGAAAACTCAACAGAAATAGATTTGTATTCCATGATAAGTGTAATAACCATAGAGGACAACTAGCTGTTAATTTAAATATTTATCAAATGACAATGATATTACAATCATATGAGCATACAGCAGTCATGATAGCAGCAAAGTATGGCTTAATCAGCATTGACAATAAATGAAAGCATATTCAAAGCTATAAGTAATAGTCTTACTGTTATAATAGCATTTCATGATTTGATATATAGAAAGGCATAAAAGAAGCTATAGAGGTCATTATAGGGCTCATAGTTGTGAAGTGGAATTGCTGACCTGAGGTACCAAAGTGAGCAGTCAAGAGTCAAATACCAAATATATTTCCGAGCAAGCTTCCATCATAAGTGCAGCCATATCAAGGTGGAAATTTAATAGAGCAAGTCTACATTCACTCTTTGTTCAAATACATTGAATGCAGCTAAAAGATACAATGTTGTTTCACTGTGAGTTTGAATGTAAAAGAACGGTTGAAAGCATCATTCATTAATGGAACCACAATCATGTTTTGAATGCATTTAAATTCTTAAAAGACAGCCATCACAATTAAAAATGTAATCCATGCTCAAGACTAATGGATAGTCTCTTTGAATGAAGGAGTACAAGTAACAAAGGTAGTGATAAGTGATATAAGACATCAATGCAAATACAAAGGAACAGGTGTACACTAAGCAAAAAACACATGCTACAGGATTGTCATTTTGATAGTAGCAATACATAGTGCATTCAATCAAAGAATGACAGTCTTATAAATGATTACCATGGAGGTTGTTCTACAAATTTGTAACAATATGGCATGGAGAGCAGCGACTATCATAAAATGAACATCAACAGAAATATAGAGTTTAAATGGTGTTGCAATGTCATTTAATCAAGTTTATATTCTGTGAATAACAATACAGCAAATGCTTTATGAAGTACAACATAGAAAACACAAAATACATTGATTTATCTCAAAATAAAATTACCCACATGGGGATTTTTATGGAAGCATCGAAATAACAGTGGCGAGTTGTGGAGCTCAATAGAAGAATAAAGAATGCACAGAAAAGAATGAGTTTCTTTCAAGGAAAGAACAAATTTATACTCTTAGAGAGCTCAAGTAAAGCTTAGTTATTCGACAGTAAATATCAAAGGAAAAAATAGATTTCTTCTTACCTATGTAAGGGTTTTACTCTAAAAATACAGAATGCAATGAATCACAAGTACCCAAACAGAGTTTTTTAAAGCCATATTCAAAATGTGAAAGAAAATGTAAAATTTATGTTTGTCTCTTTCAAAGTCTGAACCAGGATTATATGGCGCCTCTGGTCATTGTAGCAAAATGAAGAAATCAACAAGTAAACATGGAGATAGCCATGGCCTTATGGCCATTTTTTTACTTTACAAAGACTCAATGAAAAGCCATAATAACAATAAGAACCAGCTTACCTTTGTCTCAGAAAGGGGGTCAACCAAGCTTGAGGAGAGAGTCTGAAGAAGTCATCAAGTTTCAAGCATCGAACCACACTCCAATGGCGGCCTAGGACAAGAATGACACAGAATATAAGAGAAAATGAGTCAGAGCCACGGCTTAGAGGCCAGGGTTTCATAAATACATGAGATATGAGGTTTTTTCAGTTTCCTGTGCAAAGAAAGACTTACCACATTCTTCTTTCGACATATCCATGGTAAAAGCCAAGCAAGGGTGTAGGTCGAGCCCCAAATCCAGAGACCCAGCTTGATGGCGGTGCGGCATAAACTCCAGAGGTTGCAAAGTGAGAATGAAAGGAATGTTTAGGGTTCAATTTTTTGTCTTCCCTAAATCGACATAAGTTTGATGTCTTTCTTTTTCTCTAATGATTTTAATAAATCATTATGTTTATTCATCTCCTGTGGTCATAACTTGAATTCAAGATTCATAGCAATGATGGTGTGGTCAGTCTTTTTCATATACACTAAGAGCTGAGGTTGTAAAATTTATGCTAAGTGTTTATTATATGCTTGTTGATGGGGTCGACTATTGTGAGATATTTCAATATTGTTGATGGTGGTTGACTTATATTTATTGAATGATGAATGCATATTTAGAATATATGCTAAGTATAGTGTATGAAGTTGTAAGTGGAGAGTTAGACTTTTAAATTTGTCATTACTCCTTGATGATTATTTGCATTATTCCATGTAAGCTATTTAATTAAATGATGGACTATAAATCATTTAATTAAATTATCCATCTTTAAGTGCAAATAAAAGACATTGTGTGCAGGTAAAGCTAACTGAAGAACAAGTTAATTATGCAAGTTGTGAAGATGTTTGGCACTTTACTTCAGTTTCATATTAGACTCAACTGAAGATTTATCATGCAAGAATGGACTTTAAAGTTATCATGGGAAAATTGATTAAAGAAAGGAGGATTTTGCATGTTTTGGCTCACATCTTCAGGTTTCCAGTTCAGTTTGAGTTATGGATCAGTTGCATACATTATGACTGCAAGTTTGAGACTGAGTTCACTCATTTTTGCATGAGTTTGAACCTTATTTTCAGGGATTTTTTCTTCTACTCGGGTTTCACCTTGGAATTATCATTTTCTCACTGAAATTGACTTTCAGTTTGGTCTTTCATGCACTTTGGAGTTGCATCTTTAGTATATATTGAAAAAAATTTATCTTTTTTCCTCTAGTTCTTGTTATTCAGCCTTTGCATTCTGCAAAGTGAATTGTCATGTAACTCAGCTTTTAGATTAATACAGTAGTGTTTTATAGGTTCATTAGTTTATGATTTGCAAAGGATTCCTTTTAATTTTTCAGTATTTTCGAGTCTGCCTTCTAGATTTCAGGCATCGTTATTGTGAGGAATTTGATCAAAAAATTATTGTGTTTTTCAGTTCTGAAACCTCTAATTTTTTTGTCTTTTTCACATATCTATATGCAATTTTAGTTTAAGTTCACTGGTTAAACAATGTGCATGTACTTGATTAATCAATTTAGTCATGAAAACTTTGTTTTCCCTCAATATTGCATTAAATCAAAGCATTTGTTTAAAACATTCAGGTGATTGAACTATCAATTCAAGTTGTTTGAATTAAAGTGTTGAGTAATTGTTTGTGAGTTAGGTTGCAATTAGATTTCCAATCAGGTGCATCAATAGGTTTCATTACAGTTTAAGCATTACTTTCAGTACTTCTATCCCTTTTCCAACAATTTACTAGTTATTAATTTGAGAATCATATAGGAAGCCGGCCTAGAATCTGAAGGTTCAATCTCATTATAGGTCACCCACAACCTGAGTTTGATCCAATGTTTCAACAAATTGCTTAATTTAACCATTCAAGCATTCTGGTGTAATCTGTTTGACAACAATAGTGATGACATCTTATGTGTTAACTTTCCTATTTTTTAGTCCTGGAGGGTAACCACCAATAACAACTTCCAACTCTTTACCGGAGGAGGAACCCTCCTCAAATTGACTAGACACTATTACACCGAAGCACAAATTCATCTGCAAGGATAAGAAATAGAATTTGCAAGAACTTTCTTTATCCTTCATACATTCCAAATACCTATAAACTTGCTTTCTTACAGGGATGCCAGACTTCCATTTAACATTCTCCTTTGTCGGTAGCAAACTCAGAAAGTGAAATACCAAACATGTGAGTAGAGATCCAAATCATAAAAGATAACTCTCAACCAAATACATTCTGACATTCTCAATTAGGTTTTTCATCATGAAGCTACACAAATCAAACTGCTTATTTTCCTTCACTATCATGTGTGCAAGATATACAACAATGGCCGAAGTATAACCTTCATTATTTCTAAAATAGATTTTATAAGAGAGGTCGTAAGAAACATACCTTACTGTAGGATCAACAATGGTATTTATCAGCAGATCCTGGGGGTCTTTTTTTATACCAGTTAGTTCCTCCACGTCTTTGTATTTCACCATTTTCTTCCCAGGGAGGTCACCAACACTGCACAAACTAGTAATAGCTTCAATGGCTTCCTTCGTGATCAGATAGGGTTTGTCCAAAACAATGATGCCATCCTTGAATTGACTCAATAGGAACAAGATAGATTCTTTGTCTATAAACCAAGGAAATTCTCCCCATAAATCCATACCCAAAGTATTTACATTCTACAATTCATCCATCTTCAACCCTAGTTCAATTTCCTTCATTTTGTGATGATCAAACTCATCCAACTTAACTCCCTTTAGCCTTAGCAAAATACCGCCACTCTATCCTCTATTAAAAAATTCCATTGTCGCCCTTATCTTCTTCAAACTCTTTATTGCTCAATGAAACTTCTTCTCTCTTGCAAACTGTGAGAAATGATTTTGAAAAATCCCACCTTTTACTCTTAATTACTCATAATGATTTTTCCACCAGAAGCGCACATTGATGACACCAACAATTGTACTTCACTTTTCAATCAACCAGATTAAGCTTTCATCATTTATCATCAACTAGTTTGAACTTAATCATGTTAAAGATCACTTCAATATTACTTTGGAGAGGGGAACCGATAGGATATGCAATGCAAAACTCCCCCTGAGCCAAGGAAGAGATTGGCATGTACCAAGATCTGGTACCGAGGAAGTGTTCTCCACTCTTTTTTCCTTCTTCCTCCAAACCGTGACCATCTTCTTCTTATATTCATTTGATTCTGCAACCTCCTTTTTGTTGCTTTTTCGGAGCCATATCTGCATGTGTTAGAATAATGTCTAGGTTGACTACACTTGTAACATCTTTGTCCTGACTTAGCTTAGTGATCCCTAGGTCTATACTGATTAGCATTGTGACCATAACCATAGCATAAATAGCAATAACCATGAAAGAGATTATTCATTCCATTCCTTCTAGCTAGATTAGATAATTGACTTCTACAATGAATTGCTTTGTGACCAAACTTGTGGCGGTTAAAGCATTGAATACTTGGTTCCATCTTGCTTCTACATTCTACATTCTTATGTCCAAACTTTTTGCATATAAAACAGTGACCATTGAATGATAAGTACCTTTGAGCATTTGGTTTCCTAACCGGAGGTCTTTTTGTAGGTGCATTAGAGTTTCAGACCTTTCTTGTTACAACTGATCTTGCTTCAACTTCAACTGCTTTTTCTTCTCCCATAGTGTTCTAATTTGAATTTTCACCAGTGAATCCAAGACCTCCTTTATATTTGTGACATTTATGTAGGGACAAAAGTTGATCCAGAATCATGCTACTTTGACATACTCTTGCTTAAGTCTTCAACCTTCTTCATTCTTGATTTCTCATTTTCTTTTGATTCTTGTTTAATGGTATCCTTGAAATTTTCTTCAGTATTCTTCCATTCTTCCATTTTTTGTTTGATAGTATCTTTGATATTTTCTTTAGTCTTCTTGCATTCATCTAGTTGCTGCTTTAAATTCACAATACTTTCTTTTGACACTTTTAACTCATGGATAACCTCTTTGTGTCTTTCTTTGAACTTTTGAATTTTCTCCCTTAGCTTTGCAATACAAGTGTTTTCCTCCTTGATATTTTCTTTCAATTCTTCATTTTCAAATTCTATGCTTTCTATATCATCTAACATTATCTTCAGTTCTTCCTCAAAGTGATAATCTCCTGCCATTTTTTCAAACTTCCAAGATCTCCTTTAAGAAATTAAGCTCTATCTCCAAGGGACCAAGCTCTGATACCAATTGTTGAACAGTCTGGATAAATGAGGGGGGAGGTGAATCAGTTATCCCAAAATAATTTTCTTAACTTTGATTAATATGGAGCCAATTTAAATTAATTAGATAAACATCTAACAAGTAAGAACATAAAGCACATAACAACACCATGCACAATGAACACCAGAATTACGTGGAAACCCAAGAAGGGAAAAACCATAGAGAATGCTAATTCTCAATTATAAAGCACCAGTTAAGGTGATGCTAGTTAAGGTGATTTTTACGAAGAGGCTCACTATCCAATTAATGTACAAATAATTACAAAATAGTCTCACTGACAAAAGTGAACTGATGAAATTGCATCTACATATGCATGAATTCAATTCTGGTTAAGAGCACAACATCTGTCAGTAATAGATCTGATCAAGAACCTTTTGTACAGCTTCTTCGCTTTCATAACCCTTGAAATCATGACTAACAAACATTAGAAAAATTATTATTAACTTATCTACATAATATAATCTATTTCTTGGATATAATTAAATAATAAAAGATTGAAATATTTTTATTTCCTTGAGTGATGATTTTATGAGCTATAATTAAATAATAAAAGATTTAAATAATTTTATTTCCTTGAGGGATTATTTTATGAAATTATAACAATAACAAACTTAATTCTTAAAATTGGTAAGCGCCCTTAATAAATCACTCTTTGTTTTGATTGGGCCTTGCAAAGAGTCATGATTATGAAGAAAGGATGTGTCCTCTCCAAGCAATTAACAAACAACAAAAGACATGTCCCTTCATGCCTTTAAAGTTCGGGTCTCTAACCCAACATGAATATAATCATTGTATCTAAGAAGAGTGAGGCCCAATCAACTCAGAAAGAATCAAAAAAAGAGATCATACGTGGCAGAGAGGAGACTTACCCATCACAAAGAACACAGGGAAGGTAGTATAGGTGTCGACCAAGAGGTAAGTACCCTCAATCATGATTATTTTGGAAGGAGCATGAAAATAATGCCATTTCTATGACAGGGATACGGTAAAATGACAAAACTGATATCTTCTTCAATATTCAATGAAAACTACACATATTCAAATCTGTACTAAACTATGAATTGATTGTGATAAGCTTATGCATATTAATAACACATTGAAACATAGTAGATATAAATATATGTGTATCATCAAATTGAAATTCATATTCATAGCAATGATTGTTTATAAACATGCTTATATGTAGCTCTAATTTAAGACAATATGAAATAGGAACAAAAGGAGACACTAATGGTTACAACTGGTAGACAATAAATAGACGTATGTCAAATTATTAAATATTTCTAAACCAAGTAAGACAATTTGAAGATTAATGAATACTATGTGTCAATAACATAATAATGTTGTGTGCCACAATTATTGTGTCTTATTAAGTGATGATTACTTTACTACTACAAGAATAGACTTCAGACCAAAATTCCCTTTCGCTAGCACTCATTAAGGATAGGGAGTGTGTGGAGGGAAAGGTTGGTAAATCAGTCCATTGATGGACAATCCCAAGACAGGTAGCAAACCTTGAGGGAGTCTAATTAGCCTGACCATGCATGCACCCTTGGAATAGTAAATCTACCATCCAAAGAGGTTAGGAAAGAGGAAACAAGGAAAAGATCTATTTCAATCAAAAGTAATAACTCATATTTGATCACGTTAGTTTATGTCCTAGATGATAATGCATTTGTTTGTCTTATTCTTGAAATGTGCAATCTAAAATGATCTAATCATTAACAAGAGATTATGTGTTTTATTGATATTACATGATGTATGCAGGTCTTCAAGGAAATTTACATAAATAAAATAATGTGTTGGTAAAATAAATTATATGTCCTAACTTGTGATTTTATGTTTTTAGGCTAATCTTAACAAGGGGACATTACAATTGGTATCAGAGCATAATCCTTCCATCCTGTACACGAGTGAATGCAAGCCCACCGAAAAAAGGGGTCCATGGTTGAACAATTGTCCAATGAGCTAAGGGCCTTTATGGAAAAAACCAATCATACCCTTATGAACCAAAATAAAGGGTTAGAAAATGCCAACCAAACAATCATCCAAACTTTGTAAAAAATGGAAAACTCAATAAGCAACCTAAAAAATGACCCCTCAAATGGGAAAGATGTAAGTTCAAATCATTCAGAAGAAAATAATGGGCCATTCACACCCATAGTTCCCAAACCCCCCTTCATAACTAGGGGAGAAAGTCCTAGAAGGGAGGAGGAGATGGATCCAACACCAAAGAAATCATTAGAACATATAGGGATCTTGAACCCGAGCTTAGGGAACTTATTTCATTTAGGGAATTTTGTGAATCCAAAAGACATGAAGCCCCTAGGCAAGGAAAGAAGCCAAAAAATAAAGACTTGAATCAAAGGTGAATAAAGTAACCTTGCCTAACTTTGATGGCTCAAACAAAATCATCGCTCATGCTTGGCTGCAAAAACTAAACACATGTTTTACCCTCAACCCAGTGACAGAAGAAGATTCACTTCAATTTGCAATCTTACATTTGGAAGGCTTAGCCCATGAATGGTGGCACCATGGAATCCTCACTCAAGGCCACCAAAACATAACCTCCTATGATGAATTCTCACAAAAACTCACGAGGAGTTTTTATAGGAAACATCCCCAAGAAGATTTTAAGAGGCTCACTCAACTAAGACAATGAGGGACAATAGAAAACTACATAACTGAATTTCAAAAAATCTCAGTCTAAGTTTCAGGGTTAGGGGAGGATAGACTCACATACCTCTTTGCGGAGGGACTAAAAGAGTCTCTAAGAGGGTTAGTAAGTGCTCTTAACCCAATAAATCTTGAGGATTCCATAGAAAAATCCTTAAGGCTAGAAACTTCATCAGCAAGTCCTAAGACTTCAAACAACCATAGCAAACATCCTCACGAAAAAGATGATCCACGCCGCAATCCCCTGATCAAGGAGGAATGAGATAGGGAGAATAATTTGTGCTTAACATGTAAAGTTCCATGGGAGTGTGGTCATACTTATGAAAAGAAAGAAGACAACAACAAGAAGAACCCTTGTCATTGTTGCAATGCAGAGTGGTCACCTGAGCATAAATGTGGAAGGAAGGAATGAGCCCACAAGTTAGAGGCCACCACTAATGAAGAAAATGTATGAAAGAAAGCAAGATATGAGGGAGATGGGCATGTAACTCTTACCACCACTTAATGTTGAGGGTAGGCTCATTTTGGAACCCGAAATCATCTTAAACATGTGGTAGAAAAGGTTAAGGAATAAAACCATTCCTAAATACTTGATCAAATGGAAGGGGTTATTTGAAGAAGATTCTACATGGGAAAGTGAAGAGATCTTAAACACCCGAGTTCATTTTTTTCTTGAGGACAAACAAATTCAAGAGGGGCAGACTTTCATAACACTCGAAATCATGACTGACAAACATTAGAAAAATTATTATTAATTTATCCACATAATACAATCTATTTCTTGGCTATAATTAAATAATAAAATATTGAAATATTTGTATTGCCTTGAGGGACGATTTTATGAGATTATAACAATAACAAACTTAATTCTTAAATTTGGTAAGCGGCCTTAATAAATCACTCTTTTTTTTTATTAGGCCTTGCAAAGAGTCGTGATTATGAAGAAAGGATGTTTCCTCTCCAAGCGATTAACAAACAGCAAAAGACGTGTCCCTCCAGGTCTTTAAAGATCAGGTCTTTGACCCAGCATGAATATAATCATCGTATTTAAGAAGGAGGCCCGATTGGCTCAAAAAGAATTAGAAAAAGAGATCATACATGATAGAGAGGAGTCTTACCCATCACAGAGAACACAGGGAAGGTAGTATAGGTGCAGACCAAGAGGTAAGTACCCTCAATCGTGATTATTTTAGAAGGAGCATGAAAACAATGCCATTTCTATGATAGGGATACGATAAAATGAAAAAATTGATATCTTCTTCAATAGTCAATGAAAACTACACACATTCGAGTCTATGCTAAACTATGAATTGATTGTGATAAGATTATGCATATTAATAACACACTAAAACACAGTAGATATAAATATATGTGTATCATCAAATTGAAATTCATATTGATAGCAATGAATGTTTGTAAACACACTTATTTGTAGCTCCAATTTAAGACAATATGAAATAGGAATGAAAAGTGACAATAATGGTTACAACTAGTAGACAATAAATAGATGTATGTCAAATTATTAAATATTTCTAAACCAAGTAAGACAATATGAAGATTAATGAATACTATGTGTCAATAACACAATAATTTTGTGTGCCTCAATTATTGTGTCTTATTAAGAAATGATGGCTTTACTACTACAAGAATAGACTTCGGACCAAAATTCCCTTTCACTAGCACTCAATAAGGATAGGAAGTGTGTGTAGGGAAAGGCTGGTAAATTGGTTTATTGATGGACAGTCCCAAGACAAGTAGGAAACCTTGAGGGAGTCCAATTAGAGACCGTGCACGTTCCCTTGGAATAGCAAATCTACCATCCAAAGAGGTTAGGAAAGAGGAAACAAGGCGAAGATCTGTTCCGATCAAGAGTAATAAGTCATATTTGATCATGTTTGTTTATGTCCTAGATGATAATGCATTTATTTGTTTTATTCTTGAAATGTGCAATTTGAAATGATCTAATCATTAACAAGAGATTATGTGCTTTATTGATATTACATGATGTATACAGGTCTTCAAGGAAATTTACATAAATAAAATAATGTGTTGGTAAAATAAATTTTATTTCCTAACTTGTGATTTTATGTTTTTAGGTTAAGCTTAACAAGGGCACATTACATTTGCATAAACTGTGCAAAATAAATTACTTCTTCCTTCTCACCTTTTTATCTACTCACACACATCATACTCTACTCTACTTATCTCACCAAACAAAAATAACCTTTACTTATATCATTCCATGCCACCATAATCTCCTAGGTTGGCCAGACACCATGTCTTCATTGTCTTCCAAGTCGGCCATATATAATTTGAATTACATCACCACAAAACATGTTGGCACAAAGAACAACCTTAAGCTATTCAATAAGACCTTGCATGCTAACACTAGAACAAAATGATAGGTCACATAAAGATCTTCTTATCATGTTACCAAGTGACCCATGAATAGGTCATACATAAGATAGGTTCATTACATAACATATTTATCAGAAGATGGAAAACTTTGAATTACATGGAATATACTCTGGAGCCGATGAGAACGCCACAACCAATACCAAATCTTGATTATCATCAATTTTAGTGTCAACCAGAGAACCACAACTTGACATTCAAAAAATTGCAACATGTTATATGAAGTTTCGAATAGCAAGGATACCCAGAGAAAGCTCTGAGCACTACATCCAACATCAAAAGATTAGCCTTCATTATTTTGCATAAACTGATTTCCATGAACATCCCAAAAGAAGTACTACCATATCTAGATCAAGGATAATATCCATACTACGTAACATCATAGCACTCGATAGGATAGATCAATTCTATACATCATCCAAAGCACAACCTTCTGGATCCAAGGTTTTGACATCAATGACAACATGCTAAATCATCTTCAACTTCTCAACATTAATGTTATCTCTTGTCGATTCCGTTAGAATTTTGATAATGCTAAGATGGATGTTAATATGGTTTTATGGAATACTAATTCACCCCCCCTCTTAGTATTTCGGATGTTCAACAATTGGTATCAGAGCTTGGTTCCTTGGAAGAAGCCTAACAACTTGAGGAAGGTCCTGGAATTTGAGTATAAGAATTTTTTTCCTCCATAAGTAGTCTCTATTGGATATTTAGAAGAAATGGAAGATTTGAAGGACAAATTGATGAAAGCGAATGAGTACATTGAAAAGATGCAAAGTAAAATTGTTGAAGCATCTGATCTATTGGTTGAAGGAGAAGAAGTTATCTCTAGCCTGTTGCAACAATTGGATGAAAAGAAAAGAACTAAAGAATGTTAGAAAATTGAAATTCAAAGGAAGATGGATGAATGCATAAAGCTAGAAGAAGAAGTAGAAATATTGAGATTTGATCCAAAAAGGGAAAGAATTTTTGAAGAAAAATTTAAGATAAGCTCGGTGATGCTTGATGAATTGATTACATCTCAAAGATCAGAAATGAATAAGAGTGGTTTATGGTTTGAGGAAGGTCATAGTTCTAAAGCGAAGAAATCGACTTGTAAGAAGACTCAGTACAAAAATGGGAAAATCAAGGATGTAAGAAGAAATTTTGGAGAAGCCCCTGTCAAGCGACATGATGCTAAAAGGTATTTATCTTTCAATGGTGTTTTTTATTATTGCAATAAATTTGGTCATAAGGCAAAGGACTACAAAAGTAAAATGAATGATTCTCTATCATTCTCTAGCAAGTGTTCTAAGAGTAAGAAGCTTGGACATAAAGTTAGTTTGTTGAACAAAAGGAAAAATGGAAAGAAGAATGTTGTTTTCTATAAGTGCATAAATCTGGAATACCTTGGTAATAATAGCAGAAGAAAGAAAAATATCTATTCAGCGAAGAATAATAATCAAATCATTGATCTAGAAGAAGCAAGAAAGGAAATGAAAAAGATTTGGAGAAAGGAATCATCAGTCTTACTTGTGTTGACCTCTAATGCAGATACTCTCATCAATTTCTAAGTAAAAGCAATGGCTAAGGGGGAGAAATTATCAAAAAATACAATAAACCTCCTCATCGGTACTTGTATCATATCATGACAGAAGTATGTGGTAACAAGATTAAGGTAATTTTTCAATCACATGTGTGAAGGATGAAATTTGTAGAATTTGAAAGAGTGGAGGCGTACACAATTTTAGAGAAAATCTACCTGCAAGTTGAAGCATTTATTGAAAAATCATTCAGAATGGAAGGAATAAATTTAGATAATTCTAAAGGCTTATGTATTTTTGAAGAAGCGTGCAAAGGAAGTTTAGATGGAAATTCAGAGTTTTGGGGATTGAAGAATAAATCAAGCGGATTCGGAGTGAGCTCTAGAAGTAGGATATCTATACATTTCTTGTTGGCATTTACAGAGGTATTCCTATTTGCACAATCTTTCATTTTTATTGCTATGGATAATTCAAAGGTTGTGAGTAGTGCAAATAAAGTTCAAGTTAGGTTGAAGAGATATTTGAGGAATGTGTCAGAAGAGTATGTTGGTGCATTCTCTTGCATCCCTCTAAGAGTGTTTCCTATAGAAGATATCCATGCATTTATTTATAGTAAGGTAGAAGAGATGTCAGTTCAGTTGAGCATGCTTTGGGAAAGTGAATTGAAAGAGAATCATGATGCCTACAGAGTATTAATTGAGAAAAATTTGAATGTTTGGAGGAAAGTTCCCTTGTTTGAATTTGAGAAGTATATCTGAATAGTGTTGAACAGAATTCATGATGAATCTTTGTGGATTGATGAGGCACATTTGATTACCAGAGAAGCTATTAGAGATGTAACTCGTTTTTGTTCCTGTAGACTAGTTCCCAAATAGAAGGCTATTTACAAGAAAGAGATAATTGAGGTTACCAATGTCAATTTTGAAGGGAAAGAGATTGATTTGAAATCGACTGTTCATCCAGTAATAAGGTATGTTGCTATGGTCATCACTCACAAATTTTGTATCCCTAACAATGACCTTATAGTCTCTACTGTTGTTGTACATACTACTATTGACATGGTTAAAAGAGGTATGGATTATGACTTGTGTGAATTACTTCATATACATATTTTGAAGAATTTAAAGTAAATCGAGAAGAGTAAAAAGAATGCATTTCAGTATGGCAATTTGGTTATCTATTTGTGTGGATACCTATTTTGCATTTTCTCAAAAACAAACAACCATTAGCATCATTAGTGAACTTAAGCAAACCAAATAGACTATCCTTATGAAATATTCAATCATATTAAAATATGCAAATAAGATAAACAAAATCAAAACAACTAAATACAACATATGAAAACATGATTAAATCCCTATCTCATAGTGGATTGGTGCTTCTTTGATGTGGAAAGAAGCCCTTCCAAATCCTTGATAAACTTGATAATGGATGTGCTTTGAATATGCTATGTGATATGATGAATAAGATGTAAGATGATGTGTGTATAACAAAGATACTAAGATTGTGCATACTCACATTTGTTGTACCATTGAGGTTTGGATTGTATAAATGTAAGAATCCCTTAACCAAATCAAAATGGGTACATCTTATACAATCTCTCATTGAATATTTCATAAGGATAGTAAACAAGTCATTCTTATAGGCAGGCTATAAGGACTTTTTTACTATAAACAATCCATTATAAACTCCCATATATTCTTATTCACAATATATTTTGATTTATAGGGGACTCAACAATCCACATTAACAAATATAGTCTTTCATAGACCTTTCCCAATCCTTGATAAACTTGATAATGGATGTGCTTTGAAGATGCTATGTGATTGTAAAGGGATTCTTTCCACATCAAAGAAGCACCAATCCACTATGAGATAGGGATTTAATAATGTTTTCATATGTTGTATTTAGTTGTTTTGATTTTGTTTATCTTATTTGCATATTTTAATATGATTGAATATTTCATAAGGATAGTCTATTTGGTTTGCTTAAGTTCACTAATGATGTATGGATCAAGTTTATATTCCATGTTCTTCTTGTGTTTTGACCTTGTTGCAAAAGTGACCCCTAAGGTGTTTAGGACCAATGATGAGATGAAGGATGAAAGGGGTGAATGATATGGGTGTTGAATGTTTAGGAACTTTGGATCAATGCTAGCCTTAGGTTTTGATTGGATTGGTTTGATTGGATAATGAACTTGTAAACCCTAAGATGTTAGATGTGATCTTTAGGATAAACTTGTTCAAAGAGGTGATAATTTAACTAAGTGTGTGTGGAAGGATTCATCCAAACACACCCAACTAAAAAAATGATTTTGATTTGGTTTAAGGATGTACCCAAGTCTAGATAATGATGTTTCCAAAGTTCTAAAGTTCTTTATCTTAGAGGGCTTGCCTTGGGGAAAAATTACTCACCCAAGGGAACAACTCAACCGATAACACTCTAAAGGCAAGAGTATTTCCAGTCAGGATATAAAAATGGGTACTGGAACAAAGGCCAGTATCATGCGGTTGGTTCCAACGAGAAGGGAAGCAATGGTCTCTCACAACGTTGGGTCAACTCCTATGAATGGAAAGTCCAAATTAAAACCCTTGTTGTAGAAATTCCAAAATCCCTATCTATTTTTTGTTGCAAGAATGATCATTCTGAAGCCGCCCCACACTTTTATGGTTTTTAGTAGAAATGGAAAGTATGCCATGGGAGTTTCATGTGTAATGATGCTTGGCTGCCCTAAGAAGTGAGTGTCATGGAGGGGAGCCAGTGGGGTCAAGCATCTAACCATTCGCTAATAATAAGCGTAGCTAGACTTGTCCAAGTGGGGACTCAACAAATATAGTCTTTCATAGCCATAGGGTTGTACTTGTTACCAAAATCAAAACACATTGCTTGATCGAAAACATTGGAAAACAAACATTCAACATGAGCATCAAATCTCAAACCCTTTAGGAGAAGCAAATATCCTTGAACAAATTCACGTGTTATTTCTTTCCCTTGGGATTCCCATCCTTAGAGGCTTCTAAGCATTTGGATTTCATCTCAATTTTCCCCTACTAAGGTCAACATTAGGAAACCTTTGCCCTGATTTCCTCGATTTCCACATAATGCACTTTGTGGGATGAAAGAAATTAGGACATTGGACATTCAGCTTGAAAACTAATCAAGAAGTGTTTGTGGTAAAAAGAATCCATTAAGCAAAGATTAAATCAATTGGACCCCACACATGTTCTTGTGTATCTTTTTATCATATGGTTTTCATGCAAACATTAGTCTTTTGGTTTTGAACTACTCTTAGATAAAAGTATGTTCTTGAATATCTTGGTCTAGTAAACAAGTCCTTCTTAGGTTCATTTAGGATCAAATCAAACACTTCATTCATCCCAAACATCTATCAAAAAAAATCCCACCAAAAAACTTTATAACTTTGGAAACATCATTATCTAGACTTGGTTACATTCTTAAACCAAATCAAAATCATTTGTTTAGTTGGGTGTGTTTGGATGAATCCTTCCACACACAGTTAAATTATCACCTCTTTGAACAAGTTTATCCTAAAGATCACATCTAACATCTTAGGGTTTACAAGTTCATTATCCAATCAAACCAATCCAATCAAAACCTAAGTCTAGCATTGATCCAAATTTCCTAAACATTCAACACCCATATCAGTCACCCCTTTCATCCTTCATCTCATCATTGGTCCTAAACACCTTAGGGGTCACTTTTGCAACAAGGTCAAAACACAAGAAGAACATGAAATATAAACTTTATCCATACATCATTAGTGAACTTAAGAAAACCAAAACCACCAAGGTATAATGAGGATAGGTCTAGTAAACATATTTGAATATTCAAAATGCGCACTTGTAAAATACTCACCCAAGGGAACAACTCAACCGGTAAAAGTGATAATATTTGTTAATTTGGATTGTTAATGAAAGTCCACTATAAACGTATCTATCCATTGTGAAATTGTGGTGGAGAGATTGTTAATGTAACCAAGGAAGGCTCATTGATGGATAGGTCTTGATCATTATTTTCAACAATTGTGGTGGAGAGATTGTTAATGTCTTCAACCATAGGGTCAAGTGATGTTGACATTTCTTGAATTGGATCATTGTTGGGTATTGTTGGTGAATTTTGATCATGATTGAAAAGTGACCCTTGATGTATGTTGTTTTGATCTTCAGATGAGATAAAAACATCTTCAATGTGATCTTTGATGGATAGATCTTGATCATTGTTTTCAACAATTGTGGTGGGGAGATTTCTAATGCTATCACTAGTGATTGAATCCTCATCATTGTCCCCAATAGTTATAAGGTCTTGGACAAGATTTTTGAGTTGAATACAATTTGATGTTGTGTGTCCTTTTTTTTTTGAAAATCACAATGGTGCTCCCCATTATACCCTGGTGGTTTAACTAGGGGTTCTTGATAGTTGTCATAGATGGGGAGCTTGATGAGATTTTCTTGTACCAATTGTTGCAGGACTGATTCAATTGGTCTCCCAAGTGGTGTGTATTTTCATTTGTTCCCTTGTGAGATTTACACTTTGAATTTACCTTGTGGTGTTTTATTTTGGAGAGGTGGTGATTGATCTTTGAAATGTGGTGATTGATCTTCAAGATGAGGTAATTGGGTTTGTTGTTGATGTTGTTGATATTGATATCCAACCTCTTGACATTGGAGATGCGGTTGTGGACACAACTCAATGCTTTGATGACATGGTTTAACCAATGTAAGAGTGTATTTATTTTGGAGTGAAGATATCTCTTGGCTCAATAATTCAATTAGTTTGGCATGTGAAGCAAGTTGCTCTAGCGAAATTTGATCTTGATTTTCAATTTGACTTCCTTGATTTGGATTGTTTTCAAGCAGATTTGGGATGTACACTTGTGGTGTTCACATGGGATCATCGAAAAATTGATTTTGGACAATGTTTTGATTTCGGATGATGTTCAGATTTGGCATTATAGGTTGAAATTGAACATTGTTGTGGTTGGGAATCACATTGCCTTGATTTAGGTAACTTTTATTTTGCATGGTGTTACCTTGATTTGGATCAATACATGGAATTGTTAACAGTTTGCTCTTTTACTTTTTGAGAGAGTTGCCAATAATAGGAAGAATAGAATGGTCAAATTCAGAGCCTATTGCCTATCAAATCAGGAACTTCATGATAAATCATGGTAGTTTGTATGCATAAGAGACTTCCCTTGCTGCATTCTTTGGAACATTTCATATGAGGATGAATAGAAGGTTTAGGATTCCATTAAGTGTTGTTGAAAGGTACTTCGGAAGCAAAAAATTTCTTGTGTCCACAATTTTTTGTCACATGGAAGTAGTTGAATCAAGCTTAGTTTGGATATTTGAATTGTATTATGAAGTTTCAGAGGCTGAAGTTTATTATTTGCTAAAATTCTTTTGGAAAGCCCTAAGAATCTCAATATAGAAGGCAACTTTGGTAGCGTGACTAGAAAAAGGAAGAAAATGAAGAGTGTTGTTAAGCAAGAAGTTGTATAAGGAAATGAGCTTGAAAATAAGCATGAAAGAATAAATATTCAGAGAGCTTTGGAAGAATTGTAGAAGGTTATTCCCATTTCTAATTTTCATTCATTTATTTCTATTGCAGAGAATCTTCATGGCATGATTGGTTATATGAAGGTCTACATCTCTAGACTTGAAGTGCCTACTAGAATTAGGCCTGATGAAGGAAATTTGGAAGATATTAAGGAAATATGTGTGAATGCACATAGTCAGGTGATAAATGAATTAGAGAGTGTACAAATTTGTGAAGAAGAGGCATAGGAACTACTTTCTTTTTTCCTAGATTGGTCTGAAAGTACATTGGATATAAGAAATGAGATAAGGATGAGTGATTTTCATATGAGAACTCAGGTAGATTCATATAGGTTAACAAAAGATAAAGATAATCAAAGGTGGTCCTACATTGTGTAGCTTCAAGACAAATTCTTTTCTCTATAGGATCAAAGTACAAATGTTATCAAGAAGTTTGTGGTACTTAGAGACATGATTAAACTCATACATACTTTTGTTTCTAGTGCTCTTGGCTATATTGGTGATTTATCAAAGATTAATCTTAGTCCCAATACTTTAGCAGATGGTGTAGAGTTCTTAACTAAGCTTAAGCTATTTTACAAGACTCTTGTAAGTGCAAAAGGTTCATGGGAAGAAGGTAAAGCATCGTGGAAGGCTATCCTGGAGAGATTCAGAGGTTCTTCTTTAGGTTAATTCAATTGTGTGTTCATATATTTTTGGTTACACTTTGATGCATATACAGATATATACCGAACCCCTTCCTCTATCATTCATGTCAAAGCGGGAGAGATAAAGAGATAGAGAGATGGAGAGATAGATTGAGAAAGATAGAGAGACAAAGGAAAAACATTTTTGTGAAGAACAGTTTTGATAGGGGGGGTATTCAGAACATTCAATTGCAGTATACTTGAATTTTTTTTGTCATGTATGTTTCCATCAATGCCAAAGGGGGAGATTGTTGGGAGCCTTGCAACATGAGCATGAACTATGGATGGTTTTTGTTGGCTTTTCCTATGTTTTCATTGATTTCAACATGGTGATAACTATATGAGAAGTCTACTTGGTTTACTGGAAGTTGTTCTCTATTGGTAATACTCTTTTGTGATGGATCAGTGTGTTGGTATTTGAGTCAAGAATTCACCGCAAGATCTGATATGACTCTAATCTCTTAACCATGTTTTCTTGACTCATTCAGATAGCTATATCCTAGATCTTGAGACGTCTTTTGTTGACAGTAGAAAATTTATCTCTGACAGAATTCAACTTTGTATTCTATTAATGTTCTTTTCTTGGCATACTATGTGGGAGACTCTACATTTTATTAAGGTGAACATTCTTATGTTGTGGTTTTGTTGATAGTATGATGGGAAATTAATGTGTTCTCAGATCTAGAAGTTTTTTGCTTTGAGGATTATTTGTTGTTTGGAGAATTGTGTTCTAGTCTTGGTTGACTCAGCATATGCAATACTTTATGAAGACTAGTTATGCTTTATGGATGATAGTTGAATTGGTATAATGCACTATGTTAATAAAATGTTTAAATCATATATGGTGTCGACAAAGGAAGTTTTGATTATTTTGTTTTCATCTAATTAGGCCGACCTAATTGATGATTAAGATATGCTTGTATATATATAAGATGTTTTGAGGAATGGAAAGTGAGGAGGACACACATGAGTAGTGAATGTGAAATGAGAAGTAAGTGTGAGTGTGAAAAAGGATTAAGAGGTGTGTGAAGATTTGAGCCTAAATGATTTATCAGTTGTGATCAGTGCAAGTTTTTTGAGTGACTATTGTGCAAGGCAGTACTTCATATTTTGAGCTTCAGTGGAACTGAACCCTACACATTGAAGGTGTATCCTATCAATTCAATCTTTTTGTAGTTAGCCACTATCATTGTATCTTGGTGGTTAACCATCTTTTGTACTCAGGCAGTGAGTCGTTTCAAGGACAATGAGTCATGGCAGTGAGCCCTGCAATATTTTGTATCTGGATATAATATATTGTGAGTTAACCCTCATTGTGGTTTTTCCCTTTTTGGGTTTTCCACGTAAAAGTCTTGGTGTTCATGTGTATGTTTGCATTGACTTTTTTTTATGATCTCTCTTACTGTCCCATCATAATTGTGATAATTCCTAGATGGATGTTAATATAGTTATATGGAATATTGATTCACCCCCCTCTTAGTATTTCAGATGTTCGATAGTTGGAATTATAGAAGAAGACTGTATGCTTGAAAAATATGGAGAACTCAAAGTTTCCCTTGAATATCTAGAAAGAATAGAAAGTGAAAATAAAGATCTGAAAGAAAATTTCATCTTACAGTTTCGAGAAATAATGGACTTGGTGATTGAAAATTGTATACTTGTATCAAGTTCCCTTTTGAGTTCCAATAAGGCTATGTTGATGAATATGATACCTAGCACTCTGAAAGAAGGAGAAGACGTATTAATGGAGCTTCAAACGCATTGCAGATTGCTTGGGCTATTATTGAATACATGGGAAGATGGCAAGCAAGAATGGAAGACCCATCTACAGAAGTTGCAAGTGTCAACCTTCTCTGGTTGACATATTTATTATCTTGTATTCATTTGAATTTTTTAGTTTTTTATATTATTTGTAAGTATGTGGAGCATATACAGTAGTTTCCAATACATATTTTTGGTTTTCCACTTTGGTATATGACTCAGGGGGAGTCAATTCTATCTTTCCAGTTTGTATATATGTACATATTTCCCAAGGGGAGATCCAATGAATGTCAGAACGGTTGGTATATGTGCCCTTTTCCCTTGATGTCAAAGGGGGAGAATGGTTTGGGGAATGTTTTGGAGATTTTTGGCATGTTTCCATCAATGAAAGAGGGGGATATTGTTGGAAGAATGTCATTTATGGTGTTGTTGGCAACATGAGCATGAGGGGTAAGCACAAGGTACATTACAATGTGTTGCAGTGTTGTCATTGAATTCAACATTACAACTTGATATGAAGACTTTGATGTAGATATTTTTTGTTGTTTCTAATAGGTCTTGAATTGATTATGGTATACAATTTTGCAAGATGGTTTTATATGAAAAAGTTAGTTGCGTTGGAAATTGACTAAGTTTCAATTCTGCTAATTCAATGTGATAGAGCATTCATTTTTGGGTCTACACTAGTCCATAATTGAATTTTTCACTTTGTGCTTCTAACATTCTTTTGTTGGCTGTTAGAAGTATTTGATTCTAGATTTCATCATGTTTTTTCTTTTGGTTTGAGAGATCTAAGTAATAGAAGTTTGGTTTCGTAGTTTACAGTTATTTTCTATACAATGCATTTGAGTGGGAGAGTTCACACTTCTTTGCAGATAAGTTTTTGGCTTGGTGATTTTGAGGATAAGTTGACAAATGGAAATAGTGTATGAATTCCAATTGGTGTGAAGTTTTGAGGTCCACATTTTTGAATGTGGACACACAGTTGAAGGATTTGGTTATTAGGACTTCTGTGGTGTCAACCTAATAAGTGTTAAGGTATGTGAAGATTAAATATATTTTACAATCTTATGTAGGATCTATTATAGGTCCATACTGACTTATTTCAAGTTTTTATTTTTGAACCTTGGTGTGAAGCATGTGGAATGGATTGAAGCCAACAAGTTGTGTTTTGAATATTACATCTAATTAGGCCAACATAATTGATATTATGCTTGAAGTGAATATATATGTTAGATGTTTTTCATTGTTTTGGGTGGTGTGATGAATGATGCAAATGTCCTACATGCAAGTATTATCAAATCAATTTGAATTTAATTTGTGAATATTGAGTAGATGATTAAAGTGATGTGAATGCAAAGGAAATCAGAGGTTAGATTAGAATCAAATGAAGTGTGTAAAGTTAGTTTGTTGAGCTTCATTGGAACTGTATTTCATGCATATGATAGATGTAATTGTAACAGTTCAAAATAGGTTGTGAGCCACAATCTCTCTTCTATATTTTTCTTTGTGAGTAGTAAGTCCACCTAAAATGAGAACTTTTGTAAATATATTATAACCAATTATAATATATTGTGAGCTAATCCTCACCATTGTTTTTCCAATTTTGGGTTTTCCACATGAAAATCTTGGTGTTCATGTGTTATGTGGTGTTGTTTGATGTTTCATTATTTCTTTCTTTATTGAAGTTGAATATGATTTGATGATTGGATGTTCAATGTTTGAATGGTTTAAGAGAATATTGATTCACCCCCCTCTCAATATTTTGGGTGTTCAACAACTTCTACAAGATGTTTTCCCACTAAACATGTGAAACTAGAAGTATTAGCATCCATTAGGAATAGGGTCACAAATCCATGACAATAACTAAAATTGGCTTTCCTCAAAACAACAAAAACTAGATCATGCATCCCCTTAATGAGAATGAAAAATGTACAATGCTTTTAAGAAAGAAACAAAAACTAAACTAATATATACATGAATTTACAAACATTCAAATCAACTGCAATAATTTTGTCTCTATCAAAGACAAACATTTTGAAGGAGTTGATCTCCCTCATACCATGACCATATTTACTTCCTAGTTGTAACCATTGAAACTTTTTTCCTACATGTATTAGGCAACACATATTACCTATGTAATGAAGAGTTACTTCATTGTAAACTTTTCCATTACAAGGTAACCACAAAACATAAGTGTTAGATTCATCAAATGATGCATTAGGAATGCATATAGTACCAAGGATATAAAAGTTTAGAAATGGGCCAACACCAAAAGGAAAACCACCTATAGAGGAAAGGAGTATATTTTCAAGCTGAGCAACAAAAAATGTATCTTCTTGGCACATATATTGCTACTAAACATAATTGAAATTAGTATGTTGGTCCCAAGTGAAACATTTTAGTTGAGGCACATTATCCCCAATGTAAAAGGTTACATCTTCATCATGAATAAAGAACTCATATTCAACCATCACAATCAAGAATAGTGGAAAACCAACATACATTGTAGTTACATATGTCAATGCACATCTCATCACCACAAAATTTGGGTTTATGAGACACTTCAAATGAAAAATTGAATTATTTTGGTTGTCTCTTTGTTTCAAGTTCTTCTTGGTGAATGGTTGCAACAATTTCAAACCTTTGGCATGATCCTTATCTCATACCCAATAATATAGCAACATCTTTTTTTTAATTTTTTCCTCATGTGCAGTAGATCTTATTCCATTACTATGCACAAAAATATCGTTTGCAGCCTCAAATTTTAAAAATGAAACAAAATAGGGCAAGACATCAAAGAAGAAGAAGAAATCTTCTTCATCCTTTTCATTATAGGCTAACACACATTCTAAGAAATAAACTCTCTGAGTTGATCTATCTGGTTCCTCCATGTTGCATGTGCATTCTTCCTCATCCAAGATGTTGCAAGTTTCACTAGAATAGGAAATTTCATTGGCCCCATCATCAAATAGGAAATTAATATTGTCCCATATCATTTAAATCAGCCTTATTCCAACTCATTAGAATGGAATTTTGTTACATATTTCCATCACCAAAAGCCTCAACTTCATCCAAATTCATCAAAATAGAACCACCCAAACCCTATTCTTGAGCTAGAATCCCTCCTTAAAACTGTCCAATCCAATTCCTTGAAGGTGTTGGAGCATCTTGTGCCACCAAAGCTTGACTAAGGATCCTATTTTGGTATGTATATTTTATTTCAAGGCTATTTGCACAAATAATACCATTCGTGTTCCTAAGCCAAGTTATTTTGTATTGGAACAAGAGCCTTTGATGGTATCACAATAGTTAGATTAACAGAATTTGGAGGTTTGGCATAACTTAATTGATTATGTCCTTCCATGTTTCCTCAATAGGGCTACCTATTTTCTTGATATGTCTAATTATGAGGCTAGTAATGCCTACTACTTTGTGTTTGTCCCATTACAATAATTAACTCATTAATAAATCTCTATAGTAGAGCTTTCATCTCATGTAGCTCACTAGAAGGAGGAGTAGAGGTAATTGGTGGGTTGATTGTATTTATACCTAGACAAGTGCTAGGATGGGTTAGGTGGGTAGATTTTCATGGAATAGAGGCATGAGAGGATTGGGAGCTATTTTACCAACCTGAATTAAAAAATATGCCCTGATAGCAATGTCATATTCATAACATAATATAGTACCTCTTATAGACTAGACCATGATAGCCACATCTCAATTGGGAACCCTTAAGTAGTATAGGAAGGCATGATTAGGATATGGTCTCTCCAAGGCAAGGATTTTATTCCATGTATTTTGGAATCTAAAGTTGAAGTTTGATATGAATTCATGGGGGAACTTTTTATTGTCATTAGTTGCTCAATGAGGGAGAGGTGGTCACTTTTATCTTCAAACTACTAGAAAATTTTGTCTACTAATTAAACTCAATCATGAATAGAAACTAATTGTAGTCCCCTATACCACTAAAGTGATTTTCCTTTCAAATAAGCTACAAGGATCCTAATAGCTACATTGTCCTCTATGACATTATGCATAGAGAAAATGTTTGTAACATATTGAATATACTATTTGGGTTGGTAGCATCAATTTCACCAATAAATTATGTGATAATTTTTAGGGCAGCCATTGGTATCTCATTCAATTGAATAAGGGAAAGAGATATTCCACCATTGGAAGTGGAAAAAAAATAGAATGGTCACAGAAGTGGCTTGGAATGATGTGCTATGAGAAAAAATTAACAATAGAAGATTTTATTGTATTCATCATTTCTTCCTTTTATGTAGATAAAGGTAACTATGGGAAATTATAGTGTCTATCTTTATGTGATGCTCTTATATGGAATTTTACATGAAATATTGGCATGGTCTAAAAACAAGAGATTGGAGTCACCTAAAATATGCAAAGTCAACAAGTTCTAGTATATTGTTCAATGACTACATCTATTAAGATTACACAAAAATCTCAATAGGATGAACTAGAGATCACACTAGTCCCACTATGTGTGCCAAAAACTATTTTCAATCTAAAATACAACCTTAGCTTGATTCCAAACCTAGCTACTCAGTGAAACATGTGAATGGATTCAAGGTGTGGGGCCTTTCTAAGTGAAACCAAGCCTCTAGATAAAGGGCTAGTTCCCTACCTAATCTAGATACAAAGTGTTGGTCCAACCCAATATTGAATAATCCTATAGATAAACCTATTCTAACATCTTGCTAGGGAAAAGGGAAAGTGAAAATTGAAGAAATGTAAAGAGGTGATGCACCAAGATTAGAGTGTTTCTTCTTGCCCAAAATACACAAAGGGTCAACAAAAAATATCAAAGAAATTCACACAATTCTCTTGAATACCATTTTCTAAGGATATACATGGAGGTTAGAGTTTGACAAGGCATTAAGAGGGATAATGTATCCACAATTAGCTCTGAGAACCAAGAAACACACCATATATACACAAAAATTGATAAAATGCACTTGAATACATAAAGGCAATGAAACATTCAAAAAAATGTAGGAGAGAGAGAGAGAGAGAAGAGCTGAAATAATAGTCTCTTTATTGATACAGAGTCACTGAGCCAATTTATAGTTACATAAACGTACAAAATAAGTCTTTTTTCTTGAAATCAAGGGAATTATTCATTTAGTTTTTCTTGTTACCAATAAGTATTGTTTTACACTCTGCATTCTCACTAGGATAATTCATGATTTATATTTATCTTGCTTTCCTCCAAGCACTTTCTACACATGTTGTCATGCTTTTTCATTTTTTTTAGGTAGGCCAGTTTTAATCACTATTATGTCCCTATGACTATGTGCTCAATGGATGCTAAGACTTCTAGGTTCTCGTGTTTAACAAGAAAAAATCTTGTAGAAGCCACCAAAATGTTGAAACTCTTTTCCATTCTCACTATTGATAACTGATCTGAGAGATCTTTGCGAGTAATTAGGCTAGTTGTGCTTCTATGTTGTGTCTTCCCCCTTTATTTTTCCCTTAGATCATTTACCCAAAAGAAAATATATAGAATTTGGCCAAGTTTTTGGTGGTTATGAGTCATCTACCTTGTAAAATGCCCAAATAGGTAATCTATGTTTCAAATTTTTTAAAAATTGGAGAAAAAATGAGCAAGTTATGGTTGGCCAAAGTTTTTGGTGTTTCCAAGAACCATCATCAATGCTTAAAACTATTCTAGGAACCTCTAATGAGTTTTTGTTCCTATTTCCCAAAAAACCATCAATTATTGACCAAGGCCAATATGGGGCAAGACACATGAAATTTTCAAGATCCATCATGAGGAATGGATTAACGGGTATCTCTAGTTTTACTTTAGTGACTTTTGGGAAAAAAATTAGCCAAGTATGGATAGGTCTAAGGTTTTAGTGGTTCCTACAACAACTAGAACCACCGATAGTGTTTTGAGTTCCCTCAAAACCCTCAATTGATGACATGTGGGGCCCAAGGAAGGAGAAAAATGAAAAAAAAAAAGGAACATAAGGTAGAGGTCGAGTCCAAGGCTTGACCCTAATAGGAAGTCAACATATCAAGTGGCTGAACAAAAGCTAAGGAATGACAAGGTGGGGAACATAGGTTTTGAGTTCCTTCGAAACCCTAAATCCCAGTCATGAAGACAAAGATAAAGATGGAGCCCAACCCTAGATTGGGGATTTTTTTGATAAATGGTAAGTTGCAGAGCTAGAGTGAAGTGAAAGAAAAGGCACCAAGGGATGAAGCATGGTTATGGTCTAAGGCTTGATCACCAATGAGCAACTCAAAGGTGTGGCTGCAAATTTTTAATGTCTTTCTCTTGTTGTGATAAAGGATGAAATAACCTAGATCTTTGCACAATAATTATAGAGGCCTAATTTTGGTTTGTTTTCTACTTACCCCCTTTGTATTCTATTATGTTCACCAACATCCTCCTAGCATCCCAATTCTAATCCATGACAACTATAGTGATGATTTTTTAGTATTTTTATGATGTGATGCTTTGGGGAATAAACTACACCATACCTCAATAGTGAGAAATGCATTACAAGGAAGATAGTCTAACACATTTTTAAATAGTTATAGTAATTAGAAACACACTACAAGGAATATAATCTAACACACATGCAAATATCAAAAAATCCTACTCAATGTATTATGAATGAAACAATGTTTAAAATCTTGCAAAGAAAGTATTCTTTCAGAAGTATATAGTGTTGATTCTAGAGCTATTTTGGTAGCATAATGATACCTACAAAAACTAATATATCCATTACCCACTCCAAGACATCAATATATAGAGAATACAAGTATGAAGGTAACTTCTAGAGGAAGCTACAAGATATGGGTATCCAAATCGACTTGGCACATTTTTCCACCACCTCCGAGCATGAAAATGACACTTGTACAAGATTTTTTGACTCCTCATCCAAACCTCCAAACTTGGGAGCCCCATTTTTACTCAAAATAGGTATGATAGATGCTCTTACACACCTTACAGTTGTCACATAATTTTCCATAATTGACAATGTTATAACACAACAATCTACTAAGAGGGGAGTGAATCAATAGATCACTTAAAATTTAGCACTTAATACCTTTTACCATTTTTATATGCAGATTAAATTATGACATGCAAAGAAGTAAATATACACACACACAACTCATAACACAAGATCTACATGGAAAAATCAAGATGGGAAAAACCAAAATGAGAATAGCTACTAGGAACTATTGTCCTAATCTAGCCTCATAATGAATATCTTTTGATTACAAAGTTTAAGGACACCAACCCTAAGGATACAACACTCCCTTGGTTTTAGGAGCACCTACTCCAAGGAAGTACCAACTCCCTACTTCGAGCACTTACCAAGCTATCTGATGGCACCTACCAATTATATTTACAAACAA